>JAJEKV010000044.1:11802802-12463685 GCA_021234155.1 Isoetes taiwanensis | reverse complement strand
TTGTGTACTTCATTCCAGTTACGTATTATGAGCAAGTTACAAGGTCGGTTTTGCAAAGAAACACTCCACGCCTTCCACGGCAGTATCCCAGCATCCACATCCCTAGGCCAGTGACTCTGAGTGTGATGGAAGTGAGCTACTTTGGCTTGCCCGGAGGTCGGGTGGTCTTGGCCCGCGGAACTTGGTTCCCCAGAACGCGTCGGCGTTCACGGAATCCATTAGGCGAGGGAAGTCAAATGCTTGATTGGGAGGGGGTCGCCCGTCAGTCCCGGGGCAGGGGAGAGAAGTCCAGACCCAGCTTAGGGATTTTTAGGGTCAGGTGCTGGCGTCAACACCCCCACTCCCGCGTCAAGTCCGCGGTATGAGTCCCTTTGAGATCCAGGGGACAGGGGACCCCCAAAGCGTGGCTCCCCGTTGGGTTGCGAGGTTCTAGAAGGGTTTTAGCGTTGGGGGCGAGACTGATGCAGTGCACTTGGACACGGCCGGCTGCAGTAGGAGCGAACAGGAACTGGCCCGGCGGGAGTTTGGGCCTGTCCTCCCTCCCGATGTGGCAAGTAGAAGTGAGGCTGCGGTGGCAAGACATTCATAAATTCGCAATTAATGCATTTATGCCGAAAATAAATTCTGATTTTTGCCATTGGATTCCTAACCCATCTCGACACACAGCCCAATTTTGAAATTTTTGAGGAGAAAGGTCTAGGTCAAAGGGTTAGCATTAGAGCGGTCGGGTCATGCAGTTTTTAGGAACAGCAGTTGCACCCTCCCCAAAGTCAAAGCGAGGCCCGAGGGACCTACCCAGGGGATCCCCTCACAAGAGGGGAGAGTCCGGGACCCCAAGAGGCGGGATCAAAAAGTTCCCGAGGCAGCCCTATACTAGAATGAAGGGGGCTGATTCTCCCACCCTCCGGGCCGGTTCCCCCTAATAGCCGGGTTGGATCCTCGGATTTGGGACCCCTCTGTGATGAAGGCCCAAAGATTCAGTCGGTCGGAGAACTTGTCAAACAGCGGGGAAGCGTCCCTTGTTCCGACCTTAGCTCCCCATTGTCTTGTGGATTGACGCAGGAGGCTCCTTGTAATGGCAAATGGGGAACCCTGGGGGAGTTTGGGGTCCAGGAATGTCAACACCCCCTAGGGAGCAAGTTACTGGTGGGTTTTGCAAAGAAAACACTCCGCCCTCCCAAAGTATCGCATCCACATCCTGACCCAGTGTGAGGTGTGATGGAAGTGAGCTACTTTGGCTCTTGAGTGGTGGTCTTCCCAGCCTGAACTTGGTCCCGAGAACCTTGTCGGCGTTACGAGTCCATTGGCGAGGTCAAATGCATGGTGGGAGGGAGGTGGCCGTCCCAGGTCCCAGGGCCTTGGGGAGAGAGGAAATTCAGGGCAAGGCGACTTAGGGGGATTTTAGGGTCCGTGCTGGCGTCAACACCCACTCCACGTCAGAATCCGCGGCATAAAGGTCCGCCGAATCATTAAGGAGGGGGAGCCTCCAAGCACGTAAACCATGGGTTGCGAGGTTCCTAGAAGGGTTTAGTTTTGGGGCGAGGGCGAACCGTTGCACTTGGGACTTTGGCCCAGGGGCTACAGCCGAGGAATGCAGACAGGGGGCGGCCGGTGGGTTTGAGCTGTCCTCCTCGCGTGTGGGCAAAGTAGAAGTCGAGGCGCTTTGCTGTGGCAAGACATTCATAAATTCGCAATTAATGCATTATGCGAAAATAAATTCTGATTTTTGCCCGGTGGAATCTAATCCATTTTCGACACCGACCCAATTTTCTAAATTTTGGGAGAAGGTCTAGGTCAAAGGGTTAGCATTAGAGCGGTCGGGGCAGCCGGTTGCGGGGGCAGCGGTGGCACCCTTCCCAAGTCAAGCGAGGGGACCTTGCGGGGGATCCCCTCACAAGAGGGGGAGTCCGGGACCCCAAGGCGGGATCAAAAAAAGTTCCCGAGGCAGACCCTTCTGGCGGCCTCCCATTGCGCTAATGACCACCCTCCGGGCCCGGTTCCCCTATCCGGGCCGTTGGATCCTCCGTTCGGGGGCCCCTCTTGGGGAAGGCCCAAAGATTCCAGATCGGTCGGGGAGAACTTGTCCAGCGGGGCGTCACGAGGTGAGCCTTGTAGAAACCATGATGTCTTGTCGTTGAGACGCAGGGAGGCTCAGGAATGGCAAATCGAAGGCCAAAATCATTAGAATGGCGAAATTACCCTAGGGAGCAAGTTACAAGATTTCGGTTTTGCAAAGAAACACTCCGCCTTCCACGGCGGTATCGCATCCACATCCCTAGGCCAATTGACTACGAGTGTGATGGAAGTGAGCTACTTTGGCTTCTTGGAAGTCGGGGTGGTCTTACGGCCCGGAACTTGGTTCGGGGGCAAGCGTCGGCGTTGTGAGTCCATTGGCGAGGAGTCAAATGCGATCAGGAGAGGGAAGTGGCCGTCAGGTCCCGGGGCCTTGGGAGAGGAGTGGGGGCAAGCGACTTAGGGGGATTTTTAGGGTCCCGTGCTCTGGCGTCAACACCCCCACTCCCCACGTCAAGTCACGGCGCAAGGTCCCCAGAATGTCGACAAGGAGAGGGCCTCCAAAGCGTAAACCCTGTGGGTTGCGAGGGTTCTAGAAGGGTTTGCGTTTTGGGGGGCGAGACTTGTCTCTTGCACTGGGACTGGCCGAGGCTGCCGCAGGAGAATATGGAGCAAGGGAGGCCTGGCCGGGGCGGAGTTTGGGCCTGTCCTCCTCCCGATGTGGCAAGTAGAAGTCGAGGCACTTTGGATGGCAAGACATTCATAAATTCGCAATTAATGCATTTATGCGAAAATAAATTCTGATTTTTGCCGAATTTGGATTCTAACCCATCTCGGCCTACGACCCAATTTTCGAAATTTTTTAGGAGAAAGGTCTAGGTCAAAGGGTTAGCTAAGGTCAAAGGGAATGGAGTTTGTGGGATGCGTTGTACTTGGGGTTGACCTTGGCTTCTTTGGGCGTTATACTTGGTCTAAGATTGCATTGAGAATATAAGCATCATAACTATTAGAATGAAGATAAATGATTTGAGGAAAAGCATCATAACTACTAGAATGAAGATAAATGACCACCCTCCCGAGAGAAAAGCAAAAGACTAGATGCGGGTTGGGGGTTAGATTTGGTTGCTTGTGATGATGGTTGTGTTTTGCCCAAATTATCAAGGCATATGGATAAGCGAGAATGCCCTTGTTCAACGGATGTTTGCTCCCTAAAGCTATTTGACATGGATGGCATAATTAACTTGTAATGGGCGGGTCGGGGCAAGCAACTTAGGGGAGTTTAGGGTCCGGCAAAACGGCGTCAACACCCATGTCAAGATCTGGTGCAAGGTCAGAGCCAAATCGGCCAAGGAGAGGGCCTCAAAGCAGTGTGACTGGCGGATTCTAGAAGGGTTTTGTTTTGGGGAGAGGAGTTTTGGTCTTCGGCCCGCAGAACTTGGTCCCTAGAACAGCGTCGGCGTTACGAGTCCATTGGCGAGTCAAATCGCTGATTCAGGGAGGGAGGTTCGCCGTCCGTCCAGGGGGGGCCTTGGGGAGAGAATTGGGGGCAAGCAGCTTAGGGGGATTTTTAGGGTCCGTGCTCTGGCGTCAACACCCCCTCCCGCGTCAAGTCACGGCGCAAGGTCCCGCCCGAATCTGACAAGGAGAGGGCCTCCAAAACGTAAACCCTGTGGGTTGCCAGGTTCTAGAAGGGTTTGCGTTTTGGGGGCGAGACAGTCTGTTGCACTTGGGACTGGCGGGAAGGCTGCAGCCGAAATCACGGAGCAAGGAAGGCCCGGGGCGGAGTTTGGGCCTGTCCTCCTCCCGATGTGGCAAGTAGAAGTCGGGGCTTGCGGTGGCAAGACATTCATAAATTAGCAATTAATGCATTATGCGAAAATAAATTCTG
This sequence comes from Isoetes taiwanensis, assembly GCA_021234155.1. Taxonomy (NCBI): domain Eukaryota; kingdom Viridiplantae; phylum Streptophyta; class Lycopodiopsida; order Isoetales; family Isoetaceae; genus Isoetes; species Isoetes taiwanensis. The sequence goes on along the minus strand of JAJEKV010000044.1, from coordinate 12,459,784 downwards.
ATTTTTTGCCAGCTGGAATCTAATCCATTTCCAGCACGACCCAATTTTCTAAATTTTAGGAGAAGGTCTAGGTCAAAGGGTTAGCATTAGAGCGGTCGGGGCAGCCCGTTGCGGGGGCAACGGTGGCACCCTTCCCAAGTCCAAGCGAGGCCAGGACCTTGCGGGGATCCCTCACAAGAGGGAAGTCCCAGGACCCCAAGAGGCGGGATCAAAAAGTTCGAGGCAGACCCTTCTGGCGCTCCCGGGGGCTGCTGCTGCGCTAATGACCACCCTCCGGGGCCGGTTCCCCTATCGAGCCGTTGGATCCTCGTTCGGGGGGCCCCTCTTGAGAAGGCCCAAAGATTCCAGATCGGTCAGGAGAACTTGTCAAACCATGGCGTCCGAGGTGACCTTGTAGAAACCCGCATGATGTCTTGTCGTTCGAGACTTAGGGGAGGCTCGAGGAATGGCAAATCGACCCTGTCAAATCGTCAGGAATGGCGAAATTACCCGAGGGGAGCAAGTTACAAGGTGGGTTTTGCAAAAAAGAAACACTCCGCCCTCCCACGGCGGTATCCGCATCCCACATCCCTGGGCCAATTGACTACGAGGTGTGATGGAAGTGAGCTACTTTGGCTTCTTGGAGGTCGGGTGGTCTTCTGGCCATGGAACTTGGTCCCCGGGGCAGCGTCGGCGCTCGGAGTCCATTGGCAGTCAAATGCATTGGGAGAGGGGAGGAGGCCCGTCCGTCCCCGGGGCCTTGGGGAGAGGAGAAGTGGGGCAAGCGGCTTCGGGGGATTTTGGGGTCCGTGCTCTGGCGTCCAACACCCCTCCCACGTCAAGTCGCGGCGCCAAGGTCCGCCCGAATCGACAAGGAGAGGGCCTCCAAAGCGTAAACCACCGTGGGTTGCCCGGTTCTAGAAGGGTTTGCGTTTTGGGGGCGAGACTTGGTCACATACACGGGACAGGAGCTGCAGCCAAGAATGCGGAGCAAAGGGCCCGGCGGGCCGGAGTTTGGGCCTGTCCTCCCTCCCGATGTGGCAAGTAGAAAGGGGCTTTTGCGATGGCAAGACATTCATAAATTCGCAATTAATGCATTGTACGAAAATAAATTCTGATTTTTGCCGGCTAGATTCCTAACCCATCTCGGCCACACAACCCAATTTTGAAATTTTAGGAGAAGGTCTAGGTCAAAGGGTTAGCATTAGAGCGGTCGGGGCAGCCGTTGCGGGGGCAACCGGCCGGCACCCTTCCCAAGTCAAGCGAGGCCGGGGACCTTGCGGGGATCCCTCACAAGAGGGGAGAGTCCAGGACCCCAAGAGGCGGGATCAAAAAACGTTCGAGAGGCAGCCCCTTCTGGCGGCGCTCCCGGGCTGCACGCTAATGACCACCCTCCGGGCCCGGTTCCCCTATCCGAACCCGTTGGATCCTCCATTGAGGCCCCTCTTGGGGAAGGCCCAAAAGATTCCAGTCGGTCAGGAGAACTTGTCAAACCAAGCCCGAGTCACGAGGTCGACCTTGTAGAAACGCGGTGTCTTGTCGTTCGAGACGCAGGGAGGCTCGAATGGCAAATCAACCCTGCCAAATCGTGGGAATGGCGAAATTACCCTAGGGAGCAAGTTACAAGGTCGGTTTTGCAAAGAAAAAACACTCCGCCTTCCACGACGGTATCCCATCCACATCCTAGGCCAATTGACTACGAAAGTGTGATGGAAGTGAGCTACTTTGGCTTCTTGGAGGTCGGGTGGTCTTCCGGCCCACGGAACTTGGTTCCCGGGGCAACGTCGGCGTTCTGAGTCCATTGGCGAGAGTCAAATCGCGATTCCGGAGAGGGGAGGTCGCCGTCCGTCCCCGAGGGCCTTGGGGAGGGAAATCGGGGCAAGCAGCTTAGGGGGATTTTAGGTTAAGTGCTCTGGCGTCAACACCCCCACTCCCCGTCAAGTCACGGGCGCAAGGTCCCAGAATCGACAGGGAGAGGGCCTCCAAAACGTAAACCCGGTGGGTTGCCGAGGTTCTAGAAGGGTTTGCGTTTTGGGGGCGAGACTTGGTCTGTGCACGCAGGACTGGCCGGGGAGGCTGGCTTGGAAGAATGCGGAGCAAGGGGCCCGGCCGAGCCGGAGTTTGGGCCTGTCCTCCTCCCGATGTGGCAAGTAGAAGTCGGAGCTTTTGCGATGGCAAGACATTCATAAATTCGCAATTAATGCATTTATGCGAAAATAAATTCTGATTTTTTGCCCATTTGGATTCCTAACCCATCTCCGACATTACGACCCAATTTTGAATTTTTGAGGAGAAGGTCTAGGTCAAAGGGTTAGCTAAAGGTCAAAGGAATGGAGTTTATTGGGATCGTTGTACTTGGGGTTGACCTTGGCTCATTTGGGGCGTTATACTTGGTCTAAGATTGCATTGGGCGTAAACCACGTGACTTGCCAGATTCTAGAAGGGTTTTGTTTTGGTTTTTCTGCTCCCTAAAGCTATTTGACATGGATGGCATAACTAACTTGTAATGAGCTGATTTTGTTTTCGAAACAATTGTACCTTGATGAAAGATTGCTTCATAGTTTCCAAGTGAAAAATTTTTTTTAATGTGTGTCGCCTTGTTGCCCCCGGTCAAAGACTTCGCCTTTTTTGATGCACACTCTTTTAGTTATGCATTTTATTGCATTTATGGTTTATAAATTCATAGTTAATGCATGGCATGGAATTAAATTATGGTTTTGGTCAGTGGCTTCCATGGTCATCACCGACATCTGAGGAAAATTTCCAAAATTTTCGGATAAGGTCGAACCAAAGCGTTGGGGTTAGAAGCGGTCCAGAGGCAGATTGTTGGGCAAGCATGGTAGCACCCTTCCCCAAGTCAAACAAAGCTGACTTTGAATGGCCACCTCGGTGGGGAGAGTCAGATCCCGGAGGCGGACCCCAAAAATGTTCTCGGCGACTGTCCTTGCAGCCCACAGGGGGCAGTATGCTAATGAACACCCCCCGGCTTCGGTTCCCCTATATATCCGGCCAGTTGAATCCTCCGTTCAAGGATCCCGACCTCGGATCTGTTCAAATAAGCCTAGGGACAAACTTTAATGAGCTTCACATTAAAAAAAAGATGCAAAACAATACGTCGCTATAACAAAATACGTCGCGGGGGCGTGGCGTGCGCAGCAGTTTGAAATAACGTCGCATGCGGCGTGGCGTCGCTATCTGACGGCTCGTAATATTTTGAAACATGGCGGGCGGCTTTGGAACTTCTTTTGCCCTACTTCTTGAGGTTCTTGGGCGATCCTTGGCTAGTACCACGATCTACACCCAAGCAACTATTCTAAGGTTAGTATATCATGTTTTTAGATTGAATAGGTTTTTGGATTGAATGGTGCATGCCCAACCTTCCTCTTTTTTTTTGGTTTCCTTTCCTTCCTCTTCTTCTTTGTTCTTGATTTTTTTCTTCCCATTCTTCCATGCCTCGTTCATTCTTCCTCCTTCTTTCTTTCTCATGCTTCATTTCTTCCTCATTCTTCCTCATGCTTCATTTCTTCCTCCTTCTTCCATATGCTTCATTCTTTCCTCATTCTTTCTTCCCATATTTCTTCTTTCCTCATTTCTTTCTCATTCTTTCTTCCTCATTCTTTCTCATTTCTTTCTTCCTCATGCTTTCTCATTCTTTATTCCTCACTCTTTCTCATTCTTCCTCATTCTTTCTCATTTCTTGCTTTCTCATTTCTTTGCTTTCTCATTTCTTTCTCATTTTTCTTTCTCATGCTTTCTCATTTGTTTCTCATTTCCATTCTTTCTCATGCTTTCTCATTCCTCATTCTTTCCCTCCCTTCCCTCATTTCTTTCTTCTCTTCCCTTCCTTATTCTTCATTTTTTTTTCATTTCTTATTCTTCATTCTTTTTAATTTCATTTCTTCATTCTTCATTTGTTTCTTATTCTTCACATTTCTTCCTCACTTTCCATTCGATCCTTTTCTTTCCCTTCCCTTATTTCTTCCTTCCATTCTATTCCTTCCCTTCTCTTATTTCCTCTTATTTTTTCTTCATTCTTTCTTGTTTCTTCTCTTATTTCTTCTCTATTCTATCCTTATTTCTTCTTGATGTTTTTCTTCTTTGTTCTTATTCTTCTAATGCTTTGTTATACATTTGCGGCTTTCTATTACGATTTGGACCCGACGGGGATCTTGTACAGCGTCCTTATTTTGGTAAGTAGTTGATCACTTGCATTTTATTTTTATAGTTTTAAGTAGGTTAAAAAATTGATGGAGTGGCTTGTTCAAGGACGCGGGTCGGCTCCACCTAAGTGGGGAGGACCATGTACCGGGTTAGAAGTCCACTTTCACTACAATCATAAATGTTTCCTAGGTTAATGAGTGGCTTGTTCAAGGGGCGCAGTCGGCTCCACCTAGAGTGGGAGGACCCACGCGGGGTTCAAGTCCACTTCGGTTCCACTTGTTATTTTTTAGGTTTAAAATAAAATTGTAGTGGCTTGTTCAAGGGCACGGTCGGCTCCACCTTGCGTGGAGAGGACTAGGTGTCCGGGTCCAAGTCCACTTTTCTTCTCATTCTTAGGTAGATGTGGCTACGGCAAGGACATGGTCGGCTCCACACATGAAAGTGGGGAGGACGGTGTTGGGCCTTAGTTCACGTTTATTGTCAGTTTTAGCTAGAGGTAGCTAGGGCTAGGTTAAGTTAACAGTAACTGGATGATTCCCTTCACACCCGTGCTAGTTAAAAAAAAATAGGTTAGGCTAACTTAATGTAGTACTAATTCACACTAAAAGCGTTGGTAAAAAATAACTTAACTAATTAACTAAATTATTTTGAACATGTCTAGTTAAGTTAGTCAAAGGCATAAAAATTATATGTACAATTAACTAAACTTAAAGTGACCTCTATAGTGCTAATTTCTAATTTAGTTAATTTTTAGTTAATTTTGCTAACTAATCCGAACAAGGTGTGAAGATAAGTTTAGGTAGTGTTTTTGGTTAAAAAAGTTAACTAAATTTTGGGACTATCGCTAACTAATTAACTAGTAATCTGAATGTAAATTGTAGTGGGGTGCGAATACCCTAATCTAACCTATTTAGTTCTTCTTGTTTCTTCTTCTTTTTTTTTCTTGCTTTTGGGGCGGGGGGGAGGGTCGGATAAGGTATTAGTCGCCATAGGGCGTGTTATAAGTAATGATTATATGGTCTGCATACATGTTTGATATTGTCGTATTATGTTGCATTTACTTTGTGCATGCTTGGCTTTTGTATTCATTATTTTGTTTTGTTTGTAGGCATAAAAATGGCCTCGATGGGAAGGAGAGATGCTTAGTGAAATTAGCGCATCCTCATCAATCACATATGCGCACAGGCCGATCCAAGGCCGAACGACATATGCAAACCGATGATCGAGTTGGAAATTAACTTAAAATTGGGTTTTGTAGCATCGGTTGAGAAAAAATGGCCCGGCATCAATTATGTGGGAGGTGGTGGCGAGCATGAGTCCGAGTTGGAAGATATGATGAGAAAAAAGAACTTAAAGTCTTGGGTTTGCAATCGAGCGATAAAGCAATTGAGGATGCTACTTAAGTATAAAGTGCCACTTATGAGCCCCCTATCTTTGAGGCATACGTGGGGACGATGGGCTAATTCGTGTGAAAGTGCAAAGGTCCGGCGCAAAGATCACAAGATGGCGATGCTTGGTCTCAATGATGAACATGTGAAGGGAGTTAGATAGTCTTATCCATGGTGGGAGCTCTATTGGTGCGGGGCTGATTATCATTACATGCTCATGATAAATGTGCTACATTTATTGAACAGTATTTTGACATTCTGTGGATCTTTGTTGGAGTTGTAAAGTGCATTGGTAGTAAACAAGGCGCCGGATATACCAAATCGGATCTTGGGAACCACGTACTTTAATCAAGATGATTATTATCGGCATTATGTGGAGAGGCCAAGATAGAGCTGCATCATGGTTGTTGGTGACAAGTATATCCGTTTCAAGAGCCCAAGTCCGGCATTGGCCACACACCCCTTGGACTTGCCCACGAGGTCTTTTGTGGAGATGAGCCACGAGGGACCAATGGTAGTCTGCCATTCATGAATGGAGGAACCTTTGCAATTACTTGACCATCTTAGAGCCAATTCTCTTCTTATAGGAGATGGTCAAATGCAATGCATAGTGCTCCAAGAAGGGCTGATATGAAGATAAGTCTTGAGTGGAAAGCCAAAATGAGACTTCGTGTATAAATGCGTCCCAGAAATAGCTCTCGCTCTTGCAGGAAGGAGTCTATGCCATCCACGCTCGGGTTGGACACACACAAAGCTCAATTGCAAAGGGTCAAACTCCATTTTGATGACTCGCTTACAAATGTGTGGGTGGCTATTGGTGATTGGGACCACGGCCCTCCGTTTTTTGCAAGGGGCGAATGCCCAAATTGAAGAGCCGTTATACACTACAAGATGGAGCAGTGCGATATCCTTGGTGGGAGAAGAGAGTTTTTACATCATCATCAGATGACCAAGCATCATGGGGCATGAGATATCGACATATATTCCCCGGGCTACATTTACGAGATGCTCCTTGATTTTGTCGAGGGCAATGCGGCTTATGGGGTTGTGTGTTGAGATAAACCCAACCGGCCGATACTCTAGCACATTGGACATCATCCAACATATGAAGGTCCAAATGATGATGGATAGAGAGCTGGTGCACATGGATCGCCCATCTATTGCTCGCGTCGTCGATGTGTTCAAAGCAATGGGGGCTTTCTTACGATATAGTTGTGAGAGAGAGGCGACATATGAAGTGTGGTGATCCACTTGAGATGGCTAAGCTCTTGTTAAATGCTTGCAAGAAGTGATTAATATAATTTTGTCTTCCTATTTGAGGCTTGTTGCAACCAATAAATGTTTTTTAGTCAAAATTACTAATGAAAAAAGTAATTTATTAATCAAAAAAATTATTATTAATGGTAAATAAATTATTAATCATAACTTGTAGATAAAGTGTCGCTCTGGGACGTCAAACCCTAGGTTTTGTGTGCTACATCATCAAACCCTAGATTGTAAATGCCATGTGGCACAATCTAGGGTTTGATGATGTGGCACACGCAAGCTAGGGTTTGATGACATGGCACTTACTATGATGTGGCAATAGGAAGTCGTGACGTGACACAACCTAGGGTTTGATGATGTGCCCACACATAGCGTAGGGTTTCATGATGTGGCACTAAAAATGCCCGCGTGGGATAATTTAGGGTTCGATTGTATGACATGATACATGGCACGATAATATGGCAACCTAGAGTTCGATATGCACCCCATACCTATATCACGAGATACTTTTCTAATATAAATAAGAAGATAAGAATATAAATTTAGGTATTTATTCAAAGACACTTGTTCAAAGCTTTTCTCTCGCTAATTCTCGTTATGTTCAAATTAATATATATAGTCATGGCGGAGGCTCAATTCTTAGCGGTTTTCCTCATTGTGGCCCTCTTTACGCTGATGCAATATTCATGGCATTATCGTCTCCCCTCCTCCCCCGGTCCAAGGCGGTCAAAGGCTGCGTAGTAAGTCTGCTAGGGGGCTCATTAGTGGCACATTTGAACCATAAAAATACTATTTTTCATCTCTATGGTTTGTAAGTATCATTCTATTATTGCAACCAATATCATTCATGGTTATCAAATGTTTCTCTCACAATTTCTTTTGATCTAGGTGTGCTCTTTTTCGTGATGAATAGAGGTAATCGCAATCGTCTGGGAGAATGAGCAAGGCGAAGGTAAAGTATTTATATAGTTTTTATTATACGCTTTACCCTCTAATTAGGTATGTGAGTTTATGCATGGAGTTTTAATTTATTTGTGTAGAGGAAAGGGACGAGTTTAGAGAAAATAGGAGGAGGACTCCACGAGGTAGGGGCAATCGTCTTTGATGTTCCTCCAAGGCGTAACCTCCACCTATCACTACACCGGCAGAGGTTTGGGTATTAAGATAGTTTTTATAAAAATAATAAATAAATGAATTGTTTTTGCATGATATTTGTTAGCCGCAGCTCCTCATAGCTCCCGCCTTCCTCATAAACATGTCTCCTTGAGAGAGACCAAATTAAAGCATATTTTGCCTCTTTGACACCAACGCCAGTTAGGCAGCCTCCCGCTCCTATTCCCCAACGACATAGTGTTGATTATCGGCCTCCACGTTCTCGCGAGAATATTGAGAATGCTAGACGTAGTATGGACTCCCGTTCTAGGCAAGAGACTGCAACAGATTTTTCTAATGCAAGGAACTTGGAGGAAGATTTCAACGGGTAAATATATATCCACTACGTACCAAACATTTCTTTGGTTGCGGCATGTTAAAGATGCTCATTCTCTCATTACTTCCAGGTCAAAAGTAGTGGAGCAACAGACTCTAGCGTTCAAGATCGCGGCGATCATCCGGGGTTCGGGATCCAGAAGAACATGGTCGCTCGCGACTTGGAGAGGGAAGGATCGACGCGGCGTCCACGTGTCCGCGAAGAAGAGCGTCCATTTCGCTTTGTTTTAGACACGTAAGTCTGCGGGTGAATTGGCCCCGAATATACCCGACTATCATATTAATAATAATTTTTTGATGTAAGTTATGTGAACATATTATTTAAGATATCAACCTTAAATATTAGTACTTTGTCATCTAAATTTGTTGTTTTGTTCATTCTCTTCACTTAGAATACATTGTAAAAGTGCTCAAAAGGTTCTTAATCGGGCCGGGATATGTATATTGACGGTGACATAAACACGCTTTTATATACCCACCATTTATGCTTGAGGGACGCTCTTCCTAAGAAGGATGATGAGGGAAGTGTCTTTTTATACTACACGAGGGGCCGCGGTCACAAATAATATCTCGTTTATGGCCTCCCGCGGTATGGGGGAGTGGCACGGTGCTTATGACCAACGCTTGAAATAGAGAAGCGTCAAAAATAAAATGAAGCGAGTTTCCCGAGATAGAAAAAGCAAAGGCGTTTATTTGGAAGAAGCTCACTTCGATGATGGGCGAGCTTATACGAAAAAAGGAGGTACATGACCTAGTCATAGTCTTGTTTTTATTATTTTGATATTGCGTTGATCTATCGATGTATGTCAAAGGCACAATGTGGTCAAGGAACGAAGCGGACTTGCGAAAAAAGAAGGAGGCGATTGGTCAAAAGTCCCTAAACCACTTAATCTCCACAAGGAAGATATCAAGGTATTTCTTTTTTTTTGTCATTCGTTCACTTTAACTTGTGATAATGTTGTGTGCCTTGCAATCGGATTGCATTGAGCGTGCAAAGGATCGGAAAAAAAAACATAGAGCTCGGACGAAAACAAAGCAACTAAAAGCACGCCAAAAGCCGCGTCTCATTTGGGCTCGTGGTCGGAAAGGGTTTCATTATAGATTCGTAAGAGCTATATTAGTTCACATTAATTTTAATAAGAACTTTAAATGTCACTAGCTAATACTCGTTATATTGTCATAGGAATATCTATCGGGTTTGCCCCTAGCAAGCGGCCAGGTACAAGTAGCCCGCGGAGCGTGGGAAATTTGTTTATCTGTATCACTTGGTTATACGACGAGGGAACTCTCCCAATTCGGCGGGAATGCGGGGGGTGCGTTGTAGAAAATTATTATAATTCTATGAACTACATTAACGCCATATTCTTTTGGTTTTTATAGGAAGCAGTGGCGGATATGAATGAAGCTATAGAGCATGACATGGGGCTCGGGGGCGGCGAGGATCCGCAAGCGTCATTTGGAGAGCCATCCAATCGCGAACTGGTGCTTGTGCGGTTTGGCGGTTCGGCGTTCTCTAACTCACGTACTGGGATGACTACTCCTTTGAATCGAGAGAGAGTAGCTCTAGGCTAAAAGGGTGGATACTCCTCTTGAGAGTCTTTTGTGATTATTTAAAAATATAAATACAATTCACTTTTGTGATTATTTAAAAATATAAATATAAAAATAATTTTGTGACTATTTAAAAATATGAATATAAAAACACTTTTGTGATTATTTAAAAATATTTTTATATTTATATTTTTTATATAAATATTTTTTTATTTTTTTTTTATTTTTTTTTCCTACACGTCGCATGCGACGTATCCACGTGACTTTTTTTTTTGCCACGTGGCTTTTCTATACGCGGATTTTCGAATTTTCCACGTGTAAATTCCACGTGTCACGTCGCATGCGACGTGACACGTGGCTTTTACGCACGTGTATATTGCACGTGTATATTCCACGTGTATATGCCACCGTGTATATACCGGCGTGTCGTTCCCGTGTCACGTCGCATCACGGCGTATACCACGGCTTTACGGCGCACGCGTGGATTTTGGTGATGTTCCACGTGTATATTCCACGTGTATATTTCACGTGTCACGTGCCATGCGACGTCTGCGACGGCGTGCGTATCGCGTCTGGCGCGGACGTCTGGCGCTGACGCCGCCAGCGTCGCGATGCGGCGACGCCGCATGCGGCGATGTGCAGCGACGTCTTGTCGCGGCGTCGCCTGCGGCGACGGCCGTCCGGGCGACGTCAGCGTGGCGCGTCAGACGTCGCTATTGGCGCCGCTAAATGCCCTTTTCTTGTTGTGTGGCCAATATCACGAAGATGTTGTTTTTCTATTACGATCCCGTGTTGACAATTCATGTGTATATTTTTGTTTTGTTAAGGGTGATCGTAACTTTTTTTTGATGTTTAGATGTAGATTTTGAACATTATTTATTAGCATGTGTTTGTGTTGAATGGTTAAGTCCTTTGAGGTGTAGGGTTCGACTTAGTGTTGAATAACATGAGTAACATATGGGATTTGAATTTTTAAAATCACGTAAAAAGTAAATCATTTATATAAAAGTGTTTAGTTTTGCTTTTAAAAGCAAAGATTTTTACAATTATTAAAGACGTAGAAAAGCTCGAGTGTTGATTGTCTATTTGTTTTCGTATTTTCGATGATTACGTTTGCACAATTGATTTTGAATATCCTGTTGGATTTTGTTGAGATACTGCGTTCACGGAATTTTAGTGGCGGCGTCATCATTTCATTATACAATTCTCCATCGTCCATTCCATATGCTTTGTCAAGGAGTTCATTTCGGAAGAGTGCTTTGTATGCTTTGCCTCATCGGCGTAGATGGAACCGGCAAGTGTTGGTCTTGGCTTTGGATTTGCGGTTTCACATCGCGGTCAGTTGTTCTTTTTCATACGCTTCATTTTGTGCAATGTGTACAAGCGTATCGTTATGCTATCGAAATTGTTAGTTTGTGCTTCAAATTTGCCTTTGATCTGCGAGGCCATATCGATTACATCTTGAAATTACTTGCATATATTTGTGATTGGTACAATTGTTTTGCTTACCGAATTCGTCCTTCTTTGTTTTCGACATGACTTGGATACACAATGTCTTTCATGCGTCGAATTGTTAATGTGTCGTAATTTACAATTGTCGGGTGTGTTTCTTTCCGGGTCTTCTTCTGCGAAGAATGCTAGTGTTGCATTTGATGTGGAGAGGCGCCAAATGCCTCAATCGTGACACGCAAATGCTTTTGAACAAAACTCTGGCTTGTCCCCTATGAAATCTAGATTAGTTTGTATTGTTGGCAATGACAAAATAAGAAATAGATTTTTGTTACCTTTAAAGAATCGTTTTGCAACTCATCATGTATTGGTTCTTGTTCTTTTCGAATGTCAATTTTGCCATGTCCTCTTCTTGGTTGCCGTAGTCGGCGATTTGTAGCTTACGTCTTCTGCAAGATCTTGTGCTCAGGATGTGACACTTTAAGGGAAAAACTTAAAAAAGCGTAGCTACTTGCAACAACAATTGTATAGACAAGTCAAGAAGGAACAATCTTTAGATAAGAATAAAATGACTTTGGTTTCCACAACCAATGGATTTGGGCATCCAGTCTCCACCCAACCGGATCCAAGACAAGAACTAAGGCAATTTCAAGGGAAATGAATGAAAGGAATTGATCATAGCTTATTATCCCTTCGACTTATGATCAAACCAATCTTACAATAGTATGGGCTCAATTCAATCACCAAGGAATAGAACTCAATACAATCTTTAGGCTTAAGAAAAGCCGGATATCCCTCGTGATCCGAAGCTGATGAAGCGAGGTGAGACCCAGTCCCTACCGCAAGATCTTCGGCCGGATCAAGGAGTTATAGGTCCATCTTGGGCAACGGCGATCGAGGGACCCGGTTCACTCGGTTTAGGTGAAGGTTTGTTGGCTGCGGATTCTGCGAGAGCCGCCAAACAAAGCTTGAGATCCCACACCGGATTCAAATCCAATGATGTCCATCTATCGGATTCTTGCGGCCTTGATTTGTAGACTCCGGGCGGCCGTTAACTCTGATTAAGCCCCGGCCCGTACCTTTTGTTGGAGAAAAAGGTGGTCGCCCTTGCTATTTCGATCACCTCCCAAGCCTTTTTCCTCCGGATATGGCATTAAGCTTCTGTTATTTCGTTTCTTTGTCGATTTCTCCCTTTTGTTGCAAAATAGTTGGCCAAAGGTTTGCACGAGGTACAAATCCTTTTCTATAAATACATTCCAATAAAAAATAGTTTGTTTTAAAATAAAAACCCAAAGATAAATTCTAAAAAAGGAATCTCTAGCCCAAAGGTTAAAAAAAAAAACCAATAGTTTTTCAAAAAAAACGAAGTTCCGATCATGGGAAAAATAATTTGGCGTCAAAAACACGGAAAACCTTAAGCGTATATTCATAAAAAAAAAACAAAAAGTTTTTCACATGGGAAAAACAATCAATAATGTGTGCCCGTCCGTTATCGGATACCCCCGATATGCCGGAATATGCAAAACCAACCCCTCCTAACGAATTGCCCCTTAATAGGGGCAATCCAAAAATATTTCTGCGACAAGAATATTTCGAGTTTTCAGTAGCAATTCGGGTAAGAAAATATATGTCAAAGTCTACAAGAAATTTCTCTTGGGAGAATTAGGTGGTCACAATAGTTAATTAATCTGTCATATAAAAGGTTCATAATGTTCTTATGCAAATTCATGGCATTTCTTGGTCTTTCAATCTCTTTAGGATGATTGTTAGTTAGTGTCCTTCCTTTGCTCATTTCCAGTTCTCCCTTTTTAATCCTCTATATTTATTTCTTTCTGCTGAATATTTACAATGGCCAAACAACCTAAAAATTTGAATATTTTAAAAAGTCTAGACATTGAGTTCCTCATTTTTTTGCACAAGTTCATGCTCCTTTATGCTCAAACTCAATGTCTGGCACGCTAGTAGTCCTTATGAATTCAAACAATCCGATCCAGCACCATTGTCACAGGGACATCCGTTCAATTATCTTTGGAAAGCTGGATACAACTCTTGGAGCTAGTGCTTGAGTCAGCAAGTAACACAAGTGTGCTTCTACCAATGTCTGTGCATGTGGACAAGGTAGACATGTCCATACAGGCTTTGTTTGAGGAATTGTTATGCACTAGACAGGCAGATATTCCCACTTCTAAAGTAGGTAGGCCACTAGAGGATGATCATCACACAACGGCCCTGAACCTGCGTATTGTTGGTATTGAGTAGATGAATGATTGTCTTGCTACAGTTGAGGCAGAGCATTTTTCTTATTGAGATGATGCACATACAGGCAGATGGCATTATCTCGGCACGTCGGATAGGAGCAACACGACCCGATCGTTCTCGTCACCTCCTAGTCCATTTCAGAGATGCTATTTCCAGACTGCACATACTAAGGCATGTCAATCATCTTAAAGGGACCACTTTTTCCGTCCAAGAGGATCTAACTCCAGCACAGCTCTTCAGACGAAAAGAGAAATTATGTTGGGTAAGAGAAGCTCTCCTGTAACAGAACTGGACAGTATATAGAGGAGGCCAGGCTATCATTAGGGACGAGTGGCCTTCTGATCCATGGACAAATTTTGTATAGCTATATCTTATATTATAAAGTTTTAGCATATATCATGAATCAAACCCTAATTTGTATGGTTGAGATCATCTAATTGCATTCGAAGGCAACTTTGGATTGTGGAGGGTAAGGATTGTTCATCTAACAAAGGGAGAGCATGTCTCCATAATCTGGAATCAAAGATCGCCTTCGACTTTGCGTTTTTAAAAGCGAGGAAAATGGAGCGGGACGTTGCTCTCACACTTGTGGCATCTGGGATCTGAAGGAGAGATCATGCCATACATGAGACACCTTTTACAGCGGTGAGCATGGTCATGGCATCCGATTCTCCAACTTCACAAACTCATCTTGCCTTGAATGGGAAAGTCCAAATGAAGAACATGTTGTTAATGAAGGCCAACAAGTAAAATTATGTGGAGGTTGATAATAGCAAATTATGCTATGGCATTGTGTTGCTCGATGTTCCATTTCTGTTGCATTATGTTACATGCAAGTTCTAACATTATGTAAGACATTACGAAGAAGAACATAAACAAAAGATAGCTAAATTTGGACTGGATTGGAGTGAGGAGAGGAGGCACCGAGGAGTTGCCCTTTCATTTTCCAATTCATCCTCCACACACAATTTTAACTTCAAATCAACATCACTCTTTTTCGTTGCCACGAGTTAGACTTGCCATCCATGGCCTTGCGAGGATCATCGAGGGGTTGTGATGCCGGTATTCCGGTTGATAAAATAAACCCTTCGCACTGCAAAACTCAAACAACATAAGCATGGAAATGAAACAGTCTTTATCTCTTAACATGGCCTCGCGGCGGTATTGTTTTCTCAAGCGGCATAACCAGATTCTCCGGTAGGCAATATGCATGCTACCCAACATCCGGACATATCCCCGCTAAGTGCTAACACATCTTCAAAGTGGTGTATAGCAACTGCAGACTTTGTATCTTGTGCTTTCCTTGTCACATTGGCGGAGGAATGGCTAATAATAGCGAGAGGTAGATAAAGTCCGTGTCCCATTATCGAGAGAACATTAATGCTTAGCAATTTTGATCGATGAATTAAAATATCAAAATAACCGACACTGTAGAATAACATATCCAGGAAACTATGGTCTTGCGCCAAAGTGTTTTAGGCATGCAGCAAATGAAATGAGTGTTGGATCTCTCGAGGGGGGAACCGGCAAACATCTCCGGCAGTGGAACAAAGTGCCCATCAAAGACCCTTTTCCCAACGTGGATCACCTTGCGGTAACTTTCTCCCTTCCCTGTGACAATACCTTAATTTCGCGAGGCTAAAATAATGGTGCGGGGAGAAACTACTTGAGTAATGGCAAAATGATATGTAGCGCCATCCTCTTTAGATGGGTACCAAGAGAGAGGGCGCTTTAGTGCAAAGTTCATAGACTCGGTAGGCAATTCTTTGCTCCCTGTTTCCAATGACATGTTATTGAATGATGACGTTGTGCGGTTAAACACTCCCAACAAGAGCCTCTTGAATAGAAATAATACCTTGTCCGAGCAAAGCACATATCCTCCTCATTATCTTAGTTGCTTTTTGCAAGATTCAGTCACAATTGATGGACTTTCTCCTTTCTAACGTGATAGCATGTTAAAGAGGTGAAGGCGCTAAACTTATAGCTATAGATTCTACATCATTTGGTAACGAAAATTGTGGGCAGCGGTCTACCAACTTGGCCTGCAAATTTGAAGTTAGTCATGGATAAATATCACAACCTCAATAAATATTTCTTAAATTAGATTGAAAAAGGTCCTTGGATCGTTTTCTTGAAATAGATGATGCGTAAGGTAACCCTTATGGCGATCTTTGTGAGAGCGACTTTTATATCCGTACATACAAGGGGATAGAACTTGAAATGGGCAAACATGAAGCTAGAGGTTGGTCCCACTCATCTTTCAAAGGAGTAAATTTGAGACATTTTGCATGCATTCATTTAAGCACCTGGACCTCTAAACCTAAAGGTAAGAAATATAAAAAGCCGCAAATAATGTCAACAATGCAACCAATTATAACAAAGCTTTTGGCGAACCCTATTATCGACCCATCGCTTCATGAATGTTATTGCTTGTGTTAAAAAGCAAAGAAAAGAAACGTTTGCAAAAAGCCTCAAAGAAAGCGGGCTTATGGTACCGAGCACTTAGCAAAATACGATATCGAGAGAATGCATTTTCTCCTGCTAACTGCAATGGTTCAGAGAGTTCAAGTTTGACACCACTTTTTTGACATCCTGCAGGAAATATAGTACTCAGAAGAGGACAACTAATTAATAAAATATAAAAATCTAATCTGCAGTACAAGATATTCTGGAATTCTTGCAATGCTCTACGCTTGTCGTAGCTAACTTAATGAAAATTTGATTGACTATGGTTCCAATAGGAAACAAAATTATGGTAACATTTGTTTACAGTGTAAAGCCCACACAATGTTGTGTATAGAAGAGGGCAAAGGAAAAATAAAAGCAAGTGCGCTCCAAAGAAAAACCCATCAGCTAAACAATCTGGATCAAACTCTCTGCCCCAAGAAACATTCATAAACAAGAAGAATATACTAACAAGGAGATGACAAATTGACCTACAAATCTTGGAAGAACAAAAAAAGAAATAAAACTTTTTGAAAACCCATGGCATAACCCCATAACTAATGAAAAAAATCAAATACCATGAGATCATCTAATAGTTCATCTAAAGGAGGTGCGGCAATCACCTATTAGTTGGGCACAAGCTTAACAATAAAAAATAGAGTTTAGAATTTGTGACTATTTGAAAATAGAGGAAGGAAGGAAGGAAGGAAGTATATTTTAACGTCCACGGAGGCCAACTGGCCTATGAGACGGTTTTACAATATAGCGGAAAGTTTCCAAACACAAAAGAAAACCACAGAAACCCTGTACAATGTGTCTCTACTACTGGGATGAAAAAACCCCCCCATGTGGGAGGAAAAACCCTTGTAGTAGGGGTTGAGAGGGAGATGACAACAACGAAAAAGAGAGACCCAAAAACGAACTGTTAGCTAGTCAATATTCCTTTTTGCATCTTGAAACCTGACTAGGTTGGAGATAAAGAAATTGGACTAGGTTAGAGGCAAAAAACCTGACGAGGTTGAAGGCCAAAAATTCGTATAAGCATAAAAGAGACGAATTTAGGATTAAGGAGGCCTCTTAAGAGCGTCGGTATGATGCTATATGGAAAATTGTTGTCATGAAAGAAAAATTGGAAATCTGACTTTGCGCTAAGATTTAGAAAGTTGGGCAACAATATCCCATAAGCTACCACAAGATGAACTAGATATTGTTGCCTTGCCTCCTCAGCACTGCTTGAAATCTTTGGTCCATGCAGAGGCATGGAACATTGCAATGAGTAATTCGGAGTGGTATTCTCAAAGCAAGCTGATAAATGGTCACAATAAATCCACATTGACAAGAACTTTTAATTAGTGGTCTACAGAGAATGAAGAGCTTATCATGATCTGGAAGCTTTTAATGAGCAAAAATGAGGCACACGAGGATAAGTAAAAATCAACGAAAGTTTGAGAATAGATAGTACAAGACCGTACTAGATCGAATAGATAGAATTGGAAAAAGATGTATTCGAAATTGAATAAACCAAGAGGGCTCCTTAAATGGAATGAAAAAGCAAACCTTCTTGAAAACTAGCATTGAAGACCATTGGCTAAAAAGAGAGCCGAAGGAGGCGACTTCCTTGAACAATCATTTGTTATGTGTTGCTATATAGCAAAGGAATCTAAAATATCGAATATAACTAAATGTTGACGTGGCAGACCAAATGTAATACACGAGAATTTGTTGCAACCGACTTGGGGTTCAGGAAGCTGGAACGCTGAAGAAGCTTGATCTAATTTCCTTGCAGGAGAACCAAAACATCTATAGATCGTATTGATTCTTTGTTGAATTCAAAAACTATTGGTGGTAGACAAGGGCGATTGTATCTGATAAAGGAGAGAAGCAGAATAAAGAAGATGATATGAGAAGCCATATCGGAAGCCTGGTGGATTGCCAAATTTGATTGCAAGGACTGCCGATTTTGATCATTGACCTTGGCTGAACAGATTTGGAGGATGTTGGAACCAATTCAAAGGTATTTATTGTGAAACGAGAATTGGAAGCAGCTAACTTTTTGTTCATTGTCCAGCAGAATACAAATAGAATACAAATAGACGTGTTCCTTGAAGTTAGGAACAACTACTAAATGATTACAGTAAAATCTCATCTACTTTTAACGGCTACTATCAGTCATCTTTTTGTCATGTTCCAACAGTATTGCCATCTCTGAAAAAATTGTCTGACCGACTTTTTTGTGTGTCGCAGTTATGGATATGTTGCAAGAACTCAAGGGAGAAGCTTGTTGGAGCGTGAGAACGGGAATTTAATCCTGGGTTCAACTCCCAGGTTCAATACTTTTAGATTCCAACAGAACCAAAGCCTGAAAGTATATCTGAGATTAGATTACGCTTGTGCACAATGGTATTGAAAGAGAATTGGCGAGATAGCCATTAAGGAAAGAGCTCCTATCCGCCTAAAGAGACTAAAAGATCTTATCCAACTAACTAAAAATAAAGGATCCCAACAAAAATCGTATGAAAAGGCAAAGGGGCCAGAAAACATCTGCCCCAAATTCAGTTGTTTTCCCCCTCAAAAACGGTCGGGCAGCAGAGAAGTTCGCAAGCAGAAAGGGTTTGGCAAGCAGAGATACGGAGATGCGCGCTGAGTAAAAAAGAATAGGAAGAGCATTGACTGACGAAGATGAATTTAGAGTTTTTGTTTTACATAAGCTTCAGAAGTTTATAGAGTTAGTTAAAGGTGGAGCTGCAGGAAAGTTCGATTTCTGAGAAGAAAAGAGAGAGGCTAGAATTAGAAAAGATACTAGAGTAAGGAGGCTAAACCTTAAGGCAAACGACATGAAAGAAAATCATTGCAGAAAAGATTACTATGCAGAGAGTCTAGAATAAACTATTACGCAAAGAATCTGGCATCCAGTCCATCCTGGGCAAAGATGGCCTTTAAAGCTGACCATTCAAGCAAGAGAAAGATGAACAAGTAGCAACAGGCTATTTCTTCTGTTGAAACAGAGAATGAAAGAAAAAACACGAGACTCACATAAGCAAGCACTTTAGTATAGAACGCTTTAGAAAAAAGTCAGAGAATTTTAAAAACCGTCAGCCGAAACTCCATTAGGATTACAATGGATAAAAGGAAGAAATAAAGAATCCAGCAAGGTACAAAGAATTCCGATAAATCGTGTGAAAAGCTAAGATCCAGCAATCTTTAAAAGTCATCTAAACAGAGAGAGACTACAGAAGAATACAAGCATCAAGAAGTAAAGGACGAACAAAAATAAAGGATGGAGAAAGCATCGTTCTATTTATAAAAACCAACTAAGATATGCTTACAAACTAACTGAGTAGCTTAACTAAGATAACAGAATCCATCAAACAACCAAACTCAACAAAGTAGGAAAATTAGAAACAAGAAGGAGAGAGAAAGGGAATGCTCAAAGAAAATGCCGATAGTTTTGAACTGGAAGGCAATGACAATATATAGAGAAACATTAGAAAAAGGGGAAAAAAATAGGCCAAATGATGGTTTTATGATGGCATAGAACCATTGCATTATTACATTCTGTACACACCCCTTGTGTATTAGGAAGGAGGGGTAGGGACCCAGAGCCTTCTTAGTTGACGATCCTAGAATTAGCCTCATTAGTTCCCAATTAATGTGGCCTGTGCATAAGAGCCCGTCTGGCTGTAGCTGGCGGGGCTAGACTGGCTTATAAAAAAAGCTTGTCCAATTACAGTTAATCCCATGGCGTATAGAGTCTAATGGGGGGATGATGTGGGCTAATCCTTTAGCACTGCGTGCAGGTAAGGTATGGGCTCGACACCTCCTAGATGGTGTGCTGCTTCAGTGGGGTTCAAGTCATATATGGGCAGGGGAGAACCATCACAAGGCGCCCAAAAATTTAACCATTATAAATAACCACTACAAAACCACTATGATAGTGGTTTTACGAAACAAAAATACCTTTTCTCAATAAAATCCACATATTGAAGTGGTTTTTAAAATGTGAATGTGGTTTTATATGCTAGTTTATACTCTAATATGGTTATTTGAAAGTGATAAAGGTTTTTATCAAGGTTTTTTGGTACTTGATTTGACATGTCATGATGGTTAATCATGCGGTTTGCAACATTGAGAGTAAGAAAGGGATGTTTCTTGGTTTTTTTTTAATATGTGTAGATGGTTTTGAGTGGATTTAAATTGGTAATACTTCAAGGTTTTTATATAGTTTAATAACATGTTTTTCGTAATGTTTTTTCATCCTAGTTTTGCAAGAAAACACGACATGCCAAAATGTTAGTGTTTTTTTACTATAAATACTTTAATGGTTCTAGACATAGCATTTTTCATGTGAGGTTTTCCATAGTAATTTCTAAGCTAACATGACTCGCCAAATTGTTACTAGTTTTTTAATATGGTTTGTGGATTGACTTTTGCAATTTCTTATTCACAAAAGAATGCTAGTGGTTTTTGTCACGGAACATTTAAATCATTGTGTGGTTTTATATCTACTTTCCTAAGTTATTATGATTTTAAATTACTTGTGGTATTTAACATGGTTTTGCTGGTCAATCTTTGGAAGATGGAAGCTAACGTAGTCTATATAGTCAAATCTTTCATGGTTTTTTCTTTATAGTTGGTGGTATTTTATAGTGGTTTTATCTAAACTTAACAAACATAATTTGAGATATTAATTACAGTCCCAATTTCTAGGGTGGAAATGATCTCAAGATTTGTAATGTCAAGTCCTACAAGTTCGCACGATTGTTATGTTGAGGTTATAGAAACCTTGAGTAGTACATTAACTTGTGAATATTTCTTGTGGATTCGAAGTTTTAGGATCCCAACGTCGAAGATAGAACTTATTCTAAAAGGTTTAATTTGTGCATCTCTATAGAATAGTTATGATATCGAGATTATGGAGATCTTTTGCAAATATTTTTTGACCATATTTCATGTGATTTGCATGTTGCAGACTATACACTCAAAGCAGATGAGCAGATTGGAAAAGATGCCACCCCTCAAATACAAGACAATATGCATGATTGCGCCTCAGAAGGAGAAGATTGATGATGTTAATGTTGTAGATCTTCTTAAATTGAGCAAGGAACTGAGTAAGAAACACAAGAAAGCATTTTCCAATCTACTCAAATCTAAGGTGAGGGGTCCAGATTTATATAAGCTCTTTGCAATGGCATGCGTGAAGTGCAGTGTCGTGAGCATCTCCAAAGAGGGTTGGAGAACGGGCAACATCAATCATTCTACTGTTACATTTAAAGATTGATTGCATTGTGATGTTGTCACTTTCTAGATTATTGCAACATTGTGATTTTAGATAAACTTTAAGACAAACAATTATCGTCTTTAAGGTTTTAATGTTCATTCTTATTATATAGATTATATTTATTGGAGGAGGCATCTCGGCTGTCTAGGAACGCCTGCATCAAATTTCGGCTCGTCTGCTTCCTGCTGAATGAGCTGGCACAAAATGGAATCATGATAATTGCAGGAAGGAAACGTAAATGGGTGTGTAAGAATTGAATTTAGAGGAAATAGGAAATTGAAAAAAAAAACGTGCATTAGGAATTTATTTTTTTCGCCGGATTTTGATTTTCTGATCATAAAATTTCATTTTTTCGTCGGATTTCGATGTCTACAGGCGGCCGGAAAAAGGAGGGCACCCACCCTCAAAAACATTTTAAGTAAGTAGATTGGCGAATCTAAATAAACTATTGACCATTGAAATATCATTTCCTATTGTCTATATATCTAACTAAATATAAGATTACTAGAAAAAAAAATTTGGAATTATCTATGTTTTTTGGAAGGGTTTTTCCGGCAAAATACCAAGGAAAAAAAAGGGGGCTTTTGGACGGTTCTTTCCGGCTAACTCTTTCCGGCAGCTATATGCACCCTCTCTTCCCTATCCTCAGATGGCAGGAAGGCTTTGGGCTTGGGGCTATGGAACTTTGACGCGATGTTTTTTCTTTGGCGCTCAATACCAGATGTTTCTCCTTGGAACCCAATGGTTACTGGGGCATCTCCACCGGCAACAGCTGTTCGAACCGGCTTAAGCCATGTAGAAACTCTTGACCGGCGAGAACTTAAAAGGGGTGAGACAGGGAAAAAAAAAGAAAACCAGCTAGGTTCTTACCTAGATCTCATTTACAACAATCAGCTCCGATTCTAAAGTCGGACAGTTCATAAACTTAGTCTGCCTGGAAACAAAAGAAAGCAACGAGCTGGAATCAAGCCAGTCCAACTGCTATCGGCCATAAATCTGCAAAACATATGGCCACAGTGCTGCTCCGATTGAAATGGCAGTGGATTGCAAGTCCTTCGTTTTTTAAGCTTTGGGGTTGAGAACATCTGGATGTTACGTTTTCTCTCTTCGGCAGAAGTAAACCCACCAGCTTTATTCAATTCTTCTTTTAAGAATGTTCAGCAAGGTATCTAGCTAAATTTAGATAATGTAGCAGTAGCACAGGGACAACTAATCCTATATATACTATCTGGATTTCTTTGTTTTAGGCAGTTGACATGACTCAACTCAGCGGAGAACTGGCAAGGCAATCTTGATGCGGATGGCTCTTGTGGTTGGTATGTAAGGCATCTCTTAACATGTATACAGAAAGAACAATAACCCTAATCCGGTTCAAGAAGCAAAAACAGACTTCCACTTTTTATAGAAAGACATCTGAAGATGAATATATACAAGCAAAACATTCTGCTGCTTCCACATTTTGCATGCATTTTAACAATTGTACTGGTGAACAAGTGTACTAGTGCGAGCAAGTTTTGTTGCCATGTTGGTTTATTGAATTAAGGCTATCATTTCTTTTTGAATCCGTGGCTCTATTTCACTTGTGATCATTATGCATTATGCATCCATCATTTGCTTGCCCGTACAGGATGGTTGGACGAGTTAAAGGACATGCTCATGCTGGTTGTAGAGCTAAAGCTTTCGATTTATAACATACTATTTGTTGGTCCAAGCAGCCTTCGTTGTCTGCAAAAAAACAAGATTATGAACTCATTTCGGGTCTTATTCCTTTAACATAATGTTTCGAAGTGCAAGAAGCTTACGGTAAAAGTTCCTTTACGTTGCGAATAACGTCACATGTCTGTTTTTTTTTTTTACATCGAGGAATATTGAACGTGCAACATGATTGGATTGTGATTATTTGCAGGCAAAGTCTCTTACCTTCATCAACAGTAGCATGTTTGAATATCCATCAGTAATGCATGTGAAAGGATTTGGTCTCAGGCAGTCAAATTCCTTTTGATCAAGAGTTTAAGAGATTCCTTCAAGTACCTTCACTTTGCACAGGACAAGACATTGGAACATTGTTTAGAGCCTCCCAAGGCCTGTCCAGATGACCCTGCCTAATACAAACGGAGAACATAGGTATGAAAGATGTGTATGAAAGATGTTGTACTTGCTCCAACATTTGCCACAAATCATAACATTCTAAATTTCTAAGCCACAACAATTTGTGCAGGCATCGCTTGGAAAATATAAATTGCTTGACTACCTGTCCATCTTCTGCATATGTGCAAATGTTGCAATGATGCTCCAAGGACACAAATTAGGATGATCAATTTCTCAAAAACATTCTACCATCTTCCAGTGCCCCAATCCATTTGAAACCTTCACTTTGAAGATTTCTGCATGAGACACTTTCTATTCATCTCCAAACATTTCGATGTTGTGGTTTGCCAAATAGAATAAAATATTACAAACCATGTTGTAGCCCAAGGAAGCAGAGATTCTGGGCTCATTAGCCAAATAGAGTCTATTGTGTAACCTCAACTAAATAAATTTCCTATCGCCCATAACTTGCAAATGAGTACTAGAAGATGCACTTCTAACTGATACCTTCATAGTACGATATTGATTTTTTAGAAATATTTCAGTCACCAAGTCATCCACTTTTTGCATGCAATTTGGACTATTGTTTTCTTCCATATGGGAGTATTGACAGTTGAATTTAATTTCTTAAAAGGCCCTTTGTCTTTTTTTCCTTCGTATGAGAGTGCCAACCATTAAATCAATTTGTTAAACCGGCCGTTGTCTACTCTTTCATATAATCTCTATGTATAGGCATGTACACCAAACACGCATCCATGCCACTGTATTTGGCATTATCTATTCATTATCTATTTTATCTATTGATAAATTCCGCTATTATAGCCGTCGGATAAAAAAAAAGAAACCAACGGCTAAGATCTTGATCCCCGTCTTCCTAAGCCGGGATTGGACTAAACGTTTTTGGCGGTGGGCGGTGGGCTTTTTTGCGGTTTTTGGCGCGGATTGGAAGAGATGATGGATGGGATCGGAATAACTGATTTGATGGCGCTCATTCTTCATTTGAAATCATGATTCTTAGCCTTTCTCTGTCTTGTGATCATATTCTCGATGGTCTTCTTCTCTGCTTCTCTTCAAAGAGCAAACCTTGATCAAGCTTTGGTGCCTATATTTTTCCCAACATAGCCTTTCATTCGAGCTTTGTTATCCGAGTTTTGGTCTCGGGTGTTTTCTCGGATCCGCCTTTTCTTGTGTATTCATCCCTACCCTCTTCTACCATACCCAAACCGTGCATGTGATGCCACAAAAGCTCTATTTTCTCGCTATTTTTTATGTGCTCTGCGGTGGAACAGGCCATTTGTGTTTGTCCTAGTCTTGGATTTGCTCCAAGTATTCAAGAAGGTGTCTTTGGCACCGGGAACATGGCTTGGATCCATGGAAAAGAAATTACAGGTTATCGCGCTTGCCCAATAGAGCCACAAACTTGAATTTTTGTGCTTACGGGTTTGAAGTCCGGGACAGGTTTGAAGGTATGTTGGTGCTAAGAACGTGGCCTGGATCTGTGAGATAATTTGAAAAGAGAGCAGAGGTACCGCAAAAAAGTGCCACAAATCTGTTAATTCTCGCATTAATCGCCTCGGTGTTACTAATTTCCACCATTTCAGAGCCGTATGCCAATATCATGGCCACATATAGGGGCACCACTGCCGACATGACATTGTAGAAGTCGTGAATACTTATCATTTTTAAAATCGGTTATGCTAAAGATCGAAGTATTTGGCGACTGATCCTGCTTTGCAACTTCTCAGAAAATATTGTAGATCCCGATGTAATCGGGATACTAAGAATCCTATATGTTGCAGAACTGTACGCAGATCGAAGCTTATGTTGCAACTCGTACATAGTCGATCTTTGCAAAGATACATAACCCTCATCGCATGTACGGATATGCAGATCTCTCCTTTCTTTGCTGAATTTGGTCATACAGTTTCCTATTATAACGACAAAATGCCTATTTTTTGAACAGAGAAAGCAATTAACAATTGAAATTGGACTTCATTGCGGGGAAGCTTTCCGTGAATCGGTTGTTGCGGCGGGGAGCTCATTGGAATCGTTATTGAGGTGGGATTGAGTGCAGGCATTTAGAATACTGTGTTGAGTGTTGCGGTGAAGCTTGTTGCTCCAATTTTCTAGCCGCCTCTTTTTCGTGAGAGCCCACACCCCATGCTTTTTGCTGCAGACCCCATCACGGAAGGGTCATTTCTCCAATCTGAATGATGGAAATTTTTTCCGCGCAAATTTCTTGACCCTGGATTCGAGCTTGTCTTGGATGTGTAAAGGGCAAGCTTGGATGAAAGCACATCATTTCATTTTCCCCTTTCTTTTATGGATAAAACAGTAGGAGCATTGTCAAAAGCGATTGCCAGTTACATCTCTTTTGTAACAATCTCTTATTTTTGTAACAATTGGATTTGTGGATTTTATAGTTGTTTATTATATTATTGTTTTGGAACCCTTGAAGGGCCAATATTATCTTTAGAAAAAAAATGCTTGGCCAACATTTAATTGTTACTTTCTTTTATAATTTGATGCTTAAGACTATTTAACCACAAGTCCAAGCGTTAAGTTTAGACTAAAACACTACTTAAAGTGTAGTGGTCTTTTGAATGGTTTTGTAATATTGTAGGGTTCTTAAACTGCTACTACTTAGGGGTATATGTTGAGCATATGCATTTAATCATAAACACTATACATACATGTTAAGAAACTATGCAGTCATTGTACAAAGATGTACATGGATAATTAATAAGATTGCTATGGTTTTCATTCATAAACTAAAAGTGCTTATGATCATAGAAATGTAGTGATTTGTCATCTTCACCATTGCGTGTATGATTGAAAAAACTATTAGATATTTAGTGGAAAGATTGCAAGGCTTTATATGCAAAAACTTAAGAAGCTTAAGAATAGAAACGTTAGTGGTTTATCGGGCTTAACGAGTACATCTTGAGTGTAAAGATAGGCATGTTTTCGGGCAATAGTTGGAACGCTTTAGACTAAAAAGCCATTAGTGGATTACCAACCTTAATAAGTACTACAATATATAAGAAACCATCCACAATCCTTAATAGTTTAGTCTAGTAATTTGAAATGCTTTAGACTATATACCAATACTTGTTTATAAATGATAACCATGAATCTAGTGTACTACAAAACCATGCATTTCTATAACTAACAATTACATCTAAGTTTGATAAACAAACTAGTGTTTTAATACAATAACCTAAACACTTCAACTAATTAAACAATGGTGATTTACTGCATATAACACATCGCGAGTGTGCATTTACCACAATAACTAACCACATCATAAAACCACATAAATAGAGCCGTGACATCAAACCACATCCACAACTATCATATTATACCACATTGGGAAACCCTACCTCTAAAACATTATAATATACCACATCCATTTACCAACATAAAATACCACTTTGACAAACACTAGGAAGGAGCCGTTAGCAATTTCCATGCCATAATACCACCCTAGTGAACCTTACAAGAAAACCAAGTAGTTTAGCCTCATATGGTTTTTAATGAAATTAACCCACAAAGACCCATTGGTTTTGTGGAATGGTTTTCTAGTCATAACCATGGGAAAAACCATGTAGTTTTTTTTTTTTGGATGCCTTGTGCATGACCCTCTACCAAACCATGACCCTTTAGTTGGCATGGACCTTCTGGAGGAAAACAATCTCCTGCCTCATCGGGACTGAGGAGATGCAATCCAAAAGTAATCCCCTCGACAATGCAACCGCACGGCAAGTCCCAAGACTTATCAACCTATCTGCAAAGTGTGCAGAGGAGGGACAGATAGAGTGGACTACCTAACGACAATGTTCATTTGCCAGCCAAATCCATTTGCCATGAATTCTATCTGCCATGATCTCCGGAGGACCAAGCAGTCAGTCCATCCCGACGCATCTGAATCTGGGTAGGATTTCTCCTTGATGTTGTTGTTATTGTATATCTCTTGATGTGGTATTGTTATAGTGATTCCACCCTTCACGGTGGCTACGTATTGACGTGATGATTATGTGCTTATGTTAATGCGCTTCCGCAGATAGGTCGATCGTGAGGGAGACGGGATGAATGACACATTTATTCCTCCCATGCCAGATTTTTGCTTACCAGCAAGAGTCTAGTGTCAGATAGATGGCCTCGTGTTGGCGAGCGTGTGCTGACAGGAGGAAATCTCTCGTTCTTATACAATGGAAGCATCGTATACTAGCATGGGGTGTCATAGGTCTAGAGGTTATGCATCTCAAAATTAGAAGCGCCTATAAGTTTGAGAATGTTCATTCTTGTTGGCATCGATGTACTTGCTCTAAAGAAAACAAAATTGCATATAAAAACTTTTTGGGGTTTTTTTTTTTTTGGGGAGGGGGATTCAAAAAAGATTTTATTTAGTTTATAAGAACAATACAAAGTCATATGGGGGGTGCACCCATCTACGAATATGAGATGGGGATAGCTATATAGCTCCAAATTTAAGTATTCTCTTTTTCGACTAAGGTAGATTGAGATAGGTGCCCCATATTTCTACTTTTACCTCTTCTTCACAACTCAATCACTAGCCTAAAAGTTTTAAGTCTTTCAAGTACCATGTGGAGTAGCTGACTTGATGTTTTGAATTCCTTCCAATCCTTATAAAAAATTAGGCCATTCCTCCTTTTCAAAATTGACCAGATTATCCAGGCCATAGCTATATAAAAGGCCTTTTGCAACAATATCTTGATGGTCATTCTTCTCAGAAGATGTGGGATGCCTCTATCTTAGCCAAAGTTAAAACTAGTCATTATCACGCACATATAAATCCCACTTTGGCACCAGGACCACAAGCTTATTTGCTTGCTTCCTTTTCCAGGAAAACGCTTCTAGCTATTGCATCAATTCGCACAGGGTCCCACAAGCTACGGATTGAGACATGTAGATGGGAGCGACCGCAATTGCCACGAGAAGAGAGATTATGTGCATGTTGCCAGTTACATGTTATTAAAGATGAAAGCCATACTCTGCTACAATGTCCTGCTTTTGAGATGGTCAAAAATCATTATTTGACTTTAGCATTCCATTCCACGCTCCCATAACTTCTGAAGAGCCTCATATGTGCATGACTTGGCATTATACATACTTGAGGTTCTAGATGAGTGTCTTCAATTGAGCCCTCAGTAGTCATCATGGCCTACTTATATTTTCTTCTTGCTTGTCTAGTATGATCATCACCGCAAAGGTTTTTTCGTTGAAACCTTTGAGGTAGGGGTTTTTTAATCCTAGTAGTAATGGTTATACTAGGCCATTGTATGGGTCCCATGGCCTCTTACCACTCTAGGGTGGGAATTCTAACATACATTTTCTTGGTCCCTAAAGGGTACTCAAAGCTCTCTAATAGACTCCATGCACATACTACTTGCAACATCTCACATTCCATCAGGCAATGTTCAATGGATTCCTCTTCATCTTCACACATGGGTAGAGTGGGCTGACGTTATTGTCCCATTTGGAGACTAGATGATTGACCCTTGGTACCCTATGGATTACTTGCCACAGAAAGGCATTGATATGTGGGGCAGGTATTTCAACCAAGCATTTCTCCAAATGATTTTAAAGCTATCCTCCGTGATCACTAGTGCCCACTTGGTAGATATTGGAAGTAACCCCTTAGTCTTCAAGCTATTGTAACATGGCTCCACAAACTCATTTGGCCATAGAAAGGGTTGCAAGACCCATGGACTTTTATCACCTCTATTTATTGCGTTTGGGAGTACCGTAGCCACATGTTCCCATATCATGTTTAACTAGTTATGGTGCCCGGCGTTGCCGGGCTTTACTAACAATTTGAAGAGGCAAGGATAATATAGAGCAACTCTTTAAGCTTCATTAGCCATGAAGGTGTCCGATGTTGTACTATAGATATATGATGCTACATTGTGTACTTTTACTAAACTGAAGCAACATTAGTTATAGCTGAAGTTGTGTATGCTCCTCTTCGTTTCGGTAGGAGGTAGTGACATTTAGAACTTGATTTTGTAGGTCTTGATGGTTGTGGAGAAATTGAGTACGCCATACAATTTTGAACATGTCCCATTGTGAAATTTGAGTGGTCTAATATGCGGTTATAGTGGTTTGCAAAAGTATATCTTATATGTCTACAATGGCAATTGTTATTGAATTGGGAGTAGGATTAAGGAACAACGAAGAGAAAAACTATATCTTACCTTAATGGGATATCCTAACAGGCAAAACATGGAGAATGACAATTTCAAAGGGCACAAACCAACCTAAAGAGACCCAAATGCAAAATGTTTATAATGTATATGAATGAGCTATTAAAAGGCTTTCTTAAAGGAAGATGTCTCCTCTAAGTTTCAAGAAGAAAATGTTTGGTCTCTTTCTTGAATTTTCCGCTCTTGGAACTTTAGTTAGACAAACGATCTTCTGAGAAGGATCTTGTACAAAGTAGCAGACATTAATTTGTGCAATACACGAATGAAGCTTGCCTCTTCAAAGTCTGCAATATACAATGGCATCAAAATAGCGACCCAAGGTTATAGAGCATGCACTCACATGCAAGGCAAATTCTTGGTCTCTCATGCCTCAAGACCTAAAGTTCTCTAAAGAATTATTAACCTCTGATGATCTGATGGATATGGAGCATGAACAAATGTTCATTAGATAAATAGAGCACAAAGGATTCTAGCATATGTTTGTGAATAAACAGGAGGTGTAAGCGGCCACATAACAATCAAAAGATTTAGTAGAACCTTGGCTCTTAATCAAAAGAGAGTGGCTTTAAAAACATAATTGTTACCTTGGCTCTTAATCAAAAGAGAGTGGCTTTAAGAACAGAATTGTTGAGTAACTTTTCACGTAAAACTCAAAACATGTAGTACCTAGCACAGCCATAATAATTTAATAGATTGAGCATAATACTATTGAATATGCACCAAAAAAAATGGCCTTGGAACTTGTTATAGATTACATAGTTTGTTAAGCTCTTTAAGAATTGGACGCTTCAGCTACGAATAGTTGCTGGAAGTAGGAGCAATTCCCCAGCTCAAAATAGAGAGTTGTTCCCTATTTTGATGAGAAATGGATGGACTTGCACTTCGATGTACCTAAGTTGGCAATAACATTCTCTTTAATCTAGGAGGTCTAGACATCAACATGGAGTAGATCCTACAATTTCCATTAATGGCAGAAATTAAAACTTAGAAGGGCCTTATATCAGTTGCACAAAATTGGGCATTGCGGAAATAAGCACGAATTTATTATTTTGAGAAAAAAACGGGATTTAGAGAATTTTGACCTCACACGTCCGGGTCCACCACAAGCAAAAAGTGGTTTCCTTTAATTCAAATTTTGTCCCGCCCACATTGGGCGGGATAATTTGAATGGACGTCATTTACAACCAAAATACTAAAATAAAGGTATCATTATTTTTCTAAAATATCAGGTCGAGGTCGAGATGCGGTGCAAACGGCCACGCTGAACTTCCCAAACCTCTTCTCCTCCTTTCTTCTTTCGGGCCCTCCGGACATCTGCAGCGTGCATAGCCAAGGTCGGATCTGAAGGCCATAGCCAAGGTCGGATCTGAAGGCCATAGCCAAGGTCAGAATGAACTCCTTTGCCATAGCCGATGCGGATCTCATCACCATAGCTACTGTGGCTTCCGTGATTTCGTGGATTTCTGCGGTGGCCATAGCCGTGGTTTAGGATTTTGCATCTCAAAAAAGGGTTTACGATTTTCAGGGGTTTCGTGATCTCAAGCGGGGTTTTGCGGTGGCCATAGCCGAGCTTTTACGATGTAAGGCCGTTTTTCTTATATTGTTTTCCTGTTTTATTGTTTACTGAAGCATATGTAGGACAGAGCTCTCAAATTCGTGATATGCTGCCCTCAAATGAAGCATGTTCTAGGCTTCGAAAATGAAGCAGCCATAGTCGGATTCATCCATACTCTAATTTATTTCAGAATCGTTTATTAAAATGGTGTATGCTTCCCCTGCTTCAAAATCGTTCTGCAGGTCTGGCTTTAGGTAATAGAACATGCTTTGGCATTTCTCTGCAATCCTCTGTTATTTTCAAAGCTTATTTTATCTTCTATGTATAATACTTTCGGATGCTCTGTTTGCATGAATTGCTTATAGATTTTAATTTGAGTTAAATCGTTGAAGAAATGCCTGTGCTGATCATGCTTTCAAAACAAAAAGCTCGAAAGTAGCTATTCAAACTGACAGATCTTTGATCGTTTAGCTTTTATGGCCTTCTTTTTTGCTACAGACCTGCTTCTTGGCAATGTTGCACTTCAATGCTGCGGAAAAAGCATCACAGGTTGTTCCTGATGCAGAGAAGCAGCTAACTGTACGGGTTCGAAAAAGCTGCCTTCATACTTCCATTCATGATTCACCAAATCTCGAAGGCAAACAGAGCTCCATTCTTGCTCAAGCAAATCGCCACAGCGATTGTGTTGAGCAGGATCTCGAAGGAAAACAAAGCATTCTTGCTCAAGAAAATCGCCACAGCGATTGTGTTGAGCAGGATTTTGTAGGCAAACATAGCATTCTTGCTCAAGCAAATCGCCACAGCGATTCTGTTGAGCAGAAAATATGTTTTTTTTTTTAAGATTGTATTTGTTTTATTACGTAGAATAAGCTTTAAAATTTTAAAATAAAAATGTTATTATGTCAATGGAAGTAGCTACGCAGCTCTAAATGTTCGCGGTCGCGATCCTTCTGAACATTTTTACGCTTTCTAATGGGCAGCTCTTACTCAAAAAAGAGCTCGGCTTAGCCTTACAAATGTCGATTTCGGATACACTGCTATTTTATGGGTGAAAATCATAAAAATAAACGGCAACTTCTACTCAATTGCAACCAATTACGGCGTTTTATAGAGAACCAACAACCTATTTCATACTAAACGAGAATTCCAAATTTCTCAAATTAATTAATGTTTGCATAAATGTTGCGTAAAACATTACGATTCACCAGAGAGGATTGAAGCCGACCTTCCTGGCTGATTTTTCTCAATTGCAAGAAGGATTCAAATTTTTCTTCTTTGTTGTTCCCCATGGCCCACAAGATTCACATGCTTGCTAGAATAGATTTCAAGAAGAAAACTCTAAATGTTTCACTACATTCACTCTTGAGAATATCTTCCACTTTATACTCTTTTGGCTCCTTCTCTTCATCCATGCCTTTGTTTCAAGAATTCATACACAATGGTAGCAAAAATGGATTGTTCACTCGGCTCCAAAATTTAAAAACGATACATTAGTGCAAGCATTTAAGAAATCCCTTTATCAAATTTCTTTTGGTCCCCCTTCGCTTAGATCGATAAAGAGACATTATCTTCTTTCTCGCAACCCTAGACCTCTCCCGGGCTTCCAATAGCTCTGTGATAATGCCGGGAACTTGTTCACTAATCTCTTAACCTCTTTGTGTTTGAATGCTCGACGAAAGGGTCATTTCTAACAAACCGATGAGGTTGGGTCTTGTTCCATATCAAAATCTTGTTTTGACTTTTCCTTTTTTTCTTTCCATGTTTGTTAGCAATTCCTGAAAAATCAAGTCCACAGTTAAGATGGCTTCTAGTTATTGACAAAGACAAATGATCTACTCACATCCAAGTTCCGCATCGTCCATGTGGTACAACCCACAGAGCATGCTTCTTCCATGTTGCCACGATAGATTGCTGCTAGCAATTCCTCTTGCTTCAACTCAGGTCTGCAGTCATATACCCTATGTCAAAGATTTAACCTAGTACTGGAAACGCGGAAAGGAAAAGGAAAATAAACATGCAGAATCATATATGGCAATGGCCATATATGATGACAATACCTATGTCCTTAGGAAATTTTTGAAGGACTTGACAACGCCCAAAAAAAAGCTTCTCATTACACATCAGTTCATCCTATCGAAAGGATCCAACATTTTCAGACCAAAGTGAATATGAAATAAGTACTTTACAAAAACTCCTAAAACATTTCACTTAACGCAAACTGCGCTTTTAATCAAAAGATTCATGAGACTCCAAGTCATCCACCAATGTCATTAAAAGAACAATATCAATTAGGATTTCATAAAACAGAGTTCCTTTAATCAAAAGCCACCTGTCTAATTCAATGTTGTTATCTGTGTTTTAGCCAAGAGAGGAAACGAAAAATCTCATTTTTCTTGCAAAAGATCCATTCGGGTTCATGAAGAGTTTATGGTTATAATGAGGATAATTGGGGCATTTTACAAAAGGAACAACCATAAGAGGGGACGTAATGAAAAACATATCCCATTGTCGGTGAAGGGGCAACTTGCCATACAATCCAAGCGTAGTGTTGATAGTCTCAATGTCTTTCGAGGGCTGCAAATGCATTTGCCCCTCAAGAGTCTTGCCCTAGTGATTAATACTCATGATGCAGTTTATTATCTTTGAATATTTGTAATATAAGAGCGACTCTATGCAAAGCAACTAATTTCTTCATACCACCGCGAATTGTTTTGGTCTTGTTCAAGATCACAGAATAGATCGCTTTGTCCTCTTTGTAATATGATTGCTTCCATTAGAAAGAACCTCGATCAACTCAAGGTTACGCACAATGCAATGGCAAACAGCTAGAATTGTAGAGACAATATATGAAGCATTTTAAAATCCAGATTCTGATGTTTTGATGGTGGGAATACTTTTCAAGTGGAGCAATAATGAACGATCCATTCAACCTAGAAAGGACCAGGCTGCTATATCCATAGAGTTGGGATGCAAGAGGCAAAATACCTCATGAGGTCAATATTCATATGATCGCACAGCTGACTAAAAGTGACCTGCCGTAAAGACTGAAAGGGATTGAATTGTTAGGAGACAATCCAAGCTTCAGCTTATCTGCAGGAATAAGACATTTTTCCATCGCACGATTATGTAATAAGAAGTCACAATTAATTAAACATGTAGTTTAGTGCCTTATCATATGTGATGACATTGTCTCAAAGGATACGAGATGATTAGATCAAGAATCTCTACACAATCTTTACTATGCAGCCAACTATGGATAAAAAAGGAGGGACTCACATGATTCTGTCATGGAATGTCACTAAGAACATAAGCTGGTGCCTCCTTTATTTTGTACAACACCTATGTACCTGCACGTCAAACAATGGAAAAAAGGGAAACAATGATTAGAATCGAAAGCCAAAATCTTAGCAAGAACCTAAATTTGGCATACAAATCAAAAAACTAAAAGATGCTGCTAAAATTAAGAACCATTGAAATTCATCCCCAATGTCCTTCTCAGGGCCTCAAACTTAAGAAGCTGTAGCACATCAGATAGCACATTTTATATACGGTCCTCCAGTTCAAAAGAAGAGAAAATGGGATGATTCTAAACACGGCACTTCACTCCAAAACAAAAACCTAGTCTGCACAAAGAAGGCAAGAACTCTGCACTTGAGCCAAACATGATCCATCGTTTCCTGCAAAACCCTGCTCAGATAATACATGATTTAGAATGGTAATTATTCATGGCCTTGCCATGGGCGTTAAACAGGAACGGAAGTTTGGCAAATATTCAGTATCTCACTGATAAGTTTCCATTTCGAAACAGAGTGGACATCCTTGTATGTAGCAGATAAGCAACCACAATACAGATTTAAATTCAAATTGAGTTTTAAGAATGGATACTTAAATTCAAAAGCCAGATAAGAACCCACAACCCAAAATTTCTATATGCATCAGTAAAATCGGAAGAAATAAAGGAATGATTTTTACGCAACTCTACTTGATGTTGTTAAGGTCACCCATGAAAATGATCGGGGCCAATAGCCAAATCTAAGAAGCGGTGCATCAATCTAGGTCACCATATATTCATGGGGGCAAAATGATCAGACATGCATGCAAAATCTTTGTATGAACCTCAAAAAGAGCCATTAAAGAGCTGAAAATTGACGGAATAATACTCATAACCAAAGTTCTAGCAAGCGTTACAAAAAAAACACTACAATTAACGCGTAGCATGCATCGAATCAATCTGGTTGGCAAAACTCCTATTATCCCGTCCGGGGTCCTCCACATGTATTCCATGCCGATTGATCTTCCATGCCGAAATCATAACTTCCATGCCGTGCCTCCATGCCTCCATGCGGCCAAAAATTGCGGAATTTTCCTTTGAGTCGAGACCCTATTTTTTTCTTCCCGATTTTTGGTTCATTGAAAAGTTTTTGCCTACGGACAAAATAAACCCAAACCTTAGAGAAACGAACCAAGACAAAAATCCAAAAGTTTTTAACCCCTAAAACCAAATTTAAACAATAAGATATGTTTTCCACAAGTGGAACCAAGCAATTTTATGGTCAATCTCATAGATGGCATTGCATTGTGAGCCCTTTTCCCTTTTTTTTGGCATGCAAACATCGTTTAATAAAACATCGAATATGTAGCACAATAATAAGCGCCAACGAAGGAATTATTTGTTATTGGGATTTCTTCTTCTTCTCTCTTTTTTTTTTTTTTTTTTTTCTTGAGTTTTTTTTTTTTTTTTTTTTTTTTTTTTTTTTTTGGGGTTTGTTCAAATTTGCTTCTTCAACATTCGCAATAACTTCAAAATATGCTTTCAAGAAATATAATCAAACCTTTATAGAACGACACAAATAAATTTCGTGGCCTATTGTTTATGGATGTCAATCCTCACTTGCCTTTACCTCCTAAAAATGCATGTACTTATGATGCTTATACTAGCAAAAGACCCTTTTTACTCCTCAAATTTTTTTGTTGTGTTCCAAATTAGGATGCTAGATTAGATAACGGCCATATGCTGCATCCAAACCTTTGACGGCTACCAAATTGAAAAGCAAGTTGTTGGATGGCAACAAGAGAGGATCTAAGTGTATACATTGAAGCGTTACTTTTAAATTAAATTCCATATGATGTGACATCACTTTCTGAATTTGTAGGATGTGACATGAAAATCAATTTGGTGAAGCCTCTTTGTTGTCAACTTTTGTATATAATTCATAGTATAAT
The DNA here is from genome assembly GCA_021234155.1 of Isoetes taiwanensis. Classification (NCBI taxonomy): domain Eukaryota; kingdom Viridiplantae; phylum Streptophyta; class Lycopodiopsida; order Isoetales; family Isoetaceae; genus Isoetes; species Isoetes taiwanensis. Next base: position 12,423,427 of record JAJEKV010000044.1, on the reverse strand, counting down.
TACTTATTTATGTCCCAACTAAGTTATGTTTCCATAATGGAAATGAATCAAAACATGTGGGGGGATCTTTTCCTTTTATGAGAGGGATAACACCCTGGAACGAGGGTGTTATGCCCTATTATAACAAACGAGGCCCAAAGTAGGTGTTTATGCACTTTTTGATGTGTTACTAGTGGGTAACACTCTTGCAACCTATGGCTGAGATCCGATCTCAGCCTTAAAACTTGAGGGCCAGGTTGTTAAGGTACAAGGAACCATCGACAAACATATGGGAGATAATGCATCACAAAGATAATAATATTTCTTAAGTCATAATCCTATGGGATAGATACTACATGGCAACATTCCATAGATAGATAAACAGATATATATAAATTGTACTTTTTATGCCGTACCACATGCCAACATCCCATAGGATAGATAGATGTCACATGGCTGATATCACATGGTAGCATTCTATAGGATAAGTAAATAGACATATAAGCATCCTAACTCAAAGTCCCCTAAATATCCCAAGAGACACTTGAACACAAGACCTCCAAATTCTTAACCCAAAAATCTAGCTACCAAACCATAGAGGACCATAGAGCAACAATATAAGGCCTCCAAATTGCTAACCCAAAGGGCTAGCCACCAAACCACAGCACGTGAAGATAGATAGATAGATAGATAGATAGATAGATAGATAGATAGATAGATAGAGCAACCAAGAAACAACGTGGCATGATTGTGAAACTTAAAAAATTTCGGCAAACTGATTACAAACTAGTCAATTTGTTATTGTTGTACGATGGTAAATCACTTATATCAAAGCCAACAACTTGGTGAGTAAGGACTTTCTTGCACATAATGAAGGATCTCTTGGGATACAAAAGACTTTTATGTGGAGAAGCGGGCAAGCGAAGGAAAAAAATTGTGACACATGGAAGAACAGAAATGAAGTTAAGTATGCCAGATCTAAAGGCTTGCACTGCAATCTGAGATAAATGCGGAGAATACCAAATGCAGTTTGACAATTGTGTAAGAAGCATCATGCTAGGAGGAAGGAGTCAGGTTAGGGTGTGGTGGGGTGTAGAACTTAGATAATTGGTACGAGGAATGTTCCAATGGTCCACATGGGAAGGAGAAAAGTATATGAGATGGAGGGAATTTCGTGGTAAGAAAGAGGGGACTAGCCGATGAACTAGCCGCAATTAGGGAATGTCGCAATTAGGGAGTTTCGCAGTGACAAACGAGTAAGAAAAGAAGAGAAGATTGTTTCCATTGTCAAGAGACGAATTGGCCTATGAGATGCACGCGCAAGAGTTTAAGGCATGGTGGGAGACCGAGTGGCCTATGAGACGCAGAGAAACAAGACCAATTGACCTATGAAATGCGTACACAGGAGCTTATGGCACGTTCGAGAGACCAACTAGCCTATAAGACGCACCCAGACGAAGGGGAGGGCACGACAGGCCAACGTTGGGCCAACAACGTTGGGCAACGTATGCATGGGGCAAGGTCTAGGGCAAGAAATGGCAAAAATAAAGGGTTGCAAAGTCATGATTTAAAAAAATAAAAAAAATATCCTTCACATGATGCACGCATTTCCCTCCTACAGAGCAAGAAGATTATAAAGAGGAGGTTATGAACAGATCTGTTCTCCGGCTTGCCAGATCCAGATTTCCTCCTCCTTTTTCTTCATCCTTCACCAAACTGGCGCTGCCCATCTCAACTGTATTTGTCCTTTGCCCGACCTCCTTCCATAAATTCCCCCACCCCTTCTCGTACTTCCTCCGCCTTGGCCTTTCGCCTTTGATCCATTTCTTTATGAGTTTTTCTCCGGATCTGATTTCTGGATTTGAATCCCGAAATTTTGTGAAGAATTCTTTCATTCTTGATAATCTGATCTCTGTTTTGCGATTCTTAGGTTCAAATTTGGGGATCTAAATCAAGTTTGGGGCTATATTTCTCTGCATATAGTCATGTGCAACGGAACAGCAGACCAGAAATGGATTCCTCGCAATATTCTCATTACCGGAGCAGCTGGATTCATCGCATCTCATGTTACAAATCGCCTGGTCCGATTATACCCGCATTACAAAATTGTAGTGCTGGACAAGCTGGATTACTGCTCCAGTCTCAAGAATCTCCTCCCATCAAAGGGATCGCCGAATTTCAAGTTCGTCAAGGGCGACATAGCCAGTCCAGATCTGGTGAATTATCTTCTCATTACAGAGTCCATTGACACGATTATGCATTTTGCAGCGCAGACCCATGTGGATAATTCCTTCGGCAATAGTTTTGAATTCACAAAGAATAACATCTACGGCACCCATGTGCTGCTAGAAGCGTGCAAGGTAGCAGGCACGATTAAGAGATTTATTCATGTGAGCACAGACGAGGTCTATGGGGAAACGGAGGCAGATGCCATAGTAGGCAATCATGAAGCTTCCCAATTACTGCCCACAAATCCATATTCTGCAACAAAGGCAGGGGCCGAGATGCTGGTTATGGCTTATGGCAGATCCTATGGCTTGCCCTTCATCACAACAAGAGGCAACAACGTTTATGGCCCCAATCAGTTTCCTGAGAAGCTGATACCTAAGCTAATCCTTCTTGCAATGCAGGGCAGACCTCTTCCGATCCATGGAGATGGCAGCAATGTAAGGAGTTATCTTTTCTGTGAAGATGTTGCTGAAGCTTTTGATGTTGTTCTTCACAAAGGAGAAGTTGGCCATGTTTATAACATTGGTACCAAGAAGGAGAGGCGTGTTTTGATGTGGCAAAGGATGTCTGCAAGCTTTTTGATCTTGAGCCAGAGGTAGCTATTCAGTACGTTGATAACAGACCCTTCAACGACCAGAGGTATTTTCTAGATGATAAGAAACTTAAGAAATTGGGTTGGATTGAAAGGACCACATGGGAAGAAGGGCTTAGAAAAACTAGAGAATGGTATGTTAGTAATCCTGGCTGGTGGGGTGATGTTTCTGGTGCTCTTTTTTGCCTCATCCTCGTATGCTTACCATGACTGGAGAAAAGCCTGCATGTGAAGATGAAAGAATGATCCGTGCTAACAAAATCTCACAAAATGGAGCCATCAATGCTTCTTTGAATGGTGCCATAAATGGTGGCATGATCATTCCTTCAAAATCTGCTGTAGCAAATAAGGAATCAAATATGAAAGTCTTGATCTATGGCAGAACTGGCTGGATTGGAGGTCTTCTTGGGAAGATCTGCAAAGAAAAGGGCATTTGTTATGATTATGCCAATGGGAGGCTGGAAAATAGATCTCAGATTGAATTAGATATTACAAGTTTTAAGCCTACTCATGTTTTCAATGCAGCTGGTGTTACTGGCAGACCTAATGTGGATTGGTGCGAGTCTCACAAGGTTGAGACTATTCGGGCCAATGTTATTGGCACTCTTACCTTGGCTGATGTTTGCAAACAGAATGGTGTCTTGATGATGAATTTTGCAACTGGTTGCATCTTTGAATATGATCAGGATCATGCCCTTGGCAGCGGCTTCGGATACAAGGAAGAGGACACTCCCAATTTCACTGGCTCTTACTACTCCAAGACCAAAGCTATGGTAAGAAACAAATAGCCTGTTTTCTATTTTTATTTCTTGCTTTTTGAATCTAGTTTATTAGCTTGCTTTCTTCATAGATTCAGTTAAGAAAAAACTAGAAAAAGAATATTATTTTAAATCCTGCATCTGATTTATTATTAAACATGCAATCACACCAAAAGCTGGACATATTTTTCTCTGACTGCCTGCGAATTTGCCAGCCTGATCTTTCTATGATACTGATTCAGGTTAAAAGTACATTATACTAATTGCTAGGACTGATATTAATCTCTGAAAGCCAATGCTGTTATGTTTGGAATGACTAATGCTTCTGACACCTTCCTGTGTTTGGATATTGATCCCAATACTGTTGATGTTGCAAAGGTGGAGGAGCTTCTCAAATGCTATGATAATGTTTGCACTCTTCGAGTACGCATGCCAATATCCTCAGACCTGCAAAATCCACGCAATTTCATTACTAAGATATCCAGATATTCCAAGGTTGTCAACATTCCAAACAGCATGACAGTTCTGGATGAGCTGCTTCCCATTGCTGTTGAAATGGCGAAGCGCAACTGCACAGGAATCTGGAACTTCACAAACCCTGGCACTATTTCACATAATGAGATTTTGGAGATGTACAGGGATTATATTGATCCCAATTTCAGCTGGAGTAATTTCACACTTGAAGAACAGGCAAAAGTGATAGTTGCGCCCCGCAGCAACAATGAAATGGATGCCACAAAGCTTAAGAAGGAATTTCCCCACATGTTGTCTATAAGGGATTCCTTGATTAAGTTCGTGTTCGAACCCAACAGGTGCAAAGTCTGAACAAACAAATTCGAAGGCTCCCTTTCTTCATTGGGGCCACATGACAACCTCAAAGATCTCAGAAAGACAGCTAAATTCAGGAATTTACTGCTTCTAATCCTTTCTGAATCAGAGTGATTCAATATAGATAGAATAGTTTTTTCTTATTCTTCAGAAAAGCATAATTGAGCATATTCATTTAATTGCAGATGACATACCTATTTGTTACAACAACGATTAGATTTTTGTAATGAAAGAGCGTTTTTCGATCATTCCTTCGTAGTTTATGATTTTTGATGATGTTCAGACCCTGACACCAGAAGACGAAAACATACCTGAAAACTTAAAAATCTGGAGACGAAAAACCCTGCAACGGAAGTTCCAAATGTCTTCAAAGAAAATTTTTAGAAACCCTAAAAACGTGTGTCGGAGTACTTTGTGAGATATCTGAACTTGTCATATGGCCCCAGTGAAGGCGTGAGATAGTTTTACCCTGGATTGGGGGATCCCGGAGGTGTGATCCCGGAGGACGGGATCCCGGAGGGCGTGATCCCCGGAGGACAGGATCCCGTGAAGCTAGGCAGCTTTAAAGGTGACTGCGCAGTTTAGGGCCATTTTTTGGCCGGATTTTGCTTGTTGATAGCGGCAAGGGCCGCCCTCTCTTCCTCCTTGGCATCAAATGCAGCTCTTCTCAAGCCCATTCAGACCAACCTCGCACAAACCCCGGTGATTAAAAGTGGAAGATGGGCCAAGAAAAAAGCATAAGAAAACTTGGTTGATTTTCGCTATAAGGGGCCTTTTTTTGCGATTCTTTCGCCGATAAGGGGATCCCCCTCTCCCGGGATCACCGCCCTCACAGGGATCCTGCCCTCAGGATCACACCTCCGGGATCCCCAATCCAGGGTAAGATTATCCTACGCCCCCCAGTGAAGACTTGAAGTTTTTCCAATTTCCTTGGACTGCAGTCGTACTTTGTTAACCAAATAAATAATCTTCAATTTGGAGACCAAAACCTCCCGCGGAAGTTAATAATAATCTTCAATTTGGAGACGAAAACCCCTCCAACGGAAGTTAATAAGGAAAATTTTAGAAACCCTAATAGAGTTTTTTTTTTTTTCTTTTTTATTTATTTATGAATGAAATATTATGATCACTAACATTACCTTTAAATTCCCTAGTTCATTCCCATGGGCCATGGTCCTCATAAACTTATTTAAATATTGTATGGACACTTGGGTATACCTTAGCTACATACCCTTGGCCCTGTGCGACATTGGTGTTCACATAAAGCAAAATTCCTTTTGGGCTTATATCTCAATAGTTGGGCTCCCAAACCAAATTCTGAGACTGAAGTTACACGTTCATATTTTGAAGATGTGAAGTGAATATGCAATAAGGTTTGCTGTAGATGTTTATAAGATTTTGGCTAAAGGTTGGGGAGGTTTCTTGGTGTTTTTTATTTTTGTTTGTTTTTTTAGGTGTAAGTTCGAAGGTCTATTTTGGGAGAGTCACATGGGCTTCTTTGCATCCTTTTCGGGCCCAGGGATTTTCTAATCTGGTTAGCTCCGGCATCCTTCAGAGCCAAATTGCCCGAGGATTCTCTATCTAATCCACCTACCGGGCCGCCTCGCGCGCGGGGGTTCCGACACGCCTACGCCATTTAAAATTGACTGGTTCCACAAAACCCGTTAGATACCTAGTTCAAAATTTGTCTTTGTAGGTGCTTAAAGCCTTTTGAGCTCCAGTTCCTTAAAAGAAACAAACGGGGTGGAGCAGGAACGGTTCAAATGGTCGAGCAAAAATCGCTTCTCAAAGTTTTTCTTAGATTTTCTTCGTCCCCAGGTTCAGTTTTCAGATATCCGCCATAGCGGAAGAAATGCAAAGCTTGCTTCGTGCCCTTGTTTGTGATTCAGAAGCTTACTGTCTGCATGCAGGAAGAATCGGCCATCCAGCTTTCATTCCTCTTCCATTTCTGTTCTCTGAATCCCGCTTTTTGGTTGTGGCCATTGGATGTGCTTATGGTTCGTTAGCCGGAGCTTATCAGGTTCAGGCTCTGGCTTCATCGAACCACTGACTTGTGCATGTATTTGCACATTTTGGTGTATTCATTATTTATATGTGACAATTTAATGGTTTAACAATGGTTACAAGTTTAAAAAAATGCAAAAGGTTACACTTACCGATAAGGTTACACTTGCAAGAAGGCAAATGAGATGCACGAATTAGCTAGGCTAGTGAGTGAACTGAATGAAAACTAGAAAGGCATGACTATGGCTTTATAGTAGAGCCATGTCAGCAACATGTGGCATGTCTAATCATCTAGAGAGTATGTCATGGAAAGTATAATGTGCTAACATCCCCCCTGATGACTAACATGGCTAAAAAAAAAAAAGAACTGATTATCCCCGAGGGGATGATCATGGGGCAGCACGTGAAGAAGTTGTTTCATGCGGAGTAAACCGGATGCCCGCCTAAGGGTTTGGTGAAGCCATACGCAAGAACTTGATGTTTGGTAGAACAAGAAAATAGAGATAGGTAACCATTTTCGAAGTTGCTCTTTGATAAACCATAGCTTGATGTCCATGTGTTTTAATAAGCAAATGCATTATGTGATCTTTTGCATGGGCAATGGCACCCATCTGTTACCCACAAGAAATGGCTCTTGGCTTGGTCGGAAAGCCGAGATCTTCAAATAAGTGTACTAACCATCTCATTTCTTGAAATGTTGTAACCAAAGCTTTGAGTTCGACCTCGTGAGTGCGGGATGCTATTAGTCTTCCGCTTTTAGAACTCCGACTTATCGGATTGCCTCCAAAGAAAAAAGCGTAGCACGTGATGCATTTCCTTTTCTCAAGATCCGTGGAAGCCATGTCGAGTCGAGAACGTTAAAAGATGAGGATTTGAAACTTTGGAATATAAAACTCCTTCATTTTGAGTCCCTTTTAGATAATGAAGGACTCGTTTGGTCGCTCTCCAATGTGGTTCCTTAGGATGATGCATAAACATAGAAAGAACCGCAACAATGTAAGTAACATCTAGCCTTGTGTTTGTGAGGTATATTAAGGCGCCAACCAACTGCCTATCTGGTGTTGCATCAACGTTTTCTTTATCATTTCAATTGTGAGAGGTTGACCAAATCACATGGCGAGAGAGAGCTTTGAGTCATCATGTGAAACTTGTGAAGTGACTTGAAATGTATTTTCACGCTGAGTGAGATGAATGTCGTGGGAGTCTTGCCATACTTCTAGTCCAAGACAACAGTGCATGAGCCCAAGGTCCGTGACTTCAAAGTCGGTGCAAGTATTGCTTTAGTGTGAGAGATCGTTTGAAATTTTGCATCCTCGTCATAATGGTGTCGTCTACATAGAGCGTAAGAACACTAACTTGTGATTTTGAGAGGATAAAACATAGGCTAGGATCAGCTCTTGATCTCTGATATCCAAGCTGAATCAAAGAAGTATTGATCTTAGTATTCCAACACCGAGTGGAGCTTGCATGAGGCCATACAAGCTTTTTTTCAACTTGCACACATAATTGGGATAATTTTTATCTTTGAAACCAAGTGGTTGACACATATAGAGCTCTTCTTCTAGATCTCCATTTAAGAAGGCTGATTTGAAGTCCATTTGATATAGTGGCCAACTTTTTTGTGCTGCCAAGGCTATTACTGCCTTCAATGTGTCCAATCGGACGACGGGTGCAAAAACATCATGATAATCAAATCCTTCTTTTTGCGTGAAACCTTTGGCCACTAGCCTTGCTTTTTACGCTTTTAGATAGTGTGCCATCAGCATGATATTTCGTGGCGAAACACCCATTTAGCACCAATGACATTAGTCGCTATGGGTTTAGGCATGAGCTCCCATGTTCCTTGCTTATGTAAAGATAGCGATTTCATCTTGCATTGTTTGTAACCAAAAAGGGTCTTTTCTTTGCTTGTATATGGCCATTGGGGTCTTGAGGAGTTGATAGCACTTTTGGCCATTAGAACATAATTGCAATGGATTTGAGATGGATGATCATCCGGTAGTTGGTGGCGATAAACGAGCAATTACATGGACCTTGAAGCAAAGGAAGACCAGGACAATTGTTTCCATTGGTGATTCATGCTAAAATAATGGCAGGTCAAGTGGTGGGCTATATCGATTCATCATTAGCAAGGGGCACCTCATATGCTAAAGGTTCAAAGTCATCATAGGCATTGTGAGAGACACCAGCGGCATTAGAAGGACCAATATCAGGATTACTTGTAATATTGGTAGCGGATGAGGAATGTCCAACCTCCAAACTAGTAGAGTGACCAGCTGGACGAACTTGACCAGCTTGAGTGGCATCTTCAATGTCAAAGGTATTTATGATAACCTTGCCATAATCAGCTTTGTTTAGTTGATAGAACTCTTTAGAGTAGACTGCATCTTCAATAAAATGCATGCTTCGTGATGCAAATACACGTTTAGTGAGAGGATCATAGCATCTCCTTCCTTTCATGTTTGTAGGATAGCCAATAAATATGACTTTAGTGGCCCTGTCAGCGAGTTTGCCTTGCCATAAAGAGCCTCAAATGGCGTCTTATACTTGATAGCTTGAGTGGGAGCCCTATTACACAGGTAGGCAGCAGTTAGAACTGCCTCAGCCTGGAGTTGTGGAGGCAATTCTTTGAATTTCAGCATGCTATGAGTCAAATTCATAAGTGTTCGGGTTTTCCTTTCTGCCACGCTGTTTTGGGAGTGGGCATACGGCACAATTAGCTCTCGTTGTATCCCTTTGGATTCAATATAAGTCTGAAACTCTTGAGAGAGATATTCCTTGGCATTATCAGATCGGAGAGCTTTAACAGGTGTAGAGAACTCCTTTTCCACTTGCAGGCTGAATGTTTTAAAGATAAACCCACATATATCTATTGAAATCATCAACAATCACAAGAAAGTGACAAATATCAGTGTGAAGAAGCTCCAGTGGTTGTTGAGCTCTAAATTCAGCCTGCAGGGGATAGGACACTTGGATTTGTTTACCAAGACTGCATGCAGTACACGGAAGGTCTTTTGTTGTGAAGGGAGGCATGCCTTAAACCATATTGCATTAGAGTTTTTTTGGGATCACTTATTGTCCCAACCTCGATGCCAAGATGGAAATCGCGACCAATGAGAATGCGAAGGCGTCTGAGGCTTTTTCTTCATCCATACCGCCTTTCCATGCCGGTGTCGTCAAAGCATGTGTTTCGGCATTATCCTTACCTACCTGCCCCGGAGGTTCGGTGGGCGGGAAGCAATAATTACAAATTATTCCCCTACCAATTATCGCCCAAATGTTGGGGTTGTCTATAAAGTACCCCCTTCAATGGCCCGTCTTTTCGCGCCTCTCCATCCGGGTTTGCTAATGCTTTCAATCCTTCTAGTTACGCAAGCTCATCCGATTGACCGCTTGATCTCGATTATTTTGCGGTTCATTTCAGATGGCGATTACCTCGCCATCACGGTGAGAAACGATTTTGCCGCCCTCAATTCCCTTCAAGGTTTTTCATTGCAAAACTTAAAACACAAATTCGTGCCAAGAGAGCTTAAATCGATATGCTCAAATCAATCTGCTTGCTCCGATTCAGTTGAGATAAATTTGATGAGCTTCTCTTATTAGTACATCTATTCTGCCACTCCATAATATTTTATGTATCATTTTATTGCTTTATAATGGGTCAAAAAACATACAACAAATAGTGTCAAAGATGTGAAATAAAGTACTTTTAGTCCTTTTAGTCCATTGTGAAGTGTTTAAAAGAAATAGTCGTCACGGTGCGAATATACGTCTCCCTTTGGCAATGGAAACCTGCTTTTCGCACCGTGACTACTGTCTAGCTTTTTTTCATTTTTCCCTTAGGGTAAAAGCATGTTAGGGTGTACCACTTTTGGAACCTGCAAAAGTACATACACTAGGTACTTCAGAACTGGGTACTTTCTCATTTTTATTTTCATCAAAACTAGTACAAATGTTGAAAATAAAAGTCAAGGACGCATTAATATTCAAAGTTAAGATAAAGATAATGCTATCGGAGACCAAAATATATATAAAAGTTCTAGAATGTACCTTTTATTGAGATATTACACAAGTACCCAGTACCCAGTCCTGGGTACCTTTTTAGGTACTTTTTTGGTCACTAAATAATACTTTTTAAGGGACACCCTAACATGCTTTTACCCCTTATTCTTTTTACGGATTAGAAGTATTTCTACTCAAAATCCGTCAAGACAGAAAGAATATTGCCTTTGATCTTCAATCTAAAAGCAAACAGAGCAAGAAGCAAAGGGTTTAATCCGGTATCGGAAACGAGCAAGAAGCAAAGGGTTTAATCCCGGCCGAAAAGCGAGCAAAGAAGCAAAGGGTTTAATCCGGGCTGGAAAGCGGAGGTAGTATTAGGCGAGGCGGACTATAGAGCAACATAACAAGTTTGGATTCTTCATTACCGTTGATGCATCAGCTGAAATCCCACAAGATTACAAGTCGCTAACGCTAACCCTATCTCGTTAGTCCATAAAATCCCACAAGATTACAAGCTCCAACGAAATTATAAACTCTACTAGCCCACCTTGCACGCTTATTTAAGTAGACAAGAAGAGAAGAAGAAGGGAATAGAAAAAAAAAATGCTATATTTTGGCTCCTACGGCGAGCCCGGACGGGTAAGGAAAAGCATTTCTTGCCGGCCATAGCCCTTTTCCTTTTGCATGCATCGCCCAATGCCCATTCGCGCCATTTTTCTCTACCCCATGCTTGGATTTCTTCCTTGCCTTTGTCACCGCAGATTTGATCCAGTTCTCAATTCTGATTTGTGGTTTATTGATTTGGAGTAGTATTGATGAAATTCTCCTTTTACCGCTTCGCCATCTGGTGCACCTAAGAAGCATTATGTTATCCCCAATGGTAATTAATGCTGTTCGGTTTGTTTTGTGATCATTAATGCCTGTGAACTACGGGCTTCCTGAAAATAAAACACTTCACAGTTCATTGAAGTACTTCTAAATTCCTCCCTGAACTAGAGTGTAAATTCCTCCCTGAACTAGAGTGTAATTTAGTTCAACATTTTTAAGCTGCATGCATATTACTGCTAAAGAACTAGACATCACTAAGCTGGCTGAATGTTGATTGTCGTGATCCAAAATCTAAATTCAAATATGAAAAACGTTAATCCAAATATAAACGATTGTTTAATAAGGAGAGCAAGAATTCTTACATGGCAATGGCAGGCATATACAGGTTCAACAGAAGCATTAAAAGGGAATGGAGCCCCATCATGGGCAACGAATCCAACAACAAAGCTTGCTATATATGAAGGATTTATCTTGTAAACATTCTTTCATCCCCTCTCATTTGGGCGCGGAAGCTGTGAACTGCCTTTTAGTATAATCCCAAATATTACATTGATCTGAATGCCTATTCTGTAAACAATCCAGTAGATCATCTGCCATGTCCAACTCCTGATCTGCCACTACCTGAAATCCTGCCAAATGCATATGCAACGGATGGTTATCATCAACCAAGTTAATTATATGCCATAACTCGGGTAGATGGGTTGCAGCGTTATAAGAGAAACCAGTGAGCTTGGGATTTAAACCAAGTGGAAAAAACCAAGACTATGTCTCCTTCACGCCTCTTCCTTCACATCAAACTCTGGCTACTTGTACCTCTGCAACACAAAAGCTCTGCACGAAATTCGAAAAACGAGCATTTTATAAGAGATTGCATGAATTCTAAACAGAAAAAAATGAACGATTTTGAAGCACCTCTTCCGCCTCCACTGTCTACAGCACTGGAATCCAAGTTCCATAGCCGCAATCAACCACAATAGCCCAAGTTCAACGGCGACTTCAAGAGCAATTGAAATTTAACAAGAGCAAATTTTGCCAATCCGGCAATCTGGTAGCGCTTTGCCAATCCGGCAGTGCATGAAGACTCAAAGGCAAATATGACCTCCCAATTTCCCCCCAATTTTCCCGCCACACACGCATATGTTATTATTGTCTTGTTTGTTATTAATAAATTTAAAAGCAGTTACGAACAAGACAAAAGATTATTATAGGTTTGGGATGGCTTTTTTGCCGAGGCTACAAAAGATTATTATAGGTTTGGGATGGCTTTTTTGCCGAGGCTACAGGTTCGGCATGCCATGTTGGCATTTCTTAGAAGGTCCTTAATAGACCTCAAAAATCCTCTAATGGAGTTTGGATGCTGAAACTAAAGGCGGGAGATGAATATGCCCAAATATAGCATGCCATAAAGACTTTGCTGTTTTAGGGACAGCAACAGTAAGAGAGGACTCTGCCTTTGCATTTGAACTAGTTGTTGGAGTATCCAAAATATACAAGCCCTCCTCATTAAGATAACCTTGAGCAATGGGTCCCAGCAGTTTAAGATCAATGAACTTCAACGGATTTTTATGGAGAATGTGCACAAGACCATATGAAAACAGGACATAATAGCCCATCTTTTTATCAAACCGCCACGCTTAAGCAAATTGACAAGTAATCAGTGTACTAAGATCACATCTTCAAGCGAGAGAGTAAGAATGTGGTGGGAATAGAAACATTTTCTTTACCCGTAGACTTAGCTAGATTGCCATCTTTACCATTGTTTTATCAAAAAGATTTGATATCTTTGGAAAACATCTTGACACATCAAGTGCTTGGTTGCCCCGGAGTCAACTAGCCAAGTATTATGATGTAGCTTTTCGGCAGCAAAATTGAGAAACTGCAATTCTTCTTCCTCCAAGTCAATATGAGAAACTTGCGCAGAAACTCCCATAGAGCGTAACCCCGATCTTTAACTTTCGTTGAGATTCCTTATGTTTGGGAAATTCAGCAACATCTTTAAGAAGTTTCTTGCAATCTCTTTTGATGTGCCCCTTTTTGTTACAATACCAGCAAGAAAAGGGTTGCTTAGAGTCAGAGCTAGAGGCTGTCCTCTGATTTTCCTTGGGTTCACGAGAGGAGGAAGCTAAAGGATTCATAGAAGGTGAAGAAATTTGAGTTTTAGAATAGAAAGTAGCTTCGATCTGATCATACCTTTTTCGTTCTTGTTCAAGATCTACAAGTTTCGCTCAAGTTTGATTAAAACCGATAGTAATTTTGTCCTGCAGCTTGTAATAGTCAATGATAGATTGATATTCACGGGGTAACCCTTTGAGAGCATACTGAATAAGGATGCTATTGGATATATTTCCATCTACTGCAAAATATTGTTCCCTCAATCCTTTGAATTTTTGCATATAATCTCTCATGTTGGTGCAATCTGCCAGCCTTAAGTTGTCCATCTTACTTTGAATATTAAGCTGCTGTCCTTCACCTGCTTGAGTACAAGTTTGATGCAAGAATGCAAGGGCTGCAGAGAAGGATGTATAGACTCCCTCAAATCCCTCTGAAAAATGCATTGCATATGGGGGCTTTGAGATGATTCCATGCTTTAAAATCTTTCTGCTTTTCATCAAGAGTGGTAGGATTCTAAGTTGACAGGAAAACATCACCTAAATCTTTGAGATTAAGGTTAGTTTTCAAAAGCATCTCGCCAGGTAAAATAATTGTCAATCTCCAATTATAAGGTGGATGAAGTATTTCGTGGAGTTGCACTCCAGCATTTTCGGCAGATGTAGAGGAAGAATGTGTAGATCCAACAAATCCTCGCAAGATTCGGCAATAATAAGTTAAGCAACAACAAGTCCGGGTGAACAATCCGGCAGTTCTACCTGGCTTCAAAATATTTTGTCGCCAACAAAAGCGTCGGACGATAATTTTTGGTCGAACAAATGGTCGACGGCAACTTTGGTCGACAACAATTTTTGGATCGAACTTCAAGGGCGCCGATTCAGATCCGATCTTCCACCAATGCTTGCATGCAGCAATTGATTCGAATTCCTCTTCGATCAGGCCCAACAGCCTTGTCCGATCCCTCCTCTCTAGAACTCGCACTCATTTTCTCAAATTAACCGACTCGATACCATGAAGATGTGAAGTGAATATGCAAGAAGGCAAATGAGATGCAATTAGCTAGGCTAGTGAGTGAACCGAATGAAAACTAGAAAGGCATGATTATGGCTTTTATAGTAGAGCCATGTCAAGAACATGTGGCATGTCTAGTCATCCGTAGAGTATGTCATGGAAAGTATAATGTGCTAATATATTTGTAGCACCTATGTTAAATATCGTCAACCTTGTAATGAAAAGCATCCTTCAAATATTCCTTTGTATTTTGTAAATTTGATGATGTTTAGACCACGATACTAGAAAAAAAAAGCATACCGGAATTTAAAAACCGGAGAGGTAAAACCTTGCAACGGAAGTTTGAATCTCTTGAAGAAATTTTTTAGAAACCCTAACTATAATCGATATTTCCCATGCTCCCCGCATGTGTGGAGTAGTTTGTAAACTTGTCATGTGGCCCCAATGGCGATTTTGGAGTCGACTTTTTTTTTTTTGAAGAACTAGTTTGTAAACTTGTCATGTGGCCCCAATGACGATTTTTGAGTTAGCACTTTTTTTTTTTTTTTGAAGAACTATGTCATCAATATATTAAAAAGAATGATAATGTTACAAAGCAAGTGAGGAGGAAGGAGAAGCGCCTCAAAGAGACAAATGATACCTCGACACTCCACAACAAACTCACAAAAAAACTGCAACTCTTGCTTTGTACAAACCGACCATCACCATCTACAACACCCAAAGTCCCGCCAAATGGCAAACTTTCCTCTACTAATCCAGGAAATACCGGAAAAGCTTTGAAATAGCTTGTAATTCGAAGTCGAGAATGAGAGGTAGGCCGCAGTCTGAATCCCTCGAAAGATCCACACAAATCACGCCGCTTCCAAATCAACCACACCAACCAAGCCACACCACGGATGCAGGCTTTGCTGCCGCAAGCGGCCAAGTACCAGATACACATGAAGCAGCAAGCTGGCGGCTAGTCAATCTCACCAAAGCAGGCCACGACCCAATCCCGGGCAAAGTACAAGCAAGGGAGGGCATAAAACCGGACAATGCTCCACGGTCTCCACGATGAAGGCCACAACAAGGGCAAAGAGGGCTCACACCCGCCTAAGCCCGACTCACAAGGACATTCACCCTGATACAGCGGTGCACCACCTGCCACGTAAGCACCCTAACCTTCGGTGGAGGAAGTGAGCTCCATGTCCACGTCCAAACCGAGCGCCATCGAGAACCCCGTGAGAACTTCCGTGAGGAATCCTTTGATTTGTACCACCTTTTCCAAAAATCCTTATATCCTGCTTTCATTTTGGCATCATTCTCCATAGACAATGCCGTTGTCCTAGCATGCTGTAAAGTCTTAGGACGTAATAACTTAATCTGGGATGAGAATTCCCTTCGCAATGCTGTACGCGTCTATCATGAGAAGAGATCCCTGGCAGGAGACTCAAAGTTCATTGAACGACTAGTAAAGTCTTTCACTGTCTCATCGCGTCCCTGCCGCAATGTCTGCCACTGATCTTTCAAGGTATCCTCATAATCATCCGGCATAAACTCTCTTCTCAAGAGTTTTTCCATACGTTCCCATGTCTTCACAGGATATCCCTCCGCCTCTTCTTCCTTCATCACTCGGGACCACCACAACACCGGTTCACCTTTTAATTGGAACTTTGCCCAATATAGCTTTTTTCGCTCAGATGCTTATGTTCTTTGAAGAAGTCATTCATCTTAAATCAACCATTGCAGCAATGTGGTTCCATCACATTCTCCCTTAAAGAAATCAAGGACTTCTGTGGATCCTTAGGCATTTGCAATTTACTCTTCTTTTTTCTTCTTGTGATCACTCTTCGGAGTCACTAGAACCGTCATCTCCATCCTGGCGAATCATCCCTTGGAGGTGTTCTTTCGGACTCTTCACATGTCAAGGAATCATCTTTATGCCCTCCTTTACCCTTATTCCTAGCTCCACCAAGCATACTGCGCTCAAGTGTTTGTACTTGAGTCATGTGGAGCTCTCGCAAAGGCCGGCTTTTCACCACGTAGTCTACACGATCCTCCTTGGTAAACTCTTTGGTAAGCTCCTTAGTACGACTCTTGCGATGCAAACTTTACTTTTCATTTGTTTAGCTTTAGAGCGTGAAGAACTACCTCGTTCCAGTTCTCAAACAAACCCTGCTCTTCACCATTTGCACTACGCTCAACATCCTCATTTCGCTTCATCATCTTGCCTCGGTACACCAACTCAAAAGCTCTCGGTGAAAGCGCCATTATTCTGTTGCGCAAGTGAAATCTCACTAAGCACGTGAACCTAGATGGCGCAAGGAGAGGTAAAGGTCTCGCCTCCCAACCGTAGATCCAACCAATGGATCACCCACCGAATTTGAGAACTAGCATCCGACATAGCCAAAGGAAAAGTTCCCCTAGAATGTGGCGTCCCTTCCTTCATAAAGGCCTCCTCCTAAAATAGATCTAGTTCCCCTTTTACCTCCTCCTCCTATCTTTGGCTTCCACCTTTTGGCCAAAGATGACACACAAAGACAACGTATGATTGGGGTCATGACTCCCAATACATACGGCTGTATTAGGGCATTTACCATCCTAATACCGTATTAGGGCATTAACCTTCCTAATACCATTCTTGTGTACACGTTTAATATTTTGGCCCTACGAGTGCACAAAGCTTAACTTCATTGATCACCTGAGGATCACCCGGCCCACGGATCCCTTGGTCTCTCTACACAGACCGGCTTCACCCTTGATGTCTATGTCCGGATTTTAGGTTAGAACCGTAACAGCCCACCAAGGTAAAGACAACTGACCTCAGTTGTTGGAACTCCCAATCGTTCCAGATGGACCTGCTTCATATAGAATAGGCCTTCCACATTCAGAACGCAGATAAACTTCCCTGTAAGCTTCCAATAAAGACAAATGATCACGGAAGTATTCTTCTTTCTGCCATTCAGCTTCTGTATGTGGCGCATTGAGATACTTGACCAAATACCGCCTCCATTGTCCCTTCCCTTTATGCTGAACAATCATTTCTGGAACAAACACCGATTTGACCTCCTCCAGTTCGGTTTACGCTTCAACACGTAACAATTGTGGATTAATTCCTTTGAACGGTCTCAAGTACTCAATGTTGAATGCATTATGTATCTTCCATTGTGGCGGAAGTTCAAGTCTGTATGCATTACTATTAATCTTCTCAATTATCCGAAATGGACCATAATTCCTTGTCAGCAACTTATGCTTCTTCCTATCAGCCGAGCTCTTCGGCTCCTTAATAACACGCACAAAAACCGGGTCATCTACTTCATATTGTACTTGGCGTCTTCTCCGTTTTGCAGAAGCAGCATACTTTTCTTGAGCCGCTCTTATTGAAGAAGCGAACTTCCTCTAACACTTGATCCATGTCTGCGCCACTTTATGCGCTTCCATCACACCTTGACCACTTTGATCATTGGTGTTGGTGGCAGCCGACCTTGAACAATTTGAAAGGCGCTAACCGTTCTTTGAATGTGTTTGCCATATTGTTGTGAACTGTACCATAGGTAGATAATTCTCCCATTCCCCTACGTGCTCATGGACATAACTCCGCAACATAGACAGTAATGTTCTATGAGTTACCTCAGTCTGCCCATCTGTTTGAGGGTGAAAAGCAGTGGAGAACTGCAACTTTGTTCCAAGACTTGTGAACAATGCACGCCAGAACTTACTACAAAATTTTGAATCGACCGATATTATCACCTCGGGGAGCCCATGATTTTTTGAACACTTCCTTAAGGAAAAGTGTTGCTGTAGCAGATGCTTTTAGGGACTTCTTACAAGGAATGAATATGGCATACTTGCTGAATCTGTCCACAACAGTCCAGACTTGATCATTGCCTTGGATACTACGTGGCACGGAAACAAAATCCATAGTCACATGCTGGAAGGGTTTTTCAGGCACACACAATGCCATGAGCAACCCAGGAGTCTTGGCGTGTGAATCTTTTGTCTTCTGACAGGTTACACATCTTTCCACAAATGTGATCACATCACTTCTGAGTGAATCCCAATAAAAATGTCTAGTTACCATATCAAGAGTATTAAATATACCTCTATGCCCTGCCGTTGGAACTTCATGACATTCTTTCAACACAATATCACGAAAGTTCTTCGTTACGCACAAACAATCATTGTGGAACAAGTATCCCCTCCGAATGTAGTGATTGTCAACTACTCTGCTTTGACTTTCATTGAGCAGCAACCATATTTCGCTAAACTCTGAATCACCTTCATATTCATTTTTCATGGCTTGTAATGTAAGCAATGGGATGCTTATCTGGTTCTAAGACGACACCAATAGAGGATCCACTAGCATCTGTGCAACAAACGAAAAATTGTGCATCAAAATCCGGTAGCTGCAACACTGGGGCTGATATCAACCTGTGTTTCAAATGCTCAAAGGCAACCTGTTGTGGCCTATCCCAATAAAAGATAGTTTCTTTTCGTAGCAGCCGAGTCAAGGGCAAAGCAATCTGTGCAAAATTCCGGACAAAGCGTCTATAATAACTACATAAGCCAAGGAAAGATCGCACATCTGTAATATTCTGAGGAATAGGCCAATCCCTTACAACCTTGACTTTATTTGGATCTACAAGAATACCAATGGCCAAATGACACGATGTGACCAAGATATTCAATATGTGTCTCAAAGAAAAAGCTTTTCTTGCGGTGAATAAACAACTTATTAGCACGCAATGCGGCTAAGACTTGGCCCAGATGTTCAATATGCTCCGCGTCCGTGTGGCTATAAATGAGGATATCATCAAGAAAAACTACTAAAAGTGTCCAGGAAAAGGATGCAAGATCCGACTCATCATACGACAGAAGGTGGCGGGCGCATTAGTAAGACCAAAGGGCATCACAAGAAACTCAAAATGACCAAAAGTTGTTCTAAAAGCAGTTTTTGGAATGTCAGACTCAAAGAATCAGACCCGTACCTGGTGATATCGAGATTTGAGATCTATTTTGCTGAATATCTTGGCACCTCGCAAACGATCCAGAAGAACAACCACCCTTGGCACAGGATATTTATTTGTAATTGTGGCCTTGTTGAGGGCTCTGTAATCAATGCACATCCTGAACGTGCCGTCCTTTTTGGTAACAAGTATAACTGGAGCGCCATAAGGTGAACTACTCTCTTGTATCAGGCCACGATCCAGCAACTCCTGAATTTGCTTCTCAACTTCGTGTTGACCTGCTAGAGAAAGACAATATGGCACCCTGGCAATAGGTGCAGTTCCTGGTTCGAGATCAATCTTATGATCTTCTGGCCTACAAGGAGGTAATGTGACCACATCATCATGAAACAGATCATCATACTTGTGTAAAACCTCCAACCGTTTTGCATCTAATTCAGACACTTGTGTCTCTTGCGGTTGCGTGGGGAATACATAGACAAGATAGGCGTGCGAGAGGCCCTTCTTGGAACAACGTTTAATTGCTGCCTGTCCCACTTGTAAAATAGGATTTTTGATTTGAATGCCTCGATTGTAATAGTCCCTATCGTGCAACAGGGGTTTTATAATTGACCACGGGATCAAAGTCTACGCCACCAAGGTATACCCAACACAATATCCACATTTCTTAGGTTGGGAACCACTTGGAAAGTTCGCGCAGTTGCAAATACTCCCATGGAAAAAGGCTGATGTAACACCTTCGCCGAACATGATCCAAACATATTGGTACAGATTCCTGCCACCTGCCTATCCCGGAAATGAACAGTGGGCAATCTCAGCTTCTTTACTAACGCCCCAGAGATTAAGTCATGGGAGGAACCATTATCTAACTGCACAATGATAGGGTGATTCCCCACAGCTCCATCAAACAGTAATAGATCATGACTTTCATCGTCACTACTTGTGGTGTCCTCCATTGCCAGTTCCATTGCAGAAGATTTCACTCGAGCGTTAGAAGCTCTCACGGAAGTTCTCCACCGAGAGTCGCACTTTTGTTAAGCAAATAATCTTCAACTTGGAGACAAAAAACCCATACAACAACAAGGGATTCGATATCAAAAAATGGCGTCGACGGACAAACCGTCACGGCTTCGGTTTGTCGGAGAGGGCGGCAAAGCGGTGGCTACCTGGGGGCATAGGCGGGGGCCTCCGCCCGATTCAATCGAGCGGCCTTAAGCCCTAACAATGCAAATAGGGAGTTGTCTTTTGTAGAACAAGCAATTTCTTTGGTAGGACAACAAATATAATCGGGGAAGGATCAACATTCAACCGTGATGGGCGGTATGGCTGCCAAAAGTCGTCCTATGATGCTAGATGCTTGATTAAAGGCGAGGGGAATGCAAAAGCCCCAAATTTGGAAGTCTGGATTTGTAGATCTTTGCGGGAGAGTCTATCAATAATTGAGTCTAGATTTTGGGGCTTCACGCCCCAAACAAGGCTGATCATGTTGGCGAATTGCTTAAGCAGATAAACAGCTCTGTCTGAGGAAAAAAGAGGTAAAATGACTCTAATCCATGGAAAGGGGAAAGGCGTAGAAAGGATTATAAGGCCTAGGTTCTCTCGAGGTGGATTAAGAAAGGTTTTCTAATGACTCACGTAAAGCAGGGTAGAAGAAGCATTGAACTCCCTTTCTTCTAAAAAATTCATCTATCAATTTGGAACAACTTCTTCAATCAAGGTTGTTTGTAGGCGAACGGGGCAACCTCAAAATAACGAGGAGATTGATCACTCTAAACATGTCAAGAACATGGAGAATCTAATTTCTAAAAGCATTGGTGGGGTTTTTCACGGGAGGTTTTCTAGATTATAGGAAACTACAAGCATGGCTTACCGGGGCATTTGGGCATTTGAAAGTGCCACGGTTTGAGCATCAAGGCTATTGGCGGTAACTTTTTCTAATATTATTTGATGATGAGAATTTGTGGAAGATAGTCTCGGAGGAGTGGATCGTTTTGCGGGGAGTTTGTGTTATATCAATATTATACTCCGAGGTTTTACCAGATAAAATGTCCACCGTTAAACTTCCCTGCTGGTTTGAGATTGAACAACTGCCACCGGATATGTTAGATCCAGAATTTCTAATTGCCATAGCAAAGAACTTAGGGTCTTATATAACCCATTCGATAGCAAAGGGCCCAAGGATTTGTGTGGGCATCACAAGCAATGGGAGGGTATTCCATGAGTTCTTTGTCGTGCAAAGTGGGATATATTACTCTTTGTTCAAGTTAAGACTCATAAACGGATGGGAAATTAGAAGGATGTTTCCCACAATGGAAATTAAAGGTCTGGAGGACTGCTTCATGTTCAGGAGAGAAACACAAGGCAATGTGAAAGGGGCGGATGAAAACGCAACAAAACTAAATGAGGAGAAAACTGAGAGGGATCACCTAAACTCAGATGAAAGGGAACATGAAAATATTTCAACCCCTAAAGACAATCTAGAACTAGGAAAGGAGCAAGTGCGAGGGAAGGACATAGAAAATAAATTGGAGCAAGTGAATCAGGAAGAGTGGGCGATAGTGCAGCACAAAAGTGGAGGCAGGCTTAAAAATCAAATGCGAAAGAGGCTGCCCAATCCAGTAGGCTCCACAAAAGTTTTCAAAGGTTACAATTGTTCTAATAATAAAGCAACAATAGAGAACCACGATAAGGAAGGGGGTACTGAGTATATGGCTATAGAATGTCCCGGTGTTAATGGGGAATTCCCAGTGCACAATAACAGATGGGCTGATTTGCCAATGGAAGAAAGCATGGAGATTCCTGAAGGTATGGAGAATCTTGTTGGTGAAACGTCAAGAAAAAGGAGAATCACAGCAGGATAGGAAGAACAATATTGTGAAGCGACACTCACCCGAACAATATAACATATTCTCTAATGGAGCAAAAAATCTTAAGCTGGAATATCAGGGGGGTAAAATCTTCTGAGGCCAAAGGCAGTAGACTTTCTCTAGCACTGAAAAAAATTTGTCCAGATATTATTTGTCTGCAGGAGCATAAATGTAAAAGGGAAGAAGTAGGGGTTTTGCTCAATATAGTAGGGAAAGAGTACGTGGGCAGTATATCTTCTAGTGGCAGTTCTAGCGCAGGAACCTTCATTGCTTGGAAGAAACAACTGAAAATTTTATCGACATATACTGATCATTTTGGGAGGTGCGCAATAGTAACATGGTATGCTAATGGTAGAAAATGGGGAGTGATAAATATTTATGCACATAATCAAGCCAGGCAAAGAGCTTCCATGTGGGCCAGTGTGAAGAACAGACTGCAAAACTTTGACAGACATATATGGTGGATTATGGTTGGGGACTTTAATATGGTGGAAACCAGTAGCGACAGATATGGGAGAGGGATTGAGATTGTGCAAGGATTCGAGGAAGGGAACGGTGGTGAACATGCTTAATGAATTGGGATTCATGGAACTGGAGACCCGGGTTTCCACGTGGTGTAATGGTTGGATTGAGATGGCGGGGCATATGCACAAACATGATAGATGTTATGTAAACTCTCGGGTCTTGCAAACAATGAACATATCACTATACACATACAATTTCTTAGAGAATTCTATTTAGGATCATAATCCATGAGATCATATGCTCTTCTAGAGATAATACCTCTAAACTGCTAAAGCAGGTCTTCAAGTTGAATCCCGCATTTCTTAAAGATGCGATTTTAAAGATCAATGTAAGCAAATTTGGACAACGGCTAGCAAAATAAAATGGGAATGGAAGCAATGATTGCAGCTCGGCGGCCGATCAAAAATTTGCTAAGGCTTGGGGTCAGTAAAAAGGTGGGTGAGGAAAATCGCTTGTTGTTGGAATCACTTTACAAAGAATTGTGAGAACTCAAAAAAGAATTGGCACTAGCACGGCGAAAGGGAAAAGATAGTTTTAGAGAAAATTAAGAGGCTAGAACAAATCAAAATTCAACAAGCAAGGACTAAAGGGGATTGGCGTGGATCAAGGAAGGTGGATGCAGGGTTTCTTTTTAGAGTCGCAAAGCAGAGGAAACAAGCAGCCACATTATCTTCAGTACAGGGAGAGGATGGACTCATTATCCGAAACCCACAACAGGTGAAGGAGTTCGTCTCTAACCATTTTGAAGACTTTTTTAAGAAGAAGAATATATATTTTCAAGATTGCTTTGAGGAGTTAATTCTCTCAAAAGTTGTATCTAAAGTATCTGCTACACAAAGGGAACAACTAGGGCAGCCATTATCTGTTGAAGAGTTGCGTGAGGCCGTCTACTCTCTAGCTAAAAATAAATGTCCGGGTCTAGATGGCATTCCAGCAGAATTCTTTCAAGAATACTGGGAATGGGTACAGCCTCTTGTGTACGATGCTTATCAGGACTTTCTACATGCAGATAAACTTGATAGCAAATTAAACACTGGATGTATCACCTTAATCCCAAAAGTGAAAGATCTGAAGTCCATAGGGGATTGGAGACCTATTACTCTATTATCAACCTTTTACAAAATTATAGCAAAAGGTTATGCGGAAAAAATAAAACCTATTCTGGTGGATCATATATCTGATGTTTAGTCAGGTTTTATTCCAAGAAGAAGTATTCTCAGTAATATTGCGGCTGCTTTTGAAGGCATACATTGGGCAAGAAAGACAGGTCAAAAGGTGCTTTACCTAAAACTCGACTTTAAGAAGGCATATGACAGTGTGAGCTGGTCCTTTTTGGATAAGATGTTGCTTGCTTTTGGTTGCGGACATGAGTTTACCAATGTTGTGGCAAAGCTGTTGAATTCAGCGCGTGCATCCGTGTTAGTTTTGGGAGAGACCTCCCCTATCTTCAATGTAAGCAGAGGCATTAGACAAGGATGCCCCTTGGCGCCTTTCCTTTTTAACATTGTGGCAGAAGGACTATCTCAAGTGCTACTTGCAGCAGTGAAAGATAGGGTTATAACAGGACTACAGATGTCAGACGGATCGCAACAAATCTGTAATCAATATGCCGATGATACTTTTTTGTTCTTGGAAGCCTCGGAAGATAATCTCATGAATGTGAAACAGTTACTGGATTCTTTCTCTATAGCATCAGATTGTTTTCTCAATTGGGAAAATCTTGCGACTATTTGGCCATTAGATGAGCCCCTTCCGACTCATGTCACCACTTTCCCTTGGACCATAGTACCTGTTGGGTCTTCATCGAAGTTGCTCGGCATTCCAATCGGGGTATGCACTTCCTCTTCGAACTTATGGGATGAGATCTTGCTCAGTTTAGACAAACATTTGAGATGGTGGAAGGTCAGTAAACTCTCCATGGCAGGTAGGATCGTTGTAGCTAAGTCGATTGCTTAGCATTACTCATATTTATGTGCTCCGGTCTTTGTTGGCTCTGAATCAAAACTAGCGAGTTAACAAAATGGTGAGAAATTTTGTTTGGGGTGGAAATGAGGAAGGAGCAAATGTCAAAATAGCGTGAGAAAGTGTCCGAGACCCAAAGCTCAAGGGGACTAGGAATGATCGATGTTAAGTTGCACAAAGAAGATCCTAGTGTGAAGTTCATGTGGGAAATTCTCCAACGGGACTCAAAATCTCAGGGCCTTGAGCTTTTTAAAACAATCACTAATTCAGCATGCCTTCCCGAGAAAACCATTTCATAAAGGCGGATCGCCTGGGCCCTCTTTTATAAATTGAGACCATATCGAGGAGCTTCTCCATTTCTTAAAAGGACTATTAAAAGCTTGGGAGGTAGTAAAAAAGTTCTATGGCGCTGGATATCAAAAATTGTACCCTCGTGTCTATGCACGTGTGGCGTTGCAAGTGGAAACCAATAGAGGCCGTGTGCCCACTTTTCCGGTGGTGAATAAAAGAACACAAAATAGATGGATTGGGCGGGGTTTATCTTGCATTGGAGATTGGTATCGAAGTGGGGTACAATGTTCACAGGGGAGTCATTCAAAAGCAAGTTTAACTTGAGAGCGTGTGATAAGCGAATTTGGAACATGGTGCGTGATAATATTCCGCCTTATGCAGTTCCACAAGTAGGTGCTTTCTGCTTACCTCGTGAAAATCTTGACAAAAAACATTTTGTTTCAAAAGCATACAAGGTCTTACATGGGAATGAATTGATAAGTCTCCCTTCTCAATGGGAGTTAACATTGGAAGATAACCATGTCACTCAAATATGGAAAGGAGTTTGGAGGAGCCACGCCACCAAAGGTATCCACTTTGCTATGGCAAATTATTCCGCGAGTAAGCAGGTAAAACATATTAGTGAGCATTTAGCTGAGAATGTATCACCGAGTTGCCCAATGTGCGAGCGAGAAGAAGAAACAATAGAACATTGTTTTATGCATTGCAGGGAAATCCGAACAGTATGGGAAAAACTGAAGGAAGAGTTTGAGACTTCTATTTCAGAAAAGGAGATCTTGTTAGGCCGGTATCCATCATCTTGGCAAGCTGGAAAAAGAGTCGCGTTGAATCTATGCAAAGGATGGCTTTTATGGCTAATATGGAAGAGACGGAGAAAATTTGTGTTCTCCCACGAATATCTATGCCCTAGTAACATATGGCCATCTTTGAAACAAAAGGTTCGCCAACATCTTGCAGCATTTGAGGAGGAGGAGTGGGCTTCCCAAGCTCACGACTTTCTTTCACCACTCTTATAAAAGTTCAGCTTCATAGCCGAGTGGTTATCCCTACATAAAAAGTTATGTAGGTGTATGATATCACTGGGCATATGTATGTCAATGATGAGTTTCAATTAATATATATCTCTGATCCTTCAAAAAAAAAAAAAAAACCCATACAACAGAAGCTAATAAGGAAAGCTTTAGAAACCTTGCCTTTTATTTGTCTTTTATATGTATTTATATAAACATGCATAGTTTACATTGTTATTTTCAATTACCTATTTTTGTGTGCTCCACCACAATCTAAATTCTTTCCCCCCCTTTTTTTTGTTGACACGCATTTTTGTGGCGACCATTAGAGGACCATATTAGCCATGGGACCCAAACAACAAAAAGGGCATGGAAGCCCAAAAAGTAATAAGAACAAAACAAATGCTAGATTGAAGTTCATATCCAAAGAAGACTAACGCGCCAGACTGAGGACCAAAATTGAAGCTATAGCCATAGCTCTCGCCTTTGACGAATTTGAGAAGTTGTTCGTGGCTGTATTCTATTGAGAATTTAAATTCCATGGCCACCAGAGGCTCTCATTGTAACTATTTGGAGCAGCTTCAGGGCAAAGAGCAAATAGGCTCTTTTAAAATACCTTGTTTTTTGGGATCTTTTAGGAATATTTGTAAACTTGAGGGGTATATCCAGAATTTTGACTAATATTTGTGTTCAGACCTCTAGATATTTCTCATGAAAAATGAATGGTTAGACATGTTCATCCCCCCCAAACCCAAACCCAAAACCGAAAAAAAAAAAAAAAAAAAGCAAAACATTCTCTGAATCCATCTATGAAGCAAGGCTGTAAATTTAAAGCTAAATATGGGCTGCCAAAACTTCAGTATTTTGATCAATACTAATGATATTCAACCGCGTAAATCTTCGAGAGAGGCATAGATAGATCTAGCATAAATTTACATCAACCCGTTTGTAAGTGCGCAATGCATAAATTGTTGCCTAAAGATCTGGAAAAACATGTGGTTCTCTTTCTTCCTTCTCTTTATATTCACAGGTAACCTGCAGGCCTATACTTCTTACATAATCTAGCGAAATAAGCTCACGGAAACATAATTCGAGCACTTTGAGGTTATTTTCTACCCTCTAGCTATGGAAATGCGAGGTTCCTTCATGCCATCAATCTTCTTTTTCATTTTCTTCGCACCCCAATTGCCTGCGGACTAGAAATGTCAATGCGAAAATGGTCGAGAAATAGGGGATGTATTTACAAAACATCGGTGCTCGAATCAAAGGCGGTTCTCTATACATTTCTTGACAAAAATCAAGCTTGGTGAGAGACCTTGGTTAGACTATGCATTTGCAAAAACAAGGCCATATATCGATGACAACAACCTTACACTCCTAAGTACCCCAAGATGCTAAAAGTAAAGGAAGTTCCTTTTCGACAGTAAGATCATGAGCTATGAAGAACTCCTTTTCTAACATGAAAAAAACCACACTACAAGAACATTGTTCAAATTATGTCTAGAATGCACCTGATGAACATAACCTACCTATGACTTCTTTTAGTCATTTATCAACACATCCCTTGTGGTACTCATGCCGATAGGGCAAAACCCCATCTTCATATTCACAAAGGCATATATAGCATTGAAGGTTGAACACAAAATCCATATGAAGCATATTCTTGAAAGTCGCGTGATGAGATAATATTATAAAAATGCAAATTCTTATTGCGAAGAATCATCAAAACCATCTTATTTGCTTTCAAAACATTTCCTATATATTCTGATTAGAAGTGAATTCAATATGTAGCATTATAACAGGGGGTTTCTTTTGTATTTTTGTACACTTTTTAATATGGTTTTCATATGATTTTAAGGGCGTATTCCACGAGATGTACTGATCAGTATATCTAGAGTGCGCACGGTATTCTCATGTTTTAGTTCCACATTTTTAATGGTTTTTGCTCCCCTTACCCATCTTAATGGCCAAGATTGACCCTAGGAGTTTTTTAATCAAGGGTTTACAATAGAAACCCTTTTGAATGCACCATTTTTAGGCAATTCTCAAACTTAGCATCTGGATGTCGAGCTCTTCTTTTCTAGGGTTATCATAATGAACCAGCGATGGAATGGCTCAAATCGGCTAAAAGGCAAGGATGGAAGAACCCCATTCGATATGGGAGCAAAGAGCTATGTGGCCGGGGAGGGAAAAGATGACTTGTAGGTGTGTGTTGCCTTTCTGCTTTATATCCCTGTTGTTTTGGCTTCAGCTTACTTATATCTCTTTTAAGAGTCCTCAATTTTGATGAATCGGAGGGATGTGTTGCTTCTTATGTGCATTGATTGGTAACCATAAGAACACGCCCGAGAATCTGTCGAGAATGTCCAAACATATTTATTCATTTCGTGGGCTTAGAAGTTTGGTTATTAGAAAGGGGAGGCATACATCGGCATGGCCGTGAGAGCCAGAGATGGAAGCAGGGAGCTGCATGGGCGGGCTATGATTCTTACGGCGAGTTCTTACATGGCAAAGGCGGTTTGAGGCATGAATATCTAGCATGATTAAGGCGGGGCATTGGATATGACAATAAGGCTAAGAAGAATGGATTGATTTGGGTTTCAATGTAGTGTTCAAGAACAACCGCGATTCTCCTTAATCCAACATGTGATACCATTCCATACGCCATGATGCTTTCTGCTATGAATCTATGGTAAGATGCCATATATAATTATTTTCTTGCTTTATGAAAGGCGTTATTTGCGGTCTAAAGAAATTTTATGCTTGAAGTTGAAATGCTCTTACTTTACACCAAACGTCGCGACGCTCTTGCTCCATAATGTAGCCATATCGTCTTGAGAATGTGTGATGCAGCATTATCCTTTGGGATGTTTAAACCACAAGTATGCGGTTGATTACGTGAAATATCTCTTCTATCGGTTCAAGGGAACTTTGTACACATTGCATGAGGGTTGCTTTTTGGTTATCGGATTTTACTGCGAGGGGGTTTCTTTGGAAGAATTTGAAATTATCTTGAATGGAATACAATAATCTCGGCTTGTCTGAGGAGAGGCAGATTACAAAAAGCCCTCAGCTCTTGAGAGAAATGCCGGCCTTGATGTGGTCTCTTGGAATGCTTTGATCACAGCGTATGTGCTGTGAGGCCATGTTGAGAATCGCATGATTGGAATTTGTGTAGAAAGGAATGAAGCATAGAGGCCTTCCATTTTTACAAGAAATGCCGAAAAAAGAATCTCGTGTCCGGAATTCCATATTTCAGCCCTCTTCCAGCAGAATCATTTTAATGAAGCCCCGCAATTATTTTCAGCAGTCAAGGGAAGATGTTGTTCTTCAAGCGGATCACATCACCTTTGTGGCCATGCTTGGTTGTCATAGAGCTCTGCATAGAAAAGGTTGGCAATTTAATAGGTCTAGCACAATGTACGCTCCTTGTCTTTTGGTTGGTAGAGATAATGCTCTCTTTGGTGCAATTTAGCAAGTGATAAGCTTTGTATGCTCCTACCTTTGTGGCACTCAAATGCTTTTATGCAGTTGGTTACTAGTCCGTTGAGTGAAGGTTTCATACATAACGACCAAACATGATATTGAGGTCAAAGATGTACTCTAGGCCTTACAAAAAGACATTGTAATATCCTTGAGGCCAGGGTTTATTTCAAACAATTGGAATGACTTTAAAAGGGTGAAACAAGTGAGATGCACTAAACAGTAAGTCCTTCCCATTCTAACCTCTTCATACCAACCATCATCTAGATTCAATTTGTTTGGCTATTTCTGCTAGACTACCTTCATTTTCGGATTATGTTCATATGATGTTCAAGACAATTTGAGCGCATTGTTACAATGTTGTCATTTTGAAGCCTATAAATTATGCAATTTAAAATATATGGTTTGCAATAACACATCAATCATTTTGTACTTTTATTTTATTTTAATTTTTATTTTATTTTTTTATTTTCTTTTGTGGCCCGAAGGGCCAAAACAATTTTGTAATATAACAACCAACATAACTACTATGAACATTAATTAACACAAACCATTACATTACACATGTTTAAAATTAAATTCCCCCTTAAACCCCCTTTTGTTTGGGTGCATATTCACACGGGGGTGACGTGGGAACTTGAGAGCTGTTGGATAGGCATATTCACCTTATTCCTTAATCTACACCGTACACAAAGTTCCTCGTTTGTGGGGTATGGATGTATACAATTTGTTATACTGTGATGCAAGAACACACAAGAAATGAGCATTTGTAGATTTTGAAAGAGATGCCTACTGTGTATGAACATAATTCAAATCCTATAAGAAACAAGGTCTTTGCCGGGAGGGTTGCCTCCCATGGCCAGAGTGTGTTTTCCGTTTGTTCTTTGCCGTTTCATTTTATGGTTTTTGTTGGGTCATTTGATGTGTGGGGGTTATTAATGGTTTGAACGGGGGGTTTTGTTTTGTGTTATTTTCTTTTCTTTTGTTTATGAACTATTCATGGGCCAAGCCTGTTTCTAGCATGGAGATTATGACTTGAGATCTCTGACATGAGATGTTTATTATTCTTTTTGCCCGTGCTTTACATACCTTGTAGCAAGAGGCGTAATTTTGTTGTTTTTATGTCTAAAGCATGAACTACAGTTCCAAGACCTAGATATGAGACCTTTAGGAATGATAGCCATATATGAGCATTGATGCGAAGGTGTGGTGCAGTTTCTATGTTTTAAGTTTGGACCAGTGGATGGGCAAGACCAAGAGTGTTAATTTGGAATTTCATTGATATGGTGTAGGAATGGCATCAATATGATGTAAGAATGCTTGAGTCATAACTTATTACGTAGATGTGTTGTTGGATTCCAGTAGCTTAAGTTTAAGATGTAATCACTTGCACAATCTCTAGCTTATAGGGAATGATGCAATACCCTTGCAAACTAAATTTTTAAGCATGTTGAAGTAAAACATGATATGTAAAAGGTTGTGCATGGTTGATTTATATGTAACTTTAACATGCTCGTTCACTTATCAAATACTTGCAACGGTGTAATATTTCATGTGTCATAATGGAAGGATGAACCCAAGAAATGTGTATAACGATACTATGTACCTACAAACTAAGATTACTTTAACATTAATATATTAACATGTTCACTTCATATTACTATTCACAATTGTGTGAAAACTTAAAAGGTAAGACCTATCAACATCATTGTTTTCAAACAGATGCTTTAAAACAGATACCAACATAGGCTAAGATAAATTTGAGAGCTTCAAGCAAGACCATGTTCCTTCCTTGCAAGGTTGAGAATTTAAATGGTCATCATTAATATAAAGGAAGTCCTACTTCTATCTAGAGTGCATTAGAAAAAAAAACGGGGCAATGAATTTCATTTTTACAAAGAACTCAAATGGATCTCACTGCTCACCTCCAAATGCAATTGATGAATTTAAATGGTCATCATCGTTAATGACTATGCTAAGTCTCGACTCGAAGTGTGGAAAGTTTGAAATTTCCATTTTACACATTAGTGTCCTTTTAACAAATAACAATGATGTTTCTGCCATGATAGCTACACTACGTTATGACTATTAGACCATGTTCCTTGCAAGGTCGAGAATTTAAATGGTCATCATTAATCTAATCTAAAGTGCATAAGGAAAAAAACCGAGCAATGAATCTCATTCTTACAAAGAACTCAGGATGGATCTCACTACTCACCTCCAAATGCAATTGGTGACGTCTCTTCCTATGCATGTAAATGGAAAAATAAAGGACATTTGTCTAGCCCTTGAGTTTTTCAAAATTGTAAGAGAAGATCTTTGTTGAGAGGCCGTTTTATAGTCATTGTAACTCGTTAACCGAATTCAGGATACATGTCTACACAGTTCTGAACCCGCACCTTATATTTAATATGAAACCTTCTCTCTAGTTCTTTAAAATTTTAGTTCTCTGCATTGCATAATGGGTCGTTGCTGCTTCTGGAATAATAATGTTTCCAGGATTAAATAAGCCTTTGCTGGCACTGGTGACTAAAGAATAATACAAGTATGGAAGAGCTTAAAGGGCTTCTTGGAAAACAAGGAATGAAAAATCATATAGCTTATACTGAGCAGGCAAAGTTGCATAATCATACAAGATATCTGGATAGTGACAGAATACATAAGGCACTACACCAGAGAAGTCATTTCAAATAATCCTATAAAAGGCGCTTAAAAAGAAGCAGTGGAAGTGTTAATTTGGAAAACGTCTGCAGCAAGAGCCTGACTAGTAGATTGCCTTTTCTAGGTATAAAACCGTCGGAAGGAGGAGCCAGAGGAGCCAAACTCCGGCAGAGAATTACTTGGGTTTTCTCACAACATCAAGCACATCATCAATAAGTTCTGCGCCTTCAGTGTAATGCCCTTTAGCCCAATTATTGCCTGCTCCAGTTTGTCCAGAAACTATATTATTGGGCTTAAAAATCTGGCCATAAGGACCGGATCTAACACCATCCATGGTACCAGGTTCCAGATCCATCATAATAGCTCGGGGGACATAGCGACCTCCGCTTGCTTCATTCAAATAAACATTGATTCTTTCTTTTTGGAGATCATAATCGCCACGGTATGTACACAATGGGATCAATGCCATGTTCATGGCATATGACTTCCCAAAACTTGCTTAGATCGATTCGCATTGCCCACTTTTATGCACAATTTTCCTCATTTTTACTTTCGTCGATGTTTAAACATTCCAATTTGTTCTCCTTTTGGAAAAAAGACCAACGACACTTCATGCGGTTGTTCTATAACACGCGTTAACCTATAACTAGTGATTTGGATGACATGTAGGATGCACGAATAGGTAAACAAAGTACCCGGGAATAATAAATGCTTATTAACCCTTGGTCCTCAAAAATTATTCCAAGGTAATCCATTCTCAATTAACATGTTATGCATGTGTATTATTAATGACAACCCTCAGATTTCAATATATTGGCCAGGAATATTCTGAAATCTTGAGGGTTGGCCATCGATTTCAGGAATATTGAAATCTTGAGGGTTGGTAGTCGGATTAAGTGTTCATTGATTTCGAAGTTGTTTTACTCTGATATTTGGGTGACTTACCCTATAATCTAATGTTTAAGGTAAATGGATACAAATACCAAGTATAAATCATACATTACAATGATTATATAATACATATTATACAATAGAAATACAAATAGAAAATTCGGAAACTTTTCTGGCTTTTGTTTATGTAAATAGGAAAAGTGTTTGCCTCCATTCTTTGATTTGAACTTGTTCGGTAATGTCCTCTTCTTTTTGCTAGAGGATTCACAATGAAAATAAATGGGGAAAATTGGAAACTTTTGCTTTTGTTTATGTAAATAGGAAAAGTGTTTGCCTCCATTCTTCGATTTGAACTTGTCCTCTCCATAATGTCCTCTTCTTCTTTGCTAGAGGATACAATTTGCAATCCAAAGGAAAAATAAATAGGTTAGGAAGAACCGGGGAAGAACAAAATGGCCGAGAAAAAGTAAGAATCAACAGAGCAAATACAAGAAATTTTCCCTTGAAACGGTCCGCTGGCATGCAACTGTTGTTTCAGAGAATGCACAATGCTTAGAGATTTTGATCCTTCTTGGACTGTGGACACAGCATCTGCCCTAGCCTCCAAAGTTTTGGACCTACAAGCTACATGTTAACATCCAGTATATAAATCAATTTCTGGCAATCTTTGCTATCTTTGCACACTGGAAACTTAAAATAAAATAGTTTTAACATGTCAAAATGCATGCAAATTACAGCTGAGCAAGGCGGTTGGTCAGTTGGCTTGTAATACTGACTCGTTGGCTTGTAATCTGGCTCCAACATGGGAGTATAAAGCTTGGTGTTTTTGGTGCATCCTTTTGAAGATATGTCCTAATGTTTATCAGACAATCTCTGTTTTGACATATTTAAAAGACTGGATATTTAATTTTTGCCCTTTAGTTAAGCCAGCAGCTCCAATGGCGATAAGTTAGATGCCAAAGATCAAATGAAGAAGGCTTCAACTATTGCTACTCTCTAGAATCCTGGCGATTCATCACAACTAAGATCTAAGTTGCACATGTCGAATGCATAGATCAGGGACAGATTATGCCAGCCAACTATACAAACCAGAGGCACTAAAATCTGAAAAGTTATTTTTTGTTTGTGAAATAGAGGAAGTCTTTACTGAACCAAAACATTTCCACTAACCTTACACTCTAGTTGACGGAATAAATAGATCTTTGATTGAGCTCTATGATCTGAGGTCGTGAAACCAACCTGGATTCGTTATCAGTTTGCTTGAATCTGTTGCTTAAGATCAATATAATGTTCTTCTTGATTTTATTAAGGGTCCAGCATCTTTGCCAGACTCGTTGAGTTTCGGAGCAGATTCTGACAGAGGATTTTGAAGCCTTCTCTCTTTATAATCGAATCTCTGCATTGTAAGAACCTTGCTTTGAGTCTATTGTCTGTGTCCTCTAAAGCCAAGAAAAAAATAAATAGACAATTACCTGTTGTTGCTTGCCAAATCCGAAGCCCTAATCATCTACCACAGCCACCATTTCTTTGCCCTAGTTTTCCTTTGTTGCCCTATCCCTTTGTGCTTCCCTCATTCGAGGATACCGCTTAATCCAAGCCCTAATCATCTACCACAGCCACCATTTCTTTGCCCTAGTTTTCCTTTATTGCCCTATCCCGCTGTGCTTCCCTCATTGCGATTCTGCTTGCCTTGCATCTACTATCTGCTAAAATCTAGAAAAGCTTGCATCCTTTACACACTCTGTTGTTTGCCTTCTACCATCGCCAAATCTTACGCCATTTTTGAGAAAGCGGGGCATGGTTTTGCGGGCTTATCCCTATTCTCTCCATT
The DNA here is from genome assembly GCA_021234155.1 of Isoetes taiwanensis. Taxonomy (NCBI): domain Eukaryota; kingdom Viridiplantae; phylum Streptophyta; class Lycopodiopsida; order Isoetales; family Isoetaceae; genus Isoetes; species Isoetes taiwanensis. The sequence goes on along the minus strand of JAJEKV010000044.1, from coordinate 12,388,620 downwards.
CTTGGAATTGACCATATAACCGCGGCGGATCTATACCCATCCATTCCACGGCGATGGCGACCCTACTATGTGTTCTATTTTGCACTATCTTACGCTCACGAGCGGCCATCTACGGCCATATCCATCTGCCCTTCTATCGGATCGGAACCACTAGCGGCCACCATAAGCGGAAAGACCATGTCCAAAGCACACACACTCAAAATACTTGCCATCGCCCAAGATACCTCTCGGTTAGCGGTTTTGAGGCGGCTGCCCACCAATGAAGTGACCTAGCATTTACTGACCAATCATAAGTTTTTTAGTAGTTCACAAAGATATCCTAGGGATATTCTAACATATACCTAGGATATGCCAAAGCCCCCATAAACAAGGGTTTGCCCCCTAGGGGCAACCCAAACAAGTCTTTCGCCGCGGAGGGTTGCCCTCTATGGCCCGAGGGTGAAGTGGCTTAAATTAAATCCACATGTGACGACAATATACACAAGACTAGTTATGGAGAATTTTGTGGAAATTGCCATCTTTATAATATTTTTTGATCCATAATGTTACGCATCTTTGAGCCCGGCGAGCTATTGCCCACATCATCATGCTTTTATGAGTCTTGGGGATCGTAATGTGGTAGGAGGGCGTTATCCTATTTCGGGCCACGATCATATCCAAACTAGAAAATTGCCCACCTTGATGGGGATTCCATGTGATTGCACATGAAGAGTATACTTAATGTGTGTAGTATTTTTGGTTGTAACACACTCAAATGCACAGGTTAGGAGGCTTGAAAGGAAAACATTGATCTCTTGTGCGGGGGCCAGCGATAAGCGATCGATTGTTCTTGTAGAATTATAAATCTGATCTGAGGATCATCATGCAAATCTTTGATAAAGGCAAGCCCTTTATCTTTTGTGCCACCGTCTTATAGAGAATGTCAAGCAATACAAACCTCGAAGCATCACGCCGTAAGAACTAAAGAATGTGCCAAAGGCGCGAACTTTCGAGAGAGCTTGCAATAATCGCCCGTAATACAAAATGGAAAAATTAGTGGAAATGGTAACCCCACATATTTAATAGCTCTTCCTAAATAATATTGTAATGTTTTTGACATTTTCCAATATCATACCACAAATTTCTTGGATGTGAAAGATTTTTCTTCACCTTTTCCGAACGCATCGATCAAGGGCTATTTCACCTTCACAACCTAATTTAAAGGGCCTATTCTTAACATCCCAATGAATGCTAGAATCTGGAGATTTTTAAGCCCATAAGGCGCTTCAAATCTGCACTTTAATATAGGGTAAAGATCGAGAGAATAAATGCCTAAGCCTATGAATAAAAAAGAAGATGAAAGCAAGGCAAAAAAAAAAAAAAAAAAAATACCGTCGATCATGAGAAATAGCAAAAGCGGCTGGAATTTCAAAGCGCCAATGTGCTGGAAAGGATTTTTTGTGCCTCACAGAGGGCTCGGACCACCTCTAGCGAACATCCGATTAACTACAAAGTTAAGGTTTTCATAGCGCCCGGATCAAAAGCTCGATATGCATGCATAAATGCACAAAGAACACACCGAGAATGGATATATGATGAGGATGCCAAGAATTCTTTGTTTTGTCTTCAATAGAGAATCTATTTGCATCACAATAATATGGCTCCTTGAAACCTTGAAAAGATGATTCAACCTGTAAGTGCAAAATCTACTCTGCAATGTTCACCTAACGACCACATTGTCCATATGCGTCTTTCTTTTGCAACCACAATAAATGTTTTATCTTCCACGGATCAAGAGCATCATGTGCATGTACACGGAATAAAGGAGCAAGAAGTTATCAAATTTAAGTAATGGAAGAAAACAAATAGAAAGGCAGTTAAAGATAGATAGATAGATAGATAGTATTTTAACGTCACGCCACTAGGGTGACATCAAGCGGACATGTGACCACACACCACACTACATTGCTTAGTTGGGCCCTGCCCCCAACCACTTTACATTGCGTCGTGGGTTTTGACACCCAATAGAAAAATCGGGTCTGGCGGTCACCGTGGGTGCGACCAATTAAAACAATTAAAATAAACAGCGGTGTATGTAACTTTGTTAATAGATAATCTTATGGTATCTCCAGACGCCCCTTGCTTTATGGTATCTCGCGCGTCCCCTTGCTTAATTCAACGTCCCCTTCAAAAAGCGGTTTTTTAAGCAAGAACCACCTACAAAATAAAGACCAATTTCCTTGTTAGCAATTACAGATTTGCAAATACGTTTTTCTCGATATTAAGCACTCAAAGCTCTTGCAAAAATACTGAGGAGGTCATACATACATATAATAAAACAAGACAACCAAATCATAGGAGCTGGCACAAATCGGAATCCTCCACAGCTCTGTTTTAAGAAGGACACAACTGTTTTGGGCTCTTGAATTCGAGCATTATCCCGACCTCTGAAATAGAAGATATTTTGTACCCCAAAGGACAAAGGATTTTTGGCATCGTATATGATCCTGCTTAATTACTACGGATATAGCGAAAAACATAACAGGAGAATAAATACCGGTCTGCTTCACCACTTTATCATGCAGATCTTGATGCAAGGTAAGCCTTTTGTGTGGAGCAAGTATGGAGGCGGAGGTTGGGAGCAAAATAGGGGCACAACATTGGGCTTTGGAACCACTGAGCCCGCAAATGCAAAAAGGAGTTCTGAAAAAATGAAGCTAAGAACATGGCGAAAATTTTGAAGCCTGCCCAATTCCTTTCCTTCTTCAGTTGGGACCCACGCCTTTCGGATTATCAGTTGCCAACTCCTGCGGGATTGAATCCACGAAGGCCCTCAAAATTAAGCTCTATAATGAAGTGTTGAAGCTTTCAAACACCGGACTTAGAGATACTGGAGCTCAGGTCAGCCACACTAGTCCCACATGACGAAAAAACAAATTAAGAAACCAAAGCCATATGAATCTGCATATAAAAGTGCATATGTACCCCTAGTCATTACACTAGATATTACGTGTTTCTAATACCACTTGTAAATATTGTTAGACTGCAATCAAAGTAAAAGTTCAATTGTTCTCAAGCCCAAAGTTACTGTGCTAGATATTTATTTATCCCTACTATGTAAATTTTGCTAGACATTTTTACATTTGGCAATCAAAGTATAACTTCAATTGTTCTCAAACCCAATTGTGTGTGCTAGCAAATTTTGTTGCGACTATGCAAATACGAAACTTAACAACCTTTAAGTGGCACTATTTTTCACTTGGGAGTTGCCAAATTGACTGTTCGTTTGGCTTTGATTGAATCATTATAGTGTGTCCTGAAGCTGCAATTGGTATTTGGTATTTTGCGTTATAAAAAGGTAGAGTGATGACATTTTGCATCTCCATTTTAGTTCTTCACGTATTTATTCATTAAATAAAGTTGCATTTTAAATAGATAGATAGATAGAGCAACATTGCTCAGAATTTGCATGCAAGAAAACTAAATGCCAGTTTCGCATTACCAAGTTGATTGTAAATTCCTTGGCAGCAAGGTAAACATTGCGCCGGATTCCTTGTTTTAAAGTACCCTCAAAGCTCCAACACTTACGGCTTAGTTCTTGATTATTCACACAAGCGTATTTCTTTGCGGTTTGGATGGTCTCATCTTCTAAATTAAGCACATATTTGGCAAGCGTCATTTAAAAGCGCTTTTCTTGGAATTGTTGAATCTGTTCATGTCCATGGAATCCGAGGTCATATCCCGGTGCGAGGTTGTCATAGATCTCCATGAACATTTTCGGTTCACGGACCATCAAAGGAAAGAAAGTATGAATAAGAACTTTTCTTATATGTTTCATCTTAGTTGATTTTCGAAAGTTCCTAACAATTTCATCTCTGTTTTTAGCCAATAACATCAACTTCTATTACAAAAGTTCAAAGCAAATACATGTTTTGCATTACGTACCGGGGCGTCTTAGTCTTGTTTGTGCGGTACCATACATTCCCCGGAAGACTCAACACACGCACAAGTAGAAAAAAATCCTTGCAAGCGCTTGATTGATTGTACCAAGTTTTGCAGTCCTTAAAATGGCTGCTCCTGATTGTCCACATTGGGGAGCGGACCACAAGGAATCCCAAGTTTGAATGTGTAGATACAGCGAATGTGCTATCTCACTTTCTAGTCATATTATAGTTCGATGCGCTTGGCACTAGACGGTGATACAAGTAATGCTAACTGGATAACCATAACATAGAAAATGTATTTGTGCCATTATAGAAAGATCCGGACATTTTTCGGCGTTTCTTCATCCCTGAACATTCATAGATAATGATTAGCTTCAACCTAGAGAGATTCACCATCTTCGGCGGTTGTTTTGCCAAATATTTCTCCTCCCGCGTTCTTTCTAAAACCAAAGACCAACATTTTAGCTAGCTAATCCCGAGAACTAAGTGTCTTTATCAAATAGATGCATTTTCATTACCCATTCATCAATAACAAATCCTTGAGCCGCTTTGGGGCTCTCGCTCTTCTTGTGGTATTTTGCGGGCCTCCGAAATTTGCCGGCTTCACCGGGCGTTTCTTGTGTCTTTCTAACGCTGACCTAAACAAGCATTTCAACTTTGAATTCAAGACCCAAATTTTCAAGTTATTCTTCTCAAAGCGAATAAAACTTCACGGGTGAAGCATGCCGGATCCAAGAACACAACTCATGAGAACCGTTCAACAGACTACAAACTCCTTTTGCTCATCAAACTTAAATATTAAAGGCCGGATCGGTATTGAGCATTGCTTAAAGCTTACATCCTAAAATAGTGCAAAACAAGTTTATACCGGTTGGGGTATACTCTACTCCATCTTTCACTTTCAAGCTCACAATTCGAACTTATCTTTTAACTTTTTACGTTGAGGACCTTCAGTTGTTTCTACATGCTTGACAACCGCAAATTACAAAACATTAATTTCATGACATAACATATGATGCACAAGACTACAAAGAACTTAAATAGCACCTTTGCAATTATTGCCTCGTTTGGTTGAAGAACCCCATTTGGAGGACACATGAACGAAGCTCTTAGGTGCAGTTGTTTGAAGGCTGAAAATCGAACACTTTATGAGGACTTTATTGCGATGCAGCACAAAAACTAGAAATGTGAACTACAATTCAGCCCTTTGGCCAAGTGGTTAGGCGAGAAATCACTTACTTTAAACGCCATCGGGACGGCTAACATTTTTATCTTCATTGCACTTTGCGACGCTTGCGTGTTCATACGATGAATACAAAGCCTCGATTACCGCCGTCCAACGGACTTAGGAAACTACTCTAACGGTTGAAAAGAAAATAAATATAATTTGCTAAGGGACCGAAAAGGGCCGGAACTTACAAAGGAATATAAGGTTTCTTCGGGATCGAATCTCAAAGCGGCTCTTGTTAACGAAATACCGAAATGGTATATGTAGATTTAGACACTGGAACATCTCCCGCCTTTGCCCCACTCCTCGTGGCCGCCGCCGCAAAAAACGCTACCCGAATCGTCGAAGATGATCCTTAAAGCGTGAAGGCGATCCGAAAATTGAAGGCAAGTTCTAGTTTCTAAGCTCCATAAACAAATCTGTTATGCTTCCCTAGCTCTGCCATAGCCAAACAACAATCGCCAGGAGCTCATAAGCGGAAATGATGCCGATGGTCTCTCATGCCGATGGCCTCCATGCATCCAAACTTCCGGTTAGCAGTATGCAAAGCGGTAGCCGGCAACAGGGATGACCTAACATTTACTTATAAATGAGGGTTTTAGTGATTTTTGGCTAGGTATATGCCAGCATATACCATGAATATGCCAAAAACCCACATAAACAAGGGATTGCCCCCCTAGGGGCAACCCAAAAATAAATCTCATAAATTTAAGAGTCTTTGCTTGTTTGAATAATATCATGTAGTGTTAATACCTCCATTATATGTGAATTGTTGTTGAATTGATCTTACATATAATCTATCAATCAGCAAAAAGAAAATTACCTCAAATAATTCTTCTGCAAGCATGATGATTCATGAAATGCTTGCTCTTGTATTGTATACTGTGATTAATGAAAGCCAGGTGATAAAATGATGACATGCTACACTACAGGCTCTGGAGAACCCATGCATTTCATCAAGGTCACTAAACTCTTCCAATACCCACACCTGCTTCAGACAGATGGAATTAATAAAAACCAAAAGGAAGTAAGACCACCATAAGTAAATAAATACCTCTGATCTTATGCCTCTCCTTCTTTCTATAAAATCTAAATCTTCTTCATTGTTCCTTCTTGGTTTTTTATCAAAGTTTCTCCAAGCAATGTTGCAAACATCTCCTCTGATGATAGGTTTGAGTAAATTATCAATCTGGCACAAAATTTGCTCGTCAAATTTGACCCACAGTATGCTGCTGAGAGACAAAAAATAATGTTTGAAAGAGCTCCTAATAATCAGGAAGGGACTCCAAATCTGTTGTAGGCCCAAGTGCCCAAATTCGTTGCAGACATTAGGGGTTGGCAACAACACTTAGCCATCATAACTTTAGCCATGTTATCTTCTCGAGAACTAGAGCAACGTCGCAAGCTCTAAAATCTACATCAAACCCCTATTGAAGTCTGGTAAAATAAGTTGTAACCACAATATTCTGTGAGAAAGAATTTGGCCTTGGCATACAGTCAAAGATTGCCCTTATATTACATTTCTATTTTCCAAAAATCTATTCAGATGAGAAGTTTGAAGGCAAGAGCTCTTGCAACTCCAAAATCCCTGACGACAGAGATGTGTTATGCGTCTCAGAAATGAGAAGTGGATAAGAACAAAAATACATAAGTGATGCAGGCCTTAGATAGCTAAATGGATCCCGCTTGGTTGCAGCATAGGAACGGATCCAACAACCCCCTTGATAAGGAAGAATACTGGAAGCTTGCACAACATGCTTCTTCCCTTGTTCTTCTTTGCTCCGGGGAAGCCTTCTCTTCTCCTCTCTTTGCTTCTGCTTCTCCTCTCTCTCCCCCTAACGCATTCCTTCTTCCTCTTTTGTTTAGAAATCTTAGCAATGCTGCTTCTTATGCTGCTCCTTCTACAAATCTTTGAGGGTGGCACCTTTCAATAATTAAAGGCTTCCCAATAGCTAAAGATACAATGGGTGCTTCCTGCATTGCAATGTCCTATGTTTCAACAAAGCCAAAGCAATGGAAATAAGGGGCAGCAAAATTAGGAAGGCTTGAATTCAATGCTTTGGTAGTCGCAGTGGAGCTGCTTTCAGGCAATCTACCTTTTTCATCTAAGCAAACTCCTGTTAAAGCCCTCCGAGTTGACTGCGAAAATTCATGATGCAGCAACAGGAATGCACGATGTGTTCTCTTGCAACAGAAATACAAGATGTGATTTGTCGTCTTGAAACAGAAATTCAAATCAAAATGCTTAAGAAATGCTGGGATGCTTAAGTATCTGATAAACTCCAGAAGAATTTGAATTGTGGAGTAGAATTTGAATTGTGGAGTAATAAGTGATAATGGATTGAATGACTATATAATGGCTTTGAATGACAATGTGCCTTTAGTCTGTAGATAACAACATAAGAAATGACTGATGTTCGATGGCAGCAAGGCTTTTTTACGAAGAGACCTGCTTCCACCACGCATCGGCCATCACTTTGCTTGCAGAATAGAAAAAGCAACAAAACAGTTGGATAGCGATTGCAGTCGGATGTCAAAGGAGTAAAGGTTGCGCTTTATTCATGTGCCCTCTATTTTCTTGGTCAGATTACATTTTCGCGATGCGCCTATAACTGGGTTGTCAATTGTGATCGTCACAGCAACAAAAACTCCAGTCTCTAAGTCCGTTGTAACAAAACTCCACATCTATTTTCGTTGGAAAATGCTATTGACTTTCATTTCTGAGTAAAATTATGATATCTAAGTTCACTTGACGCTACTTGGCGGGTATGGTACATTCGTCTGGAATGAGATTGATTGCACAAGCACTTGGGCAGTGTATTACTTTTGGAAAACCGGCATTTAGGGCAGTTCTTCATTGGTGTCTCTTTTATCAGCTTTGTCCATATCCGAATGCTTCCCCTTCTTAAAGGGACTTCTTGATTCTTGGGAGGCGGTTCATGTGCTATTTAAGATTAATCAGGTGTGTGTCCACGGGTAGGTGGGTTCGTGTTGGTGGATTCCTGCGGATAATTACATGCCTTTGTGTGCTACTTGTACATCCATTGACTTCGGTGGCGTTGGAGGCTTCTTTGGTATTCTCACAGTTGATGCTTGGAGGCTTTACACTTGTTGACTTAGGATGCTTTTCAGACTAAGTTTATGCTATCTCGATGGGATAGAGCTCGTGGGCAAAAAGTCAACGACATTTCTTAGGGACGCTCCTTCACAATCAGTTGGTGTGCCTATTTGGACTGGTCCTCAAATTGCTAATGTACAACTTGTGCATTCGTTATATCAAAAGCTGGTTGATGTTGACGTTGTCCCCCCTCGGGCTGGTTGGCAGCTCCGCAATCCCCCTCCCGAGTGGAAGCGTATATGGTCCTGGGTCTGGAATAAATTGTTGCATCTCAAAGTTTCTACCTTATGGTGGCAATTCCTTCGCAGATATCTGCGGATTAATGTGCTGGTTCATAAGTTTTATCCCCGCATTTCAGAACTCTGCCTAGTGTATAAGCGGCAAGTTGAGAGTCTCGAGCACTGCTTCTTTCTATGTGATCAAGTTCAGCCAGTTTAGTCATGGTTACTATCTCTTTTCCATGTGGCCTTGGCTAGCCAGCAGGTGCTTCTCGCCATTTATCCTTCCACTTGGAATAGCTTTCCACTTAGCTTCAGCCGGTTGTTGTGGTCTCTGTTTGGACAAGAAGGCGATTGTATATCTTCAAAGGCTTATCAATTAGTGTCAACTAACTTCTTCGCGAGGCGCAAGACAGATTGGTGAAGGCATACCTATGTTCTCAGCTTGCTCCTAAGAAAAAACGTTTGATTTTTGAGGAATATTTGGGTATCTTATCCTATGCATAAACAGGTGGCTCAACTCAGTGAATTATCTTTGTCTGCTGAGATTTTATTCTGTCTTCTGCATCTATGTGTGTACTTCTTTTGGAATATTTAATAAGAATTTGCTATTTGCTGTCCTCCAAAAAAAAAAAAAAAATTATGTTTGGCTCGTGTCATTTCTCTAGAAAATTCGTTCGTCCTTAGTATAATAATATAAGCTTCAAATGAACTACAATATTATAATAATAAGATAACTTTTTCTCTCTATTCTTATGAACTCCCAATGATTCACAACGGCACGAAAAACCCTATATTTTAATAGAACTCCCCTTCTCTTTCATCCCTCCCCAAAAAAACCCTAATGGACATGCTTTTATATCTCCAAAGCCAGATTATGAGACTTTATCAGATTAAACAAGGTCTCTTAATCGACAAACTATTTGTAATTGCTACAAATTCCACATATCACACTATTAGCAAAGACAAATAATCTCTTTATATATTGAGAAGGCCAGATGGACACAGCCTTCTCAAATTAGCCTATAAAACCAGCTTAAATTCCCTTTGACAGAAGTTACATCAATAACTTCTAGTAGTCAAACTCCAGTTTGCCAAAACTAGAGGATGCTTCAACAAGTTACGCCAATAACTCGTATTGATCTAGCTCTAATTCATCAAAATCAGAGAAAGATCCAAGTCTTAAGATCAAATTATGGCAGTTCACCACTCAACCGGTCAATCGATGCTAAGAATTGGCAATTTATAGGCAATGGCAAATTTTTAAACAAGGATATTTTGTCTGGGCATGGATTTAATCATTAAGATTCTAAAGAAGCTGACTAGATCGGCGGTAGATCTGGCAGAAGATTATCGATGAAAATCTGTCAATTCTAGCGGAGAGGTTGGAGAAGGCGGTTCATTTCCCTGATTCGATGCTGCTGTCATATTTGTAGTAAATCTGACCTTTTTCAAAAGGTCTTTGTTGCCTTTTGCCACTCCACTTGATTTTGGCTTTATCTCTTCTTAAAGCCATATCCTTAAACATAGAGTTAATATTTTGGCTTAAAATATACTATTTAACCTATGTTTTATAAGGTTTACTTTTGTCAATCATTTGCCTTGCCTTGCCAATAATTTGCCAAACTTATGCACCCATGCTAGTCCACCAAGACTTGATAATGACGACGACAGACATTAAGAAGCTAGAATACATGCTGGATATACTGGAGGAATTTTGTGCTAGAAGAGGGCTAATGGTAAATTTGGAGAAAATAAAGATTGTCAGCTTTGGAAGAACAAGCAAGGGAGAGGAGCAGTCAGATACCTAGAGCAGCCAATGGATAAGGTACAAGAATCCAAATACCTAGGGAATAAATAGGAATAAAGATGACATAGAAGCAAGAAAGATGGTAGACAGCAATAAAAAATTACTATGGGATGCAATTGGTATCTGCAAAGCACACTATAATAGATTGGGGCATAAAAGACGGATGTTTCATATGATAGTGAACAAGCGATGCTATATGGTGTAGAGGTCTGGAGGTGTAGTACATCGACAAACAAGTGGCTCAACGCCGAGAAAGTAATAAAATGTTTCCAATGCAGGGAGCTAGGAATAAAGAGTTCAACACTGGCATCAATAGTGTTTCTTGAAACAAGAATTACGCCATTTGAGATCTTAGGATTGGAGAGATCAATATCATTCATAACCAGGGTCATTAGTCTAGGCTCAAATTGGTGCGTCAGGCTATAGAAACATCAAAGGAGATGACCGCGAAGATGGAAAGGGACTGGATATCAGAATTGGAGAATTGAGCTGAGAAAATGGAGTATAACTTGTGGATGGAGATAGATGACAAGATATTACTCGGCTGTGGGTGCCATATAACATGTCTAAGTGGCTCGTAGGGGTTTTTTTTCGACCCATTTTGGCAAACTTTGTATGGAAGGGGTTGGATGTGCCTTTGAAAAAAGCGTATATATGGGTGTTTTTGGTCACAAGGCATACCTTCATTTGTATAAGTGCATCCCCAAAGGCGTTATGGGAAGAAGTTCAGCAGTGGAAGAAAGAGGAACATAAGAGCTATGGTGTGCATCACGCCTAGCTCTGTCGGTTAGATGGTTTTAGCTGGCCACCCATTAAAGGCGTGATAGTTTATTACCTACATTGTGTTTGGGCGGTTTTGGCATATTCTCGAAAGCATATATCAACCCTCATAAGCAAGGGATTGCCCTCTCTACGAGGCAACCCAAAAGAAAATACAAAATCTACGAGGAGATTTGAAATTGTATGCATGCTTGTGAAATCAAAATTACGATAGTGATTGCTTTCGTAAGTATAAAATTTGGCTAGAGGCTTTGAATTAGAAATGGCATTTTCTCTCGAGTGATGGAAAAGTAGTGCATAGCCTTGTCTAACAAAAGTAATGTGATGTGTTTTCCCATTTCTAGAAATTTTAGGCTACTAAGAGCATGATGCAAAAAATATTACGAAGTTGGAATGTGGCAAGAGTCTTGTGTCAAAGAATAATACTTTTTTTGCATCATAAGTAAATTGAAATTTGAATGTTCATTTTGACATACAGACGTTTGTCTAGAATGTGTTTATGTAGGTGAATTTTGTTAAGTCTTCAACATTTTCCTTCACTAAAATAATAGTTCTCATTGTCTTCAAATTGCAAAATCCATATGGAAACGACTTCAAGGCTAGCATGGCACTTTAATGCAAAATAAAGTAATAAATTATTTACCAAAGTATGCATATAAGGCAAATGACGTGGCGAATGCTCTTCGTTCTTGATTCAAAACATCAAGAAGAAGAACAATATTAAAAAGACCTTTCTTTGAAAATGTAGGGCTCTCCAAAATTCATGTTAAACTTGTGCAAATCCTTCAGTAGCTTGGAAGAAGTAATTAAAATTTCCCAAACAATTACACTTGTTGCCCCATATGTTTTCTAAAAACAGGTAGATACTCATCAACAACATAGTTGATGAACTCAGTATCAAATTCTAACATTTTTTAAATAATGTCACACAAAGATCAAAATCAATTTAAAAACTAAAGCTTGTCTAAGCACTCTTTTTCTTGCTGTCCAATGCTCCTTTATAGGGTTATGACATCTTCTGCTAAGTATATTCACAATATAAAAATATCTGGGCGTGTACTATTGGATAAATATAGGAGACAACCAATTAAAGTCCGATATGGCACATGTTCCATTATTAGCTCCTCTTCAGTTGATAATGCCTTTTCTGCAGTCGTCTATGTCCTGAGGACACGTGTTTTTATGCATTTGGCTTCTAACATATTAAATCTCTTAAGCATGTTTTCAATATGGCTGCTTTGCTTAAATGTCAATACTCCAGCACCCAGGCCACAACCGAGTCGTGGTGTTCACGGTTGAGGATGCACAAGTTCGAGAGGTCATCACGCGGCGTGGAAAGTTCTTGAAGGGCACATCTGAGTATGTGAGCCGGGATCTTACTCCACTACAACAGAGGCACTCGGTGGGAGTTAAGTGGTCGGGGACGCCTGCCGTCGATCAAATGCTGCCCGGTACTGCACCTGCCCGCAAATGCTACCCCTGCTGCCTCCGCTCCTGATCCTCCGCAATCTGCCCCTACAACTCGGTCTGCTCCCGCTCAGATCGATCTGTTCGTGGGCCAGTTTAAGGCAGCGAACACCTTTGATTTCTGTAGAATGGCCTTTCCGGCAATAAGCAACTTCACAATGCCTGAAAAAAATAGTCTGATGCCTTGCAAGATGCCTTACATGCATCTTGCTCTACCCGACTGACTTGCATTTTCCCTTGCTCCGTCTACCATTGCTTCCAGCTTCCAGCTTCCCTTGCCTTGCATCTTCCTTGCTCGGCATCTAACGCCACCATATTCTATCAATCCATTGCCGAGCGAATTTTATATTGTATAGATCTCGCTTCAATCCTATCATAAGCTTATATCCAGTTGTATAAGCTTATATCAGAAGCCTTTATTGTATAGATCTCACTCCAATCCTATCTTATATCCAGTTCGGGCACGCAGAGCACAGATAAAGCCCCAAATCTCTCTAAAGCTACAAGGCAGAGCCAGTACATGTCGCTGAGGTCGTTTTGGGGGTTTGATTTATGATGGTCGGAGCTTGACCATGAAGAGAAGCGGGGAACATGATGGCGGAAGGGAGCCACCGAGCATGAAGACGGGAAGTTCGACATTGGCGCAGTAGAAGGACCGGAATCACAGGGTGAAGATCCCGACCGCAGGAGGCCGTTGGTGCCGCCTAGAAGAAGCCGCAGGATGGTGCCCCTAATTGCTCACAAAATTGCGCAGAGGGCACCAAAACTACGATGATTGTGAAGCTGGTGGATGCGCTCACGGCAGATGTAGCATGAGAACAATACACCGGGCGGAACCGCTACCGCTCATCGTGAATAGCCATGTCATCAGCAAATCCGTCAGAAAGCTAAGTCTCGCCCAATAACCATTTTACGCCTTTAACAAACCTTCCAACAAAACAAATCATGGTCGCGCCCCATCTTACATATCGCATAATTCCGCCATAGTGGAGAGGTTTTACATAGTGGTAAGGCTTTATATTCTGGCCTAGTGAGGCGAGAAAATATCATTATCTAGTTAACTATACTTAACTAGCGCAGCAGGAGGCAACACCGTGGATCGGACCAGCAAGAAGCTCGCGAATACGTTGCCTTATCTGCTAAGAATCAAAGGTTAAGTTGTTGCGGTTGTGGTATTTCTTCTTCTATTAGGCTTGTTGCTATGGTATTTATTTTTGTATTGGGGCTCTAGGCCATCTGACGCTTCATTCTCATTTGCGTAGTCGAGAATGGAGGCAAATTGTGTATTTGGTGTCATTATTTGGGCCCCTAGGTACTTGTGGTGTTTGGTTTTGTATTTGGGCTCCATGCCGTGATTCTATGCATTCTTGACTACCATGTCATTAGTCATTACATTTATTTAATTTAGTCATTTAACTTAGTCATTAGATTAATTTAATTTATTATTTAATTAATTATCTAATTAGGGGTGAAAGCATGCTTGGTATCCTCTAATACTATAGATTGACATGTTATTGACCTTCAATTCAAAAGTTTTGGATTGATTTTAATGGGAAGCAAAAACAGAAAGTACCAGTTTTAAAAGTACTCAGTGAAGGTACTTTTGAGGGTTCCAAAAGTGGTATCAGTAGCATGCTTTCACCCTTAGTTTAATTAATTATTGATTATATTAATAATTATTACTTTTCGGGGGACGACCTTGCCCCCTTTGCCCCTCCCGCTCCTCCTTTGCCCCTGCTCTCCTCTTCCTTTCCTCACCATCCCTTCTTCCAACTTATCCCCTCTCCCTCCTCTTTTGCCTCTTTGCTCTCCCTCCCTCCCTCCCTCCTCCTCCCTCCCCAGCCCCTTCCCTCCCCTTCTTCCAACTTATCCCCCCCCCTCCTTTGCCCTTTTGCTCTCCTCTCCTCTCCCCTCTGCCCCTGCCCCTTCTTCCAACTTATCCCCTTCCCCTCTTCAACCTGTGGCCCCTCCCTCCTTCTCCTCCTACCCTTCTCCTTATCAAGGTGTGCCCCCTCTCCTTCCCCTCTTTTTTTTTTGTATGAGTCCCATTTTCAGTCTGAGTCCCAAACGTCGAGATCTGACCCACTTTAATTAAATGCGACTTATTCTTGAAAGTCGTGTGATGAGATAATATTTGCGAAGAATCATCAAAACCATCTTATTTGCTTTCAAAACATTTCCTATACACTCTGATTAGAAGTGAATTCACTACGCCTTGTGATGCAGGGACACACAAGAAATGAACATTTGTAGATTCTGAAAGAGATGCCTACTGTGTATGAACATAATTCAAATCCTATAAGAAAAAATAAATCTCATAAATTTAAGAGCCTTTGCTTGTTTGAATAATATCCTGCAGTGTTAATACCTCCATTATATGTGAATTGTTGTTGACTTGATCTTACAGACAATCTGTCAATCAGCAAAAAGAAAATTACCTCAAATAATTATGGATTAACTGTGATTAATGAAACCCAGGTGATAAGGTGATGACATATTGCACTACATGCTCTGGAGAATCCATGCATTTCATCAAGGTCACTAAACTCTTCCAATACCCATACCTGCTTCAGACAGACGAAATTGATAAGAACCAAAAGGAAGTGAGACCACCATAAGTAAATAAATACCCCTGATCTGATGCCTCTCCTTTCTTTCTTGTTCATTGTTCCTTCTTGGTTCTCTTATCGAAGTTTCTCCAAGCAATGTTACAAACATCTCCTCTGATGACAGCCTTGAGTAAATTATCAATCTGGCACAAAATTTGCTGCTGAGCACCAATCATTTTAGAGACAAAAAATAATGTTTGAAAGAGCTCCTAGTAATCAGGAAGGGACTCCAAATCCGTTGTAGGCCCAAGTGCCCAAATTCGTTGCAGACATTAGGGGTTGGCAACAACCCGCCATCACAACCTTAGCCATGTTATCTTGTCGAGAACTAGAGCAGCATCGCAAGCTCTAAAATTCGCATCAACATATAAGTAATATACATTGAATTGAATTGGATAAAAAAGTTGATGAAATGTCATTTATGCCTTTTTCAAATTTTCAGTATAAATGCATGAACAAAATGTTTTCTTCACATAATTAGACACTTGATCAACATGAGCTTGTTTCCTCGATGTCTTCATTAATTTTTAATATTGCTGCTTGCGCTTCCTTATAGGCTCGATAAATCGGGTCCGTCTTAAGAAGGAAGGCTTCAACCTCTTTAGATACACTCGTACTGATACTTGAGCAACCAGTTAAGTGCTCATAGATATATCTATCATCGGATACTTCGAGAAGTATCTCGATGAGATCTCCATAATAGAGATTGGTTTTGAAACTTCTTCATCAACCCGCCTTTGAAGTTGCCCCTAACATCTCCATTGTTGAAACATGCATTATTAATCATCAGCGTTATCTGCTTCTGATTCTAATAACGGAAGCCATGATATCTTGTGATATTCATTACCATCTTTCAAAATATGAAGACTAATTATGAGCCTTTGTAAATTCAATGAACTATCAAGCTCTTGATAATGCTCGCCACAACAATAATTTCTTAAATCCAACTTAGATTGTGGGTCATTTTCACACTCCCTTTTTTTAATCCTTGTATAAGAGGATTGAAATAATTCTGGCATTATCTGAAAGAGGTTTTATGAGTACTTCACCCGTTTGTTTGAAGATCCTTGCCGACTTGAACTCGCAAGATTAGCCATTGGTTGCTCTTGTTGACGTGAATCCACAAGAGCTAGCAATATAATCGTCAATTAAGATGTTTATTCTGATAGATTAAATTTTGATAACGATTTGCTGAAAAGAAGGTGTCTATTGTTAGAAGGTTGAAGTATGTCAATTATTGATGGTTTGCTGATGCTTCATGATGTGCTTTATTTATTGTGATGTAGAAAATCAAAGTTGAATTACGAGTGGCATACTAATTTGATAAAAATATAGTGTTTAGCTGGAATATGTCCTGTTTACAATATAATATTAGATGTGTTATTACATGTGCAGGTGGTCCTGGAAGTGGTAAGGACGCATAATATTCAAATATTGTGGAGAGATTTGGCTTTCTCCATCTCAAAGGCTTTGGAGATTTATTGGGCGCATCGAAATTAATGCGGATCGAAAATGGGTGAGTTCACATGTCCGTGATCATGTCAATACTATCCTGAAGGGGTAATCCTTTAGTGGCGCTTTATGGAAAAAGAGAGTGATTCTATGCGGGACAATGATTGTAACATGTTCAAGGAAGGCAAGATTGTCCCCTCAGAAGTGACTGTAAAGCTTCTACAATGAGCAATGGGTGAAAGTGGAAATGACAAATTTTTGATTGATGGATTTCCTCGTAATGAAGAGAACTGTGCTGGGTTTGAATTTGTAGTAAAGAAGTTTATCCATCTAACTGCCTCATAGTCAGCAAATCGCTAAGTTTTATTTTTGCAATGTTCACTTTTGGTTGATCTATCTTTTTGTAATTTGAAAATTCATTTTTTTGCTTACAAGTTGTTAGCTTTGGCACTAAAGATAGTTGGGCATATTCCTGGTCAACTGAAATATTGTTTCATTTAGCTTTAAAGGGCATGGTTAATTGTAAAGGCCTACAAAAGTAGCATGAGCTTTTGATGTGGATGAGTTTTGATGGTATTATCGCAATTGGTTTTTAAATGACATTTGTTTTGCATTTTATAGATTTTGTTGCAGGATGGAACTAAGGATCTAATTGTGGGTCAATAATATTAACATACAATATGCATACATGCGACTACTTGAATATCCATTTATGCACACTGCTGTGCAGTGTACTATGTAACATATGCATTATCTGATTGGATGTTACTATAACTTGCACTGGTATTGAACCTGAATTCATCTTGTTTTTTGATTGTCCTGAAGAGAGCAACGGCTGCTTGGGAGAAAAAAAGTAAACAAACATTTTAGCTTTGCATATGTATCATATGGGGCAAGGAAGAAAGTTTTGACCTGTGTCTTATACCAATTACATGCTCTTATTAGGGATGAGTTGACGATAATATTGAGACTATCAGAAAGCGTTTCAGGGTCTTTGTTGAGTCGAGTCTTCTGGTGATTGGATTTTACCAGGGGAGGGGAAAAGTTCATAAGGTATGTGAGTGCGTAAGCAAAAGCTAATAAGCAAAAGCAAGTTGACGTTGGAAAGCCTAAGTTGTGTTTTAACATGAAGTCAACTATGCTATTTGTGCAGGATCCTTTATCCGCATTTCACAAGGTCAAAATTACAACTGCTGCAGAAGAAGTTGTCTGCTGGTGCTTTACTGACACTCATATTAGCTTTAATCAGTTATTTTTAACCAGTCCCATTATTTTCGATTGCATCAGGGGAAGCATTGTAACCATTCCCTAGGCCCCTTTTGTTGTCTGGATCCCATGGCTAATATAGTCCCCGTGGACACTAAAACCATGTCTGTCTGTCTGTCTGTCTGCAAAGCACCTCCTTACACGCAGACCGCGTGTAAAAAATGCGTGTCAACAAATACATATAAAAGACAAATAAAAGGCAAGGTTTTTAAAGCATTCCTTATTAACTTGTGTTGGAGGGGTTTTCGTCTCCAAATTGAAGATTATTTGCTTAACAAAAGTGCGACTCTGAAAAGTCCCTATCGTCATTGGGGTCATATGACAAGTTTAGATATATGACAAACTACTCCGACACACGTGGGGAGCATAGAAAATATTGAGATTATAGTTAGGGTTTCTAAAAAATTTCTTCAAGAGATTCGAAACTTCCGTTGCGGGGTTTTACCTCTCCAGTTTTTTAAGTTTCAAGGTATGTTTTTGTTTTCTAGTGTCAGGGTCATCATCAAAAATTTACAAAATACGAAGTAATATTTGAAAGATGCTTTTTCATTACAAGGTTGACCATATTAACATAGGTGCTACAAATATGAACGTGTAACTTCAGTCTCAGAATTTGGTTTGGGAGCCCAACTGTTGACGTATAAGCCCAAAAGGAATTTTGCTTTATGTGAACACCAATGTCACACAGGGCCAAGGGTATGTAGCTAAGGTATACCCAAGCGTCCATACAATATTTAAATAAATTTATGAGGACCATGGCCAATGGGAATGAACTAGGGAATTTAAAGGTAATGTTAGTGATCATAATGTTTCATTTAGAAAAAAAAAATTATTAGGGTCTCTAAAATTTTCCTTATTAACTTCCGTTGGAGGGGTGGAGATTATGAACTTCCGTGGGAGGGGTTTTGGTCTCCAAATTGAAGATTATTTATTTGGTTAACAAAGTACGACTGCATTCCAAAGGAAATAATGGAAAAACTTTCAAGTCTTCACTGGGGCCATATAGATATCTCACAAAGTACTCCGACACACGTTTTTAGGGTTTCTAGAAATTTTCTTTGAAGACATTTGGAACTTCCGTTGCAGGGTTTTTCGTCTCCAGATTTTTAAGTTTCCAGGTATGTTTTCGTCTTCTAGTGTCAGGGTCTGAACATCATCAAAAATCATAAAATACGAAGAAATGATCGAAAAACGCTCTTTCATTACAAAAAATCTAAAGGTTGTTCTAACAAATAGGTATGCCATCTGCAATTAAATGAATATTCTCAATTATGCTTTTCTGAAGAATAAGAAAAAACTATTCTATCTATATTGAATCACTCTGAGAGTGGCTGATTCAGAAAGGATCAGAAGCAGTAAATTCCTGAATGTAGCAGTCTTTCTGAGATCTTTAAATTTGTCATGTGGCCCCAATGAAGAAAGGGGGCCTTCTGAATTTGTTTGTTCAGACTTTGCACCTCTTGGGTTCGAACACGAAATTAATCAAGGAATCCCTTATAGACAACATGTGGGGAAATTCCTTCTTAAGCTTTGTGGCATCCATTTCATTGTTGTTGCGGGCGTAACTATCTTCAAGTGTGAAATTACTCCAGCTGAAATTGGGATCAGTTAATCCCCGTACATCTCAAAATCTCATTATGTGAAATAGTGCCAGGATTTGTGAAGTTCCAGATTCCTGTGCAGTTGCGTTTCGCCATTTCAACAGCAATGGGAAGCAGCTCATCAGAACTGTCATGCTGTTTGGAATGTTGACAACCTTGGAATATCTGGATATCTTAGTAATGAAATTGCGTGGATTTTGCAGGTCTGAGGATATTGGCATGCGTACTCGAAGAGTGCAAACATTATCATAGCATTTGAGAAGCTCCTCCACCTTTGCAACATCAACAGTATTGGGATCAATATCCAAACACAGGAAGGTGTCAGAAGCATTAGTCATTCCAAACATAACAGCATTGGCTTTCAGAGATTAATATCAGTCCTAGCAATTAGTATAATGTACTTTTAACCTGAATCAGTATCATAGAAAGATCAGGCTGGCAAATTCGCAGGCATTCAGAGAAAAATATGTCCAGCTTCTGGGGTGATTGCATGTTTAATAATAAATCAGATGCAGGATTTAAAATAATATTCTTTTTCTAGTTTTTTCTTAACTAAATCTATGAACAAAGCAAGCTAATAAACTAGATTCAAAAAGCAAGAAATAAAAATAGAAAACAGGCTATTTGTTTCTTACTATAGCTTTGGTCTTGGAGTAGTAAGAGCTAGTGAAATTGGGAGTGTCCTCTTCCTTTTATCCGAAGCCGCTGCCAAGGGCATGATCCTGATCATATTCAAAGATGCAGCCAGTTGCAAAATTCATCATCAAGACACCATTCCGTTTGCAAACATCATCCCAGGTAAGAGTGTCAATAACATTGGCCCTAATAGTCTCAACCTTGTGAGACTCACACCAATCCACATTAGGTCTGCCAGTAACACCAGCTGCATTGAAAACATGAGTAGGCTTAAAACTTGTAATATCTAATTCAATCTGAGATCTATTTTCCAGCCTCCCATTGGCATAATCATAACAAATGCCCTTTTCTTTGCAGATCTTCCCAAGAAGACCTCCAATCCAGCCAGTTCTGCCATAGATCAAGACTTTCATATTTGATTCCTTATTTGCTACAGCAGATTTAGAAGGAATGCTCATGCCACCATTTATGGCACCATTCAAAGATGCATTAATGGCTCCATTTTGTGAGATTTTGTTAGCACGTATCATTCTTTCATCTTCACATGCAGGCTTTTCTCCAGTCATGGTAAGCATACGAGGATGAGGCAAAAGAGCACCAGAAACATCACCCCACCAGCCAGGATTAC
The DNA here is from genome assembly GCA_021234155.1 of Isoetes taiwanensis. Lineage (NCBI taxonomy): Eukaryota > Viridiplantae > Streptophyta > Lycopodiopsida > Isoetales > Isoetaceae > Isoetes > Isoetes taiwanensis. The sequence continues at coordinate 12,367,884 of JAJEKV010000044.1, read as the reverse complement.
TAACATACCATTCTCTAGTTTTTCTAAGCCCTTCTTCCCATGTGGTCCTTTCAATCCAACCCAATTTCTTAAGTTTCTTATCATCTAGAAAATACCTCTGGTCATTGAAGGGTCTGTTATCAACGTACTGAATAGCTACCTCTGGCTCAAGATCAAAAAGCTTGCAGACATCCTTTGGGACATCCAAGACACGCCTCTCCTTCTTGGTACCAATGTTATAAACATGGCTTCAGCAACATCTTCACAGAAAAGATAACTCACATGAATAAATCTCTTAATCGTACCTGCTACCTTGCACGCTTCTTTGTAAATTCAAAACTATTGCCGAAGGAATTATCCACATGGGTCTGCGCTGCAAAATGCATAATCGTATCAATGGACTCTGTAATGAGAAGATAATTCACCTGATCTGGACTGGCTATGTCGCCCTTGACGAACTTGAAATTCGGCGATCCCTTTGATGGGAGGAGATTCTTGAGACTGGAGCAGTAATCCAGCTTGTCCAGCACTACAATCTTGTAATGCGGGTATAATCGGACCAGGCGATTTGTAACATGAGATGCTATGAATCCAGCTGCTCCGGTAATGAGAATATTGCGAGGAATCCATTTCTGGTCTGCTGTTCCGTTGCACATGGCTATATGCAGAGAAATTTAGCCCCAAACTTGATTTAGATCCCGAAATTTGAACCTAAGAATCGCAAAACAGAGATCAGATTATCAAGAATGAAAGAATTCTTCACAAAGTTTTGGGATTCAAACCCAGAAATCAGATCCGGAGAAAAAACTCATGGTCTGGTCTGATCATGGTCTGGTCATGGTCTGGTGAAGGGTTTTGGAGTGGCCATTTCTTTATGAGTTTTTTCTCCGGGTCTGATTTCTGGGTTTGAATCCCAAAATTTTGTGAAGAATTCTTTCATTCTTGATAATCTGATCTCTGTGTTGCGATTCTTAGGTTCAAATTTCGGGATCTAAATCAAGTTTGGGGCTAAATTTCTCTGCATATAGCCATGTGCAACGGACAGCAGACCAGAAATGGATTCCTCGCAATATTCTCATTACCGGAGCAGCTGGATTCATAGCATCTCATGTCACAAATGGCCTGGTCCGATAGTTATCGGGCTGAAATTTGAGAAAAACATAGCCAAATTGTGGAGTTTTCAGATCACTAAGATCATGGTCTGGTGAAGGGTTTTGGAGTGGTCGTTTGCCTTGATTTGCAACCATTCTGCCCCATCCGCCAATAGCGCGATGCCACGTGGCGTTATTTCAAACTAAAAATGTTAATTAACTTTTTGCTGAACGACGGAGTTTCTATGGCCGGCCGCTGCTGCAGTTTCTACATGCATTCCAAGAACTCATCTACGATTTACCCAGCATTCCGGCCTCTTTACCCAACATTCTAAGGACTTACCCTGCATTCCGAAAGTTTTGACTGGGTGCAGAATGATTAGTAAGTGTTCTTCACGTTGCAGCAATGGCAATCTACTTGCCATCCCTGTTTCCATCCCAGGGATGGCAAGTAGATTGCCATTCCTGTATACAAAGCCCAACCCCAAACCAATTCTGAACTACCTTAGATTATAGGTTGTTTTGGTGGGGGGTTTCGTTTAGTGCTAGAACCAAATCCGCTATTTAACATGATGATCCGCTCGAAGACCCATTGATATTGATGTGTGTCTCCAACCCCAAACCATTGATATTGATGTGTCTCCATTGATATTGATATTAACGTTTAGATGCTAGAACCAAATCCGCTATGCAAAAACCCATTACAATAGTGTTAATGTCATTATCATGAGGGATTTATACTCTTACATAAGGAATGATAATCGCTATCCTTATTGCTATCCTTGGATGTGAGCATATCCAATACAATATTCCACATCCACGGCCAATACTGACTTCAAAATAAAAACGACTGTGAAAACTTAAATAGAATAGATCCATTGAAGCAAACCATAGCCTTTATTTATTCACATAAGCTTCATTTACACACATAAGCTTCATCTACTCACAAACCAAACCAAAGCCACATGTACATCTGTGCATACTAGTGCACATACACCCAAGGCACATCGCTCCCACATAACATTCCTACTAACAACAAAAATAAACAGGACGACACACAACAACATATTCACATGCCACATCTCTTTTCAACATCCTCTCTTCATCCCTCATGCCACGCATATGCCGTCGCCTCATACTCTCCATCTCTCGCAGCTCTCGCATCATCACGCCTCTCTTCATGTTCACCTGTGCTCGCAGTATACCCCTCTCCCTCTGCGATGCATGCAGCTCCTCCAACTCAAGCGAATTGAGCACCTCTTGCAAGTAATCCAAAAGCTGACTGAGAGACAAACGCACATTCCTAACAGCGATAGAAACAGTTTGACACATGAGCTCTAAATCCATCAGGTGCTGGCCTATTTGCCCCCTATGTATATCAAGAACATTTCTTCTAACGGATGTAGCCGTGTTCCCATCATCTTCACTACTGTCATCAAGAACCACAATTTCTGGAGCCGGCATCCGCGGTGGTCTGCCGCCCTCATCGCCCACTTTGCTGCGTACAATAGAACCAAAAGAGCGTAAGAGCTATCAGATATCAAAACAATAGAAGTAAGCTTCAATCTAAAGCTGAAATTAGAGCAATACATTGTAAACAACAGATAAACCTAAGCTGCATCCATAGTTTCATCATGAATATCTAAAGGAATGAAATCACTAAAGGGTTCGGGTATAACAGTAGAGCGCCCTTCAAATCCATGATCATCAACTGCGAAGTCATCCTCACTACTGTCCTTTTCTTCGATTACTGTTTCCTCCTCATAAATACGGTGGCATCGGTAATGCTTCCTTCTAACCCGGCCAACTGCGCTCAGCGAGGCACAATAGGCAACCCAAAAGAGCCATCTTCACATCTTTGTACTTGCATCTCTCCGGATTCAACATTATATTCCATGCTGCGTTCACTCAATCCAAGGAAATGAAAGCGGTGTTTAAAGGAAGCGACCATGGCGGCTCGACAAAACAAAATTTCCTGTCGCGGACATGTTCCTCCGCGGTTGTTATGAATGGCTTGGTCTTACGTCTCTTCTGAGGTGATAAACCACAAAATGTTTGCGCCTTTAGCATCAAGTTTCTATTGTCTAGAGTAACTAAATGCTTGATCTCACCCGCTCCATATAAATCCTTCCCCACTTGAATCTGCCACTCCGTCACATTATGCAGATGCACTTTAAAATGAACTTTGCCCATGTCCTTTAAGCAGTACCCCACCATTCCTTAAAGCGATTGCAATTTCATATCCTCAGCGCCTTGCACATTATAACTGCTCCTGGCGGCTTCCATGCATTCCACCCAAAATGGGATTTGATTCTAACATTCACACTTGACGGTGTCTTCGCATCCAAGCGAAGAACACACTGCAAATGTAAGTTATCTAAGTTCGACCCCCTCTCCAAGGCTACAAGCTAGCAGAATGGGACAATTCAACTTCACAAATTCTATCATTTTGATCATACAAGCTTTTGGTTAATGTGTAACCGGTCATTACAATGCGTCACGAGAAACATCAAGAAGACTCGGCATCTCAATGGCCTCCTCTCCTGTCCCACCTGCAATATCACTGCCTAGATGTTCTTCCAGCATATTTGTCTTCGTTCTCCCCCTTCCTCTTCCACCACCTCTTCCACGTCCACGTCCACGACCCACGACCCGCGGCCTCTTCACGGTATCCCCACTACCAAAACCTCTATCAGGTATTACTCCGCGTGCGGATTATTTCCTTCGCCCGCAGCCTAAGAACGTCTGGTGCTCCGGTCATTCCACCGGAACAAGGCGTCCTCCACAACCTTTCTACTTCTTCCTCTTCCGCCCCCAACACCTCTACTCTTCTTAGTTCCAATCTCTTCTCTCTGACTTGCACGAGAGGCCACCCCACTCCTATCCTCAAAAACTTCAGCAAAAACTGCACCCAAATCCACTCTGTTCTTCCCATCTTTACGAATAAAATTGGCAGCCCGCCCGGAAATGCGGTCATCAAACCTGCCGTCACCACAGATGGTAACACTGCTACCAACATGCCGAATCATATTATCAGAGCAACTTGTAAATCTTGACTCCTCAACTAGATTTCCTTCACCTATCTCAACGGCCCAAGAAACGTGCCTCTCTGATGAAGTTCCTTTCGTCCCTCTCAATTTTGGCAATTTGCTACTTTCGGGTGCTCGCCCTTCATCATCTAAGCAATGCATTGTGCTATGACCAAAGAATATCTTACATCTCTCACAAATCCCAGACAAGATACTATTGGGCTTGCAGGGCCTATACGCACCGCTCTCCTTAAACACGATGCCCCGTGAGCGAGCCGCTCGCTTCAGCATTATGAGCAACAAAGCTAGAACAAGACATAACAGAGCAAAAAACAAGAAGAGCTTGCTAACTACCTTCTTCAATATCCATGGGAACTGATCGTCACAGCACCAATGCTAGCTCCTTAAAACACCAAGAAATATTATGCAATAGGACATTTCAATAGGACAAAATGCCTCCTTCCAAATATAACAAGGATTAGATTCGTCCCAAATCAGCAACTCTATCCACAAGGGATAAGAAGAAAAAAAAAACGGCCTACTAAGGCCATCAAAACCATCGTACCCAGCTGCATAACTCACCCCGCATCCCAGTGTTGTCCGCCCGTTCAAGCCAGACTGGGAAAACAACCCATAAAAAAGGCAAAGAAATTTTATCCAATTCATTCATTTTCATCATTCATTTTCGTCTTCGAATCAGCCTTTTGAAGTAATTGGACACCATTTTTTAAAGTAGCTATTTTCAAATGCTGCTCAGTTTTAAAATGGCTTTTGGAAACCACGATTAGTTTCCAAAATAGATCAAGCAAGGCGGTATTTCCCAGTAGTCAATGGTTCCATGTTGCTCCATTCCATAGCATCAGCCAACCTCTAAAGCAACTGTTATAGGTACTTTTGTATTTGGCAAGTCAAAACAACCTCAGTTAAAGTTATCCATCCCTACAGTTATCTATTTTTCCGAATGTAACCACTGTTATGATTGAAAGGAGAGCAGAATCCAATATTGTTCCAAGGCTTTCCTCTCATATGCATAATTTGCTCTCTCCTTGTTACAACAACTATCTGAGGGCCAGCTCTACAAAATTACTAAATTATATGATAACTTAAATTCTAAGTAATATTGCTGAGAAATTGATCACAATGAATAGGAATCTAAAAATCTAGAACAAAAAGGAAGGGAACTCGAAAACGATCATGATAATGAAGAGAAGAATAGGCTTTACAAACGGATCGTTTTTTATATAGATTACATTACACATTTGCAGAACCGAGTTGAATTTCAGACTTTAAGCAAGCAGTTGTGGTAAAGCTCACCTGTTGTATTGTCGTGCAACAGACCTTGATGTAGAAGGTCCTCTAGCAATAAAATTGTTTAAAACACGTGGTAGTCCACTATATTGATGTTGCTGATGCTGCGACCCAATACAATCTGCTTGTTGAAGTGCCCATGAGTCTCAGATTGCATTAAAAGAGGCAGAAAATGACATGTTGCAAAAAAGGAAATGAAACAGGACTTACAAATTCTGTAGCAAAGTATCAAATAATGGAGCTATAAAGCAACCTATAAAGGAAAAGGACATTCCAATATAGATATAGCTTGATGATTTTTATTGTACTTCAAGCCTTAACTTTCATTTATAAGTACTAGATCAATTTTACTCCATTCAGTATTTAAGCTATAGACACTTCACAATTGTATTCTAAGAAGAAGATTGTCACAACAAATTTGAAGTCTATAGCCACCTTAGAAATTCACCATTCAACTTCAATTTATTCTAAGGTCATTAAACCCAATATCTTCCAATGGTCATTAAACCAACTGGTCAATAAACCATTGAATATAATTCGAACCAGCACTGTAGCAACGGGATTGACTTGGTTACTGTAGCTTCTCTGACCGGATCCAGATTTCAACCTATTCGTTCAATTCCGGCATCGTTCCCCCTGTGTATATACTTGATCAGCTTCCCATTATGATATATATGCAACCTCCGACGGTTCACAGTGGTAATGTGAATTTGTTCAACTTTTAGAAATGTAGACATGGTTGAAAAAAGTATATCTTTGCTACTACCCATACATGAGTACTTCTGCACACCTACTGTTGCATTCATCCAACTTCATCTGTTTAAAAGTTTGCCATTAGTAGTAGTATGCTGCATTCATTAAACTTTATCTGTTTAAAAGTTTGCCTAAGTAGTAGTACGCCATTTTCTCTTTGTTCATTTTGCAAAAAAGAGTTCATGCTTCACAAGCACTTTTTTCTATTGAGGTCTTCTGGTATTTTAATTCCATGCTAAATAGCCACATCACGTTTCAGCTTTGGCTATCATGTCATTTAATAAGACATGTTTGGTAGGATCTTTTAAGGCAATTTGGACAACAAGGACGCCCACCATAGCCAGACTGCAGCAATTAAATTTGAAGTGTCCTTAAGGCAAACTTGACCACTTCATTTATCATTATGTGTCAGCATTGTTCTACATTATTGTCCCAAAATATTCTTTTTAATCTTTTCTTCTTTTTGATGCAGAGGAAAGCATGGCCTATATCAGCATATGGTCAACAGTTCAAGTTATGTAGCAGCTAGAACATCAGCCAAGAAGGTAAATCTTAACAGATTACGTAGACCTGCTTATGTGCAAATGGTTGTGACAAGGTAATAGAGAGTTCTTTGTTGTTTATGAGGATGTTTGAAGACCCTATAGTTTTTTCATATGTGGGCTATTTCTCTTTCCAAAGTATCATTTCAAGGCCTGAGGAAGAGCTCAATAGAGAGTCTTGGTAATGGTTGTGACGGTATGTTTCCATTAACCAGAACATGATTTTTCAAGTTGTGCTATTGAAATAACAATAGATATGGATGTCACCTTCTAAATAAATGTTGTGATGGTATGATTTTGTAAACTACGACAGACCTTTCAAGCTCTATTAGAGATTGTTTAGCTAACTCGGTGGAAAGCATGCATGTTCTAAAATAGATAGATAGACACAAAAGTAGAGATGTCTCCAACAATTGTCAAGTTGAAGAGATATCTTTCTTTGGTTATAGCAGATGAAATGCTTGACATATCACTATCATTGCCAGATTTTATCAAGAAGAATGTAAGAAAAAACATATACGTATCTGAAGTTCATATTATTCTCTCATTATCTTTTTTTTCTTGATAAGCAATATTATGCTTTGAATAGCCACTTCGTTCTTTCTGAGCAGTTCAAACTAAAATACAGGAAACCAAGAATAATCATGATCTTCTTGGTTGCTCATGAGATTGGGTTTGGGGGGATGTAGATCTTGGCAATTCCGAGGATCAATTGTGCTTCAATTGCAAGCAGATTAGTAGATTTATGTTGTTCATATGAGATTTAAAATTTTCAACCAATCTATGTTGCTTTTAGAGTTTGGGGAGGAGTTCGTAAGCGTGCATGGAGCATGGTGCCAAAGTGGTAATGCTGGATAGGCTTAGAGAAATGGTCTACATAGCAGATGATGCAGATTTGTATAGTGTTGTAAAGCAAAAAAATTGATATGCCTATGTATATAACTGTGCAGTATGTCAGCATCCTTATTGCTACTAAGGTTTTTCCCCCAAAAACCCTTCGGGGCGGAGGTTTTTAATCTCGGTAGTAATCCTTTCTTTGCTCTCTCTTTGTACTTGGGTCCCATAGGCCAGTTGATCTCCGCAGACGATAAAATCATATTCTATTCTATTCTATTCTCTTTTCCCTCCAGTAGGCCTTGAGGCGCTGTGGCCCCATTGCCATGATATAAGCTAGTTTAGGGAGATGAGCATCGTCCATATTGACCACCTTCTGAAAATAGATAATGTGGCGATCAAGGGGCTGCCCTCTCACGAAGAGGCAAGAATCTGTCTCTGCGGTAGAATTTGATATGGGGCGTGGACTTCACCCCTAGTGCTCGTACCAAGAAGGCTTTACTTTTGCTCCAAGTCATTCCAAGTAGCGAGGGATACTCTTTGGGCCCCACGCAACCCAGTATAAAGGGCGGGCTCCACTAAGACCTTGAGCGGGTGTGATGGGTCCAATCATACAACTCCGCTCTATGACTATTGTTTTGTATTGCATATAGTGCCTTCCGCCGTAACTTGTGGCCCAGTATAGATGTGTCCCGATTGCATAGTAGAAGGAAACTCCACTCCCAAATATTTGTATGTGGATGCTACTTCCACATTACGCCCTCGAATGGCGAAGGAGGGATCCCCTGGCCATCGTGAAGATGATATAAAACCACCTTAGTCTTGGCCAAGTTGGCCAGCGCATATCGGTTGCTTGACAAAATGTGTCCGGGGCATCGAGATGTCGTTGCACGTCTGGCGGTGTGTAAGCTAGGAGGTCTACATCATCGGCATATATTAAGCGCTTAATGATCGATAGAGAAGGTGAGCCCCGTCGCCCCCATTATCGAGCAAGCCAGCTCTCCAATTGATCAATGTAAAGCCCAAACAATGTTGGGGAGAGAGGGCATCACGACGAACCCCAATATTACTATCAAATGGTTGGTTTGTCGAAACTGGCGACCGAGCATCTTTCATATAGCCTTCGCATTACGCAAATCTCGGGAAACCCCGGTATCGCAATCTTGCCCATAGTTTTCAGGGGGCCGCGATGTCAAATGCCTTTCGCAAAATCCACGAAGCAACAATATAGATCACGGCGGTTCTGCTGTCTTCAACCGAAGTTCGCAATGTGAAGATGTGGTCAATGGTTGAGTGTCGGAGTGCGAATCTGCCCGGGTGAGGGCCCGTATCTCCGCCCATCCCATCCAGTCAATTGATGCTCGAGAATCCCAAGCAATTTTGCAAACAAAGCCCGACCATGATTGTTGGTGGTGGTAGGCGGTCAGGGTCACACCGCCTTATAGATGGGAACAACTCGCTATTGGTCCTTTGCGGAAATGGAAGCCTTCTGTAATGCCTTGTTGAACAAGGTGGTAAGTGATCGGTATTATGGGCGGCCACGCCCACTTAAGCAACAGCGCGCATACCATCCGGTCAGGGGCTTTCCCATTGGCAAGATCTTTGTAAGCCTTGTTCCGCGTCCGAATCGTGATTTCCGTTACCGGGCCTTCTTGGGGGGTGATGTTGCACGTGCACACCACGGGTCATATAGCTGTTGCAAGTATTGCCTCCTTTGCTTTCGGGAGTGATGTTCCACGTGGGCTGTATCTTTACGGCTTTCTAAGAACCTTCGCCGGAAGGTCACGGGGTGGCACGCGGGAGGTAAAACATTTCCCTTTAATGCGCCGCAATGTACACGGCTTTCTTAGCTTTAAGGAAGGCGATGCTTGTCGATTGCATGGGCGTAAAGCGTAGTCGTGACTTGGCGGAACCAACTTTTGTGTTCCTTGCACTCGCATCAAACCATTGATTACGTGAGAAGGTTGTGTTCACGGAAGTCCACCGCGAGCGGCTTATCCCAAAGCATGTCTCTGCCCATGATCCTAAGCACATCCGTCGGCCCGGCTCACTGTTGCTCTAGTGTAGCATATTGAAAAATTTGACGGGTCATCTATAAGCATCACGGGCATAAGCCCCGCATGTTCATAATCCAACCGCGGTGAGGCATGTGAGGAGCTGTTGCCTGGGGGTTCAAGACAACTTTGCCAAGCCACGCTTGACCACATACATATCCCTTTCGGGCACCGGCACATAGTCCACCACGCTAGATCCTCCCCCTGGTTTTCACGTATACAAGTGCTCTTAGCGGGTGGGGCCGGCCAGCGTGCGATCCATTGCAGATTACCGGTCAAAGATACCCGAGCAAAAGCAATTGTCTACCATAGCGCGTGACACGCTTGTCATCGATGTCCGTGGCCAAAGCACCTTCTGCGGGGATCGCATTGCAATATATCATCGATCAAAGGGATCAAATCTCATGGGTTGTTCTACCCGGTCGCGGCGCATTGAAGTCTCAAGGGTATGATTAACGCCCAACCGCTTATCTTCTTGTATGTCATCATATAGATTGACACGGGGTCCAGCCTATCCACATCCAGAGTGGGTGTGATAGAAGTTGCTACGCATGTGGAAAGTAGCGGGCGCCACAAAGAGGGGTCCGCTATCTTGCGGTTTTGCACATGCACCCACAAGTACCGGGGTGAAAGCATGCTAGGGTGTACCATCTAAAGTTCTTTTTAGGGAGTGCAAAACTACCGAAAAAAGTACCCGACCTTTGATTTGGGAACTTCCATAAATGTCTCAATAAACAATAAGTTTGAGAGGATTCATTCATTTTAGTCTCTAATAGTATTGTTATCCTCTACTACTATGGATTGACATGTTATTGACCTTCAATTCAAAATTTTTGGATTGATTGTAATGGGAAGAAAAAAAAAGTAAGTATTTTTAAAAAGTACGAGAGTGTAGGTACTTTTGAGGGTTCAAAAGTGGTACACCGTAGCATGCTTTCACCCACCCGGTTGTGCTTGTCTGTCTTGAACAAGGAGATTGATTGTGCCCATGTCGTTCGATAGTAGTAGGCAACTCCTCCATGCCCCCCAGCTTTCTGTGCAATCATTGAAGATTGAGTGGCGGGTATCTCGGCAAGTCGGGTATCCTGCGGTCTGCATGCTCCCATGTTTCCATAAGGAAGATGAGATCTATATCTGCGGCAGCGAGTTGAGACTATCTCCCTTCGCCAGCATGGGAAGCCCCGGCAATTGTGGAGACCATGCGAGGCACAATTCCTATTTGTTGGCGTGGGCGGTTAGGGTTCAAAGCGGCGGTGGCGAAGGGGGATGGCGAAGCAGAGGGCGGCAGATGTGCGCCAGCAAATGAAGGTGAAGTAACTTGAGCAGGGCATGCAGCTGTAGCAGCGGCGCTGGTATGCCAGGTATCGGCCGGAGGGTTACGTGGATTTGCAGCGGCATGTGGTGGCTTGAAAATTTGCATCTTACCGAATCAGCCCCAGCCTCCTCCGCCCGCGAATCGCTTTTAACGGCCAACCTTCGTGCTCAAGGGTCTTCTTGTTGGGTAGGGTCAGGTCTTGGTCAACATACAAGAACAATTCCCTTCAGGTACCTACCCCCGTGTAGGATAGTTGCTTTCTTTGCGTATTCAGATCGCGGAACGTGACTACCCGGTGGGCGGGTTCGCAGACCGGGCCATGGCGTCTGCCCCTAATAATGTTGTACGGGCATGGGGAATGTCATTCGAGCAGAATCAAAGCATTTGGAGCCCGATTAATCGAGGTCCTCCCCTGCCTCTTACGTAGAGCCGCGTACCACCACATTTGGCTTCTCATCTCGGCTCACGGAACTCTCGATTGTTGGGTCAATCGCACGGCCAACGGGGAGTTGTTTGTTGTCGGCGGGGCATACCGTGGGCCTACGTTGGGGCGGGGTGGCATGGAGTGGTTTGGGGTGTGCGATGTTGAGGCGGCCTGGCTGATGCCTTGCAGACTCTTGGGTAGGGTGGAGGCTAGTAAGGTGGCGGTATAGTCTTTCCTTCAGGCGGGAGCTTAGCTCTGCTGAAATTATTAAGCGCCTTGTCAATTCACGCATGCCGCGCAATTGCTCATGAGCCTCGCATTGAGGCCCTTTGCCTTGTTCGGTGATGGCTGCTCTCGGCTCTTGCACCTTCAGATCTCATTTTGCGAGCTATGCTCCGGTGCATAGGCGAGAGTCCGACATAGGATTCATTGCGGATGAGGCCACTTCTTGTGTCTCAACCCCTAGTTTGAAGGGCTCTCAATTGTGACTGGCTCTCTTCAAAAGCGACTGAACTTTTCGCATCCGCATTGGCGACCTCCTCGGCCTCGATTGAAGGCGGGAGATGGTTGCCATTGTCTCTTACTCAACCGTTGCTTGTCTGTGTCATGGTTTCAATGGCGGTGGACATGGAATCCATCGCGGGCACTGCATGTCAGGCAAGACTCTTCTTGTCATTCGCCTTCAGAGTGCACTAAGCGAAGGCCATCTTCTAGGTCTTTGTATGCGGGTCTCCATGCGGAAACTATTTGTTTTTCTGTAGCTAGGCGCCTCTTGAGCAATTTGGGTCGCGGAGGCCTGCATATCCCTCGCCAAGCAAGCAATTCGAGCTTTGTTGCCCTCGCCATTGCTTGAACTGTTTCGATGCTCCTCAAGCGCCTTTGGTTTGGTGGTGGTGAAGCCGAAGTGCGACTTGCCGCCGAACTGGAAGTATCTGTCATAGGCTGTCCGAGCTATGTTTGTTGCGAGACTTTGCCCGCTTCTCTTTTCAATGTGCGCACATCAATTTTGCCGGTGTCATCTGGTCTGATTGGGGATGGCATCTATATGCGTTTTGCTACCATATCTGCGCTAGGTAGAGGACTGCGTATCAGCACCATCCACATGCATATTTGTGGGGTTGGATGAAGGGACGCAGGGCTCGTCCGGCTCTTCTATCACTGGAGTTGCCATGAATAGGGTGTCACCCTACAGACGCTTGTCTGAAAGCCTCCAAGCACTTTGATCACGCACAATCTATGTCCCTTTACAGACGCCCGTCTGAAAGCTTCCGATGTCGGCGGCGCAGCTTCCAAGTGCAAGAAGCAAGTGCAGGCTCTTTCACCTTACAGCAGTGATGACTTTAAGGTATGATATATCGTGAAAATGCTATATTTCACCAATTTTATAAATCTCAATTTGATGGTTTAGTAGGATGCATTAGCTCAAAAGATTTATAAAATCACCAAAATTTGATAATATTGCATCCTAATTGTACTAAATTCGCCAAATTAAAGGACATTCTGTAGTAAGAAATATTGATTTTTGGTAAGATATCTTAATTCTAAGGAATTTGTTTCGATAAAAAAAATTAGGAAAATAGAACAATCGCCAACATTTCTATAGTTTAGAAGTAGACAGAGGATGATAAAGTCATCATTGCCTTACAGACATCTGTCTGAAAGTGTTCAAGTGCATAAATCAAGCACAGCCTCAAGTGCAACCTCTGCCACCTTACAGACGCTTGTCTGAAATGAAAATAAGCAATGGTTTTCCCCTCTTACAGACGTCCGTCTGCAAGGCTTTAGCATGTAAATGCTTTAATCCAAGATGATTGGATGGTATCACACCCTCTGAATCTTGCCTTAAAATCGGGTTGCAAAAACTGGTTGTTTTCTCCTCTCAGATCTTAAGCAAATGTGAACAAACCATATGTCTTTAGAATCATCACAGAACAAGCATTCTAATGATATGCATTGCTCCCCAAAGCAATTTTGCCGGTCGAGAGATATGAAGAAAAGTATATAGTCTTTGAAAAAATGGAACAATGGAAACCCTAAATTCAGCACTGAAAATCTGTTGTTTTCGCTCTGAATTCCTATCCAAACATCAGCAACATAAAATATCTTTGAAATAACTCTGAGAGAGCTTTCCAAAGATATAAATTTCGTGAGAAACCGAGTCACAGAGAAATAGATATGAACAAAAATGTAATATGAACTACAAAGTGGTGGTGCAGGCTGGAAATCTATGTTTTTGCTATGGAAACACCATTCAAACACATGCAAATCACATACCTTCAGAAAGATCTCTGAGGGAGCTTTCCAAGCTGATAAATTTCAGCTAAAAACGAGTTAAAATTCCCCAAATACGATAAAAATATGTGGACAATACCCACGAGCACTTGAGGGTTTTTGTGCCCTCAATTTGCAGCCCGAAAATCTGAGTTTTGCTGAGGAAATAGTATTAAAACATATCTGATTACATACCAATAGGAAGAAATCTGAGATCGCTTCCCAATGCAATAAATTTCAGCTAAAACGGAGTTCTTGATCTCGAGATATGATCAAAAGTGGGCAGCACCACCAACACGAGGGGTTTTTGGGGGCCCCAATTTGCAGCCCGAAAATCTGTGTTTCTGATGCAGAATAATTAGTGAAACATATACAAATCACATACCGACAGAAAAAACTACGAGATGGCTTTCCAACACAACAAATTTGGCTGAAAGCGGACTTCGGATCTCGGTTATGATTGAAAAGCGTGTGACCAAGCTTTGAGCCTAGGGTTTGAGCGAGGACCCCCCTACATTCGTATTGAATATCAAGGCATAATTGCAACTTAAAATGTCTTTACTCAAAGGTCTCAGTTCAATATTTTTATATTTTTTAGCCAAAATAGCAATCCTTGCCATGATATAACCAATTAAATATTGTATTTACCTAGATCACAAAACATATATTTGATTATTGAAGCATCAAACATGATATTACCACTTGTAGTCATGTGCAGAAGAGATCTCTGGATCATTATTAGCTTTTCAAGCAAAATTGCTTAGTAGAAGCAAAATAGCTTTGTTAATAAAAAAAACCCTACCATCTTCCGTAGAGTATAACATGACCCCTGTAAATAGAACTGTAATAATAGGGATGGCAAAACCCCATCATTACAGTGGGGGTAATGCCATACCCTATAGCTATATAGCCATGCAAATAGAATGTAATTAAACCAAATATATACCTTTGTATTATTGCAGCATATATTTGTAGTAGGAACTTCATTTCTGCATCAGCCAGATAGGCTTCTTATTCATCTCGTGATTTCTACAATGGTGGGACGGTGGATAGCCACCGCGTCGCGAACTACCCACCGAAAAATAAAGGGAAAATCCAATTATATCATTTGGACCCCAAAAACAAATACAATGCTAATAGATGAGTGGTTGATGTACCTGCCGAAAGCTTATCACTGGGATTAAAAAACCCGTAACCGGGTTTTGAGGAAAAACCCTAGTGATAAAGCCGACAGGCTTAGACAAGCGTAAAGGCATAGAATCGCTCCCAAAACCCCCGCATGGAGAAGTCAAAGCGGATGGCCGCCAACCTTTGTACACACATCACCAACACAACAAGCGAGAAACATACCAAAGAATAGCATCACCCAATAGGTGGAAAAAGCATCACCCACCGGGTGGAAAAACATGATAAACAGAACTTGTACAAAATATAAAAAACAAAGAAGGGAGGGAGGGTGGGTTCAAAGAGAATAAGGTACTATTTGAGAGAAGAGGCCGATGAAACGTCGATGAAGAACTCCGCAATAAGTAGCAAACGCCCAACTTTGAAGAAACGGTTCCAAAACGCATGCGATGCATGCATGCAACGCATGCAATGCATGCATGCTCGTCTTGAGCAAGAATGGCGATTCGCTACGCGAATCGACGACATTATCTTTGGGCATTGCCCTTACATCATGTATAAGAATAAATACACTATCCTTTTAGTAAGGATTGATAGCCAAGTGGCATTGGAAGATATTCAGCCAACTGGCATAAAATGGCATTTGCCATTTGCGTATAATGGCATCTGCCATTGTACACAGTCTTTGATGAATTATTATTCATAATTAGCATACCTTGGTATTAGCATCCTGCATACACTCCACAATAATGTGTACATTGACATTTTGTTCTGTTCTGCTTCATGGTAACTCTCGGAGTGCCCAACTCCTTATTCCAAGTAACAACTAAAGTGTTATCAGGCAAAGCCTTATATGCAACCTGCATAAATATTACCATGTAGCTTAGTATGGTTAAATAAGAGGCCCAGATTATATATGCAAAGTACTTAATCTTCTAAATTACTTAGAGCAAAGGGAGAGAGGCATCACCAGGTATCCCTAGTGAAATGAAGTGTCTAAAAAAAATCCGGTTTGAACTAGCATACGCTAGACCAACATCTACCTCGGTCAATCCCTTGGCAGTATTATCATCCTACTATCTAGACTGAGCAAGCCAGTCCAGACTAGTACCTCTTTTCCCAGAGCCTAAGTAATTTAATCTGAAGATCATTATTTACTCACCAAAGTCTTAAGAAATAAGTCATCGACTACAACATCAACTTGAAATCTGTAACTATGAACTATATGTCCTAAAGCTTACAACTAATGCCCAAAACTTGGCAATTGGTAAGCCATTCAAATATAAAAACAACTGCAAATATGTGCATGAAAGCAACCCTTGTACTTATCGATGTAGAGGCATAGTAGCGTCAAGTGCGACTGAAAACTCTATTGTCCATGACAATAAAATTCCAGAAATCTTTATCATTTATCGCTCCAAGGCTCCATTAGGCAGCATCTTCATTTCCGTAATCCATCCTCTTTCAAGCTAAATAGAATAGAATAGAAAAAGCAAACCCTGAAAAGCAAAAAAGAGACAATAGGAGGAGAGAACCCGTATTTGCAGCCAATCAATACACAATTAGCGTAAAAACGGTAAATGTGCAAGGGCCAAAAGGTACATTGGGTCTCTCAGTTTATCACTGATCACCAATTGTATCCTTTTGCCCTAAGTAAACTTTAACAAGAAAGATGTATGAAATTACGAATTGAAACTAATTTAGCATCTGCAATTATCATCAGACTTATAAGCATTATGCATTACATGTATAAACATGTTGCAAAAATTTAGCAATGAACCTTGAAGTCTATTTCAATTGTTCATGATGTATAACGAAAGATAAACTAGTTTATTTACATCCCATGGCCATGTAATTATATCATTTATCTATCCAGCTTCTACGCTCAAAGCACATCTAGCTTATGATATCAATTCATTGCAGCCATACTATGGAAGCTAAATCCACATAACAATGGAAGCTTAGAATAGGTCCAAACTTTCCTCAACAGCAATTTAATGCAATAAATCTCCACTTCCACAAAGAGCTTGTCACTATTCCAAAGCAGCACCTTCTGGTATGAATATTGAACTCAAAACAAGTAATGTTTATACAACCTGTAACAAAATGTAAACAAGGCTGCATATGCCATACCAAATCGTATTCATCCAAACCATTTCTATAGACCATAAAATCATTCTTTCTAATATGCTATCTTAATTCCATTTGACAATCCAGAGGCTTATTCAAGAATAGAAAGTAAGCAAATACACACCTGGAATGAGGTCATTGCATTTAAGGTAGATGCTTTTGCCCAAAAAACTTCAAGGGATAAGCCAACTGCATGAGATCTTTTACTTTGCCAGAATGCTTCGATGCATGCTATGACATACTTGTGTTTCCATTGCATTCTCGTGCTATAAACAACCCTATATAATGTCTTTTTCTGGAACAAAGGCAGCATGTGCACAAATCGGCTTACAGAGTATGCAATCGCTGATGAACAAGAGCTTGCCCGAAATGCTGTCCCAAGGCTTAACGGCCAGTTTAGACCATAGAAAAAAGCATTTCGAAATGCTATACTATATTTTCACACCAATTTCGGCCTTGCAAAAGTTCAAAAACAGAGAGTTAGACCTCAGAGAGCTCTGTCCATATCTGCCAGTTAGGCTTTGGAGACTAGCTGTGTAAGGCAAAGGGTAAATCGCCATCTTCTCTGCATCTCATTTCCAGCATAAAGAATTGGTCAGGCTTAGCCCTTTGGGCGGCCGTTTTGGCGCCACAGTTTGGTTTAGCAAAGCCTCAACTATAACCAAACATAAAATTTTCACGTATTTGCCTAAGGCCATATCATTGAAAATTCATATCCATTGCCATTGTTTCCTTCATATAGGCATCCTTAAGCCATTTACCATCCAATATATGCTGGCGGGACTAAGGAATATTTGTATAGTATCCAAAAAGAACCCCTAGATTCGTATTGAATATCAAGGCATAATTGCAACTTAAAATGTCTTTTCTCAAAGGTCTCATGTTCAATATTTTTATATTTTTTAGCCAAAATAGCAGTCCTTGCCGTGAAATAACCAATTAAATATTGTATTTACCTAGATCACAAAACATATATTTGATTATTGAAGCATCAAACATGATATTACCACTTGTAGTCATGTGCAGAAGAGATCTCTGGATCATTATTAGCATTCCAGCTCGAGCTTTCTCCAGTTGTTCGGCTCCATCCAGTATTTCATGTTTCTCTATTGGAGCCCTACATAGCTAACACTTTCCCGGATCGCGTTCCTCCGCCGCCTCCACCAGTAGAAATTGATGATCATGAGGAGTTCGAGAGATTCTGAACTCCAAGTTTCTTCGTCGACGATTGTATTACTTTGTCGATTGGGAAGGTTACTCACCAAATGATAAAACCTGGGAGCCTGCCGAGAATCTGACTAATGCGCCTGACAAAATTGCGGAGTTTCACCGACGTTACCCAAACAAGACAACTTTGAGTACTCCGGCCCATTCTCCGAGGACTCGTCGCCGCCATCGTAGGAGGGGGATGGTGTGACGACCATATGGATATTCGTATCATATGAACATTATACTCGTATGTACAAAAGATGGTCGTCACACGGATGCAAAAGGGTAGTTGCACAAGACAGGGTTTGACACACCCTTGCCAAGTGCGCTACCAATATTTGTTGAAGACATTTCTTCACGTTTTCCTCATATGTGGGCCTATCTCCAGGAGGTTCTAGAATATTCTAAATGCATGCGCGACACTTGGCGCGTCTCCTCCATTGGAGTGGCGCGATCCTGACCGTTGGCCTAGATATATAAGGAGGCACCTCCTTTGTCGAACCATTCCGGTTCAATGCCAGTCTTGAGCCTTCTAAGCTCTGCTTGTCTTCGGGCCATTGTACTCTTGATTCATGTTCATATATCAGATTCTTTGCCGATCTTGGCATATTTCTTCCGTATTTCTCCACGTATTCTCCTTGTTTTCGCGTAGGTTCATGACAAGGATGAGATTTAGAGAAGAATGCATGGAAGCTTTTCCAGAGCCAAATGAATCCAGTGACTGGTTCCATAAACTTGGGAACTTATTTAAAAGAATGGAGCATAGCTAAAATATTATTACTGAAGAATCAATAGCAGCATTATAAAAAGAAGAGTTTCTAACCTTATAAGCCATGTCCTTCCATCCTCAATCACTTTGTTAGATTCAATAAGCATTGAATCAAACCTACAAAAAGCGTTTCAAGTTTCCAATTTGCTCTTCACGCATCAAACCTGTGGAATGGAATCGGCTGCAGACCAACAAACACATCTATGCCCATGCCAAAACTCAAACTTTTTCACGGCAGCATGCCACCTTCTACTGCCATTCTAGCAGAGACTCCATAGCTGGAGAAAAATTAATTGCTTCTTTGCTTCTCTGTGAATGGAAGCAGAAGGCGTCGTGTCCCCGATGCTACGTGAATAGAAGCGTATAGGCGTCGTCCGATGCATCCGCGTGAATAGAGCATAGAAACAGACCTAATATATGTTTTGCACCATATAAGGGTGTGTTTTTTGCTTGACATATGCAAAAAAGCATGTGGGCGACACCCATGCTTTGCTTTTGAACTTCGATAATAGGCGTCACGCCCGTCCTCGGCCGTGAATTTTCGCCCTTCATTTGGGCGTCATGCAAAATTCTGAGCCGGGAGGAGATTCTTTCTTGGATCGTTTAGGGCCGGAGCTGAATTTTGGAATTAAATGGGAAATAAGCGGTGTTGTGTCATTGTTCTTGCAAACTTCCACTATGGACTGGAATTTTCCTTCTATCTTCTTTGGCCAAGAACCAAAGTGCAATTTGATCGACACAATTCTATCAGGGCTTACAACAATTTTCAGCAAACAATCCGGAAGATTATGGAGTATTTGCCTTAGTTTCCACAAGAATTTTGATGACAAGATGATTCTGGTAGAGGTATGCCATTTACTTCTTGCTTTTGATCTTTGTGGACACTTAAATTTTTTAACAGTCAGGTGCCTTGATAGGAGAAGAGCGAACTCGATTTTGCCCAAGATGAAACAAGAACAGAGGATATTCTACATGAAAAAACAGATATGAAGGTATGTTGTTAGTGCTTGTTTAGTCTTTGTAATAACCAAAGTTGAATTTTTGTAATGATATTGAATGTAAAAACTTCATCTAAGGTGGTGGATGTTTCGTGAAGAAGCACATACCGGGTAATGGCTAATGACACAAATGGTATGTAGAGGATCCGGGTAATTCATTGATTTATTATATTGTTGTTTGTTTGTGTAAAAAGAAACTTCATGACTAACCTTAGTTCTTGATTTATCTTTCCGTAAATTGGTGGTGAATTTTGTTAGTTGAAGAAACACAAACTGATTTTATGGCGAAAGGCGGCGACATGGTGAATTACATCAAAATGAGACACAAGCTCAATGGATATTGAAGGTATGTCAAGTTTTATCTCCAGTTGTTTTTATGAATTCTTTTTCAAATTAACTTTTGTTAGCTTCTTTAGGTGTTCTTTTTAGGAAGAAGAGAGCTGAAACAAAGAAGAAAAGAAAGACAAAGTGTTTTTAGAGAAAGGGAGGTTGCGGTGATGAACAAGCTTTATTATGAATGGTGATTTCAAAGACAAAAAAAAAAAAGAAAAGATTGTCAAAAGAATATTGGCAAACTTGTTAATAATATTTGTAGGAATGCTAGTGAAAAGATAGGGAAGATATTCAAAAGGGTGCAGCCAAATGGTTGCCCGGGTCTAGGTGTTCAAACCACCAAAGAATTCAAAACAATGAAAGCTATAGTGGACAACTTGAAGGATTCATTTTGCAGCCCACAATATGCAAGGATACAGATGCATGGAGAGCAAAAGTGCTGCCATGGCTTACTCTGTCAATGCTGACACAAATAGAAGGGCCTTTGCAAAACAACTAAACCTGAATAGAAGAATTGTCTCTAAGTTCTTTGTTAAGAGAAGACTTGTTAGAACATGGGGAAGGACCATGGTCAATGTTCAAGTAAAAAAGCACTTTCGAAAGTGACAAGCTTTCTTATGATGGAGTAAACTTGTGGTTGACTTTTTGAAGGAATAACAAGTATCACCTTGCAAAAACATGTGGTGAAGATCGGACTAGGCAAAGGGTGAACATAATGCATCCCTTGCATTTTTCTAGAGGAAACTCAAGTAAGTGTTTCTATATATTGATTTTCTCTTTGCCCTTTTAAATTCTTTTTTTATAACTTGTGAATTTGCACTTGCGGGTTACTTTCTATAAGCGTTTCTCTGAATATCCCAAGTTTGACTTGTCTTTTCGATGTTTCATGCTCTGAAACCACCATATGTAAGGAAGGTTAGGGATAGAGAAACACCCTTTGTACATGAAAGCATGTTGATTTCATTGGGCAAGCAATAAATAAGGTTAGGCATGATGAGAAATTACATGGAGCTAGCTGCAAGTGCACTTGTGTGTGGTTTGTGGACCCTGGGCCAACTTGCATGGCAAATAAATGTACATACTCTTCTACCGTTGAGCTTTGGAGATCACCGGGTTTGTCCAAGGATGATGAAGCACAGGAGTGGCATGCACATGATTTGTTTGACTCTCAAGTGCAAGAATTGTGGACAATAAAAGTTACCAACTTGTCCAAATGAATTGAAATACATTCTAGGACACAACATTGAATGGAAGACCTATGACAAGGTTAGAATTCAGCTTTATTTTATCCCAAGTTATATCACATTGATCTGTCATTACCATTGCGGTGTACTTGAACCCATAGGAGAAACATGTGCGATGGCAAGGGAGGGTACAAGATTTCTACTAAACCCTAAACCAAATGGTTTACAAAACACACTCTCGGATGGTGAGAGATTATTGGAAGGCAAGAGTGTCTTAAAAGAGTTTATACCACATAATTATGAAGGAAGATGGCAGGCCAAACAGGGAAGGGGAGTGTTTGGCAACATTTCAAAGGACACCATAGTTTACATCATAGATTTTCTTCGAGAATTATACTTTTAAAGATTGAATAAAGAGAGGGAGGAGTCTACACTGGAAGAATGATCAATGCACAATTTTAGTGCATATTACATACAGACATGCAACATTGTCAGATGATCCAAGTTTGGATGAAAATGAGAGAAGAATTATAAAAGAGACTCATTTCTACATATCGGATAGCGGGGACCATGATACCTTGTTTGTGAAGGATTGTTTGAACAAGCATCATGCATTTTCGACAAACAGGCGAAAAAGTATAATGGACACATCATGTGGTCGATGGTTGCTCATCTCGGTTCAAAGGAGCAAGGAACTTTTATTTTTGGTAGGAACTACCATACCAATGGCATTCCAATAAATTGGAATTACTTTGCCTCCTATCATGGCAAAGGTAACTACATTCTTTGTCAATGGATTTATAGTTTTAATTTGTTTTTTTTTTTTTTCCTTGATAATAGAACAGGTGAACATGATGGTGCTGGAGCTGTCATTAAACGAGCTCTTACACATGAGATGTTGAAAAGAGGAGAAATTACCAAAAAGAAATGCACATGATGCAGTAGTTTTTCTGGTCAAGCATTTCAGGGACAACTCCATAATCGAGGGCAAAGGATGAGGTAGGGTAAAAGGAAAATGGAAGGGGAACCGCTAGTGTGTCTTTGAAATACCGCTTTTGAATGTTATTGTGTGTTGAAATACTGGTTTCTTTCTAAACGGGTTTTCCGGGAAATTGGGTAGACGAGGTTGATAGGTCGAAAAGGTATGATTGTGCTACACTAAAACGGTTCAAGCAAGTTCCATTCCATAAAGGGCCAATTCAAGGCAAAAAAGGATCCTACACAAGTTGCTCATATGGATTCTGCTTGTTTCGTCATAATTGTTGGAGAGAGGCAAACATGCAAGTGCCCTAACAAAGGTAGAATAGGCACATGGCAATAGGGAGAAGCTAAGACCAAAAAGGTCTGATTATGTGGAAGATGTTGTGGATGGCCACATCTTTGAAGATGATCCTCAATGGAAGTCGATATTCTTGAAAGTTGGAGATAATTTTTCTGTAGTTGCAGAGCCAGACAACAAGGAGAATGTGGACTTCTAGAGAAAAAGTGCACAAAGGTGAAACATGTGGTGGAGAAGGCATTCAAAGATCCATGGGGCCAAAAGTTTGCAGAAAATGAGGTAGTTGTCCTTTGGATTATTCTACAAGTTCTTAGGGGCAGGGGATATGAGTTCTTGGTAAATGAACGAGTGTAATGTTTATAGTCATTTGGTTACTTCTGTTTGTTTTGAGTTGAGCAAGATTAGTGGTAACTGTTTTGATCTGTCAGAAGATACACATAACCAAATATTGGACAGCTTGCCACAAAACAGTGCATTCATAGGTCAAAACTCAGATGAACCTGCATCAAGTGAGCTGAATTTAACAAAAAGAACAAGAAACTCGGGGAAAAAGAAGAGAACAGACTAATTCTTTTAAATTGTACATTGTATACCATTCTATGATTGTAACCATTGTTACAAACTATTGTATTGAAATTTTAACCATTGTATTGTATGGTCATTGATTTGTAATGAAATTCTAACCAATTCATTGTAATGAATTGGAATTGTGTTTGAATTTAGTTTGAATTGAATTTGAATGTCAATTGAATTGGAAATGTCTTTGAATTGTGTGTGAATTGAAAATGAATTAGAAGTGTGTTTGCATTGAAATTTGTATGAATTATACTTCTAACTTTCATACATAAGATATTCATAACAAAAGTGCAAAATAGCAAGCAAACATATCATTTGATTCATAAGAAACTCTGTCATTTCATATAAGTGTTAATATTTCAAAAACTTACTGCATCTAAGGGGAAAATTGGTGCAGTAAAAGCAGTATTGTCAACATGAAAAAGCAGTATTGTCAACATGAAGATTAAAGCAGTATTGCCAACATGAGGATTACAGCTGCAACTTCTTATGCATCTTCTTCTCCAACCACTTCTCCATGGTAACATCATCCTCCATGGGGCTGTCTGCGCTTAACACTTTCCTCTGTGCTGGAGACAATATCTCACGTGCTGGTGAGATCACTGGGGCGCTCAACTCTCGACACGCAAAAAAAAAACAAGTCAATGTTAAGAAATTTATTTGTGCAAACCAGATTTGCAAGATAACACTTACAAGTGCTCAAGGTAATTGGCATTTGCTGAACAACTGCAACTGGAACTGGAGGATCTGCATAATACAAGTTAGGTTAGTCTAAAATAAAATTATTGAACACATGTGCTGAAAAAGTGCTTACCTTTTTTAACTGGAGTGTTCATTTCAGATAAGCCCTCCTTTGAAACCTCAGTTTCCACAGCACCATCCTGTCCAACCACTTTTGAAATTTTTTCTGCATTTAAAAAGCTGTTGTAAGTCAAATGCACATGAGTAAATGATACATATGTTGAAATGTTGCTTACCTTTCATTTTTGGAGACAAATCATGTAATCGCAAAATAGTCTTTGGACAAGTTCATCTACAACACCATCAATTGGTAATGTCCGGGAAAAAAAATCTTAAGTAATTGTACTCAACTACCTTCTTAAGTAATTGTTAAGTAATTGTTAAGCAAAAAAAATCTTAAGTAATTGTTAATTTTTTTTAAAAGGACTTGCCTATCGAGGGACTAGGAAACGAGCTAAGTGAGAAAACTTCATTAGACTAACCTTGTCCACATCAATTGGATCTGAAAAGGAATAAAACAAACTTCAAGCAAGCTTTAACTAACTTGAGAAAATAATGGAAAAAGGGTACCTAGATCTATGGGTTTTGACCACATGACTTAGTGGCACTCCTTGTTATTCTTTTCTTTGCCAAGGGGACAGCCGGAAAAGAAGGGAACTTGGTGGATCATTATACATAGAGGTGCTCGAGCTAGTTTCTTCGAGGGAATCTCTTCTTGGGTGTCACCTCCTTTCTGGGAAAAGGTCTTGCTGGTTTTTCTAAAAGGCTGGTTTTTTTTCCTTCCTACAGGGGACCCGCTAGTTTTTTCTAGGAGGTTTCTGTTTCTTCACTTGATTCTTCTTCATCCGGAACGGTGGCTTGAGGTTCCTTTGAAACCAAGTTCATCAAGAATAGGGGGGAGGAACCTCAACATCACAGCCGGATGCAATGCAATGCAATGCAATGCATGCCTTCCAACAACAAGGTGGAAACATATTACATGGTAAATATGACCACATGAATTAAGCTTAACATGCAATTCATATTCTTCTGAAAAAAAGGCCATGCCCCCACATGTGGTTGCCCCTTTGGACATTGGGAAATTATAAGTTCCCATTCGGTTTGGGAGATTCTTCTTGGATTTCTCATTTTGATGCAAGTGAGCCACATGCTTGCAAAAGGGCATGCCGAACTTCATGTTAGTTTCATAATTATCAATGGGAAGAGTGAGAATAGAAATTTCTTTCTTTAGTTGTCGCAAAGAGGAAGTGTTCACCTTCGAAAAACAAAAAATTTGTCTAGAAAAGCTTGGAGAGCTTGCTCATCCCTTGCGAGAGAGAAAAATCTTGTATTGCAGGCTTCTTCATCGAGGACAAATCAGGCAATTCCATCCACGCCTTCCTTCTCCTTTATCTCGTCTTCTAGATCCTTGAAGTTTGCATTGAGTTGCTGATGGAACCTTCCATTCTCAAAAAGGGAAGGCCTAAAGGATGAAAGGGAATTCCTTCTTGCTGTCCTCATACATATGGGAAAGTGACGATGTGATTCAGCGAAAGGCGATGGTGTTCGGGATAAAAAAAAAAAAAGCATTCACATGAAAAAAAAAAATTTGAGCTTGGCCACTCTGTAAGCATCTGGCGCAAGACTTGCCCAATTAACCTTAATTTCTTCGTCGGGGATTTCGCAATGCCTTTAAAATGTGTGAGTGCAAAAGCCCTTGCAAAAAAGGGTTCTCAATTCATTATTTGGAAGGTTTCCGATAAACTCTCTCTATCAAATCTTGGAGAGGCTTGTCTTGAACTGGGGCTTGATTAACTTGATGTGTATCTTGCCGGTTTTGGGCATAGGTTTTTCCTAGACCTGCAAAAATCACCACTTGGAACATCTCAAGCCCATTTGATACTTCTTGGATTCTTTCCCTCCATCGAAAAGTTTCCGATTCTTTGCAAACTCAATGGGTGTTCTTGCAAAAGTAACTCTGCAAAACCGAGTTCTTAGCTTGGTCCCTTAAAAAATTTAGAAATGCAAGGGGAGCTTGTACCGCCGAATTGGTTTTGGTCGCCATGTTTGGCATGAATTCGGATAAAAAGCGAGTTTTCTAAACTCAAAACATGAATTATCTCCAAATTCATTGAAGATAATTTGACCGATGGGTCGGACGATTCGAAATCATTAATTTCAGCAATCCGAGGAGAATTAATCATTGATTCATCATGGATTCAAGATCTTCGCGTAAAGTTCGCGGAGAAAAAAAAACTTTCTTGTGAGTGGTGGCCTTCTCCTACGTCCAACGCCCTTCAACTTTATGGCTGACCGCTCGTCAAGTTCTGTTCAATCCTGGACCGCTCGTAAAAAAGCGAAAGTAAAGTGCTAAAAAACTGCTTGACGGGCGGAAAATGGCACATATCAAGCATAAACACACCCATAATACAGCCTTGGAACGAAGCAAAATAGAATCTAGCAGTGGCACCAGCACCAAATCGTTATTTTTAGCTTTAAATATTGGGCAACACAGCTTCTCCACTGCAAGAAACATGCATGGCGGATATGTCACAAGGTGTCTAGAAAACTTTGAAAGGTAAAGAGGGCTTTATCCTCTGTGCTTACCTCTATTTGTCGATGCATCGCACAAATCAAAGCAGAGGATCCATAGAGAAGCAGGATCCCTTTTGCCTCTTCCTCTGGCAGCAGGATTTATCAGGTAAACAACATCTGACGGGAAGAGAGCGATATGATCCGTCGTCTGGCTATGGTGGAATAGGGATGGTGCGAGTGCGGAGTATGCAAGCCAACTAGTGGACTTTGCAAAGATGATATATCACTGCAGTAAGTGCAGCTTATCCTATCGGCTATTAATGGCTTTGGCCCCTTTTTTTTAATTTTTTTTTTAAACGAAGACTTACACGTGTCTCTTCCAGAGTTTTTCTTGGTGAAAAAATATTAGGCTTAAACAAAAAATAACACTGCCTTATATATGTTTAGATAGTAAGTAACCCATCCAAAATAAAATAAGTACTAGATCTCCAAAGGCAAAGACACATTTGGGGTTGGGGGGGTGTACATGGTAGGACCTTAAACTATCGAGCATAACCAACATCAGTCCTAGTCTCGAGGACCTTTAAAATAAGTATGCAAAGTTATATATATATATATATTAGAGTTTGCACACGGTGATCCTAAAACCCACCACTTCGAGAAAACTAACTTGCATCTAACCACATTAGGATCCTAAACATTCCCATATGTAAATGTATATAAGTTGCAATCAGTCAAAGGATAAAATCATGGTTAGCAGCAGATACTTTTCATGTCCCATGTGTGACAATGAATGAAAACACATAAAAAGGGAAAAAGGAAGAAAAAAGGATTTGAAGTCAAATTATTTCAATCATTCAAAGATGTGCTCAAGACAACCCCAGTTCATTCAAACATATGTTACTCCTTCATGAATTTATAACATATATGAATATATTGTCAAAGGCAGGCTCACTTTACACTTTTAGTGAGTTATGTATATATATGTTAGAATTATAGTATATATGTTATTATCTTCTTATTCTATATTTTTAAATTATTGTTTTCATTTCTTAAAAGGAGGTAGTGATATCTCTACGGGGACACATCATTTGGTGTTAGTCCTCTTAAGACTTCTGGAATAGGTGAAGACTGTTGAGTTAATGGCCCAAACATTGTGCAATGGTTGGTTGAGAGAACTCTTGGAGGAATCTTGAAGAGGGCATCTGCAGAAGTCTACAAATTCCACCAAGCACAAAGCATTTAGAAGATTCATTTCCTCCAAAAATAACAAAAATCATAGTAAATACCAAAGTGCGGGGACCAGGATTTTGGCTATTGAGTGGAGAGATACAATTAATTTTGTTGTGTTTCCCACGTTAAGTTCAAAGTGCATCATTCCTCTTGGGAAGACTGTCACATCGTAGGGATATAAAATGTTTAAATGTGCCACCCTAGTAGGAAAAAAAAAAGGATTAGAATAGCCTAATATGTAAAGGCGTTGATGATCTATAATCTCACCTCCGGGTATCTACAAACCTCGCTTGTAAAGGCCCTCGAGAGATAAGCATAAGTAGCTCACTAGCTCGTGGATGTGTATGTGGCGGATTAACTCCACATGGTATCATTAGGAATCTTACATAGTAATACCTTGAGACCTAAAAAAAAAAAATGCACCATTATTTCGTTCAAAGACATGGGACACCAAAACCACTCTTAAAAATGAAAACATATATCCTGGAATACATCACCCGTATCAGCGACTACATCACCATTGATCAAGAGGTTTCGAAGTACAAAATTGGTAGCATTAGTAGGGATATCTGTTAATGGATCAGGATCGTGGCATCGACAAGTTTTGCGGCAAAAAAAATACAAGGAAGCCTATGCTTTTCAAAGAGCCATTAAATTGTTATAGGAATTCTTACTTGATGTGCTTATATATAGTATCTACCAATATTGTGGACCTTTTGCCCCCTCCGTTTTCTCTGGCCATTTTTCATGGCAATCCGCGTTAAAATGAGATATATTTTCCCTCTGGTTATTGCCTTTAAGTATTGTTAGGTTACCAGCTATGATATCATGCCAATTTCTTGCCACTTCCTTTGATTTATGGTGCTTTTTCTTGCCCTTTCTTTCATCTTTAGAACAAACTACTTTTTCTAGTTGTATCTAATATTTGAGGTGACAGTAGGTTTCATCTACCTCTCATGAAAACCTAAGCCTTGCACCAACCTTGTGTGGGCATAACAACTAGGTTGAAAATAGCCGTAATAATGGTTACCACTAGAGCTCTAGGCACCCTTTTGGGTTGATCGACCCAAAACACCTCAAACGTTTGGATCCATCAAGCACTTGTCACTTCAAGGGATAAATCTCAATGATATTTATAAAGCTTTAAATATGGATTGTAAAGTCAACTCGAATTTATACCACCATATTCAATGGTGAGGTCAATTTCCTCAAGGGTTTACTATAGTAGCACCTCGAAGTACTCTAATTTTTATTTTGCAATATAACAAGAGAAATGTTAATTAGTTCTAAAGTTGACCCATTTATATTCGAGAACACTTCTTGGTAATGAAAGCTCTATGTATTTTTATCATTTTTTTTAACATAGACATAAGCTCTAAGTTCAATGCATTTGCCATGGGTATCAAAATTCTTATATTCGGCATTCTACTACTGGATAATATGTTTCATCATAATCAACTCCTCTTTTTTGAGGATAACCTTGAGCAACCAACCCTACCTTATATTTGGGATTGCCATCTGCATTGACGCTAAGTGGACACACATCTATTTTTCACAACATTCTTTCCCTTTGGTATGCCAACTGATTCATATATGAATAATGACATGTGGGTTTTGATGGTACAGATATGGAAATTTATTATGTGTTTATTTCTTCTACATTTGGTATTTCTGGGGCATCACGCTTGCTCTCTTAACAAGGATCTCTTAGCCTCTGAGTAAGTTGAATTGCCTTTACTGCCTATCATGAATTTGTAAATTATAGCCCTATGTTTACATTCATTTAGCATTTCAATTTGGCATTTTTTCATAGGGTTGCTCTAGAATTGGGACATAGAGTAAAAAAAAAAAAAACTTTTTTGGGAGGGATGGAAGGATTTTTATTTATCATAAAGGTCTACTTTTAGGACTAGAGACATGAGCTCAAAAGGACTCATGGACATGACATATGTTAAAAGGTGTAGACATTTTACATCTATAATATAGTTAAACTTTGGCTTAATATGACAAAAAAATAGGGAACATAGCTACACCATGTTCTACCGAGAGTTGGTTGATAGCGCCTGGCACCCGTGGTAGAGCTTTTGCAGACCTTTAATTATGCCCAACCGAGTAGATCCAAGAGTAGTTCGGGGATGAGAGAGGAAAAAAAAAGAGGAAGAGTTCTCTAAGCTTCGATTCTTCAGCTTCTGGATTACACATCCTTGAAAACTCTACCATAACTTGTACCTATACAATCTTGGAGTCCAGTGCAACCTAAGAGAATTGGGCTGAGGATTAAGATTGGGGACCCAATTGGGATGGAGGTGGAGTGGAGGTGGTGGTTCCCTTTTTTTTTCTGGAGGGGAGGGGGGAAGGGTGGGAGGGAAGAGCATGATGCGGAACTAGTGCCTGTAGCAGAATAGATCGAATAGAGTCAGGTAGAATTTGCTGCAGAAGTGGAGTGTCCAGATAAAGAGTTGGAGTGGCATTGGGCCACAGGTGTTGAATGAGAAAGACTTGATCACCAGCTTGAGAAGGATGTGCCAGCCATAAGATCTGACTCCATTCTAATGCAGAGACAAAAGGGAGTGAATTTCATGCATGTTTAGTCCCAAAGTCTTCTGCTCCTATGAAAATGACCTTTTAAAAATAGAAAGCAAACGATCAAGGGAAAGCAATTGCAAACCACGGAGAAGAGGTGCATTTTAACCAGAGCATCTGAGAGACTATAAGGAATATCTCACTGATTTATAAGCAGCGAAGTCCATACACCATTAGGGGTAAGATCAATAGTTGGCGTGCAATTGTGCTTGTTGATGATTGCAATCATCAGCTCTATAGGCAACAAAAGCATCAAGGGTTAGATTCATGGAGTTGCAAACAAAGAGACCACTAGAATCTATAAAAGAACCTAAAGATCCCCAGTTATAATCAGCATGATCTTCTACTTTTTGTTTATGGACCATGGCTGTCTTTGCAATTTCAACCTGCCAAGCAACTTTCATCCATCACAAGATAACCATGCAATTAGATAAGGAAACTCTGTTTCTTTAAAACCAAACAGTCTAGAGAGAAGACATGTCTAATGGTGTCACCAATATGTTAGAGCCCTCTAATAGGTTCCTATTGTCTCAAAGATTGATTATCTCTTAGATTGCTTTGAAGCCATGACCAGAACTCTTGGATAACAGGGCAATTTTTTTTTTTTTTTAATTACTATGACTGGAAAGGGATGTTTTTGAACATGGATTGAAGAAACCAAGATCTCTTTTTAGACATTATTACTCCATTTACTCATAAAAATTTTTGTTATTATCATCGAAAAATAGTCAGACTAGAGGGGGCTCGGTTTACTTTTGTGAAAATTATGGTGAATATGTATGTATATGCAGTTTTCTCTTGATCCAAATTGCAGCTTATTGCTCTATGATTGGATGGATAGTAGGGAGCATTTTGATTTGAATACACAACTCCCATTGACCTTAATATTGCCAAACATATGCCCATGCTTGCCACTATTACTAGTACATGAATAAGGACACAGAAGAAGAAAAGGAGGGCAAGACATTAAGTAACCTACCCAAGCAAGTGGCTAAATTGATAAAATAGATTCATGATCTATTCCCAGATGAGATTAAGGACCCTCCTTATAGAGGAGTTGCTAGAGTAACTTCGAATGCCAAGAGTGCTAGAACCCCTGGGAGTCTTATATGCCAAATGGGACGTAATAAGCATGGACTTCATAACGGAGCTTCCAAGAACAACAAGAGGTCATGATGCCTTAATAGTGATGGTTGACAAATTATCAAAGATGGCACATTTTGTGCCTTGTTGAAATACCAATACGGCCCTAGACACTGCATGCTCTTTACAAAGAAGATCTTCAGACTTCGTGAATGCCAAGAGAGATCATCTCTCATATGGAGCTGAAGTTCATGAGCATATTCTAGAAAGATCTCTTCAGCACCATTTAGACGAAGTTGTCCATGAGTGTGGCCTATCATCCGCAAACAGATGGACAAATGAAGTGCACCAATTGAATACTAGAAGACATGTTGATAAATGACATCAGGAATAAGCAGTCAAAATGGGAAGGCTATCCACTTGGTCGAGTTTGCTTATAATAGCACCAAGCATAAATTCTCTCAAATATCATCCTTTATGATAAATTCTATTGTCCAAGATAGAGGTTTCTGTTATGAGTGATCTGTTCTTCCTGCAAACTCATCATCTTATTAGAAAGTAAAACACTACAGGGTACTCGATTTACCACCCAACCGGACCAAGTAGAAGAGATGTCAACAAGTCAAGCTACTCCGCAAGATTGTACAAGAACAAGCTCTTTCTAGCCACCAACCACTGGTGTTACAGGAACTTCTTCTAATGATATGATCAAGCAAGAAACTAGAGAAAATACTATAGATCAAGGCTAGGCTCATCATCAACATAGGAAGAAGCTGATTTAGTTGTGCAGTCAGCTTAGACCCCTATGCACCTTTTTGGGCATAACTTTCCAACCGTAAGGAATCTATGAACAACCAAATCCAATATGGAAACTAGACTTCAAGAGCTTTCTAACAAGGTAAGGATCACTGATTTCTGAGTTGTGGTTGCAGAGATATCAGGTCTCAAACTTGTCCTTCTACTTATAGGTAACAGCACCTTTTTTTGCCTTTTTGCTTCTAAATAAAGGTCAAGGTTTATTTCTAGCTCTCTCTTTGATAATATGAAGGTTTAGACATACTGGATGGCTTTCTTACTTGATAATATCTATAAATATTGTTCCATGCAAGGCCACTCCCCCGAGCACCATATCAATTCCTTCCCTTCTCAAGACTGATCGTCCTCGATCATCTTTCTTAAAGATTTACATCCCTTCTCAAAGACTATCAATTCCTTCCCTTCTCAAGACCGATTGTCCTCGATCGCCATTATATCTGAAAGGAAACCATCAAACGTCCCTTTTCAAAGTTGATATTTAATCAACCTTTAAAAAGCGTATTAGTCCTTCCATTCTCAGGAATAAACTTATTTCCTCGAGAAGGTCTCCAAAAACCACAAGTTAAAATATTTACTAACCTTCACTAGCACCAACTAGAAGACCTGCGAACATCAGGAATAGCAAACATTCTATTCACCTGGACATGAGCACCAACTCAGTCCATTCACTTGGACATGAGCGTCAACTCATTCCAACCTCTTGGACATGGCGTCAACTCACTCCAACCTCTTGGACATGGCCTCAGCTCATTCCAATCTTGAGGCACCAACCTCAGCCAGTAGCATCAACTACTGCTCAAAATTTTCCATTGAGGCGCCAACCTCAACCCAGTAGCACCAACTACTACTCATAATTTTAGACAACAATATAAAATTATCCGTTGAGGCACTAACCTCAACCATAAGGATGCAATAAGAAATATCTAAAGATTCTAATCACAATCCTTAAACATCAATTTCATATCAGACAAGAGTTAACTGATTTGCAATTTGCTCCTCTTGGACCTGCTTTCTTTTCATCTTTACTCTTCTTGGTTTCAGTCGCTTCTCGCGTTGCCTTAAGATATCTTGTGTGTTGATAACACGGCTTCCATCACCCACAACTCCGCTGGTAAAGGCCGGAACTGTAAAGGGAAAGAATGTTGTGAAAAATAGATGTGTGTCCACTTAGCGTCAATGCAGATGGCAATCCCAAATATAAGGTAGGGTTGGTTGCTCAAGGTTATCCTCAAAAAAAGGAGTTGATTATGATGAAACATATTATCCAGTAGTAGAATGCCGAATATAAGAATTTTGATACCCATGGCAAATGCAGTGAACTTAGAGCTTATGTCTATGTTAAAAAAAAATGATAAAAATACATAGAGCTTTCATTACCAAGAATATAAATGGGTCAACTTTAGAACTAATTAACATTTCTCTTGTTATATTGCAAAATAAAAATTAGAGTACTTCGAGGTGCTACTATAGTAAACCCTTGAGGAAATTGACCTCACCATTGAATATTCGAGTTGACTTTACAATCCATATTTAAAGCTTTATAAATATCATTGAGATTTATCTCTTGAAGTGACAAGTGCTTGATGGACCCAAACGTTTGAGGTCTTTTGGGTCGATCAACCCAAAAGGGTGCCTAGAGCTCTAGTGGTAACCATTATTACGGCTATTTTCAACCTAGTTGTTATGCCGACACAAGGTTGGTGCAAGGCTTAGGTTTTCATGAGAGGTAGATGAAAACCTCAAATATTAGATACAACTAGAAAAAGTAGTTTGTTCTAAAGATGAAAGAAAAAGGCAAGAAAAAGCACCATAAATCAAAGGAAGTGGCAAAAAATTGGCATGATATCATAGCTGGTAACCAAACAATACTCTTTAAAAGAAGAAGGAAAAAGGAATGGATAGGAGATCATCTTTCAATAAGTTTTGAAGGGAGCATATTCTAAAATATATCTTCATTTTAACGCGAACTTGTCCATGAAAATGGCCTATCAGAAAACGGAGGATGGACAAAGGTCCACAATTGAATTGAAGACATAGATACTCAAAATGGGAAGGCTATCAAGTAAGTTTCTTATAATAATTTAATGATAGATTCTATTTCCAAAAGCATAGGCTTCCTTGTTTTGTGCAAACTCATCATCTTATTAGAAAGTAAAATACTGATGCTGTCTTTGGATTTACCACCCATGGGACCAATAGAAGAGATGTCAACAATCAAGCTACTAATTGCTACAAGAACAAGCTCTTTCTAGCCACCAACCCTCTTGTTCAGGGGAACTTTTCTAATGTATGATCAAGCAAGAAACTAGAGAAAATACTATAGATCAAGGCTAGGCTCATCATCAACATAGGAAGAAGGCGATTTAGTTTTTCCTTGGGATATATGTATTGGGGCATTTTCAACCGTAAGAGAATCTATGAACAACCAAACCCAATATGGAAACTTTTGCTTCAAGCGCTTCAAGGTAAGCTGATTTTGTTTCTAAATAAGGTCTCAAAGGTTCTATTTAGGTAGCACCACCTTTTTGCCTTTTTGATAAATAAAGGTCTATTTATCTATCTTTGATAATATGAAGGTTTAGACATCTTGGATGGCTTTCTTACTTGATAATATCTATAAACATTGTTCCATGCAAGGCCACTCCCGAGAGCACCATATCAATTCCTTCCTTCTCAAGACCGATCGCCCTCGATCATCTTTCTTAAAGATTTACATCCCTTCTCAAAGACTATCAATTCCTTCCCTTATCAAGATTGATTGTCCTCGATCGCCATTATATCCGAAGGAAACCATCAAACGCCCCTTTTCAAAGTTGATATTTAATCAACCTTTAAAAGCGTATTAGTCCTTCCATTCTCAGGAATAAACTTATTTCCTCAAGAAGGTCTCCAAAAAGTTGAACATCAACTTAATTTGTCTCAAAGTATAGGCTAATTTAAAATAAAATATTTACTAACCTTCACTAGAAGCACCAACTAGAAGTTTCTATTCGGTTTTGCGAACATCAACTAGAATAGCAAACATTCTAGCAAACATGGACATTTGGACATGGCACCAACTCATTCCAACCTCTTGGACATGGCGCCAACTCATTCCAACCTCTTGGACATGGCGTCACTCATTCCAACCTTGGAGGCACCAACAATCTTGAGGCAGCATCAACTACTACTCAAAATTTTCCATTGAGGCACCAACCTCAACCCAGTAGCACCAACTACTGCTCATAATTTTAGACAACAATATAAAATTATCCGTTGAGGCACTAACCTCAACCATAAGGATGCAATAAGAAATATCTAAAGATTCTAATCACAATCCTTAAACATCAATTTCATACCAGACAAGAGTTAACTGATTTGCAATTTGCTCCTCTTGGAACTCTTCTTACTCTTCTTGGTTTTTTAAGCTTCGCTTTTGCCTTAAGATATCTTGTGTGTTGATAACAACGCTTCCATCACCCACAACTCTGCTGGTAAAGGCCGGAACTGCAAAGGGAAAGAATGTTGTGAAAAATAGATGTGTGTCCACTTAGCATCAATGCAGATGGCAATCCCAAATATAAGATAGGGTTGGTTGCTCAAGGTTATCCTCAAAAGAAGAGTTGATTATGATGAAACATTTTATCCAGTAGTAGAATGCCGAATATAAGAATTTTGATACCCATGGCAAATGCAGTGAACTTAGAGCTTATGTCTATGTTAAAAAAAAATGATAAAAATACATAGAGCTTTCATTACCAAGAAGTGTTCTCGAATATAAATGGGTCAACTTTAGAACTAATTAACATTTCTCTTGTTATATTGCAAAATAAAAATTAGAGTACTTCGAGGTGCTACTATAGTAAACCCTTGAGGAAATTGACCTCACCATTGAATATGGTGGTATAAATTCGAGTTGACTTTACAATCCATATTTAAAGCTTTATAAATATCATTGAGATTTATCCCTTGAAGTGACAAGTGCTTGAGGGACCCAAAAGTTTGAGGTGTTTTGGGTCGATCAACCCAAAAGGGTGCCTAGAGCTCTAGTGGTAACCACTATTACGGCTATTTCCAACCTAGTTGTTATGCCCACACAAGGTTGGTGCAAGCCTTAGGTTTTCATGAGAGGTAGATGAAACCTACTGTCATCTCAAATATTAGATACAACTAGAAAAAGTAGTTTGTTCTAAAGATGAAAGAAAAGGCAAGAAAAAGCACCATAAATCAAAGGAAGTGGCAAGAAATCGGCATGATATCATAGCTGGTAACCTAACAATACTTAAAAGAAGAAGGAAAAAGGAAGGATAGGAGATAAATTTCAATAACCAAGGGAAAATATATCTCATTTTAACGCAACCATTGCCTTGAAAAATGGCCAGAGAAAAACGGAGGGGTGCAAGGTCCACAATATTGGTAGATACTATATATAAGCACATCAAGTAAGAATTCCTATAACAATTTAATGGCTCTTTTGAAAAGCATAGGCTTCCTTGTTTTGCTTGCCGTACAACTTGCTGATGCTGCTGATCCCGATCCATTAACAGATATCCCTACTAATGCTACCAATTTTGTACTTCGAAACCTCTTGATCAATGGTGCTGTAGTCTCTGATACGGGGGGTACTCGAGCAGCAATGAACACTGATATTTTTCCAGGATATATGTATGTTTTCATTTTTAAGAGTGGTTTTGGTGTCCCATGTCTTTGAACGAAATAATGGTGCATTCTTTTTTTTTTTAGGTCTCAAGGTATTACTTATGTAAGATTCCTAATGATACCATGTGGAGTTAATCCGCCACATACACATCCACGAGCTAGTGAGCTACTTATGCTTATCTCTGGAGGCCCTTTACAAGCAGGGTTTGTAGATACCAGAGGTGAGATTATAGATCATCAACGCCTTACATATTAGGCTATTCTAATCCTTTTTTTCCTATTAGGGGTGGCACATTTAAACATTTTATATCCCGGCGATGTGACAGTCTTCCCAAGAGGAATGATGCACTTTGAACTTAACGTGGGAAACACAACAGCAGATTATATCTCTGCACTCAATAGCCAAAATCCTGGCACTTTGGTATGTACTATGATTTTTGTTATTGTTGGAGGAAATGAATCTTCTAAATGCTTTGTGCTTGGTGGAATTTGTAGACTTCTGCAGATGCCCTCTTCAAGATTCCTCCAAGAGTAGTAGCAACATCTCTCAACCAACCATTGCACAATGTTTGGGCCATTAACTCAACACTCTTTGCCTACTCCACAAGTCTTAAGAGGACTAACACCAGTGGATGTGTCCCTGGTAGAGATATCACTACCTCCTTTTAAGAAATGAAAACAATAATTTAAAATATAGAATAAGAAGATAATACTATAATTCTAACATATATATACATAACTCACTAAAAGTGTAAAGTGAGCCTGCCTTTGACAATATATTCATATATGTTATAAATTCATGAAGGAGTAACATATGTTTGAATGAACTGGGGTTGTCTTCAGCACATCTTTGAATGATTGAAATAATTTAACTTCAAATCCTTTTTTCTTCCTTTTTCCCTTTTTATGTATTTTCATTCATTGTCACACATGGGACATGAAAAGTATCTGTTGCTAACCATGATTTTATCCTTCGACTGATTGCAACTTATATACATTTACATATGGGAATGTTTAGGATCCTAATGTGGCTAGATGCAAATTAGTTTTCTCGGAGTGGTGGGTTTTAGGATCACCGTGTGCAAACTCTAATATATATATAACTTTGCATACTTATATTAAAGGTCCTCAAGACTAGGACTGATGTTGGTTATGCTCGATAGTTTAAGGTCCTACCATGTACACCCCCCCAACCCCAAATGTGTCTTTGCCTTTGGAGATCTAGTACTTATTTTATTTTGGATGGGTTACTTACTATCTAAACATATATAAGGCAGTGTTATTTTTTGTTTAAGCCTAATATTTTTTCACCAAGAAAAACTCTGGAAGAGACACGTGTAAGCCTTCATTTAAAAAAAAAATTAAAAAAAAGGGGCCAAAGCCATTAATAGCCGATAGGAGAAGCTGCACTTACTGCAGTCATATATCATTGCTGCATTGTCCACTAGCTGGCTTCCATACTCCGCACTCGCGGCATCCCTATTCCGCCATAGCCAGACGATGGATCATATCGCTCTCTTCCCGTCAGATGTTGTTTACCTGATAAATCCTGCGGCTAGAGGAAGAGGCAAAAGGGATCCTGCTTCTCTATCCTCTGCTTTGATTTGTGCGATGCATCGACAAATAGAGGTAAGCACAGAGGATAAAGCCCTCTTTACCTTTCAAAGTTTTCTAGACACCTTGTGACATATCCGCCATGCATGTTTCTTGCAGTGGAGAAGCTGTGTTGCCCAATATTTAAAGCCAAAAATAACGATTTGATGCCATATCCATCCAATCTTACTCTTGAACACTTGAAGTGTGGCGTTCAGCCGCGATGCTCGGCCCCGGGGCGTATCGCATCTTTACTACCAGAATCCTGGCGATACCGCGCCGTCTCAATCGGCGGTAATGCGCCCGGCGCAATACCAAGCAAGGTAAGCCCTAGGGGGCAACTTGCAATGGTCGCGCACTTAGCAATCGCAGCACTTTTAGACCTTTAACCCATTAAAAGGTAGACCAAGGGTCATGGAAACCCTAAACCTAACCGATAAAACACATAAGGCACCAAACCCTAACATTCCCTTTTAAGCCTGGACCTTCCGGGAAGCTCAGGATTCAAGGGCAGAGAGTCAATTCCAACTCCCACGATGTCCGGTGCACCCGGCTTATTGGGGATGATCCTCCCGGCTTCGCATTTCGGGCGAGCGAGACATGGGCCCGGATCGAGAGGAGTGAACGAGGGGATCGTATTATTTGGTGGATTGAATAGCATAAACCTTATTCCAGCCGCGAAGACAGTAGGTTTAGCCTATTAAGTCACCCTTAATAGCCAAGATTGACTCTAACTAAAGAACCTAACTCATGAGATAGATTAGTTCTTTATTACTTATGTTGATATGATGGCGGATGTATTACGTGGACTCATTGTATTGGGAAGGGGGGTAGAGACTTGAAGCTTAGTAGATGATGCTCCTAGATAGTCCCTCTTAGTGCATTACTAGATTTGGCATTTTGTGTACAAAGACCCCCACGGTTGTGGGTGAAGGGGCCGAGGCGGCTTAGAATGAGGTTAGATGTTCGACCCTTGGCCCGATCCCTACGGTGTGTAAGGCCCCACAGGGGATCCAGTGACTAGGTCTAATGGCTTGCCCGAGGTGTGGGTAAGGCATGGGCTCGACACCGTGGGGTGGAGTTCACCTTCCAGTGGGTTAAGTCCCGAATAAGGCGGTGGCCCTCTAGTCACCTTGGGTCAGCATGTAGATCTCAGGAGGGGAGTGATCCCTACACGCCCCATCGGGGCCCTGGGGAGATGTAACCAGGGAATAGCCCCTTTGGCTATGCACGGCCGAGACTACCAGTCGAGGGTCCCAACACTTTTCAACCTACTGCACGCAAAGTGTGTGGAGGGAGGCGGATGGAGTGGACAACCCAATGCCATGTTCTTATGCCAGCCCAATCCATTGTCATGATTACATGCGCAATGAACTCTGGGGGCCCAAGCTTGTCAGTCCATCCCATTATGCTAGAGCCTTGGGTAGGAACTTCCTTTGTATTGTCTTGATCTTTGTCTATCACGGATGTTGATGTGCCACCCTTGAGGTGGATATATGATGTTATGTTCTTGGCGTGTATGTTTACGCTTCCGCGGCTAGGTAGGCCACGAGGGAAGGCGGGGTAAAATGACCCCTTCACTCTTCCCCACTTTGTGGACTCTAGGCGGTCCGCGTGATATGTGTGGAGGGCCTGTATCGGTGTGGATGTGGTGTGCGGGGGATGAACTCTGTTTGTATCACGGTCGCGGGCATCGTATATGAGTAGGGGCGTCACGGTGGTATCGGGCGATGTTCTTGGAGACCAAAGAGCAAAGCAGCGACCATGCTCGATAGTACTAACTTGATAGGATCCTCAAGCCTCGAAAAGTGGGAATTTTTTTCTCATTTTGGTAGTTTATGCTAAGCTAGTATGATTAAGTAAATTGGAACTTAATAAGACTAAAAGAATGAGCCAAAACCTCCTCGGGCAAGGTGGTCTCTGATTTCGCGCC
This sequence comes from Isoetes taiwanensis, assembly GCA_021234155.1. NCBI lineage: Eukaryota > Viridiplantae > Streptophyta > Lycopodiopsida > Isoetales > Isoetaceae > Isoetes > Isoetes taiwanensis. The sequence continues at coordinate 12,327,547 of JAJEKV010000044.1, read as the reverse complement.
TGGTCAAGAACTAAACTTTAGTTTTTGAAGCAGGAAAGGCGTGAACATTGAGCTAGAACACCTTAAAACATGATGAATTTGAGAAAAATAATGTGGTAAAGCTAGTTCCAAGGTAGGAATTAGTTAGAATAGCATGTTTAAATTACTTAAATTACTTAAAAATGTGCAAGATCTCACGACTCGGCCTGGTCAAAGAACTAAACTTTAGTTTTTTGGGCAATAGTATGAACATCGAAACAAAGATCACTCAAACATGATGAATTTGAGAAAAATAATGTGGTAAGGCTAGTTCAAGGTAGGAATTAGTTAGAATAGCATGTTTAAATTACTTGAATTACTTAAAATGTGCAAGATCTCACCGGCTCGCTTTGGTAAAAAGAACTAAACTTTAGTTTTTGGCGAGGCGCTACATGAGACCTCAAAAACTTTGAACTTCCATAACTTGAGCTCTGAGCTCCAAATCGCCTGAAAATTGTTGCAATAGGACCGTTAGACAGCCTAGAATCCATTTATGACCTCAAATTAGGCTAGAAATGTCAAACCCCAGCTCAAAATGACCAAAATTCCTCAAACCCTTGAATTGTTTTTCCAAAGCGTGGTTTGTTTGTAAATAAAGCATACCCCATTAGTACCTGTAAAGTATTGCTCTCGGCTCAAAGCTGATGCCTTACTCCTAGATAGAAGTGCCCAAGAACACCCCTTGCGTTATAGTCATCTAGACCTCGACATAGCAACCCAAGTCAAGCTGTTGGTACATCACCTCCGGGTCATGCCAAAAGCATAAACCTTAACCTAATTACTGTGTCCTTCTAATAGAGTTTGACTTATATAGCCGCCACATTGACACTCCCTATTGCGGGAATACCTAGAAAGGGCTAGAGTCTAGAGCTGCCCAAAGCCGCGCCATGTGTAGGATTGGACCCCTCCCTCAAACCAACTTTGCTAGGACCTTAGAGTATGCCTCAAAATCATCGGAGGTCTTGCAAAACAACCCTCATGTCATGCCATACCTGCGTCCTAATATCCATAGACTTGGAGATTATAGATATGTCTCGATAATCTTTGCTCGAGCCATCTTGCTTGCTTATAGAGCCCAAAATGTTGTAGGAGAGCCCTTCAAGTAGACCCTTGGACTCTAGAATATCTGGCGTTACTTTTTGAAGGGCGGGGGCTAGAGCCCTTGAAGAGGTAGGCGCAACCCCTTGAAGACATCAAGGTCCCAGCAATTTGTCTGAGAGGAGATAAGGAGAGGGAACCAGAAAAGCGGACCAAAGAGAGGAAGCACAGCGACAAACACCAAAAGCCCGACAAGCGAGTAGAGCAGGACACCATCGGCCTAGCATCAATCTTCATCAAATGGGAAGGATATTTGGTAACCAGCGGCATCAAGAATTTTCTAGATGTCAACCTCTCAAACTACCCGTCCATGAGCTCACATCGAAGAGGATCTCGGCGCCTTCACCAACTTCGGCCACATGAGTTTCAAATGGAAAAGCGCAAAGGCGACAAAATCTGAGTGCGCTCTAAAGGCGTTAGAATCGATCTGCCCATTAGCATCACGAGCTAGGGCGGAAGACATAATCTTACGTGAGGGAGAAAGTCATGGCGACCCCGGGGCGTATAGAAGCAGGAGGGAAGACCACCATGACCTTGCAGCCGGTAAGCTCAAAGCGAATGTCATGCAATGTCAACAAAAGGAACAACCAAGCTAGATAACCACAAAGCACCTAAGGATGCCGGGACAAGCTTCCGGCTCCCTTGTTGCCGGGGAGAACTTTCATCGGTTCCAAAAAGTAGGAGACCATGAGGGGGAGGCGCATATCAGGGAAGGAACATCTCCGACTTGAAGGCCTATATCAGCATTAGGGGCAAGATCAAGGAGGGAGCATATTCTTTCGAACAAAATTCACGGACCCGAAACACCTAGAAACCAAAGGAAGGGCGACCTTACTCCGTCGGCCCGAGTCTGAGCTTCGAATGGATAGGACCCAAGGGCCCGGAGGAGCGACCTAGCCAGCAGGTACAAATCATGCAAAAGGCGACCAAAAGGAGCTATGATAGGTGCAATGAAGATGATCACACTTCCGGGCACAAGAGAGGCACCTCGGAATGGAGCAAAGCCCAAAGCAGCAGGAGTTGCACTCGAAATTCAACTGCGAAGGAATGACAATGCAACGACCCCGATCTCGAGCCGAAGATATTCAAAGAATGGTTGGCCCGCAATAGCCAGGGTGATCCTACTCAAGCGATCAAGCGGCACCGCTGGCGGCAACCTTACAGCGACACACCCGCATGTAGGGATGTTGGCGGTCTTTGCATTCCTCACGGCGAATATACACATTAAGGAGGAGCATCTTTCTCAAGGGATCACATCGACAAACACTCGCCGCAACTAAGCGTGGCGAACTTCGGATCAGACATGAAGCTCAACAATAGTAGCGGCGTCTCAAGGAATCGAGTCAACGAGCGAAGAAGATGCGATAAAACCGAAGAATCAAAGCGATAGGAGGAGGAAACCCTAAAAAGGGTATAAACATTTAAGTAGATCTTCGTAGTTGTTTTGGAAAAGTGGATGAATTAAAATCCCAATGTAAATGCGTATATGTGTATTGTATACACCGGATGTTCCACAGATATAGTGGAGAAACATGAGTACAGTCATGTTTTATGGATTGCTTACTTAGATCAGGAAGCTCCTTCACTTGACTACCAAAAGAGGAAGCAAGGAAGCACAACAATAGCCCAAGATCAGAATGGAAAGGCAAGTCACGAGGGAGAAGCGTTGACTCAAACACTTTGGAAGTGCCCTCAAGTAGAAGGCAGCTCGTCCCCCAATGTCGAGAACAAAGACAACAACGGTCATGTCAAGATCATGGTACTACACGGGACATCGTCGGGGCCTTAACACTACCTCTTGTGGCAGCAACAACTTGGCGAACTTATGACGAGTGGCCTCAACAATAGGAGAGCAGCCAGGCAACAGCGAGCCAACTAAGAAGGCAACATCTCGACAACCATAATTCCACCTTGTGGTAATATAGGGTGATCGCGCTATGACGCGTGTATTAGATGGAGATGCACTTTACGAAAGCCCACGTGGCGAGGAGATATGCCTTCAACAACTAGGTGATGGCCGTCGGGTACTCCTACCCAGTAATTAGAAGAGAAGAAGCCGATCATACCTCAGGACATGGTGGCGTCAAAGCGCCCAAGGTAGAAGCATTCGACACCTTAACAACAAGGATAGCAACTGAAGCACCTTGGCAAAAGAGAGTTCAAGATAATAGCGGGGCTATTCAGCGGCGGAGGGAGTATATTTAAGGCGGTACTCCTTCAACTCAAGGGCTAAGGCTGCTTGAGATATAAGGATCCATCATCAGACAATATAGCCGGCGGGGAGGAGAGCCATGATGCTTTACTTGCCAGAGAGACCGACATGCATAGAGGACAAAGGTCGAGGAACGAAAATTTGGAGAAGTGCTAGCAACCGACTTCTTCCACGAGCTCCCCTAGAGGCAGCGGGAGGATCAAAACCGACGAGCACAATCAAAGCCAGGAAGGTACCTCAAGACAAGAAGGCGGCATAGTGGGCGTGACAACGTCAAGCCATGTGATGAGGGATCAAACAAGGAAGTTTGGAGGCTTCGATGGAGAAGCAACTAAGTGAGCGAGCCGATGTGACTTTGCGTGGACTTGCATGCAACTTGGTGAACCAAGGATGGGCGATTCAAGAACAAGCGCTAGAAGAGAACAACTCAGGAGTATAGCCAAAGGAATCGCCACGGCCACAAGAGGCGCCTTCAAATAGCCGAAAGTATCATGAAGGGGGATAATTCCGAGAAACGAGGATCGGAAGCGGAACCCAAAATGTTGAAGCATCAGCGACCAGCACACCTTTAGTTAGAATGTGATCCAAAGCGTGTTGTGCCATAGCCGACAAACATCGGAGGGCCCAAGTACATCAACAAGTTACCCAGTACGAAATGGCGTACAAATAGGAGGATATGGATCGTCGGCACCACCATTGCACCGGGAGGAACACCGAATGACATCACCAAGGAGTAGGTGTGCAGCTCGAAGGAGGCACAAGGGGGACCTAATAGCTCTAGTAGTAATTGTAGTTATGTAAGCTATATGCTTGCATATATAGTTCCTGTTATTCCTTCCCTCCCATAGTGTAACGGATCAAAGGAAGAGATGTCGGGGCTATTTGCGGGGGTGAAGCAATCAACATCCTCAACACTCTTGGGCAACACGATAGCGGCAAAGAGGACTCGGCGTATGAGACATCGATGGAGTCGAAGAAACAATATCGGATACAAAAGTCGTCCTTTTTATTTTGCCAAGACAAAGAGTTCAAGATGAAAGATCTTTTTTCAACCGGCGCCACCAAAGGGCTTTTGAAAAGTGGCATGGAAGATTTCAAGTGATCAACTACACCCAGCAAGCCACCAGCAATGAGAGGCTTCTAACGAACAAAGTCAACCTCTACATCAAAGAGGATCCACCGTCAAGGAGGCGGAAGTATCGGCGACTCGGAAGAGCGTTACCTTGCTATTTCAAGCGGGCAGCGTAAGGTGGATGAGCTTCTAGCAAGCTCAAGCATCTAAGGCCATGGGGCCTAGTAGGTTAAATGTAGGGATGGTAACATCGATATTGGGATTAGAAGGCATTGTTAGACATTCTCCGAAAGATTGCCCCAATATTGAGCTAAAGCGTCAAATATTGGGAAGGAAAGCATATAGGAGTAACTAAAATTATACCCGATTGTTAACGGACATCCAACATATTGAAACCACTTGGTGAGATTGATCACCTCGCTAAGAAGGAATCATTACTAGGATAATTGTTGACCATGTATAAATCTAGTACCTCCAAAAAGAATAATCCAATAGAAAGAAAGAAGTAATCTAACAAGTCAGGCCAACTTGTTACGGCGACATCAATTCGATTGGTAGGAATATTCCAAGAATTTAAATAACTAAGAAAGGGGAATCTCTAGAATATAAAAGAATAGTACATGTAAGATACATCTAAAATAAGAATTATAGTAATCAAATAGTCTTTTTGAGACAAAAGGAATTGTCGTCATGACAAAACCTTGTGGGATAGAATCGTTCTAACTAAGTAGGTAACCCATAACTATATTGAAAGAAATGATAACATAATATGTGCATCCATCTTAGATGGTTATATATGTAGCTAAGGCTAGTAAATTAATGCGCTAAAGTAAAGAAGCGTATAACCTCTTAAGGGAGAGAATAGATATGGCGTTGTGTACAACGTCATTGAAGGTCTTGAGGACCATTTTCTTTTAGAAGAAAGTGGGAGGGCTCAATCTTATGATTGAAGGTACTTGCATCGAATTGACAGACCCGTAGAATAGGAGTTCACTCGGCAATGGCGGCCGAATAGAGCGTAAAATAGATAGGTACCTTAGGCTCGGGGAGGCCTTCAATATGCGGAGGCCGGCGTAGTAGCTATCTACACCAATGAAGTGGAGCAAAACTATGGGAGCAACACAACGACCAAGTCATCTCCAAATTACTCGAAGGCCGCTGGCTCGGTGGATGCATTCTAGCCTTAGGTAAAGTGCGCATGCATTATAAGCTTTAATGTGTCTTATAGATAAGTTAAATATAGATCCTAATAATTGCATAGAATTTACTGTACGTATATGTATCATACGGAAATAAGTTAAATAACAACGATAATGTGAGGTAGCATGTTAATTAATCCTTCACAAGAATGCAATTCCTTCCAAGGATAGCTATATGACCTCGGAGTCCTTATAATATAGATAGAAAATAGAATTCAGATACACTTAAGTGCATCTTAGGGATATACTTCCAAAGGGTAATCACGGGACCCAAGGAAGAGAATAAGAAGCACATCTAATTCTTGTGTATGATAATTAAAACCTTCTCTATGTAACAATAGGTCAAAAATCAAGGTTATTGTTTAAATATTCGCGATCTAAAGTCGTTAAATATTGTAAAGATTAGAGTAATCGGAAGTAATGTATCGGTACTATGATAATGTTAATTCATAAATATTACCTTAGGGTAATTATGTTAATCACATGCATTAAAGGAGCCACAAAAAATCGGCTCGGGCATGTCGATTTGTGTTTAGATTAGTTTCATGTGTAGTTAAAGATTAATCACGCATGCAACCTATGCCAGTATGGGTTGCATGCGTATTTACGATGATGAGATCATTACGGTGATCTCTGGGGCGATGGTGTAATGTCAATGTAGGCATGGATCGCGGTGCCGCTTGCAAAGTCTACTTACGTCCCCACGGAAGTAGGCGACCTCGAGAAGAAAGGAGGTCATTGAGGGAATGCATTGATAGGAAAAGCACCTCTAGCCCCATATATGCTTTGATAGGAGGAATCGGCCTTCCGCCCCATATCACGGGGAAGGACCTATCCTCCCTATTTGGGCAACTAAAGGTGTAGGCATGGGCCATATAGGCATTATAGTATTTGTCTCCACGCCCGCGATGGAAGAAACATCCTCTTCCCTACTGGGGAGATTAGCCATGCATTCATGTAGATAGGTGGGGTGGTCACCACATAACCAAAATTTTATTAATAATTAAAATGGTACCAGCGTAGTGTCGACTGCACCCAATAGAAGCTCAGGAGGGCAAGGAGGTCGAAGAGCTCACGAGACTTTGCAACATAAATTTTGTTATAATGTGTTGCAAGGGATGAAGAAATACCTTAGAAGTGTAAATTTTTGTATGAAATTGATAAACTTTGATAAACTTAAATGTTGTATTAAGTAAGGTTAATAATTACCTTTGCGGGGATTAAGTTATGAAGTGATAAGTTAATTGGATAATGAAATAGTGCAATAATGTCTTAAACATTACCTTAGAGTAATTCTAATAATTAAGATAGTAAGTATGTAATTATAGATATTGTAAAATTAATGCGGGGATTTTAAGGTGAAGACTTGCAACACAAATTTTTGTTGGAATGTGTTGCAAGGAATGAAAGAGTACCTCAAATAATAATTGTATATGAAAGTGTTAAATTGTGACAAACTAAAAGTTGTGATAATGGAAACTAATAAGTACCTTGTTTTAATAGAATTTACAATTGACAAGTTATTTGATAATGTAATGGCGTAATAATGAATTAAAAATATTACCTTAAGGTAACCTTAATAAATGTGTAAGTATTATAGTAGTATATCATATGCATCGGGTTGATTGTGGGTTAGGAAGATTCCAAGGTGGGGAGACCTAACGATCTTTGCGGGACGACATCATTTCAAGGTGGGGAGAATGTGGCGTTCGGCCGCGATTATATGGTCGGTCCGGGGCGTATCGCATCTTTGTATCCAGCGCCACGCTGCACCGTCCCAATCGACGATGTATCGCAGCGTGTACCCAAGCAAAAGGTAAAGCCTAGGGGGCAACTTGCAATGGTGCGCATTAACTTAGCAATCGCGCCGCACTTTTAGACCTTTAACCCATTAAAGGTAGACCAAGGGTCATGGAAACCTAAACCTGCGGCACCAAACCTAATATTCCCTTTTAAGCCCGCAGACCTTCGAGCTCGGTCAGGTACCAGGAGTCGAATTCCAACTCCCACGATGTCCGGTGCACCCCGGCTTGTCGGTCGTCCTCCGGCTAATCGCATTTCGGGGCGGAAGCGAGACATGGGCGCCGGATCGAGAGGAGTGAACGAGGGATCGGTATTTGAGTGGGATTGAATAGCATAAACCTTATTCCAGCCTTGAACATTTAGGGTTTAGCCTATTAAGTCACCCTTAATAGCCAAGATTGACTCTAACTAAAGAACCTAACTCTATGAGATAGATTAGTTCTTTATTACTTATGTTGATATGATGGACGGATGTATTACGTGGACTCATTGTATTGGGAAGGGGGTAGAGACTTGAAGCTTAGTAGATGATGCTCCTAGATAGTCCCTCTTAGTGCATTACTAGATTTCAGACAATTGTACAAGAACCCCACCAGGTTGTGGGTGAAGGGGCGGGGGGCTTAGAATGAGGTTCGTGTTGACCCTTGACCGATCCCTACGGTGTGTAAGGCCTCTAGGGGATCAGTGAGTGACTAGGTCTAATGGCTTGCCCGAGGTGTGGGTAAGGCATGGGCTCGACAGGTGGGGGTGGAGTTCACCTTCCAGTGGGTTAAGCCGAATAAGGCGGTGGCCCTCTAGTCACCTTGGGTGGCATGTAGATCTGCGGAGGGAGTGATCCCTACACGCCCCATCCCGGGGACTGGGGAGATGTAACCGAGGAATAGCCCCTTTGGCTATGCACGTGAGACTCTGATCAGTCCCAACACTTTTCAACCTACTACGCAAAGTGTACACGAGGAGGCGGATGGAGTGGACAACCCAATGCCATGTTCTTATACCCAGCCCAATCCATTGTCATGATTAAATGCGCAATGAACTTCGGAGGCCCAAGCTTGTCATCCATCCCGTATGCTGAGCCTTGGGTAGGAACTTCCTTTGTATTGTGCTGATCTTTGTCTATGCGAGATGTTGATGTGCCACCCTTGAGGTGGATATATGATGTTATATTACCGCGTGTATGTTTACGCTTCCATGACTAGGTAGGCCACGAGGAAGGCGGGGTAAAATGACCCCTTCACTCTTCCCACTTTGTGGACTCTAGGCGGTCCGCGATGATATGTGGAGGGCCCCCGTGATCGGTGTGGGAGTGCTTGGGGATGAACTCTGTTTGTATCACGGTCGCGGGCATCATTATACAGTAGGGGGCGTCACATGAAGGGTGGCGAATATATATTTTAGTTACTCTTTATCCGGTACCCCTTTGCCAGATTCTATTTTTGCTTCGTTCAGAATACCTGTATTATATGGTGCAGCATATATTAGGTTTGTTTCTACGCTCTATTCACACAGATGCATCGGAACGGCGCTATACGCTTCTATTCACGAGAAGCATCATCGGGGGACCGCGGCGTCTTACGCTTCCATTCACGGAGAAGCAAAAAGCAATTAATTTTTTTCTCAAGTTATGGAGTCTCCGCTAGAATGGCGTAGAAAGGCGGCATCTTTGCCGTGAAAAAGTTTGAGTTTTGGCACGGACATAGATGTGTTTGTTGGTCTGCAGGTCGATTCCATTCCACAGAGCCAAGGCGAAGAGCAAATTGGAAACTTGAAACGCTTTTGGAGGTTTGGTTCAATGCTTATTGAATTTAACAAAGTGACAGGGATGGAAGGACATGGCCTTTTTTTTTTTTTTAGGGTAAGAATTGGTTTTTCCATTAATCAAGAAAAATCATACATGGTTGATCTGCTAGACATAGCAAGATCTTTGAAACAAAATATTCCTAGATTGTGACTGGAATGTAAAACTAGTCCAAAAATATTATCAGTCTCCACGGCTTGACTGTTGGTAAGTCGGTAGCAATAAAGCGATCACGTAGATGAAGGAAAAAGAGCCACGACCCCAGCAAATTTCTGTGATTACCTGTATTAGCTAAAACCAAAACAAGATTAGGAGGCAAGGTTGAGCAAAGTATGTTCAGGCAGATGGAAAAACAATCCCTGAAGATCCAATGTAAGCTTAGGAAAATGGAAGGTCTAGGAGCAGAGGGAATAGGGTGCAGCAGATCCAAAAATATAGGCATCTTCTGTCTTGTCAGCAGCATCATCAATGCAAGAAGACTCGGTTCCACATAAGCATAGTAAGGAACCATATAGATGCGCCAAAAGTACAGGTGTATAATCTTGCTCCCCGTATCTTATGAACTGATTCAACGACATGTAGCGGTGCATTACATAGATAAGAAATCAAACATGCAGAACATCTGGGTCACTTCTCTGCAGAAGGCTTCAGGTAGACTTGACCTCATGTGTATGTCAGATTGAGATGTATTAATGCTGCTCCAGAAGGGCTCAAGTTCTTGGCCTGCATCATTCTTGATGTCATCCATGTCTCCAAGGCTTTCTTTACACACTCTCAAGTATGCTAGAATCATCACAAAAGGCAGAGTTAGAATTAATAACACATAAATTAGAGACAAACAAATCAAAAGCCCCCCTAAAGGCACCAATTGAGTCCCATTTCCTGTTATATTTGTCAGCCAATTTCCTTTTATGAGCTGTTGCAGTAGATTCAACGTCAAGCTGGAAATGCATCTTAATCCAAAAGATAGAGAAGTTCTTTTTACCATACACAACTCTATTTCTTGCTTTCCAAATATTCCATAAAGCAATGAACATAATAGTATTGGCAAAGGCACAATTGTTTTGAATATAGGATAAGAGATTGCCATTAACTCTCATGGGAAAGAGGAATCCCAGCCTCTCATTAAACCAAGACCAGAAAGGGTTAAGCTTCAGTGGACAAAGGAAAATGTGCTCAGCACTCTCTTCCATGTTGCAAGCAAGCTGGCAATTTGGGGAAATGTTCTCATATCTTTTGGAGATCATTTGTAAAGTAGAGATACTCTTATTTGCCAACAGCCAGATAAAAAAGTTAATTTTAGGAAAACAATAAAGAGTGCGGACTTCCTTAAAAGAGTCACGCCATCCTCCTCGAGGAGATAGACCATTTGGAAGAAGCTTTAGAGGAGTAGCAGAGTCACTAATGATTGAATATACATTACTTACCTTGTAATGACATTTGCCATCAAATTCGGTTTGTAGCTTTAGGCACCACATAGTTAAGCCAAAAGTGAGGAAGAATAGTTCTGATATGATAATATATCTTTCTGTCACTTGAAGTACCTTGAAGTATTCTCTTAAAGGCTGTCCAGGAAATAAACTTGCCATCTACATAAAGATCACTCAGCAGCCTGAAACCATGATCATTCCACTTTTTATAAATTCTTGGGTGCCTCAAGGCCCAAAACAACATTTGCATGATCATTAAGGATAGGATTCGGAAAATAGACATGTTAAGGTTTAGATCATTGAGGGCAGCATATTCAAAGCAGGTTTGAACTTTATTCCATGCCATAATGATATTCCTCATTAGAGGGGAAGTATTAGGACCAGGGTGAAGATTATTGAAGCAAGAATCAGGGAAGATATGACTTAAGGAAGGATGACCAACCACGTGAGAGCTCTGAAGCCAAAATTTGACAAATTGAGAAGCGGGGACTAGAATTAGACACAAGAGAATTCCACACATATTTCCCGGCTAGGGCAACAAGCTTGCGGTGCGGATCCTTACAAAAGAGACCACCATGTTTCTTGGGCTTTTACAACATACTTCCAACCTACTAAGTGAGACCCCTTCGGATAAATCTTCTTATAAGTTTCTCAATTTCCGATAAGTAGCTTTAGGGGCCACTAGAGGCGGAAGAAAAGTAAATGTGGGAGATAGCAAGGACTGAATTAGCTTAATAATAGTCCTACACTGCAAAAGATAGGCTCCCCTCTAAAATGATTCAACTTCTTCTTAATTCTATCAATAATAGGTTGCCAAAGACCTTTCAAGGAGGGATTAGGAGATAAAGGCATTCCCAACAAAGTAGAAGCTTGGTTGCAATTAAGGACCTTGATATCAGCAAAATTTATGCGGATATTATCTCCAATGATAACATGATTTGGCCAGATTTAGATTTACACAGAGGGGTGAGAATTGTTTGATAATTTCAAGAAAACTTCAATATTAGAGAGATCAGCATCAAGGAAGGCAAAGGTGTCATCAACATATTGAGAAATAGTAAGACAATCCTCCTGTTTGGCATTTGAAGACCTCTAATCTCCCCAGATTTTTTTTTTGAATGAATTCACTTGCCCTTGTAAGCATCTCAGCCACAATTAGGAAGAGATAGGAGCAAGGGGCATCCTATCTCACACCAGAAAGAGGAAAGAACTGAGAGGGAGAACCATTTACAATGGCTTGAGAATTTGAGTGAATGTTGGACCATGAATTAACGGCTTAAGTTTAGGATGAAAGCCAAACTTAGTGAGAGCAATGTCTAGGAAATCCCATCTACAGTGTCAAAGGCTCTCTTAAAGTCAAGCTTGAGGAGACACACAATTTTGATTGGAAACTTTATTCCAATGAAGACCCTCCATGGCTGAAATATAATTGTCTAAGATAAACCTCTTGGACAGGAAGGCAGATTGATAATGAGAGATATTTTTCTGCAGATACTCTTTGATTCTGTTGGCAATGACTTTGGCACAGATTTTGTATGAGGTATTGGTGAGAGATATAGGCCTCCAATCTGAAAAAGCAGATGGATTATCTATCTTAGGTATAAGAGCAATGAGGCCAGTAGAGATAGATGAATGTAGACCTCTCACCATTGAGATAACATCATCTTTAAGAAGGTCCCAAAAATGAATGTAGAATTCACTGGGAATGCCATCAGGCCCAGGGGATTTACATTTACCAAAAGATCTCAAGACCTTAAAAATTTCATGCTCAGCAGGAGGTACAATAAAAGAGTCATCCATAGTGTCAATAGAATTAGGGATAATCCTATCAATCAAATCAAGAAAAATCTTTTCTCTTGTGGAGTCAATATCTTGAGGAGCAATTTTGAAAAAAGAGAGGCATAGTTATCATGAAAGAAGGTTCGATATTCTTTGGATCATCAAGCAAAGACCGGCATCAGGTTCTAATTTCGGTAATAGAGTTTCTTAGCGACCTAGCTTTGGCTACCTTAAAAGAACCTTGAGCTACCACAATCCATTTCTTTGTTAAATTTGACTTTGCACTTGATTGTTGAGCTTTTAGCTTCAACCTCCTCTATACTCTTGAGATAATTTTCCACTAATTCTTCACCCACATGCAAGTTAAGATTGTATGGATCATCTTGGCCGGGGATCTTATGCTTCTCATATGAGTTAACAAGTCCTCTTTCTCCTTTAGTCTTGTGAGGTGCTTCTTTCTAGACCATTCTTTAATCCTTTTTGGCTTTCTTGATCTTAGCATAAAAGCTTTTCATAGATTGATGGCTGCAATCAGATTGAAGACCAGAGATAAAAGCCACGAAATCATTCACAAATGATTCATTTTCAAGAAAACACAATTGAAATTGTAGGGAATATTTCCATCTCTTGGAATTTGAGTCAATTGCCTTGTGCACAGAATTGTGGTGATGATCAAGAAATTATATTCCCTTCATCACTTGTAACAAAACAATTATCGGAGAGAAGAGTTAGGACTGCGGACATAGAATCTATCAAAAGCTGATAGACCCTCTTATCCCCTTTTTGCTTATTAGACCAAGTGAAGGAGGCTGTAGAAGGGGACATGCACAAGTGAGGAATCGGAGATAAGACTATTCCAATTACATCTCTCGAGGAGGAGACATATTAATATTATTCCCCTAATTTCATGTTCCATGAAGGGGTATTATTAAAGTCCCCTCCAACAATCCAATCAGAGATAGTATTATTCGCAACCAAGAGTTAATATCATTCAAAGCATCTCCTATCCTTGGGGCAAGTTGGGGCATAGATGTTAATAATACCAAAAATAGAATTTTGATAATTAAAGGTAAGCGACTTGCCACAATTTAGAAGGGGAATTGAAGAAACTAAGATGCTCAAGGTTTTCGGATCATAATGATGCCACCACTTCTCCCATTGGCCTCAATCCGGGTGGAATGAGATCTGGATAAATCAGTCCACCAAGATTGGAGGTTTCAAATTTTGGAAGTTTAAGTTCTTGCGACAAAATCACATGACATTATAGCTCTGATTTTTGAGATAGCTTTTTTTCTTTTGATAGGACCTTTAATTCGTCTAACATTCCAAGATAAAATCCTCATTATACTATGAGCTTAGAAAAACAGGAAAAAGGAGAGGGAGAAGAAAATCAGAAATTTAAATATATCTCTTTTTCTTTTTCCCTTTTCTCTGTTTACTTCTAGTATTAGCAGCAGGAGTATTAGTGAGGTCAGCAAGAGTTGAACTATTCTTCTTATACTTAAAGGCATTGGGCCTAGAGGGTTCAAATGTAGCGATTAATCCAGCATTAGAGAGCAGTCAACAAAATTTATCCCCTTCCCAATTTTCTTTATCATTTGCATTTTCAATCTCATCTTCACTAATATCGAGGAGGATCCTCGAGGAATGAATTCAAACATTCTATTTTTAGGAGAGACAGGAAGATTAGGAATATTATGTATAAAAGATGGGGAAAGAGAAGAAACATGACCTGGATTGTTGCTTTCCTCAAGCTGAGTTAGATCTTCTTGCAGAACAACAGTAACTTCTTGAGTAGAGTCAGCTGCCAAAATCTTGTCATTATCCAACCAAATATTGTCATCTTGTAGGCCAGTTGCATCCCTTTCTGGAGTGTCTTGTACAATTTCTTCATCCATAAGATTATCTGACAATAGTTTTGGCCATGTGCGAGGCCCTCTTGCAAAGATGCCAGCTGCGAGCAATTTCAAGGCAATATTTGAGGGATGGGGGATCGGGTCTGGTGAAAGATCAATAATTGGGGATTGCAAAGGATTCAAATTGCCTTCACATGGTTTGCTCAACAAAACCTCCAAATCAAGTTCAGGGTTAAGGTTAGCTAATACCTGGAATTGGTTAGAGTTACCAATTTTGTGATCAGCAGCCATCTCTTGAACCTTACTTGACTCAGCAACATTCATTGGGAGAGTAATTTGATTGCTCTCCTTTGGTGAGGTAGGAATAGGAGCTGGAACAATCTCCACCAGAGTATCCTTGGGATCAATCATAGATTGTTCATTCATAGACTGTTCATTTTCCAGCCTATTTTGTTTCAAAGCTTTATCATGCTTATTTTTCTTGTTTAATGGACCATTCTTAACCTTGTAGGAATCGAGAATATCAGCATTCTCCTTGTTCTCGGCAGAAAGCTTTGCATCCAAAATAATCTTGCTCAATGTGTCATGCAAATTACTTGTTTTTGAGAAGCTGCCATCTTTGTCAGTGGTTTTGGATGTTTTGGCAGAATTTTCATGATTCTGCAACACATTGACTTGCAAAGCTTTACCATTCCTGAGTGTCTTCACAAAACCACCTCCAGGCTTCCCTTTATTAGCTGTCTCCTCATTCTTAAGTTCTGCCTCTCTTAGCTGCTTTCTTCTTTGAATTCTTTTGTAGCTGCCATTAACTTTAGTCCACTGAAAGTTGCTATCCTTGGAGATAATGCATGGAGCAACAAGGTCAGGATCTTGATGATCAATTACTGATCCATTTGAATTTTGCTTAATCTGCTGATTGTTGACCTTGTTGCTGATATTGACTTTTTGGTTGACCTGCTCATTGACTTGACAATTCTCAGATATCTTTATAGGAATTCGTTCACAAGAAGCTGTTAATTCCCTGCAGGAATCATACCAAAAGTGTCTAACCTTACAAGTTTGGCACTGAGGTGGCAAGCCAGACCATCTCAAATCTAGAAAGGCTTCTTTCCCAAAAACATCTTGAAAGGGGATGTGGAGGGGAATGTCTTTGGTAATATCAAGCTGGACAATAGAGCGGGGTGGTCTATAGGGTGAGAATTCAGTGCAAATATAGGAACCAATTGAGTCAAACAATAATTTAAGACAATCCTCATTCCAGTATATTGGGTTTAGACCGTGAAGGGTAGTGGAAGCAACACAAAGATTGTCCAGATTGGCTACTTCAAATTTGGGATCCCATTTAAGAAAGGTAAGTTGAAAAGATTCATAAGCCATTGGACCATGATTTAAGAGAAAATTGGCAGATCTTTTGCTGCCACATTCAATCATGATATATGGGAATTGAAGCCAGTAGACAGCATTTATAAGCATCTTATCTTATATTATAATGTTATAGTGTAAGTATGTCATGAATGAAACCCTAATTTGGATGGTTGAGATCATCCAATTGCATCCGAAGACCGAGATTTATCACACGACTTCCCACCACCATGATTGGCCGTGCTCTAATGTCTGAATAGGAAAAGGAAAAGGGAGGAGAAAAGGGCAAAGTGAAAGGAAAAATGGCACGGGTAAAAGGGAAAGAAAGAAAGGGAAAAAGGAAAGCGAAAAGAGCACGAAAAAAGGAAAGGAAAATAAAGAAAAAAAGGACACTACGAAAAGGAGAAGATGGAAAGAACGAGGATAGGAGTAAAAAGGAAGTTGAAAAGAGGATGAGAAAAAGGGTAGAGAGGAGGGAAGGGAAAAGGGAAAAGGAAAGAAAAGGGAAAGGGAAAGGAGGAGGGAGTGAAAAGAAACTTTGGGAAAGGGGAAGAGGAAAAATGTGGGGAAAGGAGGAAAAGGGAGGAGATAAGGGCAAAGTGAAAGGCAAAAAGGCACGGTAAAAGGGAAAAAGGAAATGGAAAAGAGCACAAAAAGAGAAAAAAAAAGAAAGAGAAAATAAAAGGAAAAAAGGACACTATGAAAAGGAGAAGAGGGAAATGGTGAGGACAGGGGAGTAAAAGGGGAAGGGAAAAAGGGGATGAGGAAAAGGGTAGAGAGAAGGGAAGGGGAAAAGGAAAAGGGAAAAGGGAAAAGGGAAAGGGAAAAAAGGGAGAGGAGGAGGGAGCAAAAGGACTGATGGGAAAGGGAAAAGAGAAAAAAGGTGGGGAAAAGGAGAAAAAAAGAAGGGAAAAATGACATGAAAAAAGGAAAGAGAAAAAGGGAGGGGAGAAGGGATGGAAGGGGAAAAGGGGAAAAAGCGAGGGATTTGCAAAAGGAAAAAAAGGGCATGGGGGAAAAGAGGAAGAAAATAAGGAGAGAAGCGGAAAAAAAGGAAGAGAGAAAGGGGGGGAGGAAAAGGGGAAAGGAAAAGCAAAGAAAAAAGAACAAAGGAGGAGGAAAGGAAAAAAAAAGACTACGAGAAAAAGGGAAGAGGGAAAGGGTGGGCAAAGGGAAGGAAGAAATGAACCTTTGTAAAAAAAGGGGAAGAGAAATAAAGGGAAGGAAAAAGACATGAGAAAAAGAAAGGGAAAAAGAAATAAAAAGGAGGCTAAGAGAGAAAATAGAAGGGGAAAAGGGCACGAAAAAGGAAGAGAGAAAGGGTCGGGGAGAGGAGGAAAAGGAAGAAAAAGGCTATTGGTAAAGGGGAAGGGGGGAAAGGGAAGCGAAAGGGATGGAATGGGAGAAAAAAGAAAATAAAATAAAGGTAAAAGGAAAAAGGGAATGTGAAAAGGGGAGGGAAAAAGGGAAAGGGGAAAAGGGAAAAGCAAGGAGGGAAATGGAAAAGGCAAACGAAAAAAAGTGGAAGCAAATGGAAAAAGGCAAAAGGGAAAAAATGGGGGTAAAATGGGAAAAATAGAAAGGGAGGTGAATAAAAAGGAAGAGCAAAATAGAAAAAGAAAAAGAAAAAAAAAGGGAAAAAGGAGGGAGAGGAGGGAAAAAGGTGAAAAGAAAGGGGAAAAGAGGGCCGAAAAAAAAAAGAGCATGAAAAATAGAAGAGAAAAGGGACATGGAAAAAAGGGAAGAGGGAAAGGATGAGAAAAGGAAAAACCGAAGGAAAATGGACATGGAAAAAAGGGAAAGGGAAAGAGGGAAAAAAAAAAAGGAGGGGGAAAAGGAAGGGAAAAGGGCACTAGAAAAAAAAGGGAAGACGGAAGAATTTTTTGGGCAAAGAGGAAAAGGGAAGGAAAAAAGGAAAAAAAAAAGCAAAAGGTGGGGAGAAGGAAAAGGGAGAAGGAAAAAGGAAAAGGGAAAGGAAAGGGGAAAAGAAAACTTAGAAAGAAGGGCTTACGATGAAAAGGGAAAGGGGAAAAAGGGGAAAAAGGGAAAAGGGGAAAAGGTAAGGAGAATTGATTATCAATTTTAAAACATGAATCCATTTAACAATTGCTCGATATATCATTCAGGTTTCTAGCTATGCCCGAACGCCGGGCACCTTAACTAATACCCTTACGAAGGTTCAGGAGAAAGACCAAAAGTTTGTCTAGTTTAATCCCATGCTTATTAGTTTTAACAATTTGGAGTCATGGAAAGAGTTTAATTTTGCATGAGCGAAGGAAGATCTAAGGAAATACCATTGAAAATAGCCTTCTTTCTTGCCTTCGAATGGACCCTTGAAAGGGCGGATATCTCTAGGATCTTGTCCATGGTAGCATCGGTGGACAATGGTTGATCCGATCTTTTTATCCCCATAAGCAATTGGAACCGAGGAGGAGGATCAATGCTTGAAGCCGCCTAAGAAATCCGGATCCTTGGAGAGATTATCCCGGCATGGGATTTTAAAAGATAGTGGATCCATTGAAGGCGCCCAATGCCACGAGTTAAGCGAAATTACCAAAGAAAATGAAATTTTTGGGATTTTCATGGAAGGATCTTAAATGTTTGAGTAGCTCGGGTGCATCGAGAGGGCGGAATTCAGCAAAAGCGTGAAGAATGGAGAGAAATTTAGGGTAATTTTGCTTTTAAGAGCCATGCGAAAAAGAACCAGTGAAAACTACAAAAGCGAAGGAACATGTGCGAATAGGGAGAGGGGAAAACAAAGGCCGAGGGGGAAAAAACAGAGGGAAGAGCCTATCTAAATCTAAGATTTTGGAAAGCCACACCTCGCAGACCAAATTGAAAGGAAACCAGGAGCTAAAAAAACATGAATCATTGCTTTCGGAGTAGACCTTTACCACAATCTTGGAATCAGCCCATCCACAATGAACATGAAAAGTGCGAGAGCGAGACTTCTTTCTTTCCAATGAACTCTTGTAGCCAAGATTCTACAATCTCTACTTCAAATTCTATTGAACTTCGGAACAAATGAATACTCGAGAGACAAATAATTCCTCGTGAAAATGCTTT
Source organism: Isoetes taiwanensis (assembly GCA_021234155.1). Taxonomy (NCBI): domain Eukaryota; kingdom Viridiplantae; phylum Streptophyta; class Lycopodiopsida; order Isoetales; family Isoetaceae; genus Isoetes; species Isoetes taiwanensis. Next base: position 12,308,854 of record JAJEKV010000044.1, on the reverse strand, counting down.
TTTCGAGAGATTAGCTTAATTCCACAAGTCGAGGAGGAGAGCCCTTCAAGTAACCACGAGGTCAGTCTCGAATTTTGCTTGATGATTGTATAAGGTTAGAAACTCTTCTTTTTATAATGCTGCTATTGATTCTTCAGTAATAATATTTTAGGTATGCTCCATTCTGGTGTTTTAATCAAGGTCTTTGCTTTTTTGCTTTTAATTAAAGGTCAATGTTTATTTCTAGCTCTCTCTTTGATAATATCAAGGTTTAGACATACTGGATGGCTTTCTTATCAATATTGTTCCATGCAAGGCCACTCCCCCGAGCATCATATCAGTTTCTCAATAGATGTTAGCAGATATGCAACAACTCGTCGAAGAAGTGTGAGGTTATCTCCTAGCAGCAAGAAGCCGATAAAAGAGCTTGGCTGACAAGCACAAAAAAGTAAGGGAGTTCCAAGTGGAAGACAGTGTTTGGCTCAAGATAAAGGTTAAACAAGCAAAGCTCTGCATTGAGAATAGCCAAAATTTGCTTCAAGGTGGCCGGGACCATTTAAAATATACAAAAAGTAGGTAACCAATCCTATAAGCTAATCTCCCAGCTATGTTACAAAAAAGGAAAAAGGAAAAATGAGCACTATGTTCTGAAAAAGGCAGTTACTTTAGTTTAAACCCCTTTTTTGGCAAAAGTAAGGGAGAGAAGCCAATTTCTCTTTGATCAAAGGGAAATTTGTGTAATCTAGTGCTATCCCTGTAGAGGGGTAGCATCTATGTGATTCCTTATATCTCTGGCTACAGATGATAGTAAAATGTTTGCAATTGTGTAAGAAGAATCCAGACTTACTTTTGGTTTTTTATAAGGCAGTGGCTCTGATCTTTGGAACGAATTGGTCACCAAACAGAGCTTTCCAGACTTACTTTTGGTTTTTAATAAGGCAGTGGCTCTGATCTTTGGAACGAATTGGTCACCAAACAGAGCTTCCCAGGTTCCCTCTTCTTTGCAGAACACATCTTCATTCCAAATTGTGTAGAATTTGAAACAGAAATTATTAAAGCTTTGGTTGGAAGAATTCGTTAAAAATAAAAATATTTCTGCGACAAGAATATTTCGAGTTTTCAGTAGCAATTCGGGTAAGAAAATATATGTCAAAGTCTACAATAAATTTCTCTTGGGAGAATTAGGTGGTCACAATAGTTAATTAATCTGTCATATAAAAGGTTCATAATGTTCTTATGCAAATTCATGGCATTTCTTGGTCTTTCAATCTCTTTAAGATGATTGTTAGTTAGTGTCCTTCCTTTGCTCATTTCCAGTTCTCCCTTTTTAATCCTCTATATTTATTTCTTTCTGCTGAATATTTTCAATGGCCAAAAAACCTAAAAAATTGAATATTTTAAAAAGTCTAGACATTGAGTTCCTCATTTTTTTGCACAAGTTCATGCTCCTTTATGCTCAGACTCAATGTCTGCTGCTAGTAGTCCTTGACAGAATTCAAACAATCCGATCCAGCACCATTGTCACAGGGACATCCGTTCAATGATCTTTGGAAAGCTGGATACAACTCTTGGAGCTAGTACTTGAGTCAGCAAGTAACACTAGCGTGTTGCTACCAGTGTCTGTCGCATTGTCTGTGCATGTGGACAAGGTAGACATGTCCATACAGGCTTTGTTTGAGGAATTGTTATGCACTAGACAGGCAGATATTCCCACTTCTAAAGTAGGTAGGCCACTAGAGGATGATCATCACACAACGGCCCTGAACCTGCGTATTGTCGGTATTGAGTAAATGAATGATTGTCTTGCTACAGTTGAGGCAGAGCATTTTTCTTATTGAGATGATGCACATACAGGCAGATGGCATTATCTCGGCACGTCGGATAGGAGCAACACGACCCGATCATCCTCGTCACCTCCTAGTCCATTTCAGAGATTCTATTTCCAGACTGCACATACTAAGGCATGTCAATCATCTTAAAGGGACCACTTTTTTCGTCGTCCAAGAGGATCTAACTCCAGCACAGCTCTTCAGACGAAAAGAGAAATTATGTTGGGTAAGAGAAGCTCTCCTATAACAGAACTGGACAGTATATAGAGGAGGTCAGGCTATCATAATCATTAGGGACGAGTGGCCTTCTGATCCATGGACAAATTTTGTATAGCTATATTCTTCTTTATGTTGTTAAATCTCTATTTGTTCGTGTTTTGTGATGGTGCATAAAGTCTGATTTGATTGTCTAGTCTAAGGGCCAAGTCATAGTTCCACCTGGATTTTGTCCAAGCTTTGTAATGTTTCCAATATGTTTTGTTTTGTTTTGTTTTGTTTTGTTTTGCTTTGTTTTGTTTTGTTTTGTTTTGTTTTGTTTTTTTTTTAGATTCTTCTAGTCCATTGTATGGGTCCCAGTCCCATGACGTATTGGTTTTCAGAGATATAGACTTGGAAATTCTCATCACCACAGGAGTTCATCAAGGATGTCCATTATCACCCACTCTCTTTGGATTGTATATTGATGAACTTGATACATGGTTGAAAGAGAATACCCTGCAGGTACCATGTTGAATGATTATATAATCCAGTTGCTACTATATGCAAATGACGTAGAACTAATTGCCGATAGAAAGGAAAGGTTACAGGCATATCTTAATCAGGTTGCCTTCCTTTGCAAAGCAAGGCATATGCAGGTTAATTTGGTGAAATCAAAGATCATGGTTGTAGGCACAGACAACCGACCAACTTTCTTTCGTCAAGAAGAGGAGCTTGAGACATTGGAATGCTTTAAGTATTTGGATATTGATTTTTCAGCCAAGTATTCATGGACAGAATGCATCAAAAGACGCGTGACAGGAGGCAAGGCAACTCTTTTCAGTATGCTCTCGAAGTGCCATAATGCATCTCTTTAGAATTGGGGGCTCAAGAAACTTTTATTCAAAACTTTAGTGCAGACGGTAATGCTCTATAGAGCACCTATTTGACACAACAAGCAAGCATTGGCAACAGATAGAGCAAGTGTTGAAGCTGTTCATAAGAGAGGACTTGGACGTAAAGGCACAAACTCCATATGCTACCCTATTGGTAAAAACAGGTCTAATTCCACTAGAAGCGGAAGCTCTCTTCCAAACTATAAATTTTAGAAACTGGGTGTGGTAATAGACTGATGATGGGCTTTCAAGATAGGCATTGCTGCATTCTATTGATTCAGGATGGTATAAGGATGTACTTAATTGGGCAGGATATTGAGGGATAGATATAGTGAGTTGGCCTGACATGGAAGCTGGTACTAGAGATCTATTACAACAAAAAATATTGGAATGAGTATGGCTAAAAAAAGGTACTAGAATGACCTTTTATTCTACTCAAATAAATCTAATGCTCACTTTTACAGATCAGCATTATGTAAGAGCACACATCCCTTTGTTCTTAAGGAAAATGATAGCGCGCTATAGAACATATTCGCATCGAGACATGGAGATGGGCTTCTATTGCACGAGATGAAAGAATATGCACTTTATGACTGGCATGAGGTTGAGGATGAGCAACACGTCCTACTGAAATGTCCAGCTTAGATAGACATTAGAGCAAAACTTCACGTAGATGCAAACAATTTGTATATGTTGTTTGATATAGATCAAGATTAGGTCTATATCTTATATCGGTAAATCACATCGAGATTTTTTGATAAAAGTAAATACTCTATAAATATGGCTCCATAACCGAAGGTTCGACGGAATATGATCTATTCTATTATATTGCTTCTAAGCTTAAGTCTCTTTCTAGCTCTGCAATTATTGTTTCTGTGGATAAAGTGGGAGCTAAAATTGAGAAATTATAGGATCACTTACTTAAACTCCATAAAGGGATCATCTTGAACTCTATTCACTAGTTAACGTATCCTTATTACCTGCTCCAGATTATTGCCAAGTAATCCAAAGAGAATGGGATCATATTCAACAAACAGAGAAGGAGACTGTGAATGATTTCACTATGAAATTCAATCACTTGGCTGCACAGATGAATAACATGGACACACAAGAATTGACAAGGAAATACATCAACGTATTACGCTTGGATATCTTCAGCAAAGTTAGCTATTCAAGATCCACAGACTTGAGAGATGCCATATGCATCAGCCGCTAAATTAAAGATGAACCCGAAGGCAAAGAGTTTCACCCGACGACAAAGAGAAGCTATGCATTGCAACCACACTCCAATTCACAAGATGATAGTGAAGAAAAGTGGAAAAAGAGAAAGCAAGTGGAAAGGGAATCTCTCGAGATTCCATCTGATCAGAAGTAAGGAAGAATGGTTAAGTCCAGGAATATACGATGTTTTTTGTAGTGGAAATCATTGCCAGAGGTATTGTCCTGAGAATAAGGTTGTTGCAAAACCAAAATATCCCCCACAACCCAGAAAAAGTATTGAAGGTAAATCCCAAATGCACAATGTGCATATAGAGAAAATAGATACAGGAATTTTTGAAGCTGAAAAGATTAAAGTTGAGGAGAAAACGGCACATCTAGCATATATAGAGCAAGAGAGAAGCATGTTGCAAATTGGTTACCACATGCCTGGTATATCTAAATAGTGGTTTGTTAAAGTGAATAGTATCTTTAGATATTTTATATCTTTGATTGTATTGTTTCCTTATGGTGGATGTTCATGCCATCAATCTTTGTACTATATTGTAGTTGGTGCCATACATATTTGATATTAATGGATGTCATTGAAAATTTTAGATTGATGTCTAAACTTTGAGCAGTAGTTGGTGCTATTAGTTGAGGTTGATGCCTCAATAAAAAATCCATTATTCTCTCTTAGGCCTTGCCCATTCTTTCAATTATAAAACTTACTTTCTAGTTAGTACAAATTAAAAACCTTGTTAATTGTATTCCAACTCCGCGGATCAATTCAATACTTTCAGTATCTCAAACTTAATCCTTAGCCAAAACAATTGTGATCATAGTCAATAGTTGATGCTATTTATGAGATCATAATCCTAGCCTTTGGAGCTTGAAACGGATTGAGTTGGAGCTCAAATACACATGGAAGGAGTCGGTGCTCATGTACAAATGGATTGAATGGATTGGTGCTCAAATGACAAAAATTGTGTTGGTTCTCAACTTGTGGTTTACGGATACAACTTAGGCCAGTTGCTTCATGGAAAGGGAGGAATGGATACGAATATGGTAGCTTGGGGGGTGTGGTCTTGGTAGCCTTGGTGGACTAGCATGGGTGCGTAAGTCTAGCAAGTTATTGGCAAGGCAAGACAATCAAATGGCAACGGACAACCTTGGCAATGGTCTAAACAATATTTGTCTAGGCAAGTTATTTGTATAGCAACTGAAATCTTGTAAATATTTATAGTTTAAAATAGCCAAGATATTTTATGTATTAAGGAAAGGTTTAAATTTAAAAGGTATTCTCGCCTGACGACCGAAAGGTATTAATATTGAAAAGGGCAATGAGTATTCAAACGTAAATGGACACATGCTTCAAATAGACTGTTAGCATCGAATCAATATCGACATCTTCGCGCCTTTTCGAAAAGGTCGACCGCTATAAAAACAAAGGCGGATCGCACTAAATAGAGATCGATCGCCCAATCTTCCCAAAGAACCACTATTTCACAAGAAGTACCATCTCTCGTATAGATACCTGCCACCACCGCTAAAGGAATCCAGCTTCCTTAAAACCTATTGATTGATCGCAAGCCTAAAACTAAGAACTGCGTATAAGATTTTAAGCATGTTTTCAAGCCTTGTCATGACTTTGCAAGATCTTAGCATTGAATGACCCAGTTGAGTGGTGAACTGCCATAAATTGGTTATTGTAGATCTAGCTCTGGTTTTGTTTGAACTAGAGCTTCATCAATTTGAGTTATTGGTATAGTGATATCAAACTCTAAGAAAGAGAATGTCTGCTCCCCATTCATTAATTCTTGGGAGGATGATCAATTTTTGTTCTGTTCCAGAATAAACTATCCTAACCTGAAAAGCCTAATTCCAATCAGTCCAAAAAATCTAAGAGGCCTCCTAATTTGATTGAAATCCCTGCTCTTAATACTAGATACCAAATTAAGAGATGTACAAGGAGCCAATCTAAAAAACACTTCTAGCTCTTTGTATTTCCTTTATCTTTTCTTTCCCACGAAGATTTGGAATTTAAGGGGAATTCTGGGGCCTTTGAAAAGATTAAGAGCTATTTCTCAAATTAGAGAATATCATGCTGATATTATTGTGTTCTCGGGCTTCCCAATTTTGAATGTTTGAATCTTTATTGATTAGATTGGTTCTAATTTTCCTATTTGTATAGATACCGCACTTCGATAATATTTGCAATTATCCGAAAAATATTACTCATAGTCACATTTATAAATAAATTATGAAGCTGCAAGCAATAATTTTTTTTATACAAGACTTAACCTTTGGTATTTTAAATATTTATGCTTCTAGTTCCAAGGAAAGAGAAAATATTTGGCCTCAAATTAAGGCTTGGCTGCATAATCAAAGCCCTATAACATGGGAGCCAAAGCCCTATGACATGGATAATGGGTGGGGACTTCAAAAATACTCATAATTGGGATTTAGAGATTGGAAAAAATTTGAATATAATTAGTACTGAGAAATTCAATTGGAATAATCTTCTTAGCTCTCATTTATTCACTCACATTTCCTCTTCAATTGCTAAGTTTACTTGGCCAAACAAACAGGATGGTAACTCAAGGGTTTTTCGTGCTTCAGATAGATTTTGTATTAATAACTCTGATAATTCCTTCTGGAATAATGGCATTGTTATCAGTAACGAGAGTACTTCCATATCTGATCACCAATCTCAGTTCCTTGAAACCAAGCGTGTGCTTACCATTAAAAGACAGGGAATACTCTATTTAAATTAAATTGTGCCCTTCTTAACAATGAGAATTTCTGTGCAGAATTTAAGCAATTCTATGCTAGCCTCCCAAGAGTGCACAATGTGAATTCCATGAGAGACTTCTACTCCAACATTAAATCCTCCAAATCTTGGATTAAACAGTGGTTCAAAGAATACTATGATCATAGAAAAGCTAAAATAAATAAATATTTAGTGGAAATAAAAGTTGTGAGACTCAAATTGCTGAATGATCCCTTGAATCTTGATCTTCATCTGCAAGAGGAAAATCTGGAGCATGCTATCAAAATCATGGAAGAATATGAGGCTAAAGGTGTTGCTATTAGGAGTAAAATCAAATACCATTCCTATATGGATAGAAATAACTCAAAATGTTTCTTTATAATAGCCGAAAATAGAGTGCTCAAAAGCCAAATTTATGTTGTCAAGGATGACCATAATATTAATCTTACTGATCCAAAGGATATTGCTGACTTCTTCTTTCTAAACTACTCGAACATCTTCTCTGCTCACAATAATACTTCCTGGTAGAACACTCAAGCTAATGAGTACTTACAACTTCTAGACTCTTTGCCTGCTAATACAATTGATCCTTTCTCAAATAATATTGTGGACTTGCCATCTAAAAACGAGATTAGATCTATTATTCAATGTTTAGCCAAAGGTACAAGCCCTGAACCTGATGGTCTTCTCAGAGTTTTACATTACTTTCTAAGATGTAATCGAAAGTGATCTTATTCATATGGTCTAAAGTTTCTGGTTTTGTGATAATTTGCATCTAGCTCTAGCCTCTAGTCTCATTACTTTTATCCCTAAAGTTGACACCCCTGAGTCCTTTAGTGATTGAAGGCCAGTCTCTTTGACCAACATCTCTTATAAGATTTGTGCAAAAATCTTCGCAAATAGAACTAAGAGCTTCTTGCAAAAAAACATTAGCCTGCATTAATCTGCCTTTTTATAGTGTTGCAATGGAAGGATTACATTGGGCTCAAACCTCTAATCAAAATTGTGTTCTCTTGAAGCTTGATTTTAAAGCCTTTGACAAAGTTAGATGGAATTTTTTTTTTAGAGCTGGCCCTCAAGAAAATTAGTTTTCCTTCTAAATTGATTGAATTAACCTTGAGACTTAATTGTCGAGCTCAATCCACTATTCTTATTAGTGTCTCAATTGGTAAATTTTTTTCTTCAATATACTGATGATTCTTTTAGTTTCCTGAAAAATGACATCAATAACATTGAGTTCTTCCTAACGCTAATTAATAGCTTTACCTGAAAAAATGTGTCATTATCTGACATTCTTGGAATTAAATGCAATGCTGCCAATCAAGACTCTATCCTTTTGGGCATGCCTTTGGCCTTGGATGTTAGCATCAAAAATCTTTAATCTTCTATTGTTGCCAGAATTAGAAAAAAAATGAATAATTATGGAAGTTTTTTTTGTGGAGAACGACAAACTTTATTGAAACACCAAGCCAAAAGCCAGATACAAATGCAGAGGCGGGAATAAAGTTTCAGAGGATAATCATGATCCACTGAATAGAACCACTCACCTATGCATAGTACAATAAACTCAAATAGGACTCAATATAAACCGTCGCTATGTGTGCAAGTTGAAGAACAATGGTAGGCCTTAGCGATTCTAGCTTGTGCGTCCCCGAGGACTACCGGCAGGGGAATATCCAAACCCTAAAAGATACACAATCTTATGCGCCCAGATGGACCACAACAACAACCTCGGGATGCTAAATGAAATGCTCGACCGTGACCTTATTCCAAGCATCCTGGACAACAGCCGGCTAATTTGGCCGACTTGTCAATGTCACATGAAAAAGAGAGAGAGTAGCCAAGACCAAAACAGTCGATGATCATACAAAAGAACAATGCTCAATGGTCTCATCCCTTTGCTTGCACAAGGGGCGTAGTGTCAGCTACCGAGGATCAAACTGCGGACAAGCACATTCACCCTTTGAGGGCATCTCGTGAAGAATCGCCACCAAAGCATAGCCACCTTAGGATGGAGTAGTTTATCCCAAGCCCAAGTCCACATTTCCAACTAGGAGGTGAAAAGCTGAAGGACCACTTAGTGGATGAAGGGCGATATCACCATTGACAAACAACCATATACAGCCCGCTGCCTATGCTCGTGGAACACTCGTGAAAACCCATGCACCCTTCGGAGTAGCCCTCTCGGAGCGCCCAATATGTAGCAGTACTAGCAACCTTTTGCCAAATAAGTCTATCCCATCGAGACATTGGGCACTTGTTGAAAGAGTTTCAAGTCGTTAACCGCCGTAATCATACTAAGCCGCAGCGAAGTAAGATCCCTCGCGAACTCCGGGGCTGCTGCTGAGTTAATGGATGACCCGAGGCACAAAGTGGGAGATTATTTTCCACGTGTATCCACCAGCAAGGCACTCAATCGATGACATGAAGATCAATATGAAATAAGGTCCGTGACTGCCTCCCAAAACTCCAACAATCCTTTCAAAAAGGGGAGTGATTAGGAAAAAGGCATAGCCGATAAAAGAGACTCTAAGGAAGAAGAGAGGTTTTAACGAAGCTCAAAAGGAACACAATGACCAAGTGGGATCGCTAATTATGGAAGTTGTTCATCTCTTTGCCGAGATCCAATCGCGATGCCTCTATCTCATATATTTACTTTTTGTCCACTCCCCATCTTCTCTGCCTTTAGTGATATTAAGCCATCCAAGAACACTCCCCTTTGATGAGGAATTTGATGTATGCCTTGAATAAAAGCATCTAAAGCATTCAAGCATAGTAACATTATTATGCCTCATCATGGTATGAATATCTTTGAATCCATCATTACGGTGCGTAAATGGCATCTTATTAGCTTCCGAGCTGCATCCGGGGATGAAAGTTATTCTAGAGGAATAGATGAGTCACAAGGACAATTTATATTTTCATCGCTTTTTCCAAGAAGTGACATTAAATGCTAACATGCTTTGATTCCATTTTGCAACTTAGTGGAAAGTGAAATTGTTGGAATCAAAGAGACTACAAGATTAGATCCGCTTCAGCTAATAGTGGCAAACTTAACCCTCAGAGTAGAGCAATTTACTCTTATTTTCTAAGGCGTTAAGAGAACCGTATCGTTGCCGACAGAATAGGGATAATTGATGAAAACAACTTGATGCAGCTTAAAAAATAAAAAAAAATGGGCGATATAAAATTCCCATTTAGCCGCAATGTTCTACATGCCCAACAAAGAATGTTCTACATGCCCAATTTGCTGCATATTCATTATGATGGTTGATTTGGTATCCGTGGTAATCTATGACATCCGACTCTTCCTCGGCTCACACTTGAAACTGGAGGAACACTTAGTATGCCAATATGTATTATATCAGGGTTTTTTTTGTGATTTTATACACTTTTGGCATGGTTTTTTATATGATTACGGGTGTATTGCACGAGGCATACTAATCAAGATATCTAGAGTGCACACTGGATTCTCATATTTGAATGGTATTTTATCTATGGTTTTGCAATGGTTTTGGGTTTGCATATTTTGTTCCTTAAAAACTTAATTAATTTAATTTTAGCTATGCAAGCAACGCAGGCATTCAACTTCAGGGTTCACTTTAGGGTCTGTGATAAAGGGATTTAGGCTATGGCTTCATGCGCCTTTCCTCGATGGCTAGGTTAGTAGTCAGCAGGTTGCAAAGGTGATGGCGGTTACGGGCATCACAGAGACTAAGGATGCGTATGCGCGGTTCTTTTGAAGAATATGTCCCAATATCCTGCATAAGTTTCACAACCATTGGTTTCTCACCATGCCGAGCGGGAAAGGTGCCGCTGAAAGTGCTAGGATGACAGCCTTTTTGGGCGGTCCATAAGGAGCACGAAGACATGTGTACTTGAAATATCTCTTTGTTATGATCCGAATGGAAGTCAGCCAGACTAGCATATTTGGGGTTCCAAAGAGTGGCAAGTAAAAAGCTTGGAGCAAAGCAGAGAAAGTATGTATTCTAGAACCCATTGCCATATCGCCTATATTTTGCTGCAAACTCGAATCACTATTTTTTACCTAAGTAATTAATATTTGATATTATTTGGGGTTCCATGATGAGGATATGACAAGTTAATTTTGTCATCAAACTAAGGTGAGTATATCTAGTGAGAATCATCCACCATATATTATGTATTAATACCTTGAATGAAGGAACCTCGCGCTTATCAACTTCTCATATATCAAGGAAGATGAGGTGATGCGAAGCTTTTTTGTTGCAAATTGTTACAATACCGTATTATAGTTTTATGTGGTGCAAGTCCCTATACCAAGTGGAGCTCTAGACTATTTTCCTGTAAGAAGTATGATCCGTTGCAAAGATTTTTGAAAGCATCTAATATATGTTGTTGCGTAGCCCACATGTTTCATGTCGCCACTGACATATCGTTTCGGGCCATTACGCTTTGTGGCTATCTTATAAATCATCGTACCAAGAGCATTGCAAATCATTGCATTATCAAAAGAAGCGGCATATGAAGGATACCGCTTCATAGATACACGAGTTCTAAATCAAACTTGTTGTACAGCTGGCAGACACGCTAAAGCGAGACAAGAGTCTTCTCCAAATTATTCTTCAATGATGCTAAACTGAAAGCAAGTTGAGTATGCAATGCATATTTGCCCAATATTCCAAGTATTGTTGGCAAAGAGAGGTGCATGTACCTGAAGTTCCATGAATCGCATGTTAGAGCTGGGATACCTTGGTGCTATACTAGCTGCGCATTAATATAATTCATAGAAGGAATAAAGAGGCTACAACCTGAATCGAGCAATAACTTTCGGTGGAATGAGAATGGTATGAGTTACCCTTTTGTTGCCTATGTACGTGAGATCATGTTCTTTTGCTTTAGTTGCATAAATTCACAGGCGATTAATCACCGCCGTACCCATTCGCATTGCGCATGTCAAGCAAGGTTTTAACTCTTCGCTATTTTTTAAACCTCCGTTCATGGTGGTAGCCATGGCTATCAAGAAATACAATGTCAGTTTCTATGCCCTTATATATTACATGGCATTTTTAAAAAGGGGATATGTTGGGCAAAGGCATTATTACCGTCTGCATTCTCATCAATATTATTTGTGGGCTGTTGCAATATCAATTTGTGTAGCACCTCATCCTTATTTGATGAAGATATAGCTGGTATGGTTTTGGCAAGATTTAAGCACTACTATTTTGCAAGGATGCATTGGTTTGAAGTCCCTATTTGTTCTTAACATCAAATTTGAAGCTTCACCATCTACTTGGTTGCAATCTATGGTGGTTGCAATATCGATTCCTATGGTCCTATGGTATCATCTATTTGTCAAACATATGTGGTATAGTTTTGACAAGATATAGGTACCATGGCTTGGAAGAAGCCCCATATTCTAAAGTTGCTATGTTCCATTGCACTTTCTTATGTTTGTCTGAACTTTCTTACGTTTAATGTCATCAATATTTTTCTACACAAGACATGTTGCCATCTTTAGTTTTCTCAAGGGCCCAAGGGCTCCAAAATTTTTAATACAACAACCAAATACATAACTATCATTAACATTAATTAACTTAAACCATTAAACCATCAGATCTAACATTTTTAAATTACAATCCCTCAAAACCCCTTTAGTTCGGGTGCATTCACACCTAAGTTACGAGGGGCAATGAGAGCCCCAAAAATTTACAATACATATACAAAATTAACAATTATTAAGTACATTCTCCTAAACCTTATAGTATTTTTGTAAACCTTTAATATACGTGATAATAAAAACTTTGTATATGCATAATTCTAATAAACGAGGACTTATATACGGTCCAGATCTTGGAATAAAGGGCAAATATGCCCATCCGATGCCTCATGTTCTGAGTAACCCCGTAGGAATATGCACCAAACCAAAGGGTTTCTGTGGGGATTGTAATTTAAAAAATGTTAGATGCAATGGTTTAATGGTTTAAGTTAATTAATGTTAATGATAGTTATGTGTTGGTTGTTGTATTGTACTATTCTTCTAGTCTTAGGGGAACAAAGAGATGGCAACATGTCTTGTAGAAAAATATTGATGACATTAAACGTAAGAAAAAGTTCAACGGAATAAACATAAGAAAAAGTGCAATGGAACATAAAGAACTTTAGAATATGGGGCTTCTTCCAGCCATATCCTAGTATACCATTATCGCTTTCTTTAGTCAATGAGTTACTTAAAAGTCATGTCTTATTTTCTACTTTTACAACAAGAATTGCCTCGCCTCCGAGTTTATTTGAAGTCCTCCAGTATATACCATTATGGCCTTTCTTTTAGCTTTCAATGAGTTGCATTTAAAGTCATGTCTATTTTTCTTACTTTTACAACAAGAATTGGCCTCGCTCCGAGTTTATTTGAAGTCCTGCCCAGAAAAAATTTCGCCCATGCAAATCTCCGTGATCAATCATATTAAACCTTGTAGCATGTCTCTAGTACTTGGAAATTTGAACATAAGGGAAAAGTACTTAAATTTTGAACATGGAGACCAACAACGTGAAATGGAAAGCCTGAACCCCGACAGTGAAATTCCTAGATTGGGAAGTTTAGCTTCAAAATTCTTAGATCATGGCTTTCATATTCTTTCCAACAGATTCAAATCTCTCGCCGTAAGTCGTGGTGGTGGACTCACCTTCCCTATGCAAGAGAAAGGAAAGACACTTGCACCATTCAAATTAAAGGCCCGAAAATTCAAAGGAAATACAAATAAGAAGAAGAAGAATAATACCTTGTGGGGTTCAATTGAAGAAAACACTCGAGACTTACTTCGCTTAAAGAACCGTAATAATCCGTATGCCTGCTATAACATTGCTTACCATTGCTTGTGGAAGGCAATTATATAACCACGCAAAACGTGATGAACCATAAATGAGTTTGTGATTCCGCCTTCGCAAATGAGGAAACTCATAATAACTCGAGTTTAGAGGAGCCAATGTTCTCAAGCAGATACCTTGCCTGATGGTAAGTAGATCGGTGAATTTAGCCAAAGGCATCCTCATGGTTCCGTTTATGTCAGAACCTAGAAAGCCAAGAAGTTTTGAATTACAGGCGCTTGCCATTGATTAGGCTATATTTCTATATCATGCCAGGACTGTGATGATTCATGGATATTCAGATTACAATTTAACATTATACTCATGTGTCAAAAGATGGTGGTCACACTGACGTAAAAAGGTAGTTGCACAAGACATGTTTGAACTCGTAACCTTCCTGGGCCAAGTAGTCACACACCCTGACAAACGCGCTACCAATATTTATTGAAGATATTTCTTCATGTCTTTCATGTGGGTCTATCTCCGGAGGTTCTAGAATATTCTAGAACCTGAGATGGGCGCCGAACGGGCCGAGACTCAAGCGGGCCCCGCCTCTTTAGCATCGATAGGGGACTTCCGCCTGTCACTTCCGCTTTCTTGGCAGATCAAGCCTTGGTTAGCCGCTGGAGGCCTCAGTGGCACCGTGTCTCGATCCGCTGCTCGACCGCTTGCTCACCAAGCTCCGGTGTTCACCTCTTCAGGCAACTAACCAGGAATGGTTCTTTTCCCCGATTCAAAGATTCCTTCTGCTTTTGCAAGTCTACAACACCGGCAGTTATCTCGCTTGCTTATTCACTCACAAGGTTTCCCGCCATGGGAGTAGCGCCGTGTTAGTTGTTTCTGTGTTGATTGAAAGGCTCCTTCTAGACATCGTGCCTTCTTGTAAACCGGTATTACCGGAAGAATGGTCCGTAAACTGTGAAAGAATGTTAGTGGCCTGTGAGTACTTTCATGCCATAAGGCGCTTTATTCTAGTACGTACCGCTCGGCTGTGTAATATCTACCGGCTCCGCTTTACAATGGGTTCGACATCGGGACTGGAAAGATGCTGCTCGCCTCCCCGTAGTATTCGTCAGTAAAGAAGAAGAGGTCAGGCATTGTGGAACTGTTAGCGACCAGAGTACTTCATGCCATAAGAAGAAGGGCGCCTGCCCTAGTATGTACCGCTTCCCGCCGACGCCACCGATTCAGCTTTATATCGCTGTAATTAGCCGAAAATGGGCCGCCTCCCTCAGAGTATCTTGGTCAAGAAAGAAGAAGAGGTCAGCTGCATCCTTAGTACGAGGTCAGAATCTCTATGTTAAGCTATTGTTGACAGGACCTAGATCTATGGACTGTAAGGTAAGCACTTTACCTATTTCCTCGTTGCAAATTTTAGAAGATCTTGTGGTTAGTGCTTATCCAGAAGTGGCTCGCCCTTCCTGCAAAGAAGGGGTGAACTGTAATCGTAGTTTTAACCGGGTAGGGGGAAGCTAGGAATGCTAATACTCTAGGGCGGACCTCTAGAAATTTCTAGGGACCCTAGAGCGGCTATTTTCTTGGTCTTGCGGTGAAGACAAGGCTTGCAACCACTAGAAGTGTATGGGCCTGCATGATTACAGTGGTCTAGCTGTGGTGTGCTCATGATAGCTTGTCATAAGAAGAAGGTGGAGTGCCTGCATTCATGTACCCCTAGTATCACAGCAAAGATGTCAAGCCTCGCTCATCTCTATTTTGGGTGGTGGAGCTTTTAGTGGAGGACCCCGTCTCTAGTCAAGCAGCGTATAAATGTATTTTACCCTTACCTCTCTTCCATGGGTTGCAACATGTGTCTGATCTATATCGCCATATTCGAGCCTTTTTTGGAAGTAATGGCGCAATTTGGGTATAGGGAAGGCAAGAGTCAGGTTCTGCTAGTATCTATTTGAGAAGAGGCCTATAGCCTCGCTTAGTAATTTCTTTTGTTATGCCATTAGGGGCTAGGAATTTAATAATCTCTCCCGTAGTATCCTATGGAGAAGAGGTTGAGAGAGACTAATAAGATTAGGCCCGTAGTCTAATCAAGCATCATGGATCGGAGAAGCAGTAGCAGTTTCTAGGCTCAACTGTATATATGTAAACGCTTTATCTTATGAATATGTTGCACTCTTGACTTCAAAAAAAAAAAAAAAAAAAGAATATTCTAGAACCTAAAATGCATGCGCGACACTTGGCGCGATCTCATTGATTGTTCATATTTGGTGATTATACATCTATGGAGGAGGTTTCGACTTTATTATAGCAGTCCAAGAGGCTTGTTCAAGTATAGCTGTACTGACAATAAAGAGCTTAAGGAACGTGGTTGTTTTGGTTGTGAATCGGGTTTAGCTCGAGATTGAGGCTAATGTAGGTACAGAAGATCAGCCCGCCAGAGAAGTTTACCGCAGTAGGATAGGTTCTATACGTACAAAAAATTAAAATCGGACGATAAAGTTGAAAAAACACGTATTTTAACAAACACGCATTTAACGATAAACACCCCGCCTACCGAAAATCCGCAGACGCCGAACCTTCGTGAAAAGCCGTGACGTTGAGAAACCTTTTTCGCCATGCATTTAAATAGAAAGAATCATGGGGCGCCGAAGATTGTACGTCTCCGATGACCACAGACGCTGAAAGCTGTGGATAGCAGACGTTAAAAATTTTTCGCCAAGACGCTTATCCACCATTCACAGACGCGAAAAGCAATACAGTGTTGTCCAAAAAAAATACGGCAAAAAAATACTAAGAAAACAATTCAAGCAAGTCAAGATTTCGCCAAGACGGTGTCAATCCAAATCACAGACGCTTAAAAAATGTCCCACAGAGACGTCGCAGAGTTGTTTCGCAGACGCCGGGTACCCTGGTTTCGCCAGACGGGTTTCATGGTTTTATTTAAAAGTTTTCAAGACGCCGAGTATAGTTGTTTTCAGACGCTGGAAAATCTTCCGATCAATTGTTTTGTCAGATTAAGGCTTTATACTAAGAAATTCCAGCTGTGATCATACAATCTATATCAAGATTCTCAGATAAACGTGACAAACAGATTGAACCTATCCCCGCTTGACTAAGACTCGGTCCAAGCTCCACTCGCTTTTTTAACTGACTGTGCTTGTGGATTCAAATTATCCTCATAGATATCCCACTACCAGAAATGTTGAGCTGATTGTCTTTCCTCACGGTGGCCGTTTCTAAGTTGGTTTGCCTAGCCTATTGGAGAAAGGTGCCTCAGGTTGCAGAGATTTTGCCCTTTCACGCAGTAGCCCATGCTTAAGACACCTCTGATCAAGACAAGAGTCACAAGATTCTTGCAAAATACAAGGCTCTCACCAGCCTTCAGCATGTAATTTAATTGGCAGAGATACCGCCCGATGATGTTGCACTTCTCGAGATTGTTTCCAAAGGGATTACGAGAGGATGCGGTTATGTTGTTGTTCCTGAAGACCCCACTTTGGAAGAAGCCAAATGACGGTGCTCATGTGATAATTGGGCTCTTCAATGAGGTAAGAGAGACATAGCTTCCCATCTTCCCAATCACACAAATCCCGTAGCTGCCTTCCCGGGTCTCATCTCAGAATCTAGCAAGTCCGGACTCCGAGCCTATGCATTGATCTGCGGGCCGAGAGGACCTTATCTCGCGGCCGAGAAGTGCGCCAGAGAGGCCAATCTTTGCCTCACTCCAGGAGTAGTTTTGGCCATATTGCTCGTGGATGCCTTGTGAAGCGCCAATCGGTCGGAAAACGGGGCGGTCAGAGTATTGAGTCTCGTTGGCCACCTTTTCTCGAACTCGCTCGCGGTTCGACATGTTTTATTCCATCGGATAGATTCGACAAGACATTCTTCATCCCTATATCATTGAAATTAGAGGTTGGAAGGTTAGGCGTTAGCGGGGCAATTATTAATTGCAAATGCTTGCTTTATGGATGATGTGTTCGCCCGGTAAGCCCACACAATCTCTAGAAGCAAGGTTGAAACAATAATCAGTTCTTAAGCCCAACCAACTAGGGACTAGCCCTTTTTAGACCATGGGGTGGGATTCCTTTGATCCTACCACCCTTCAATACTTCTTCTCAATGGTCGTGTTCTTCTTATGGACCACTTCCCCAGGATCGCGATACATACTACGTAACTTAGTAGTAAATGCTTGTGTTAGAACCCCCCACAACAATGTCGACACTTTTATTCTAAATAAATCCGGTGTACAAACTCTAAGTATTATTTTGTGTTAAACCTCACCGCCTATATGGTCATGATTAATTATCACACGCACCGCCAGTTAATGACTGACCCTACCTCTTTTGGGGTTCTTCCAATCGTAAGGGTCAAGTGGCATCCAACCATTGTTGACTAGTCACCTCCTTCTATGGTATCTAGATATGGTTGGGGCAAAGTATTTCCAACCATTCCTTTAGTGCCCAAATGGCGTTAAGTTCCACAAATGAACTTACATATTCCAAGGGGTTATGTGAATATCCCAAAGAACAGTACCAAAGACCCCTCAAGATAGGCCTCCTCTATTCGGAGATCTTGTGTTCAAGTCTCCAGGGGGTCCATCATATGTCCTCATGGATTGCCGCCAATGTGGCATGACGATAAATGCTATCTATCTATTTATTAAAAATGTCCTTGGTGAATTCAATTCACCATCTTGTCTTAGGACATGGAAGTCTTCTTCCCTACGCCATGCACCAAATCTTTAAAGAGTTTTTCAGCTCTTGCTACCTTTCAAGCCGCAAGTCTACCTTTGTATATTAGCAATGACCACCCTTCATGTTAGGTAATAACCTTCCTATCCAGTCAGCTAGATATCATTAATAAGGGTCCTTTATTCCTCCTCTTCTTCTCGATTTTCGGTGATTCGATCCTTATACTTGCCAACAGACACCCTTCACCCTTTGGTTTGTGATCTTCATTCGGAGAGTCACCAATCCATTTACTCCTTTATGTATTCGTTAACCGTCTTGTGGCTTCTAAGCCGCTATCATATGCCCTCTATGCTGTTAACCCACCTACCATTGGGGGTTATTATGCTTCAATGTTGTCCTACATCCTAGAAATGTTAGTCATTACATTTCTCTGTCATGACGTCATGCTGCTGTTGTGGCATCTCAAATGATGTGGCATCCGCTTTAAGCCATAGTCATGGCCTAAGAGTGAGTGACCCTTCGTATAAATCATAAATTACCTGGAGTCATGAAGGTGCCCCTTTGGTATTTTGTGAGTCTTCCTACAATCTGAGCATTTGATATAACCGGGACTTGTATCCATGTTGAGTCCTATATATTCTAACTTGCACCTCCACGTAACCCATGATGTTCACCTCTACCTGATCCGGCCATGGATCATGTTGGAAAGCTAGTCTTAAGTGTCTATGCAAGACACATTTGAACTTCTAGCAAGTAACTGCTATTCGCTATCTATCTAGGAATTGTACTATTGTACTGTTCCACTCAATCATCTTGAGTTTCATTCTATTGGCCATTGAATTTCAAGCGCCAACTATCACATCATACCCTAGCATGCAACGGATTGGCGATCCTTTGCACATTTCAGCTATATCTCCGGATCCTTCCTCGGTAACTGCGGTACACTTTCGTCTTTCTTTCCCCGTGTCGCCGCTTAGATTACCCTCCAAGAGCTTTTATCGTATGTGTACATAGTATGTACATAATAAACATATATCCCTCATCCACGATGCTAGAGCTCGCTCTAACTTAGCTAAAGTGTAACCTTGGTAGTTCTTTCAAACAAAACCCATTGCCTATATATACCTTTATGATGTGGCTGCGCCACCTACTTCCCAAATGGGCCGGGGGGCCAACTTTATGTTGGACTTGTATATGTTGCCTATATTTTTTAGTCTCAGCTATTTTAACCATTCTTTAGTGCCTCATAGTACTTTAACCCCGTTACATAAACTATATCTCCCCACGGGATTATACCATAATTCGAAGGCTACTACCCCACATGAGGAGCTTTTCTAAAGGCTTCTTTCGCTAAGGATCCTTTGTGTCCTCAATATCAACTATGCTTAGTCACAATTAATCTATTTTTCTTAAGTTATCATGTGGACTTCAGTTTTTGATGGAGTTTCAAATGTTGTCATCCTTGGCTCCCTTATAATGAAGCGGAGGCACTACAACCTCTTAGATCTCTTAATAGGAAAACCCAATGTTTCAATCTTTGTTAGTAACCGCCATATGGTTATCCAATTCCTTACCCTCTTAAGAGTTTCCAAGTCATAATCTCTAAGCGGTCTATGCCTAAAGGCAACGGATCCTCCAACTTCTACTTCAGCATTTAAAATTATTCCCCGCGAGTAGGGTAACTCTTAGGATATATGGACTACTGGTCTATATAATCTCACCCCTTCTGATCTATACACCTCGACCTGATTTTTTTTATCGGGACTTAGAATTCCTATGTATTGCCTCTTTTCGGTTACCCCTAAAGGTATAATTGCCAAAGTCATCGTACTCCTTCTTTTCTTCCATCAGGGGGGACCCGATATTTTATACATCTTTTTATTCCCAAAACCAAATAAACGCTCTCAGATTATAACAATGAAGTAATTCATTGGTATCTAGAACCTTTGAGTAGCTAAGCTCTCATTATCCGTTATTCCAACACCGTTCCAACCATCCTCGGGATGTTTTTTTCAATGTAACATCACCGTATATGCTAGACTTACTCTAGCTATTTTCACTGATTTAAACTCTTCTCATCTCCCTTTAGTACGACGTATCTAAGATAGTCAACTCCAACCACTGGGGTAACTTGAATGCTTATCTCTGGTAAAGCACACCTAACCCAATATCTTCGTATATAAGCATATCATTACGCTCATTCTTTAAACCCATCCAAGTAATATTTCACCTCGCCTTGTGCGAATATTCTACTATCTTTTAATATGATATACATCCGAATATCACAATTGACATCCTCGATATGATCACCCTATAGTATTTCATACTACTAAATCCTTCCTACATCCAAGACCGCTTCACGTTGTTTATTATGATGATATAGTAACATGTGTGCACCTAAGTTCCTTGTGGACATGTTTCATCTCTAGTATAAGAACTCTTATTTTCATTACTTCCGTATTCATATGGAATGTGAACTAAAGGTTCTAGTATATATCCTATCTTCTTTTAGTTATGTTTTACTATTAAATGGTCCTAGTACACATATACCAACGCGGAGTTACAACTCGGAATACACATACGATACCAAGTCCAAAACACATCCTCCTTGGTGAGATGTTCATTGGGCGCCTACCTTGTTCATACTCCAGACTTTGGTACATTCAACGTGTCATTCCAAACTCTCTATATTTCAAACGTTGTTTACAACAACTTTCAAGCACCTCTTGTCTCCCACTTGTCGTGTGGGTACATTACTTGCCTTCTTAATGTATCATTAGTTGAAGGTCAACTTTCCTTCATAGTCTGGTTTCACCAAAGATCCAACATACCCTGCAGTTTTGCGATGGTTGCGCCTGTTCCTACCAATTGTCGTCTTCTCTTGACCTTATGTGGGAACTATGTTCCACACTATTCTCCAGTCTGTTATACGGCATCTCGATGCTCCCAGCAGACATAACATGTGTCCATTTCTTTAATTTATACCATGCATAATGGTCATGCATTTTACCAACGTCATTAAGCATATCCACGAGGCTACATGGTTTTCTTAGTCGTCTGTAATTTTATAATCCATAATTTATGAATCAACATCCTCATACGACATTATTCTCTACCGTTCTGCGAATCATACTTCAACTCAAGTAGGTCGACATTCTATACCTTCACCACCATTGTCGAAACCTACACTTCTAAAGTGATCTCCCTTTCATGAGCTGGGTATTTATAATCCAATTTTCCACCTTACTATAGTACCTCTTTCACGTGGTCTACGGTAGATAATCATAAACCACTTCTCCATCGGATATATGGTGCTATATCGATCTCCTTCTTCGTTAAATGGCAACATATATGCCGCGATGATAAATCCATCCCTCGTAATTATTAGGTCCAAGTGTTTCAATCGTGATAATAGCCATTATCATATCAATTTCCTCGGTATCCATCCAAAATAACGATACCTTACCACTCCTTATTCCCAACATTGAGTAAGAGCCCGGAACCTACTCGGTCATCACCATACTCTTGGGGCTTCCGGTGCCGGACCGGGCATGGTTTTCGATGCTTCGCCATGGACACCATAGTCTGGCGGCCTTCGTGATCTGGGGCGATTGCATAGCCATAGCGCTCGCCGGATAGCACAGGGGCGGTACCAATTACGTCGAATGTATATGCCAAACTGCACATTGCTCCTGTAATTATAACAATTAATGCGTATGTGTGATAAATTTCTGAAAATACCAATTAAAAAAAAAAAAAAAAAAAACTTTTAAAACATTCAACGGACTTTTTTACCTTCCATGGACTTTTGCAAAGACCACTTAAAGGCCAATATCTGGCGTTAAGCCAAAGCAGTGTCAACTTGACTTAAGCCTTAAAATGGTTAACATTAATCAAAGCAAAAGAAATTACCAGATTCTCTTATAAATAAAAATTTCCTCTTGTCAATCAATTAATTTTCTCGTTCAATACATCATATTTACCTCTAAAAGAATTCAGAATTGACTCAAAAATAACATAAGATTGAACATGGAAGTTTAGGATTTCACTTGTCTTTTTAAATCAACGCCATATAGCTCAATAGCCTTGTCAAAATGTGAGTTCAATGTCATCATGTCTTGTAGCTTCTCCAACTTGAATGAATGGAAAAACATACACGGGGAGCAAGAAAATCCCAAGTTACCGCAATGAAACCGGATGCAAGTTAGCCTAAGAAAGGGTAACCACATAAGCCATCACGGGTAAGCTCACGGATCTCTTGGGCTCTTAAGCCCCTTCACCTAGCATGTTTAAAAAGTCAAAATAGAAGGGAGATCCGGTCCTATATTATCCTAGCATCCGCAAGCATACCACCTTAATGCCCATATTACCATTTAGGCATTAAGAATTAAGGGAGATACAAATAGGACCTCAATATGTTTTAAGTTACAAACCTACTTAGTTATTAGTATTTCCAAGATGCACCTAATGCACTGTACATGTAGAATGTAAAGACAGTCTTACCAAATTACACTCATCATCGGTTTAGAATCTTGTATTTCATATGTTCCCAAGCACTTCTGCCCAATAAGACCAAAGCCCTAGTATATGGCCGGACTATCACAATTTCAAGATCCATGTTAACATCTCGCATAATCTTGAAGCTTTATTGTCATCTGTTTTATTTCTACATTGGATCATCTGACCGCCATATGGTACCTTGTCTATAAGCACAACGGATGACTTTCTTTGCCTAGGACCCTGCGGTTCCTTATGCATAGATTAGAGCCATTATCAGCTTAGTTTATTCACCTTTCTGGGGCATAAAGAGACAAGATAACTCCTTCCCATGTAATGAGAAACCGGGATGTTCCACAAGTGATATACATGCATGCGCACATAATTACTTAAGCCTTATTGTTTGACAAGTCGGCATGTATTAGAGTAAACAAAGAATACATAGCCCATGATTTGCGGATCTACGAGGAGGTGCACACGGTATTTTATTTCCTAAAAGCAATGCAAAATGCACAAATCGATCTAGTAAAGAGTAATGCGATAGAAAACCATTTTAGACACGAGAGGCCATTTGTGTTCGCATTAATGCCATAATCTTTAACATTTTGCTCGATTGACATGTCATTTTTCACCAACACCATATATCTCATGGTCTTCCAAAAAATTGCGGCTGACTTGCACATTATTATTATATTTATCTATGCCCATGCAACCACCAACTCCCAAGATTGCTTGCATCTTTCTTCCACGAAAGGGATCTCGACCTTGCATATTTAAATAGTCAACATAGAAGGAAGATCCAACCATGCATGTCTCAACAAGTCAAGATATATTAGAGTAAATAGCAACTCATAGACTACGATTTGCATATTAATACCGGATCCACACAAACCATCATTTTGTTATCTTGTCGAAAAGCGTTTAGAAGAGGATCATCATAGCCCTATATACATGTGGACAAAGCCTTGTGCACCAGCTTATAATCAATAGCAAAGCATTTATTATCTGAAGGTAACCTAGCATGTTCAACTAGTTCCCATGAAAATAACACGGATATTAATTAGATTCTTTGCTTCTATACCCAATGGTGTTCTTTCAATCTTCACCTTAGTATTATGGTAACAATGTACCCCTATGCATAAAGCATTATGTTGCAACTTAAAACAATTGGTAAATCAATCAAAGGAGATTTAATATGTTCAGCCCATGCCTTATGATCGAAATTTGGAATCCATCGAATTTACCCTTATCATATCGACCAATACAACAGAAAGTTCTACAAAGTGTGAGTAGCTTTATGGCTTCATGTACCAACTACCCTCGGATCTAAAAGCGCAATTTAATTTTTGCTCTCTCTTAATTTTCATTTTTTACCACATCATTTATATGGTCGAGCAAGAGCAACAGATAGATAGCGCTAATAATATTTCCAAGTAAATGCTAAGATCCTAGTAGATCTACAAGTTCCAATAATTTTGAGATAGATCCATGCTGCAAATGCAATTGTTCTAAACTCATTTAAAACCAAAATCGTCACTCAACCTGCACATATCTTTATCTTTCTACTTGAAGGGCGTTCATAGAAAATTAAGATAGTGTAAAGCTTCCAAACCTGGTGAGCTTGATTTTGAGAGCCAATGCCTTGTATGCCTTGCGTAGTGTGCTTGTACTCTTGCCAGGGACACAAATTTGCTTGTGATCTTGCATACATGGTTGCTTCCTCAACCTATTTCCTTATGGCAACATTGAGGTTTCTGAAAAGAATCTTGACCAATCTTGATAAACAACTAGCGACCAACTAGCGTAGATGAATCAACAAGTCCGTGATGCATATTGCCAAAGATATCGCCCTCACTATGGTTTTTATAAACCAGCCGGAGATGAATCAACAAATCCGTGATGGATATTGCCGACCGATTTGCCCAAAAGGCTAAGATGCATGCCCAAGGCTGGCCGCATTTCTCATTATCGATTGCACCCTTTTTAAACTCGGAATACTAGGGGTGTTTCTCTAGTATTAGATGCATATTCTTTACCGTTAGTACTTGGATGGATGTGCCACCCCTCCGTGGTGGTTATTTATATATGATTTATCGCGGTGCTAACATGTATTCACGCCTTCCAACTTAGGAGTCCATTGAAGGCATTGGTGGGCGAGCCCCCTCAGGTCCTTCTTTCGAGGCATCATCTTTCCATAGATGGCCCGAGTTAGGCGAGGGCCCCGCTCATGGCGAAGTTGGTTGCCATGGGAGGGGAAAGTCCCTCATGTATATCGGCCGAGCCATATATGTCTCGGGAGCGTCACGGGTGGCATACTCAAGTATTATCCGGATTGATTTCTTGATCAAGTATCATCCCGTATCCCTCAGGAAAGCCCGATGCCTTGTCTCGATGCTCCTACCTTGAGCCCAAGCTAGGTGATCCTGCATTTGACCAAAGAATCATAGGTTATTCTAGGGCCCGACGGTTCGAGCTTATGGTTCCCTCACTTTGTTCGAGAGGCCTCGGGGATCTGGCTTTGTTGGAGTCTGCTCGAGCATCTACGCCCTCCGATCCATTGGCTCAACATGTATTCTCACACCTTGGCTCGCATCATCTTCTTTAAAAATGCGACGGAACTATGATCGTTTTTGAGGTTCGAGATGGACTCTGTTCCATGATGGGCTTCTCAGATGTGCTAGATGGTGCTTCTAGGCTTCGGTTCTCCGGCTTGCCATGATTCACCTATGGCCGATACTTGGAGTAGCCAAGACTCTTTGAACTTATTAGTCGAGAGTATTGATGGCCTCGGGCTTCGCCGCCTGGCCGAAGCTTTATTCGATCCCGTGACATCCGTTTGTCGAGCAAAGGTTCCAAGGCATCTTCCTCCGGCCGTCTTTCAGCCACCCGGTACCGAGATGGACCTTGGAAGAGCATTTTATAGACTTTATTCGAGTTGCGGTTCACCGGGGGTTATGATGCCATCATGGTTGTTGTTGATCGTTTCTCTAAGATGGCTCATTTTATTCCCTCGCAACGCCACCATCACCAAAGTGAGGAAATAGCGATCTTCTTCTTCGTAAAAAGTAGTCGACTTCACGGCCACGGATACTATCGTCGCCGATCGTGGACCACAAATTCGTCGCTGGGTTTTGGGAGCGGCTTTTGGAGTTATTGCATATCGACCGCTCACTGATATCTGGTCATCATCCGAAAGTAATGGGCAGGCACAACACACTAATCGGACTGGAGCAATATTTAAGGTGCTTTATCAGTTACCAGCAGGATGATTAGGTCGATTATCTTCTATTAGCTGAGTTTGCCTATAATAACTCAATACATGCCTCCATGGCGCTGACTCCGTTCTTTTCAACTTCGGCAAAGATCCTCTCGTTGGTCTCTTAGTGTTCTTTGGCGGTGACTCATAATCCTAAGTGCCTTAGTCTCGACTTGAGAAACTCAGTGCTCTTCAATCGGATCTTCCCGATCATCTTCAAGGGACCTTCCCACCACGTCCCACGCAACAAAAGCTTGACTATCGCCGCCTTTGGTCCTTATCAATCAATGGCTCAAATCAGCAATGTGGCATTCAGGCCGAGCTTCCTCCGGTGATTCGCCCCATCCGATGTTCATGTTTCTCTATTGAGCCCTACATAGTTAACGCTTTCGGATCGCGTTCCTCCGCCTCCACCAAGAGAAATTGATGATCATGAGGAGTTCGAGGTTCGAGAGATTCTGAACTCTAAGTTTCTTCATCGACGATTGTATTACTTTGTCGATTGGGAAGGTTACTCACCAAATGATAAAACACGGGAGCCTGCCCGATAATCCGACTAATGTGCACGACAAAATTACGAGTTTCACCGGCGTTACCCGAACAAGCCAACTTTGAGTGCTTTCGGCCCCGACCCAGGGAGGACGCTTTGTCGTGGGGGGATGGTGTGTGACGACCATATGGATATTCCGTATCATATGAACATTATACTCGTATGTACAAAAGATGGTCCTCACACGGATGCAAAAGGGTAGTTGCACAAGACAGGGTTTGATACACCCTTGCCAAGTGCACTACCAATATTTGTTGAAGACATTTCTTCACCTCTTCCTCATATGTGGGCCTATCTCCAGGAGGTTCTAGAATATTCTAGAACCTAAATGCATGCTTGTGACACTTCGCACATCTCATCCATTGGAGTGGCGCGATCCCCGACCGTTGGCTTAGATATATATAAGGAGGTAGCTCCTTCTTGTCGAACCATTCCGTTCAACGCTTGATCTTGAGCCTTCTAGGCATCTGTCTCGTGTTCCTACTTGTCTTCGGGCCATTGTACTCTTGATTCATGTTCATATATCAGATTCTTTGCCGATCTTGGCATATTTCTTCCGTATTTCTTGCATATTCTCCACGTATTCTCCTTGTTTTCGCGTAGGTTCATGACAAGGACGAGATTTAGAGAAGAATGCATGGAAGCTTTTCCAGAGCCAAATGAATCCAGTGACTAGTTCCATAAACTTGGGAACTTATTTAAAAAACTTAGATAAGGCAACGAGAATAATTCAAGAACTTGATTAAAACACCAGAATGGAGCATAGCTAAAATATTATTACTGAAGAATCAATAGCAGCATTATAAAAAGAAGAGTTTCTAACCTTATAAGCCATGTCCTTCCATCCCTGTCACTTTGTTAGATTCAATAAGCATTGAACCAAACCTCCAAAAGCGTTTCAAGTTTCCAATTTGCTCTTCGCCTTGGCTCTGTGGAATGGAATCGGCCTGCAGACCAACAAACACATCTATGCCCATGCCAAAACTCAAACTTTTTCACGGCAGCATGCGCCTTCTACTGCCATTCTAGCAGAGACTCCATAGCTGGAGAAAAATTAATTGCTTCTTTGCTTCTCTGTGAATGGAAGCAGAAGACGTCGTGTCCCCTGATGCTTCTGTGAATAGAAGCAGAAGGCGTCGTTCCGATGCATCTGTGTGAATAGAGCGTAGAAACAGACCTAATATATGCTGCACCATATAATACAGCCTTGGAACGAAGCAAAATAGAATCTGGCAGTGGCACCAGATAAAGACAGAACTCAGATATATATTCGCCGCCCTTCAGTGTTCAAGAGTAAGATTGGATGGATATGGCACCAAATCGTTATTTTTGGCTTTAAATATTGGGCAACACAGCTTCTCCACTGCAAGAAACATGCATGGCGGATATGTCACAAGGTGTCTAGAAAACTTTGAAAGGTAAAGAGGGCTTTATCCTCTGTGCTTACCTCTATTTGTCGATGCATCGCACAAATCAAAGCAGAGGATCCATAGAGAAGCAGAATCCTTTTGCATCTTCCTCTGGCAGCAGGATTTATCAGGTAAACAACATCTGACGGGAAGAGAGCAATATGATCCGTCGTCTGGCTATGGCGGAATAGGAATGCCGCGAGTGCGGAGTATGCAAGCCAGCTAGTGGACAATGCAGCAATGATATATTTGGAGTAAAGTAGTGCTTTTTATCCTATCGGCTATTAATGGCTTTGGCCCCTTTTTTTTAATTTTTTTTTTTAAACGAAGACTTACACGTGTCTCTTCCAGAGTTTTTCTTGGTGAAAAAATATTAGGCTTAAACAAAAAATAACACTGCCTTATATATGTTTAGATAGTAAGTAACCCATCCAAAATAAAATAAGTACTAGATCTCCAAAGGCAAAGACACATTTGGGGCTGTTGGTGTTGGGTGTACATGGTAGGACCTTAAACTATCGAAAGCATAACCAACATCAGTCCTAGTCTCGAGGACCTTTAATATAAGTATGCAAAGTTATATATATATTAGAGTTTGCACACGGTGATCCTAAAACCCACCACTCCGAGAAAACTAATTTGCATCTAACCACATTAGGATCCTAAACATTCCCATATGTAAATGTATATAAGTTGCAATGGTGAAGGATAAAATCATGGTTAGCAAAGCAGATACATGTCCCATGTGTGACAATGAATGAAAATACATAAAAGGGGAAAAAGGAAGAAAAAAGGATTTGAAGTTAAATTATTTCAATCATTCAAAGATGTGCTCAAGCCAACCCCAGTTCATTCAAACATATGTTACTCCTTCATGAATTTATAACATATATGAATATATTGTCAAAGGTGTGCTCACTTTTTACACTTTTAGTGAGTTATGTATATATATGTTAGAATTATAGTATTATCTTCTTATTCTATATTTTAAATTATTGTTTTCATTTCTTAAAAGGAGGTAGTGATATCTCTACCAGGGACACATCCACTGGTATTAGTCCTCTTAAGACTTATGGAATAGGCTTAAGACCGTTGAGTTAATGGCCCAAGCATTGTGCAATGGTTGGTTGAGAGATGTTGCTACTACTCTTGAGGAATCTTGAAGAGGGCATCTGCAGGAAGTCTACAAATTCCACCAAGCACAAAGCATTTAGAAGATTCATTTCCTCCAACAATAACAAAAATCATAGTACATACCAAAGAGGGGATTTTGGCTATTGAGTGCAGAGAGATATAATCAAGGTTGTGTTTCCTAATGCTAAGTTCAAAAGTGCATCATTCCTCTTGGAAGACTGTCACATCAGGGATATAAAATGTTTAAATGTGCCACCCCTAGTAGGAAAAAAAGGATTAGAATAGCCTAATATGTAAGGCGTTGATGATCTATAATCTCACCTCTGGTATCTACAAACCCTGCTTGTAAAGGCCCTCCAGAGATAAGCATAAGTAGCTCACTAGCTCGTGGATGTGTATGTGGCGGATTAACTCCACATGGTATCATTAGGAATCTTACATAAGTAATACCTTGAGACCTAAAAAAAAAAGAATGCACCATTATTTTGTTCAAAGACATGGGACACCAAAACCACTCTTAAAAATGAAAACATACATATATCCCGGAAAATATCGGTGCTCATTGCCGCCGAAAACCCCCCCCGTATCGAGACTCTGACACCATTGATCAAGAGGTTTCAAGTACAAAATTGGTAGCATTAGTAGGGATATCTGTTAATGGATCGGGATCGCAAAGATCGGAAGTTTGTACGGCAAGCCGGGGAAGCCTATGCTTTCAAAAAGAGCCATTAAATTGTTATAGGAATTCTTACTTGATGTGCTTATATATAGTATCTACCAATATTGTGGACCTTGCACCCCTCCGTTTTTCTCTGGCCATTTTTCAAGGCAATGGTTGCGTTAAAATGAGATATATTTTCCCTTGGTTATTGAAATTTGTCTCCTATCCTTCCTTTTTCCTTCTTCTTTTAAGTATTGTTAGGTTACCAGCTATGATATCATGTCGATTTCTTGCCACTTCCTTTGATTTATGGTGCTTTTTCTTTTTTTCTTTCATCTTTAGAACAAACTACTTTTTTCTAGTTGTATCTAATATTTGAGGTGACAGTAGGTTTCATCTACCTCTCATGAAAACCTAAGCCTTGCACCAACCTTATGGGCATAACAACTAGGTTGGAAATAGCCGTAATAATGGTTACCACTAGAGCTCTAGGCACCCTTTTGGGTTGATCGACCCAAAACACCTCAAACTTTTGGGTCCCTCAACCACTTGTCACTTCAAGGAATAAATCTCAATGATATTTATAAAGCTTTAAATATGGATTGTAAAGTCAACTCGAATTTATACCACCATATTCAATGGTGAGGTCAATTTCCTCAAGGATTTACTATAGTAGCACCTCGAAGTACTCTAATTTTTATTTTGCAATATAACAAGAGAAATGTTAATTAGTTCTAAAGTTGCCCATTTATATTCGAGAACACTTCTTGGTAATGAAAGCTCTATGTATTTTTATCATTTTTTTTTTTAACATAGACATGAGCTCTAATTTCACTGCATTTGCCATGGGTATCAAAATTCTTATATTCGGCATTCTACTACTGGATAATATGTTTCATCATAATGAACTCCTCTTTTTTGAGGATAACCTTGAGCAACCAACCCTACCTTATATTTGGGATTGCCATCTGCATTGACGCTAAGTGGACACACATCTATTTTTCACAACATTCTTTCCCTTTGATATGCCAACTGATTCATATATGAATAATGACATGTGGGTTTTGATGGTACAGATATGGAAATTTATTATGTGTTTATTTCTTCTACATTTGGTATTTCTGGGGCATCACGCTTGCTCTCTTAACAAGGATCTCTTAGTCTCTGAGTAAGTTGAATTGCCTTTACTGCCTATCATGAATTTGTAAATTATAGCCCTATGTTTACATTCATTTAGCATTTCAATTTGGCATTTTTTCATAGCGTTGCTCTAGAATTGGGACATAGAGTAAAAAAAAAAAAAAAAAAATCTTTTTTGGGAGGGATGGAAGGATTTTTATTTATCATAAAGGTCTACTTTTAGGACTAGAGACATGAGCTCAAAAGGACTCAGGGACATGACATATGTTAAAAGGTGTAGACATTTTACATCTATAATATAGTTCAGCTTTGGCTTAATATGACAAAAAATAAGGCAGCATAGCTACACCATGTTCTACCGAGAGTTGGTTGATAGCTGCCTAGCACCTGTGTAGAGCTTTTTGCAGACCTTCAGAATTATGCCCAACCGAGTAGATCCAAGAGTAGTTCGGGGATGAGAGAGGAAAAAAAAAGGAAGAGTTCTCTAAGCTTCGATTCTTCAGCTTCTGGATTACACATCCTTGAAAACTCTACCATAACTTGTACCTATACAATCTTGGAGTCCAGTGCAACCTAAGAGAATTGGGCTGAGGATTAAGATTGGGGACCCAATTGGGATGGAGGTGGAGTGGAGGTGGTCTTTTTTTTTTTTTTTTTTTTTTTGGGGAGGTGGGAGGAAGAGCATGATGCGGAACTAGTGCCCTGTGAAGGGTAATAGATCGAATAGAGTCGGGTAGAATTTTGCAGAAGAGTTCGAGGTGGATTGGCATTGGGCCGCAGTGTTGAATGAGAAAGACTTGATCACCGCCTTGAGAAGGATGTGCCAGCCATAAGATCCGACTGCTCTAATGCAGAGACAAAAGGGAGTGAATTTCATGCATGTTTATTACTCCATTTACTGATAAAAAATTTTGTTATTATCATCGAAAAATAGTCAGACTAGAGGGGGCTCGGTTTACATTTGTGAAAATTATGGTGAATATGTATGTATATGCAGTTTTTTCTTGATCCAAATTGCAGATTATTGCTCTATGATTGGATGGATAGTAGGGAGCATTTTGATTTGAATACACAACTCCCATTGACCTTAATATTGCCAAACATATGCCCATGCTTGCCACTATTACTAGTACATGAATAAGGACACAGAAGAAGAAAAGGAGGGCAAGACATTAAGTAACCTACCCAAGCAAGTGGCTAAATTGATAAAATAGATTCATGATCTATTCCCAGATGAGATTAAGGACCCTCCTTATAGAGGAGTTGCTAGAGTAACTTCGAATGCCAAGAGTGCTAGAACCCCTGGGAGTCTTACAAATGGGAGGTAATAAGCATGGACTTCATAACGGAGCTTCCAAGAACAACAAGAGGTCATGATGCCTTAATAGTGATGGTTGACAAATTATCAAATATGGCACATTTTGTGCCTTGTTGAACCACCAATACGGCCCTAGACACTGCATGCTCTTTACAAAGAAGATCTTCAGACTTCGTGAATGCCAAGAGAGATCATCTCTCATATGGAGCTGAAGTTCATGAGCATATTCTAGAAAGATCTCTTCAGCACCATTTAGACGAAGTTGTCCATGAGTGTGGCCTATCATCCGCAAACAGATGGACAAATGAAGTGCACCAATTGAATACTTTTTTACGTCATGCCACATTGGCAGCGTAAATGACATGTTGATAAATGACATCAGGAATAAGCAGTCAAAATGGGAAGGCTATCCACTTGGTTGAGTTTGCTTATAATAGCACCAAGCATAAATTCTCTCAAATATCATCCTTTATGATAAATTCTATTGTCCAAGATAGAGGTTTCTGTTATGAGTGATCTGTTCTTTCTGCAAACTCATCATCTTATTAGAAAGTAAAACACTATAGGGTACTCGATTTACCACCCAACCGGGCCAAGTAGAAGAGATGTCAACAAGTCAAGCTACTCTGCAAGATTGTACAAGAACAAGCTCTTTCTAGCCACCAACCGCTGGTGTTACAGAAACTTATTCTAATGATATGATCAAGCAAGAAACAACCAAACCCAATATGGAAACTAGACTTCAAGAGCTTTCTAACAAGGTAAGGATCACTGATTTCTGAGTTGTGGTCGCAGAGATATCAGGTCTCAAACTTGTCCTTCTACTTATAGATAACACCACCTTTTTTTGCCTTTTTGCTTCTAAATAAAGGTCAAGGTTTATTTCTAGCTCTCTCTTTGATAATATGAAGGTTTAGACATACTGGATGGCTTTCTTACTTGATAATATCTATAAATATTGTTCCATGCAAGGCCACTCCCCCGAGCACCATATCAATTCCTTCCCTTCTCAAGACTGATCGTCCTCGATCATCTTTCTTAAAGATTTACATCCCTTCTCAAAGACTATCAATTCCTTCCCTTCTCAAGACCGATTGTCCTCGATCGCCATTATATCTGAAAGGAAACCATCAAACGTCCCTTTTCAAAGTTGATATTTAATCAACCTTTAAAAAGCGTATTAGTCCTTCCATTCTCAGGAATAAACTTATTTCCTCGAGAAGGTCTCCAAAAACCACAAGTTGAACATCAACTTAATTTGTCTCAAAGTATAGGCTAATTTAAAATAAAATATTTACTAACCTTCACTAGCACCAACTAGAAGACCTGCGAACATCAGGAATAGCAAACATTCTATTCACCTGGACATGAGCACCAACTCAGTCCATTCACTTGGACATGAGCGTCAACTCATTCCAACCTCTTGGACATGGCGTCAACTCACTCCAACCTCTTGGACATGGCCTCAGCTCATTCCAATCTTGAGGCACCAACCTCACCAAAGAGCATCAATCATCAACTGCTCAAAATTTTCCATTGAGGCACCAACCTCAACCCGGTAGCACCAACCATGCTCATAATTTTAGACAACAATATAAAATTATCCGTTGAGGCACTAACCTCAACCATAAGGATGCAATAAGAAATATCTAAAGATTCTAATCACAATCCTTAAACATCAATTTCATACCAGACAAGAGTTAACTGATTTGCAATTTGCTCCTCTTGGACCTGCTTTCTTTTCATCTTTACTCTTCTTGGTTTCAGTCACTTCTCGCGTTGCCTTAAGATATCTTGTGTGTTGATAACAATGCTTCCATCACCCACAACTCCGCTGGTAAAGGCCGGAACTGCAAAGGGAAAGAATGTTGTGAAAAATAGATGTGTGTCCACTTAGCGTCAATGCAGATGGCAATCCCAAATATAAGGTAGGGTTGGTTGCTCAAGGTTATCCTCAAAAAAGAGGAGTTGATTATGATGAAACATATTATCCAGTAGTAGAATGCCGAATATAAGAATTTTGATACCCATGGCAAATGCAGTGAACTTAGAGCTTATGTCTATGTTAAAAAAAAATGATAAAAATACATAGAGCTTTCATTATCAAGAAGTGTTCTCGAATATAAATGGGTCGTACATTCTCTCAAACCTTATAGTATTTTGCAAACCTTAATATACAGTATACAAAAACTTGTACATGTATACCCCACAAACGAGGATCGCTATGTACGGTCCAGATCTTGGAATAAAGGGCAAATATGCCCATCCGACAGCTCTCGTTGCCCGGAGTAACCCCCCGTGTGAATATGCACCCAAACCAAAGGGGGTTTAAGGGGGATTTTAATTTAGATATGTTAAATGCAATGGTTTGTGTTAATAATGTTAATGGTAGTTGTGTGTTGATTGTTATATTAAAAAAAAAATTGGGCCCTTCGGGCCCTAACAAAGAAAACACGAAGATTACACATCGCCCTAGAAGGTCCTTGGTATGTTAGGAACAATGAGAGAAATTACACTAGGAAGAGACAAAGCACCATGCCCAATATTGACAAAGCACCATGCCCAATATTATTAAGTACATCATTGCATGCATTTAGTTGTCAAGAGAATATGCAATGTGTATAAGAAAATATCAATGTACAATTTAAGATTGAGCTATCAATAGCAGATCTTATAGGATTTGAACCCATATTATCCTAATAGCCATCTCGCAATCTATGTTGTGGAAAATAATTAAACCTTTGCACAAATGAAGCAAAACAAGAAAACAAAAACAAGATGTACCTTCAAGAAAAACACTATTTCTGCATTCTCAGTTGCACACTAACAAATCCATGTGCCATAAACATAAGATGCCCACTAATGTGGCTATGCATCGCTGGAAATCTGAATGCCGCAATCAAATTCTAAAATGCCATTTACTTTGGTGGATATTCGAGAATCGACCAAACATAAAAACATATTATTATGATCTCCAGGTACATTTTCCACCTACAACTTAAATGTAAAACCCACATCGTAACATGGATGATAGAAACGATTTGTTAACTTAGCAATTCAGCTTGCTCACACCAAAGAATGTCGCCCAAATGGGGTTTTCAAACAAGATCAAATGAGCTTCATAACCTAATGGGACCAAACAATATCACACGACTAGTGTTGAGAGGTTTAGACATCACCCTCGCATCAAATTGAAATGCGATTTTGGAAAGTGATGAGTAAAATATATAATGGGTTCAATCGCCAGAGGGCAATCGAGTGCATGCCATGATGTTTTTACAAACCAAAATTCTTACCGCTCACTCTCAATAGCGCCAGCACTGTGTAATCGATTTAAATCATAAAGACTTCACAAATTTTATAAAGCCTGAAATGAAACGAAAGTAAGCATGCTAAATGGTGACTGAGTAAGAAGGGAACAAATCCAATAACAAAATTTACAACCTTACTTGCCTCCTCGTGGCACCGATTCGCAGTTTCAAAGTGGTATCCGACCGATCGCATGATTGGTCTGGGGCCGCATTGGTGGCCGATGAGAGGCATTACAGGGGGGTTGCATCACACCTTGCGGCATCTTTTGTTGCTGGCCCATCATAGGTCGTTGTACAACAAAGCCAGCAGAGGTGGCGGCATTCCTGTCATGGGCGGCACACCCATCATGGACTGTTGCTGCTACGGAAGTGGTGGCATCATCATCCATGGTTGCCCATCTCCACCTTGCATTCCTTGAGGGGCAGCCGATCATGCATCATATTTATGTCTTTGAAGATCTAAACCTAAAACCTGTGCAAATTAAAAAAAATAAACCGGGCCGAATTTTAAAGAGAAGCCTACAACGATCTCTTTGTAGCAATGCAACAGCCTAAGCTACCCAGTAAACAAGCTCGAACTCTTAGCTCAAACGTTTTCAAGAAACCCGCAGAGCTCCAAATGGGACGGATCGGCTTCTTCAAAAAGGACGGAGTGGCTTCTAAAGAAACCCTAAAATACCCTCGCTTCATCGGAAATGGGCTGTCTCTCGATCAATGCAAAGAATGGGCGATGCAGACACTAAATAGCTCGAAATAATCGCTTTGATTCCTTGTTCTAACTCGGACATCCGCAAAACAACCTACCCAAGCGCCCAAAAACCCTAAACTTTGGCATACCGTCACTTTATGAAACGACTCCCCAAGAAGCCCTAATCTTTGTCTCCGCTCGATGCTTGCATGTGAAGGGAATCGGTTTTACATAGCAAAATAATATTGTGACCATTGAATTGCCAAGGGAAAAAAACAATGACACAAGTTGCATGAAAATACTAGATGCACTCTAGAAGTACTAATTGGTACACCATGTGCAATACGGCAGCCAAATCATAGTAAAACCATAGGAAAAAATGTATAAAAATACAAAAACAACCCCCTGTCATAATGCTACATATTCTTGTTATATTGCAAAATAAAAATTAGGGTACTTCGAGGTGCTACTATGGTACTTGAGGAAATTGACCTCACCGTTGAACATGGTGGTATAAATTCGAGTTGACTTTACAATCCATATTTAAAGCTTTATAAATATCATTGAGATTTATCCCTTGAAGTGACAAGTGCTTGAGGGACCCAAAAGTTTGAGGTGTTTTGGGTCGATCAACCCAAAAGGGTGCCTAAACTTCTAGTGGTAACCATTATTACGGCTATTTCCATTGTTATGCCCACACAAGGTTGGTGCAAGGCTTAGGTTTTCATAGCAGGTAACCTAACAATACTTCTAAAAAAGAAGAAGGAAAAAGGAAGGATAGGAGACAAATTTCAATAACCAAGGGAAAATATATCTCATTTTAACGCAACCATTGCCTTGAAAAATGGCCAGAGAAAAACGGAGGGGTGCAAGGTCCACAATATTGGTAGATACTATATATAAGCACATCAAGTAAGAATTCCTATAACAATTTAATGGCTCTTTTGAAAAGCATAGGCTTCCTTGTTTTGCTTGCCGCATAACTTGTCGATGTCTGGCCGATCCCGATCCATTAACAGATATCCCTACTAATGCTACCAATTTTGTACTTCAAACCTCTTGATCAATGGTGCCATGAGTCTCTCGACACGGGGGTACTTTGAAAGCAAAAGAATGAACACCGATATTTTTCCGTGATATATATATATGTTTTCATTTTAAGAGTGGTTTTGGTGTCCCATGTCTTTGAAACTAAAATAATGGTGCATTCTTTTTTTTTTAGGTCTCAAGGTATTACTTATGTAAGATTCCTAATGATATCATGTGGAGTTAATCCGCCACATACACATCCACGAGCTAGTGAGCTACTTATGCTTATCTCTCGAGGGCCTTTACAAGTTGTGGTTTGTAGATACCAGAGGTGAGATTATAGATCATCAACGCCTTACATATTAGGCTATTCTAACTTTTTTTTCCTACTAGGGGTGGTACATTTAAACATTTTATATCCCGCGATGTGACGGCCTTCCCAAGAGGAATGATGCACTTTGAACTTAACGTGGGAAACACAACAGCAGATTATATCTCAAGACTCAATGTACCCAAAAATCTCGCACTTTGGTATGTACTATGATTTTGTTATTATTGGAGAAAAATGAATCTTCTAAATGCTTTGTGCTTGGTGGAATTTGTAGACTTCTGCAGATGCCCTCTTCAAGATTCCTCCAAGAGTAGTAGCAACATCTCTCAACCAACCATTGCACAATGTTTGGGCCATTAACTCAACAGTCTTCGCCTACTCCACAAGTCTTAAGAGGACTAACACCAGTAGATGTGTCCCTGGTAGAGATATCACTACCTCTTTTTAAGAAATGAAAACAATAATTTAAAA
Source organism: Isoetes taiwanensis (assembly GCA_021234155.1). Lineage (NCBI taxonomy): Eukaryota > Viridiplantae > Streptophyta > Lycopodiopsida > Isoetales > Isoetaceae > Isoetes > Isoetes taiwanensis. The sequence goes on along the minus strand of JAJEKV010000044.1, from coordinate 12,270,704 downwards.
TATAGAATAAGAAGATAATACTATAATTCTAATATATATATACATAACTCACTAAAAGTGTAAAGTGAGCCTGCAAAAGTACCTTCCTTCCTTCCTTCCTTCCTTCCTTTGACAATATATTCATATATGTTATAAATTCATGAACGAGTAACATATGTTTGAATGAACTGGGATTGTCTTGAGCACATCTTTGAATGATTGAAATAATTTAACTTCAAATCCTTTTTTCTTCCTTTTTCCCTTTTTATGTATTTTCATTCATTGTCACACATGGGACATGAAAAGTATCTGCTGCTAACCATGATTTTATCCTTCGACTGATTGCAACTTATATACATTTACATATGGGAATGTTTAGGATCCTAATGTGGTTAGATGCAAATTAGTTTTCTTGAGTGGTGGGTTTTAGGATCACTGTAGCAAACTCTAATATATATATATATATATATATATATATATATATATATATATATATATATATATATATATATATATATATATATATATATATATATATATAAAACTTTGCATACTTATATTAAAGGTCCTCGAGACTAGGACCGATGTTGGTTATGCTCGATAGTTTAAGGTCCTACCATGTACACCCCCCAAAACCCCAAATGTGTCTTTGCCTTTGGAGATCTAGTACTTATTTTATTTTGATGGGTTACTTACTATCTAAACATATATAAGGGTTGTTATTTTTGTTTAAGCCTAATATTTTTTCACCAAGAAAAACTCTAGAAGAGACACTTGTAAGTCTTCGCTTAAAAAAAAAAAATTAAAAAAAGGGGCCAAAGCCATTAATAGCCGATAGGATAAGTCGTGACTTACATCGCTACTATATATCATTGCCGCATTGTACATTATCCGGCTTGTATACTCCGCGAGACTCGCTGCAAGATCCCTATTCCACCATAGCCGACGACGGATCATATCGCCTCTTCCGGCCGATGTTGTTTACCTCGAGCAAACCTGGCCGCCAGAGGAAGAGGCAAAAGGGATCCCGCTTCTCTATGGATCCTCTCGCTTGATTTGTGCGATGCATCGACAAATAGAGGTGCACTGCAGGATAAAGCCCTCTTTACCTTTCAAAGTTTTCTAGACATCGCTATGACATATCCGCCATGCATGTTTCTTTGCAAAGGGAGAAGCCGTGTTGCCCAATATTTAAAGCCAAAATAACGATTTGGTGCCATATCCATCCAATCTTACTCTTTGAACACCAAGGGGCGTAATATATATATGAGTTCTGGTTTTTATCCGGTGCCACCGCCAGATTCTATTTTGCTTCGCTCCAAGGTCAGATTATATGGTGCAAGATATATTAGGTCCTGCTTTTCACGCCTATTCACACAGATGCATCGGAACGACGCCTCTTTCTATTCACTGTACATGGGACACGACGCCTTCCTCGCTTATCACAGAGAGAAGCAAAGAAGCAATTAATTTTTCTCCGCTATGGAGTCTCTACTAGAATGGCAAAGAGAAGGTGGCATGCCGTGGAAAAGTTTGAGTTTTGGCATGGGCATAGATGTGTTTGTTGGTCCCAGCCGATTCCATTCCAAAGCCAAGGCTTAAGAGCAAATTGGAAACTTGAAACGCTTTTGGAGGTTTGGTTCAATGCTTATTGAATTCAACAAAGTGATGGTGGATGGAAGGACATGGCTTATAAGGTTAGAAACTCTTCTTTTGTAATGCTGCTATTGATTCTTCAGTAATAATATTTTAGCTATGCTCCATTCTGATGTTTTAATCAAGTTCTTGAATTATTCTCATTATGCTATCTAAGTTTTATAAATAAGTTCCCAAGTTTATGGAACCAACCATCGGATTCATTTGGCTCGAAAGCTTCCATGCATTCTTTCTAAATCTCATCCTTGTCATGAACCTACGCCAAAAACAAGGAGAATACGTGGAGAATATGCAAGAAATACAGAAGAAATACGCCAAGATCGGCAAAGAATCTGATATATGAACATGAATCAAGAGTACAATGGCCCAAAGACAAGTAAGAACACGAGACAGATGCTTAGAAGGCTCGAGACTGGCATTGAACCGGAATGGTTCGACAAGAGGGAGGTGCCTCCTTATATATCTAGGCCAACGGCCAGGATCGCGCCACTCCGATGGATGAGACGCGCCAAGTGTCGCGCATGCATTTAGGTTCTAGAATATTCTAGAACCTCCTGTAGATAGGCCCACATATGAGGAAGACGTGAAGAAATGTCTTTAACAAATGTTGGTAGCGCACTTGGTGTTGGGGTGGTCACCACTCACCACACCCGTCACCACTCACTACTCACCACACTCGTCACCACTCACCACTCACCACACTAACCACACTCACCACTATTGAGGTGGTATAGAAGATAGTATATCGTATATGGAGTGATATATGCACATGCACGCGTGCAGGATATTTGCATGTATCCATGATTATCACAGTATTATCTGAGCAGAGAGAGAGAGAGAATAGAGAGACGGTGTATTGAGAGAGAGCATTTTGCTTGATCTAGCTATGGAGATGATGATTCTTTGTGTTGTGCATTGCCTTGATCTGATAGATTGAGCTTGGATCGTTGGGTTTTTCATCCTTCTTGCAAGGTTAGAGTTCAGGCTCTAACAATTGGCAAGGGTGCAAACCCTGTCTTGTGCAACTACCCTTTTGCATCCGTGTGACGACCATCTTTTGTACATACGAGTATAATGTTCATATGATACGAATATCCATATGGTCGTCACACCATCCCCTCCCACGACGGTGCTTAATGCAGTCCCCTGAGTCGGGGCCGAGTACTCAAAGTTGGCTTGTTTGGGTAACGTCGGTGAAACTCCGCAAACTTGTCAGGCGCATTAGTCAGATTCTTGGCAGGCTCCCAGTTTTATCGTTTGGTGAGTAACCTTCCCAATCGACAGAGTAATACAATCGTCGATGAAGAAACTTGGAGTTTAGAATCTCTCTAACCTCGAACTCCTCATGATCATCAATTTCACCGTGGAGGCAGCGGAGGAACGCGATCAGGGAAAGTATTAACTATGTAGGGCTCTAATAGAGAAACATGAAATCTTTCGGATGGAGCCGAACAACCGGAGGAAGCTCGAGCCGAATGCCACATTGCTGATTTGAGCCGTGATTCGATAAGGACCAAAGCGGCGATAGTCAAGCTTGTTGCGGTGGACGAGGTAGGAAGGTTCCTAGGAAGAAGCGGAACAAGGTCACCAACGTGAAATTTAGAGCTTTTTGGCATGCAAATCAGCATAATGCCGATAACGTTCCCCGCTTTCGGTGAAGATGATGTCAAGATCTGATTGAAGAGCCCTGGAGTTTCTCAAGTCGAGACTTCGGCACTAGGATTGACAGAGTCACCGCCAAATGGCTACACTAAGGGACCATCGAGGATGTCAACGAGTAGTTCGAAAGAACGGAGTCCGCCGGTGGAGGCATGTATTGAGTTATTATAGGCAAACTTCGGCTAATGGAAGATAATCGAATCCAATCATCCTCCACATAAAGTGACATTTCGAGTGATCTGCTGACAGACATTGCTCTTCATCTTTATTATTTGGGTGCCATGACAGAGCATTTATGCTGCTCTCTACATTCAAGCAACGCTTGATGGGGTCATCATCCACCAAATATATTTGGTCTTCCTAAAATCCCTCTATCATCTCCAAGGCCTCATGTATGTTTTTGGTGAAGATATCTTTTGTCCCACAATTCCCTTGATCTAGAATGACGTGAAAGTCAAAGTCCTTCAGCTCAGGAACAACTGATCTAATCTCGAGTATGTTAGCCCTTATCATGGAAGACCAAATACCAATGCTTGCTATGTCCTTCAGATGGTTCAACAATTTCTGAACACTAGGTCTTGGATAAACCCATTTGTTCTTTACCTCTAGAACCTTGCTAGAAAAGGAGATGCAGCACAGTACTGGAGAAGGTCTTCACAAGAACTCCATTCAAGTCAAAGAGGGTTACTTTTTTGTTACTCGAGGTGGTTTCCTCTCTGCACAGTACATAGTTTAAGTTAGCACTTTCAAAAGAAATCGTGCGTGGCGCGAGATATCTTAACTATATTTCTAAATATCAAAATTTACAGACTCGCACTGCGTGCGAGACATCCGAACTAAATTTTCAGTTATGAAAAAATAAAGTAAACTCGCACTACACGCGGTACTCTTTTGTTTCTGGTGAAGCTGCCTCTTCCCTTTTTCTGGACGTCCTATATTCTTCTTTAGCCTTCATAGGCGAAGGACGAGTGTCAATTTGTTCAGGAATAGCAACGGCATTTTGTGTAGCAGGTTCCTGTGGATTTACCTCAAAAGCTCCCTCTTCTTCAAGAACAGCTATCAATTATTCGTTATTCGTGGAGAATTTGTTGGTGGACTTTTAGAGCCACTGTCTTCAGAGCCGAACTCTTCATTAGAGGCAATCTCTTTGAAAATTCTATCCTTTGCCTCCTCCTCTTAACCTCAAAATGATCATAGTCCAACCTCATTTGCCGGGAAGATGATGCTGAGACAAGATGTGATATTACATCCTGCGCCAATGGATCAGAAGCAAGAGATGCTCGAACAGACTCCAACAGGGATGTATCATGAGGCCTCTCAAATAAAGTGATGGCCATAAGCTATAAACGATCAGGTCCTAGAACAACCTGTGATTGTTGATCAAATGCTGGCTCCCCCGCCTTAGGTTCAAAATAAGATCTGCGTGAAAGAGCATATGGCTTCCCTTGAAGTGTGCCAGGCCAAAATTTGATGATGAAATCAAAGTGGGATAGCATCTGTGTATGCCATTGAGCCTGACGGCGATTAAGAATTCGAGCTGACTGAAAATATTCCAGGTTGCGATGGTCCGTATACACAATCACCGTATGGGGAGAACCTTCAAGAAATCGTCGCTACTCCTGAAAAGAGTCAACAATCGCCAAAAGTTCCTTATCGTAAATAGGATAGTTGATCTCTACAGCCTGGCACTTTTGAGAATGATAGGCAATTGGGTGTTAGCTCATGATCACCCCCCTCTTGCGACAAGATGCTGCCAAGAGCAAAATCTGATGCATCTGCTTCGAGAATATAGGGAGGCGCAGGATTGGGGTGTGCAAGAATAGGTGCTGCTATAAAAGCATGCTTCAGAGTGATGAATGGTGATTCTACTTCAATTGTTCACTCAAAGGGAACATCCTTCCTGGTGAGACGTGTCAAAGGCAAGATGATCTCCGAATAGTCCTTGATGAAGCGGCGATAAAAATTGGCAAACCCCAAGAAGCACTGTACATCTTTAACCGAGGAAGATGTTTCCCAATCAAGAACTGTGCTGACCTTCTCTAGATCCATGGCAACACCCTGAGATGTGATGCGATAGCCAAGAAACTCGACATTGTCTTGCTCAAACTGACACTTCTCCAGTTTGACGTAGAGTCCATGTTCCCATAGCTTCTGAAGGACCTTCCGGACATGTTCTTCATGCTCCTCCAAAGTCTTCGAATAAACCATAATATCATCCAGATAGATGATAACAAAGAGATCCAAAAACTCCCGAAAAACATCATTAGCCATGTGCTGAAAAGTTGCCGGAGCATTGGTAAGGCCGAAAGGCGCGACGTATACTCAAAATAACCATACCGAGTTTGGAAGGCTGTCTTTCACTCATCACCTTCCCTGATCCAGATAAGATTATAGGCACCTCGAAGATTGATTTTCGTGAAGCATCGTGCACCTTGTAGCCGCTCAAGTAACTTTGGAATCAGAGGGAGAGGATACCGGTTACGCACACTGATCTTGTTGAGGCCGCGATAATCCACAACCAACTGCAAAGAACCATCTTTCTTGGAAACAAAGAAGATGGCAGCTCCTGCGGGTGATTGAGAGTGTCGGATAAACCTAGTTGCAAGATTCTCCTCAATATAAGTTCGCAAGGTCCACAATAGAGGCAGAGATTAGCCTCTCTTCGGTGTTGCTTCCCAGCTGCAGACAAGGCCCTCAAACCACACCATCAATTTGTATAGGCACTAAGCCAAATGATTCCGGGGACGTGGGCAGTGCAAAAACTGTTGTAGTTGCTGGAGCTTGGGGAAGTAAAGAAACATGATGATTTCGTCTTTCTTGCCTACGCTCAAAAAGACGGTCATCACAACGAACTGCAAACTTTATAGCTTCATCCAAGGTTCTAGGATCCTCCATAGTCAGCAACATATCCTTTATATCCTCGCGGAGCCCTCTTCGAAAACAGTCCCGAAGAGCAGCATCTTTCCAGGCTATGTCTATGGCAATCTGTCGAAACTCAGAAGCATAAACTGAAGCCGGAGGAGAACCTTGCCTGAGGTTGCCAAGTTTGGTTACTGCTGTGCGTTGCCGATCAGTATCTCCAAAACATGCCTCAAGTTCAGCAGTAAATGCAGCAAAATTTTGTAACTCGAGAGCCCTTTTCTCCAGTAGGGGGGCGAACCAACTCAAAGCTGACCCAGAAAGAAGAGAGCCAACTAGTCCGACCTGTTCCCGATCTGTAGGATACCTGTGAGGGTGGAGCCGAATAACGAGCCGAATTTGATTCAAAAAACCTCGGAGCTTGGATCTAGTGCCATTAAATTTTTCTGGCAGGCTAATCTTAGGTTCCGATGACCTCCCGGAGCTAGAGGCTGACTCATGAGAAGCTATCTGTTCTCGGAGCTCCTTGTTATCCAATTGCAACTGCTAACATACTTGAACAAGTTGCTGAACCTGCTGGAATAAGGATGAAACCTCCTCCATAGAGACAAAAACTAGCAGGCAAGAACCGGTAAGGGATTCCGGTTCAAACTGTCATGAACTTACGTGAAAACAAGGAAAATACGTGGAAAATACGTAAAAAAAAATGAAAAGAAATATGCCAAAATCGTCAAGAAGAATGATATATGAACAGGAATCAAAAGTACAACGCAGACAACTGGCGTTGAACCGGAATGGTTCGACAAGAAGGAGATGTCTCCTTATATGTCTAGACCGATGATCAGGATCGCGCCACTCCAATGGATAAGATCATGCCAAGTGTCGTGCATGCATGCAGGTTCTAGAATGTTCTAAAACCTCCAGCGAACAATCCTGCATATGAGGATGACGTGATGGAATGTCTTCAGTAAGTATTAGTAGTGCGCTTGGCAAAGGTGCACGACTCTCAACTAGAAGGTTGTGAGTTCAAACCTTGCTTAGTGCAACTACTTTTTTTGCATTCGTGTGACGACCATATACGAGTATAATGCTCGTATGATACGAATACCCATACGGTCGTCACACAACCTCACTATTATGCAGTCAAGTCCGGCTCATGGGAACGTGCCCTTGGCTCATGCTCACTCGGCTCATGCTCAACCTCCAGTCCATCATTTCGAATATTCATGACATAATCATTTTCAAAAAGAATCTAAGCCTTGAAATGGAACCCAAAAAAAACCTTTACCGGTGTATGAGGTAGAAACCATGCACCAGTGATGGAAAAAGTCCTAGACATGCCAATTTTGCCGGTACAAATTTTGGTTTTGCCGGTACAAAGTATAACATGTTCCAAGATCAATAGGAAATTAGATGGTACAATTGGATTTTGATAGAAAAATTGTCGGTACATACAAAAATTTGTAGGATTTTTGGGTTGCCCCTAAGGGGACAAACCTTCTGCATGTGGGTTTCTGGCATATTCCAAGTATATGTCAGTATATACGTGGAATATGCCAATGACTGCTCCAAACCCATTGTTGGTTGTAAACTAGCGGTCAATTATTTATTGGTTAGCCAATGTGGAAACGGCTAACCTGGCGGTGCTTCGCTCGAAGGAGGCTATGGCTTAATTGGCTTTTAAAAGATCTGATGGCAACTACAGTTCCTTCTTCAAATGGGGGTTTTACAAGTGCCAATTCTTGCCTAGAAGCCATTGAAGATGTGGTCTCCAGAACACCGGCTACCACATTTGATCCGTCTTCTGCAGAGAGTTTTGCTGCCAAATTTGCCGAGAGGACGGCTTCCTCAAATGGGTCTGTTAATTTGGGCTCTACCAAATCCCCTTCACATCGTTGGCCCTTGGAAAAGCCCAATGAAAGGTTGTTGCCGATTTCTGCTGAACGACCCAAGTCCAGTTCTCTCAATCTTGGTTCGGATGAGAGGAAAGATGATTTAAAAGCATTGAAATCTAATACTATCTCAGCTACGTCCTTTCTTGCCTATCAAATCTGTTGGTTCCCCCACCAAATCTACTATTGACGGATAAAGGGCCGCCTACCAAATCCTTGTTGAGAAAGGGTTCCGTTGAAGAGAAAAAGACACCCATCGAGGTGCGTGTGTTCATATATAGCAAACAAGTGTTGGCTCCCCTTATAAAAAGGGCCTCCAGTGCTGGGAAAATAAGATTGAGCATTTTCGACAAGAAATGGAGGTTGTTTGGTGTAAATGGCATTAAGACTCTTGCTATTAGCTCCAGGACATTGCCCAAGAGCTGGGAAGGAGTGTTACTGGGCAAACAGCAAAAGGACAAAAGTTCTGTTAAATATGGAAAGGGTGATGTCAAATCTTCAGCAAGAGCACTGGTAAGTTCTTGTTTGATGTTGGAAGTTGAATATATTTACACCCCTCTATACATTAGCCTTTAGACATGCTTGTAAATTTTCGAGTCTCAATCTAACACAGGATTTATGCACAAACAAAATCAATCTGGTGGCTGATCTTATCATCTGTTCATATTAGTTTGTTAACATGTTCACCAACACAAGCATGCCTTTGTTTTCAGGCTCCTTCAAGTGGTAACTATTCATCAGCTAAATTGTAGGATATAGCAAAAAGTAATTAATAGCAAAAAGTGCACTGATGGAAGTGTGATCTGGGATTGTCTTCCTCTAGATCTTGTAGCCCTTGGGAAGGTATTCTTAGTTTATTCTCAAGTTCTATACTGCATATATTTAGTCTTGTTTAGTCTGTTTTGCTTATAAATATTACTGGTAATACTACAAGAAGCTATGCAAAGGCGTGATGTAGGTGCTGCAGCTGTTACAGAAGCATTGCAAGAGGCCTTTGCATTTAAAAAGGGGCCTCTGCATTTGAAAGCGTGCTTCAAAGCTTAAGGTCAGTTTTCAAATTTCATGTTTCCATCTACTGGCAACTTTCAAGCAGGATTTTCTTAAAGCATGATTACACGATCTTGACATAACGTTTTCTGGATTTTCCTATATCTTTTGCTTGTCTGGGCTTTAGTTTGCATGCATTGTAGTACATTGTATATGTAGTTTAATACCAGTCACATGGACAATAAAAAAATATTCTGATATCACTATTTCTAGGCTATAGTTTAATACTTGCCTAGTCTTTCTAATTTTTTATATAATTGATCACATGCAGCATGTTTGCTGAACTTTGGGCTATAGCCAACCCAGAACTTTCACAATCCTTTGTTGAACAATTTTTGAGCTTCCATCGGATACTTGCATAGGCTGTTGCGATAGCAGATGCACTGAAGTGTTAGATTTCTAGTATTAATGAAGATACTGGTGACTGTGAGAATGCCAGTGTTTCTGACGAAGCACATCAAATCTCACTTGAGAAGACAAGAAATGCTATTCAATGGATTGGTGCTGCACTGGAAACTGATTTGGCCTCCTTTTCAGTTATGAGCGAACAGAGTCAGAGCTCATCATCTAAAAACGGCATGAAGAAAGACAGTATTAAAGGAGGTGGAACTCAGGGTCAAAGGGGCAGTGTTGGAAATCAGAGTCAAACACTCCTTGTTCTTGAACCACAAGTAGCAAATTCTTCCAAGAGTGGCACCCCTGCTCCATCCTCTCCCTCACCTAAAAAGTCATGTGTCACAACTGTATCTTCACCAAAAGTGCAGGGGCAGATAGCACCGTCATCAGTGGCACAATGTACCATTCAGATGCCACTAGAGAAAAAGAAAACTAGCGGTAAATGAAAGTGAAGAAACAAAACCACCATCTACATTGAAACCTACTGCAGGACGGGGGAGTTCAAATATATCTCCTGCATTTTGGACCATCAAATAAAACCAGCAATTGATTGGATAAAGGGGCAGGGAATCAATGAGACGGCCAAGCTGGCAAAGAAGCTACAGTTTGAAGCACATGGCTGGTTTCTTAACTTTCTTGAGGTTGCATTGGATAATGGATTTAAAATTGTTGGTGATGGTATGTCAGTTACAGCTTCTAGCAATGGTGTTGAACTAGACAATTCACAGCGTGCCCAGATGCTTTCATAGCTGAAAAGGGTTAATGATTGGCTTGATACTTTGACCTCTGGGAAAGAAGACCTGTTAAATCCTCAAATGTTAGAAACACTACCTAGATTAAAGCACAAGATTTACGAGTTTTTGCTCAAACATGTAGAGTCTGCAGCGTGTGCTTTGGGAAATAAATCTGTAATGGTATTTGTGAAGGATTCAAAATCCAGTAAATAATTTGAACATCGTGTTTGTACATAAAATGTTGTGAAGCCGTGATAGTGATTTGGCAATGCCCAAATTGGCAGTAGCAATGTGATCATGTAGGATTAGCTCCATCACAAAGATTTTTTTGTCTACAGAAGCGAAAAGAGGTTATGGTAATTAAATGGTAATAGATATCTCAAGAGAAAGAAAAGTGTTGAGGTGTATTGAATAGAATGTGCACCCATTTATGCCATCATAAATCTAGCACGTGAATAAATATGTGCAAACTGCTTATTTTGGATGTAAACAACTAAATCACATGCTAAATTTGGGTTTGGGCATATGATAGAGAACTTTCCAAGGATATCTGAGCACAGATCGAAGCTGGAGGTGGAAAAGGACAAGGATCCATTGAGCAAGGTTACCTTCTATTTGCATCTCAAAAAATAGTTGACTTCAAAGTGGAGTAACAATTTTCTCACAGTGGAGTAACAATTGTTCTTATTTTTCTCTACTTCTGCTAGATTGTATTGGCAAATTATATTCTCGAATCATTAATGCTAACACGGAGGCTTAATTTAGAATCAGGATAATGTGGAAAGTTGGAATCGAGTAAGATTTGTTAATTGTTTAGAGCGTATACTTGTTGGTACTTGCTATTTGTGATTTTTTGCTACATGGAATCGTATGGTAGTTTTATTGAGGGTTTGGCCGCAAATCCATAATGGGAATAGGGTTTTTTCACATGTGGTATTTTTTTTTTCTGGGATTTGGCCGCAAATCCACAATGGAAATAGGGTTTTTTCGCATGTGGTATTTTTTTTTTCTGGGGTTTGGCTACAAATCCACAATGGGAAAAGGGCTTTTTCAATCTTGGTGATGTGATTTTGTGGAACTGATAGAATGGTTGTGGCAATCTATCCATGTACCTGGGGTGTTGGCACATGCTCAAAAGCTTAGCCAAATTTTGCATCATTGGTCTCCTTTCCAAAAAGGTTCCCACACCAGCAGGACTTGAACCTCCCACCCACATGGTTAATCCCCTCCAAACCCCCACAGGTATCATTTATCCTTTGCTTCCATATCTTCTACATGTTAAAGGCTACATACTACATTGGCCCCTTCCCCCGTTGCACCTTTCCAACCCCCTCTACTCCCAAACCCCTAGATATAGTCATGGCGACTCCAATAACCCCCTCCCCAAGTCTTAAAGACGTATATCTCGATGGTGACACCCATCAAAGCCCCCAATATCCAGGCTAGACAGTACTGGAAAAGGAGAGGCCGCCACCAAGATGCCCAGAACTGAAGGCAGATCCAAGCAATGGTTGAGAGTAACACGACTAGGATTGCCAGCCTAACAGATCCTCGGTGCTGCTCAAAAAGCAACTGGCCACAGAGAAACAACATATCACGGGCATGGAGGCCTGCATACAACAACTTGAGGACAGTCTCCACTTAGAGCACTTGGAAAGGCAGCAAGTTAACTGGGTCTTGCTGATCTGAGGGCCCATCTGGACACCTTGTCCACTAGCATTGAGGCCATGGCGTGTGATAGGGAACATGTTGAGCAGGAGACGAATGTGACTGTTTCTCATCTCTGATCAGAAGTTGAGAAGACAACCACCATTCAAAGAACCACTAGGCAGTCACTACCAAAAGCCAGATGCAGTTTCAGGCTCTTCAGAATAAGGTCAACATGCTAGAGACAGCCTCATCAGCATTACATATAACGAACATAAGAAGATGTATCTCGGGGTTATTCCTTGATCAAGCCTTCGTTTAGAACTTTGGATCTATTTGAAAAAGACCCAACTTTTACAACTAAAATGACCAATGTTGAGCAGGTTGTTTAATTTTTTGCAGTTGTAAGGAAAAGAAAAGCAACATAGATATACAAGTTTGAATTAGAATAAGGCCAATCTATCTTTTCATTATATTGTGGATTAGCATCAAGCTAAATGTTCGCGTGGATTGAGGGAAAACATTGTCGATGTCTTTAGATTTCAAACGTATGCCATTTGCCCCTGATATTCATATGTACAGACTCTTTTCGTCCCATTATTTTCTGAAGGTGCTACTAAATGTTCCTCTTCACCTGCAAATTGTTAAATCTAAATATCTTTTGAGCATAGTAACTTTTGAGCTCACACAACTGTGGCTCTTTTCCTTCCTTTATTTTGTTGCCTTGGTGTTCGTTCCATTGATTAGAGATTTGGATTGTGGTAATTCTTATGCTTGCACTGGCCTGCTTCAAAGATATGGAAAGCAGAGGTGTAAAGACAGACAAGGTCACATTTCTTTTTGTTCTGATTGCATGTAGCTGGGTTGGCATAGCAACTATCAATCGTTGGTATTTTGTGCATATGCAAGATTGTTATGACATTTCATCAGACGAAGGACACATCAACTGCATGGTTGCCTGTTGGATGCATGGTAATGCAGAATTCGGAAGCAGGTATTTATGGATATTGCCAGAAATTGTCGTTAGCTATAGTCAGAATAAGAATCCCTGCAGTGAGAATACACAGAAAATCAAGTGCATTTGCAGTTAAACCTATAGCTGCAGATTAAAATACCCAACTTGAAAATGGAGAACTGAAAAATAGATTCAGCCTAGGCCTATATTCTTTGCCTTCTAGAGAGATTATTTATTATACTACATATATTTGCATGATGTCGAAGCTAAACTATTGTCTATTGCTTTTTAACTTCGATTTTTTTTTTTTTTTCATGAACTAGTATTAATAGTTTAACTGTGGGTTTATCACAAGGTGCCTTTACAGAAATATACATAAGCGCACATGGGCCAAGCTATGCTAACAATACTGATAACTTCAAAGCCAATGGCATGTGGGTTATCTGTGTTTCAGTTAATGACCCATATGCTCTCAATGCTCGAGTAGAAAAGATGGGTGTCAAAGAGAAGGTGCACGGCACATTTAACTTGTCAATTTCAGAATTTATAACTCTCTCTTCCTTGCATATATATATTATCATTTTCTAATTGGCAAGTTGTTGGTAAACAAACCAGTCAAGAGATATGCACCAACACAAAACCCATTTAAAATAAAGGTATACTGATTTTCTGGAGTGGATTATCAGGCATGTTATTCATCTTCTCTAGATGGGGTTTAAATGCAACTGTAATAGATGGCACCAATATGTTTATTTGCCTGATCTGACTGGCGTGTTCTATGTGTGATTGTGTATATATTGTCATGCTAGCCAACTCTAGTATGTATTTGAATCTCTGTTAATGTGGATGTCAAGTTGCATGAGTGCCCTTGTGCCTTTCTAACTTTCTAGACAACCAGCTGAGAAGAAGGTAGAATTAGTCTTGGTAAGCCAGTTTTAGAAATGACAGACTTGTTTCCAGACTATATTCACGCATCTATTTTATGTCTTTCAATTTTTAGAATTCTCGTATGAAGAAACCGGATCCCTCTGGACGTGCTAGATTTATTTGAAGATTGTACAACAGAAGATATTAAGACGTCTTTCAGAGCAAAGTTATGCTCCTTATTTTTATGTTTTTGGAAGTTCTACTTGTAATTGGTCTATCATTGTCTTCTTAAATGAAGTTCGATCTCGGATGAAAATTTATCATCCTGATGTGTACAAAGGCTCTGAAACGTGTAAACTGCATATTGCTTCTAAAGCAACTCAGTGTACTTAAAAGGGACATTGAAAATACTCCAGCATTGCCTATGAATAAGTATATATGCCTATAATTGGTCATGAATATGGGGAGTATGTGCGACACACTTTAGTTCAAGATGTATTAAGGTCGATATGTTTGTGTTGGGTAAATGTCTCTTTGCACTTTATGTTAGCTCTTTTGTTGGTCATCAGCCAAAGTTATTCTTGTAACTTTCTTGTAATGGTATTTAGACCAAGTTGAGGTTTTGCTTCATATAGGCTTAGGAATACTATCCTAATTGCTCCTGCAATGGTCTATTGTGTTTCTAGTGTTAGCATTAACAAACCCTTATGCATGGTAATAAAACTTACTTGTGTTCCATACAAGTAGTGATATGGCTATTTTTCTGTTATGTAATGCAGAATGGTAGAGGATTATTATCTAAAGAAACAGTATTGCCTTGTATATTATATTTGACATGACCTTAATGCAGCACATTCGAAACACTCAAATTTCTAGCTAGTGGCCGTGTTCCAAACTTTTAAATTAAAACTAAACTCGGGGGTTTCTTACTTTACAGAAAAGGATACTTGACAATTGAGAATTGTGCTTTTCCATCTATCATACAATTATAAGTATTGCAATTCTTAATGGCAAAAATGGTTTTATTGGCTAACAAGTAGGTAGTTGTTGCAGGCATAGGCTACAAATTGATGTCATGTGGTCCATACAATATAATGATTGAAATAAGTACAGTTTGATCAAATTATTTTGTTAACGCCACAAACTTAAATCCATATCATTGCCATGGTGTCTATTTAATACAAAATTAGTGTTTGGAATTGAAAGCATTTCAGACGATTTGAACCCAAATGATGTTAACTCGAATGTGCATATTTAAGTCAAAAAGCTTTATTTGTTATTTCTCTTTTAATCACCTTAAATGGTTGAGGTTGAGACATTGAGTTGAATAGAATATTGTATGTGCTCAAAGCAATGTTAACGTATGGAATAATGTGATAGGACTCTGGCCCTTTCTAGAACTAGAATAATACTAGTTATGGTGCCCGGCGTTGCCGGGCTTTAGTAGTGGTTTGTAGAGGTGGTTGAGGATTGATGGTATTGGCAACTATTTTTATGAATTGCAATGGTAGAGATGTAAGTGATGCGAGTGATGTAAATGAGGTTACATTATCATGATGATGAGGTCGATTGTGTTTGAATTTGCGTAAAGGTCCGCTAAAAGAATCTATATGGCAAGCTTGTCCACTAAATTTTGTGCAATTGTAGATCATTATGCATGGTGAGCGGCTAAAAAATTTGATTGATAATTATTTTCCTTTTCATCTATCAATATTGTTGATTTGGGATGTGTTCAATCTTATCCACTATAGCATTTATCTACCATGTGCAAACAAAATGAGCACCCATAGCATTTATTGCTGATGTGCTTGTCTCAACTTAATGTTCAATCTTATTTAGAAAAGGAAGGAAGGAAGGAAGGAAGTTTATTTTAACGTCCACGGAGGCCAGAGGCCTATGAGACGGTACATGCGGAAGAAACAGGCAAAAAAGCCAAAAACCCCAACACAAAAACAAACAATGTAAGCATGCGGTAGAACCCCACTACCAGGGATGAAAAAACCCCACTTGGGAGAAAAACCCTAACAAGTAGGCTCTCAAATACCATGCCCCTGAAGAGCAAGTCCGAAAAATCTGCCGGGATGTAAGCTCCCGGTCGGCGCTACCATAGGTGATGCGAGTAAGCGATGTAGCGGTGTGTCGAGCATCTAAGATTAGTGTGCCTTTGCTTCGGACATGGGCATATCTTTGGCCTTCTTTGGAGGGCATGGTGCTCATCCTCTATCACGTGCATCTCACAACAACGACATATCCTCTCCTCCACAGGGATCCCGTGGCGCCATTCATCCCCCGGCGACTTTGTTTCAATTCTGAGGTAATGGAAACCCGTCCTTATGGCAAGCAATAGCTCTCCGTTTCTTCACAGGAGATGTGTGCTTTCAAATGCAGATGGGGTCCATGCTCAAGGCGGGATTAATCGGCGTGATAGTGCTCATGTCTTGGGCTTTGCAAGAGTAGAGGCATCCCACAAAGTGGCAGCATAGCCCGCATCCAATTGCCCATTACTGCGCGCCGAATCTGCGCGGTGCCACCATCACATTTGGTAATCCATAGACCACCTCCTAAACCATCCCTTACGATTGCAAACCGTACCCATACCCTCTTCAACCATTTGGGGCCCTGCGTTAACAACCGCACTTTGTGGGGGCAAGCGATGCTCATCCATCCCATCCACCTTATGGAAGCAAGTAAGATGCTGCATGGCGAATCTTTGTAAAGGCGAACCCGTCTCATACAACAAAATCGATGCGATGCGGTGTCCTTCACTCCCAAGCTATATGTCAAGAAAGCTTTTGCGCATCCTTTCCAACCTATCCCACGTGTTTTGCTAGCTTCTTTGGGCCCCAAACCTCCACCCCATATAGCAAGCACCGGCTCGACCAAAGCTCTAAGCAGGGTGTGCTCTCCTCGCCCGACCAGAGATCTATCCGGCAACACGCGTTTTGCACTGCATATAAAGCCTTCCGGCCTGACCGGCTCTCCCTCTCCACACACTCATCCCACAAAGCATGTTAGTAGTAAAATCAATTCTCGAGATACTTGAAGCTCCGCACCATCTCCACTTCACGTCCCCTCGTAATATAACTCTGGGATAGGGTGTTGCGAGGACAGGATCGCGAAGCTTAGTTTTGTGCAAGTTCATTGTCATTCCCGTTGCCCTGAGTAACCCATCGGGGGCATCCAAATGCTTCTTTGCATACTCTTTGGCCGTGTGGGCTAGCAAAGCTACATCATCCGCATATAATGGCGGCTCACAGAGGTCGCCTCCGGATAATTGCACCCCGGCTCCCCATGGTGCTGCATCCACGTCTCAAGCTATCAATGTACAACCCAAAAAGCGTTGGAGACAACAGGCGCCCCGCTTAACTCCCATAGTGCTAGCTACCCGCCCGATCTTCATAAGGCGGTGCGGCATAAATCCCATCATAAAGGCGATGCACCCCATTACGCAACTCCCGTGGAACTCGCAATTCTTGCAACCTGCCACAAACATGTCTCGGGGGGCGGTATCATATGCGATCTTAAAATCTACAAAGCGACAATACAAGTCACATCGGCGCATTCGCTTGCCTCCATCAACACTCTCAAAGTGAAGATATGGTCGGTCGTGGAGTGAGCGGGGAAAGCTTTGCTGCCAATTGCCCGCACCCCTACCTCCTCGGCCCACTTAGTGAGTTTCTTCTCCACCACCCCCTGCCGGGAGCTTTGCAAGCAAATGAGCTTACCATAATCATCGGTAATTAATTCGGCTCATCCGTATTACCCGGCTTTATGCAGGGAATAACCTTACTAACCATCCACTCACGGGCCCCCTCGCTTTCGAGCACGGGTTAATGATCACCGTCGGGGCCCTACCGCGGATGGGCCACCCCATTTCAACATTTCGCCTGCGCAGCCCTGTAAATCCTTTGCCTTGCCATTCGCCCGGATGCACGAGACCCTGTTGGACATCCTCCGCGTGAGCTGCAGCACCTCTCCTACGATCAGGGACCACGGCATTAGCTCACGGAGGGTCATATAACTCCGCAAGCGGTGCATCCATTGCTCCACACTCACATTACCGGCCACTGGCGCGGTATAACACCTTCGCCAAAAAGCTTTTGGCTCGCCATGAGCATGTCAAGCGAGCTCTGGGTTTACGCCATGTACCTCCCCTTCTTGGCTTTTAGGAAGAGCTTATAGTCTTGCGAGGGGCTGTGGGCGCAACTGTGGATCTATGACCAAGCGCAGGCGGCTCTTTAGAGCCTTGCAATCAACATCAAACCACGGGTTCTCGGGGAAAATGCGCGGTGTCCCTCCTTGGAGGGCCCTTCTTTACAAAGGAAGCCCCGGCGGTACAGCGGCGCCCTCACCAGCCATGCACACTGTCTTGCGGTGTGTAGAAGCTATCAAACCCTGTAACTCCCAAGACCAACACAGATTCATCTTGTCCATACGATAGCGTGGGATGTATTGTAACCCTCCGCCCCCTTTGCGGTGTCTCCACTATTGAGTGCTCCCAATTCGCGTGACATAAAGCGGGTAGTGATCGGACAAAGCCTCCTCATCCCCGTGCTTGTGCCAATGGAGAAGTGTGTAACCATGTCAAGTCTTTGCTACCGAGGCGAGAAGGTAATCCAACACACTAGCTCCCCCATCACGCCTATCACTCACGCAAGTAACACCCCCCGACAGTGTGGCCATCGGCATGCATACCATTACAAATTACCATGTCAAAAACCTGGCGAGCTGGACCATTTACCACGCCAAATGGTCTAGCCACCATATCACAGGGAGTGCCGTGTATCTTTGGTAGCGGTGTCTCAAGCCAAAGTGGATCGACATTAGCGTCACCTTGGAAGGTCACCGACCGCAAGCTGCTTGGCCGTCACGAGCATTGAAATCTCCTAGCAAAACACTGGCCCCTTTGTCTATAGCGGTCTATGTCATCATCTGATTCCCTATACTCAAAGATCACGGACATGCGTATGCATCATGTACCTGGTAGAACTTAGAGCCTGCATGGGGAATGTAGCGACTAGCAAGAAACAATGGGACATGACCAGGCTCTAATACCATTATCCACATGTAGCGGTTAAATGCATCAGACTTGAAGTGTGATCTTGCATGCTAAGGCATCCCTAAAGTAGCAAGCCACTCCACCGTACCCGCCGCCGCCATGGCTCATTAGCAAGTGAGAAATGCCGATATCCTCGAATAATCCGGGCAATCGATGCCCTTCATACTCCCATGTCTCCTGCAGGAAGAAGGCGATGTCCATGTCTCATCGCGGTCCCATTCAAGCCATCGCCCTTCCGCCACGGGAAGCCCTACAATTCCGTGAAACAATGCGAAGACACTTTCCCTATCTTTGTTGCGGTTTGTGGACCCATCGAGTGCGGGGCGGGGGCCTGGCGTGGTTGGAATAACTTTCGGGCGACCTGCTCACGGGACCCGATGGATGTCTTTGCCGCGGTTGTGGAAGGCCTCAATCCGCCCTCTCCACGGCACGCTTTTGATGCCCCTGGACGCTCTGCCCCTTCATGGTGGTATTTGTTAGAATCTTGCCTCACTTGTCGGCGGGGAGGCATATATACCTTCATCTTGCCATTAACCAAACCGGCCCAGCCCCTCCGGCTTGCCGAATCTCTCTTATCTTGACCAACTCTTGGCTTCTTTCCCCGTTGTTGCGGTGGCGTGAGATCCGGATCGGGTATATGGGCGTAAGTGCGGTGCAACAACAAAGATTTGCCTCCCAATCCAAGGCGCAAACTTAACTAGCGAGGTCTCATGCTCGGTCCTCCGACCACGATTGGACTCTTGATAACCAAAATCAATTGGAGCTTTGCAAGTACCGGGGTGGTAAGCTTACTGGCAAATCCTCGCCTTGCTCCTCGGCAATCCCCACAATAAGGTTGAGGCGGCGTGCACGGATGTCTTGCTCCTCCGCAGTACCGCGATTCCACTGAGCCACCTCGGCCTCCGGTATGGGGTGCCGGTGTAGATGAGCGTGATGCACTCGGGACTCGTTGCACCTCCATTCGGAGGTCACGCATCTCTTTAACGTAAGTGGGCCATATGGTTCTCTATATGTGAGCATCTTCGACATCTCCCGCAATGCGCCTTTGCTTCATCAAGGAATTGGAGCACATACGCACCGCTTCCACATCCTTTTCCTTAGCATCTATCCGACCAGCCATGCTTGTGACTTGTACAACTGGCTGCGGCAACCCCTTCATGTCGGCCGATGCTTGCGCCATGTCTTCCATCCCGCTGGGTGGACCTTATCCAAGCGGTGCCCCATCTCCGTGACTAATTTTGCATTGTTGCTTGTATCTCCCCTCTTATCTGGTCATTAGCC
The DNA here is from genome assembly GCA_021234155.1 of Isoetes taiwanensis. Lineage (NCBI taxonomy): Eukaryota > Viridiplantae > Streptophyta > Lycopodiopsida > Isoetales > Isoetaceae > Isoetes > Isoetes taiwanensis. The sequence continues at coordinate 12,250,673 of JAJEKV010000044.1, read as the reverse complement.
TTTTGGGCTCCCCCGCAATCATAATCCCGAGCCGAACCCACAAGGGAAATTCGCTCCTTCTGTTGTGCTTCTTGAGCGCAGCCCCTGGCAGATGGCCCCGTGATGCCTCCAAGCTTGCCAGCTTAGCCTGGAGGGAACCGGCCTGTTCCTGTACAACCCTGATTGCCTCAGCATGTGATACCTGCCTCGATGGGGACGAGGTATCAGATTAAGGGCTCTTTTCTTCAACGCATGCATGTTGTCGGGGTTGCCATAGAGGGCGGGACTGTCAGGTGGATTCCGTCGACTAAAACAGAGGAAACACCATACAAACCATACACCAACGGAAAGCTCATTCGATAAGCTTTCCAAAGAGCCCAAGAACACCTGAATCTGACACCGGAATCCCGAGTTATGAGCAAAAGAGCAGGGCTGAAACCCTAAGCGCCATAGAATAGAATAGAATAGAATAAATTTTTTAACGTCCACGAGACATGTATATGTATTCAAAATTGCAAAAAAAGAAAAAGGCGGGGAGAGCATCCATAGAGAATTTGTACACATAGCTAGCTATAGGTGGACAGACAATGATAGTTTTTGTCCTTTAACTACATAACCTCGCCTTGATAGCATGAGTATAAACATCCCTAAAATATGCATGTGTGGCACTTTAAGGCAAAAATATATGACAAACATAACAAAATTGGATGGCTTTAATAAACTGGAATGGACAGGAGGACAAACCATCTTGTAGCTCTCGCTTCTGCAATATTATAGTTTTACACATTGTAACTTATGTCAACACACGATGGTATTTCGGATGGCGGGGCTAAAAAATAAACATGTTGTGAGTTCGGTTGCTTTTAGGTGGCACTTGGAAATAAACAAATATTTTAACATGTACTTAATAGGACTCTTCTGCAACACTTCCAACCTGTTTGGGCTTGTTTGAAAAGATTCGATAAAAGTGTCTTAAAAGGATAAGCAAACTTCAACAATAACATAGAGCTTGTTTTGACGCTTTCTCGGTTTGGTCACATGGACCACAAAGATCTTGGATCCGGGATGGATCTAGACTTGATAAGTATAAAACATAGGAACTACATTAAGAGTGAGAACGAAAAGCGTCACAGTTGTTTATTCTCGTGGTCCGCATATTCCTTTTATCATAAGAAATGTTAATAGGAATCCTAACCTTTGGTTGCATTCAAAAGAGAAAACAAAGGCCTAGAAGCCTATCAAAATAAAAAACATGGAACTGGGCACATTTAAGTTATTTTCACAAACTGTTAATAGGAATCCTAACCTTCAAAAAGAGAAAAACAAAGGCCTATCAAATTAAAAACTGTGAAATCCGGGTACATTTAAGTTATTTTCACAAACTGCATAACCTTTGAAAGGCATGTCGAAAGTATAGCGTACTAACCAGATGTCTTTCTTATATTCAGACCTGCAAAATGAAGGGAAGACGTGTTTAACTGCACATGCCGGTGAGGACTTCCAGCTTTCCTGATTGATCGGTCCCATAGGCCGATTGGCCTCAGTGGACGATAAAAAATCATTCTCATTCTCATTCTAAAATTGTATTGCCTATATCCACAGCCACAAATAGAGCATTTGGAAAACTAAACTAAATGCAGCAACTAAAAGTCCGAAAATATCAATAAAATTATAGTGTTGATTGTAATGCTATAGATATTTTGCACCAACTAAATCTACAGGACTTACCTGGCCATAAAGGTTGTAGTTTAAACACCATAAGCTGCAATTTCAGTCTTCTAGTATTCAGCCAGAATTGCAAGCTCAATAGTGCCTGCCATTGAATAACAAATAAAACATAATAAAATCAAGTTAGACGTCAATATAAGATTTGTTGAAGTTGAAATACAAAGGTTTACTCGTGATAAGAGAGCTACATGGCCTAGCGTACCAAAAGAAATCTTTACTAACCTCCCCATTTTTGAGGATTCCGTATCCAATCACAATACTCTAGTATGTGATACTTTATGCACATATCCAAAATCACATGTCGCACATGATAAATGCATTCAACAATACACAATGACTTAAACTAAATCTAAGATAATGCCCTAACGAGGGCTATCATGCATATTTAAAGCATTTAATCCACATAATAATAAACAATAGAAGAAACTTGAAGATCATCTCAGCTCCAAAATCGTTATGCCCCAAAAGGTCAGCCCCATTATGCTCCAATGTTGTCTACAAAATCCGAAAATGACTTGCTCCCTGCTCCAAAACTTAAGATATTTTTAGTTCTATACATTGCAAAGAAATCAGCCCCTGTTGCAAAGCACCATTTCAAATAAATGACTATCTTTGAAGATCATAATTAGTTGAAAATAGTAATCTGAAAAGAGGAAGGTGCACAAATTCACCTTGAGCGATTGTTCGATTCTACACTTCTTCACCTGTTCTTTTACTCCATATAATTTTCAAAGTCTGCAACCACCATATCTTCTTCAGAAATTATGACAAACAAAATTATTAGCATTCTCAAGATTTAAAATGTCATTTTAAGCTCGTTTCTTTACCTGAGCAAGCCATTTGACATAGATGTGTGATGGTCATATTATATGAGCATAGTTCACTTTTAACACATTGAAATAGGGATAGACATTCAATCCAACATATGCATTGCCTAGCTATAGAGGCTATTGGTTACCATCTTGCCAACATAGCCAAAAGGAAAGAAAGAAAAAAAAGCATAAGCATAAGGTGTATAAGAGGAGATGACTCACAACACAGTTGCTCGAGTGGTGGTGATAATTGTGCAGGAGCTCTTCAAGGTCCAAGTATGCTTGAACTGGAATTTGCCACAAACATGCCTTGTACTCAATCAACAGGAGGCTATAAAAGTGCCAAATAACTGAAGCCTTTGAAATGCCTGGAAAAGGATGCAAGGAAGGAAGGAAGGAAGGAAGGTACTTTTATCGTCCACGGAGACCAATCGGGCCTATGGGACCCAATACAAAACGCGACAAGCGGATTCTTGCCTCGATTAAAAACCCCCGCCAAGGGTTTTCGAGGAAAAACCGCGGGCAAAGAATCACCGACAAACCGCGGCTAATCATATATAAAATGCGTAAACATCCCAATATATACAAATATGCACCACCCCAGTAGTGCCTTAGTCACGGACGGCCCAAAGGGGGCAAATGTGACCTCGCAGGTCCAAAACCTCTGGATGTATGACCCGTGGCACGCATCGACGGCGGTGTTCATCAAGAAATGCAAGGCACGTCCTACTGCATTAAGGAGGCCGATCCGCCCGGACTGACCAACACCGGGCAACTCGAGGAAAGTGTGAGACTCATCCTCAATGGCACCCGCTTGACAAAGACTGACAGAGTCCGCCCTAATCCGGCGGGGCCCCCAATCCACCGCCCCGCCTCGACGCGAAGATGGTGGGCACCTTGTCGCGAATGGAGGCAATGAGTCCGCTTTTTTCGTGGGCATTTGGAACTTGTAGAGTCAGGTGGGCCCCGGGGCTAACAGGGGTTGATGTGCTCCTTGTAATGGGCCATTTTGACCTGCTCTAGAGCAATGGGTCCCGGTGAGCTTGCCAAGGAAACAAGCATCTAGGTACTCCCCGGTAGCCGCCACGATCGGGGCCTTGCGCCAGACGATGCGCAGGTTCTCCCGCATCGTTCCATCCGGCTAACCAATCGATCTCTCTTACCTCCAACAGGCCCTAAGCCGCCCGGACTCATGGCCGGATGTAAGCCCGGTGCGGGGCCGAAAGCATCACCCATAGTAACCACTTTACGAAAATGAGCGATGTGTCTATCAAGGGTCGCCTACCGGGCGGCAAGAATCCGATTTCCGCTGTTAGACCGATAGGGGTGAAGGTTTCCCCAAGTGCCCGTTGCCAAAAATGTATATACACCTGCCTCCAAGTCATTCCAGTCGTAAAAGAGACGACCGCCCCAAACCTCGAACCCGTCTGTAGGGACGGGCTCGACCGATTTCGAGCGGATGTGATGTGACCGATGGCCCCAATCATATAGCTCACGGCGACCGGTGGATTGTGGATGGCATAAAGCGGCTTTCCACTGCTTTGTCACCAAGGCGGATAGGCGTACTCCCCGCCAGAGCGAGGAGGGGAACTCCACCCCTGTGTACTTGTAGGTGGGCTGACGCCCATGTGGCCGCCCCCGATATGTGAGTGCGGGAGGCATGGGGTGACGCGGAAGAGGATATGAGAACCACCACGGTCTTGGCCAGATTGACGCCGCATGTCCAGAGTAGCGACAAAATGTGTCTAGGGCATCCAGTGAGATTGCATAGCTTCAGGGGTGTGGGCAGTGAGGCCAACATCGCCCCGCGATAGATGAGCCGGGCGGATGACACAGTGCGTAGTCAGATGCCATCCCCCATGCCTGATAAGCGTGGCTCTAAGCCGTCAATGTAGAGGCCAAAAAGTGTTGGCGAGAGGGGCAACCTCTTGGGACTCGGGATACTCTTGGTGAATGCTTGGCCCGGGTTTACCGCGATCACCCAAAACAACTCTCATACAACTGTGATATGGCATTCCTCGGGCGGGAGCCCAGTTGACCAGATCTAGCCTGACTTTTCCGAGGGACCGTATCAAAAGCCTTTGCGAAGTCCACAAAGCAAACAATACAAGTCCGGTACCGATGATTCCTACCATCTTTCAATCGATGCCCGCGGCGAAAGATATGGTCAATCGTTGAGTGCGGGGTCGAAGCCCGCCTGTGTGAGGGGCTCGCGACATCCGCTGCCTCCGCCCGGTCAATCAAGCCGCCGAGAATGCCCGATAGACGTTTGGCAAATCTTTGAAGCCCGACCATGATCGTCCAGGTAATTGGTCGGACCGGTGTATCAGCCCGCCTTGTGAAGGAGACTATAAAACATACGCTCAAAGCGGCTTTTGCCACAAACATTGATTGTAGTTAATCAACTGGAGGCTACAAAATTGCCAAATAAAAAGCCACTTTAATGCTTGGAAAAGGGTGCAAGTAGACTATAAAACATTTGTTCCTAACCTTGTGCAAGCCAAAGGCAAGAGTCAGACTCTACCAACGAAAAAGATGAGATAAGGAAAACTTCTATCCTAAGTCCCTGAGTGGTTGCAATGCCATGTGTAGCTATAAAAATAGTTTGACTATTTTTGAACCGATCAGGACAAGTAGGCGTCATTGGGTGAAAGGCAAGTTAACATTTAAATCAAAATTGCCCGAAGCATGAACCTAAGCCTGAATCTATGCTTGAATCCTATGCAGTAGACAACAAACAAATCAGAAACAATTTGCCTTGGCCTATGATGCAGATCCGCATCTATACCTTCTCGTTTGTTCTTGTGGGGAGTTCATTTACCAAGATAGCCGGTGTAAAGCTCCGTGAGCACACGTGGTACTTTATGCATATATCCAAATTCACGATCGCACATGATAAATGCATTCAACAATATACAATGACTTACACTAAATCTAAGATAATGCTTGAATCCAAACTATGATGCAGATTTAAAGCATTTAATCCACGTCAACAGTAGACTATTAGACGAAACTTGAAGATCACCTCATTTTTTTTGCAAAACCGTTATGCTCCAAAAGGTCACCCCATTATGCTCAATGTTCTCTACAAAAATCAGAAGGACTTGCTCCTGCTCCAAAACAAATATATTCTTAGTTATGTACATGACTGCAAGAAATCACCATGTTGCAAGGTACCATTTCAAATGAAATTGCAAATTAAGGATAGCATATACAAATACAAATCAATATGGCATCAAAACATGGAAGGAAGGAAAACCAAGATCGCTTTCCCACTTAGTAGAATTGAAAGGGAAAAGAAGAAAACTTGATTCAAAGCTGCACATGACCCCAAATGGTGCATGCGCCTTTGGGATCGGCGTAAAGCAGTAGATAAAAGAAATCAAATTTCAAGCGTACCCTAGTTGAAGATGAAGATGCTAAATCAGAGAAGGCGGCAAGAATGGTGAGACTAAAACAAAACAACTGTGGCAATCGTGGCAATCGTGGCATACATTCTTGTTGCCAGCTACAATCAGATAAGGAGAGTCGGAGAGGAGGAAGCGATTGGAAAATAAGAGCCCCAAATTCATATAATCGAAGATTCATGCCGGATTGGAAGGGTCGATATTAGAAAGGGGCAAAATTGAAACCCCAAATCAAAGCTACGAAATTTTTTCCCGATTTTTGGCAAATCAGAATTGTTTCCCGGCCCCCAAAACTCTTGAAACCTTAGGAAATCAAATCAAGGGAAAATTCCAAAAAGTTTTCGGAACCCCGGAAAAACCAAATTTAAACAATAGGATTTTGGGGATCGAGGGTGAAATTCTTGTTGAAAACAAGAATCAAGTATTGTATTGTTTTGAAGTAGCAATTTGATTGATTGTGAAAACATGACTTTGAAGTATGATTTAAGCCACTTCACCCTCGGGGGTCACGGAGGGCAACCCTCCGTGCGCAGCACCTTGTCTTTTTTCATATCTTATCTTATATATATTTTCCTATTGCAACATAAACCTATACAACTACATCCTTCTTGCCACATAATAATACTATTACCACAAAATAAAATATTGACAAACAAAGCAAACAAACAAACAGGAACATTTTCATGGCGATGTGAGGAAGATAATGAGGATTTCGAAGACAAGGATGGATGAGAAAAAATAAAACTATTGAATTGCCTATATATTCTGTTCTTTATAGGAAAATTTCCGATACATAAAAATTTTCTAGGAAACTGCCTGTACAATTTTTGAATTGCCTTAGAATTATAGAATTTTAAGTTTGTAGGAATATTTTACTGTACCACTAAAAACTTTCCCCACCACTCCGTCTGATAAGGAAAAACCCTAAAAATAATTCCTAAACCTCGAATATGATCAGCAGGAGATGTTGGAGTCGTGATGTTTATTTCTTTGGCGTGGTGGTGCAGCCTGCATGCTTTCCCAAAAGACATGTCCCGTTTAGAGTGCGATCGTCGACTTCGGATTATGTATGAATATTTTCGCGTTGCAAATAGTAGAGAAGAAATGAGTTTCTATTTTTCATGCATGTGGCAGTTTGAAGCAAATCATGAAGAAAGATTTCCAACATTGGTGGTTGTAGGAGGTGGAGCGGCAGGAGTATATGGTGCTGTCAGGGCCAAGGAACTGTGCCCCAATCTTCAAGTGCTAGTGCTGGAGAAGGGCATAAAACTCTTATCTAAGGTACTTGATTGTTGAGTAATGATTTATAATGGAGACCATGATACTCAACATTTCCCATTAGTTCCATGTTTCACATTATTGCTATAAAAATCCAAAACAATTTGCCTTTTCACTTGGCATTTTTGGTTATTGAAATCGGTGACTTCTGTTTCTATGTGGCTTAAATACAAAACATTTTGTTGCCAACCAATGAAGTCAAGGAATGCATGACACATTATTGATGAAGCGGCTGATTCTTTTCCCTTGAAATTTTTTGCAATGGGTTTATAAAAGATATACCAATTAAGTTCTTAATTTCCATATTCCAGAAGAATGAACTTGTGTGTGCGTCTGGAAACCAAAGCATGGAATGAGGGCGAGGCCGTAATTGGATAAATTAATGACTCGCACTAGACTTCCTCAAAAAGCCTTTTTCTGAAAATTGGCTATTTCATAGTCCTGGCAATGCCATTACCGCGCACATGGCCCACATATGATTGATTGAAATACATTTTCTTTTAAGTGGAGATGGTCAACCAGCAGGTCTTGGATGTGGGGAGGAGTATCTTCTGAGGTGCCGGTTTATGCCGTTAGCCAAAGAGAACAACTTATACTATGCATTTCTAAAAGTTAAAGAAGCATTTGTGATTAACTAAAACTTATTAGCTTTAACTTATTACGTTTTGTAATAATGGATTTGCTGAATATGTTCAGGTTAGAATATCAGGTGGTGGTCGGTGCAACCTCACAACTGGACTGTTTACTGATCCACTGGTATGTTTGACCTTCTCAGCTGGTACATATGATAGGGATGGCAATTACTTTCATTCCTAGTATATCATGAATATAATGTGAAGATTCCATTGGGAAATGGTCTCTTTAAATCTTACACTAGTTCGAGGATTGAATCTACTATATCTCGTGCTTAATCTGGGAAATTCATACAGTTGTTGGCAGAACAGTATCCTCGTGGTCATAAGGAGCTTCGTGGATCATTCTTTCGAACTCATGGTCCAGCAGATACGGCGGCATGGTTCAATAAACACGGGGTAATGTTGAAGGTAAGCAACATATGGAGTTCTATTCTGGAGGTATGTGTGCACTGACGTGTGGGAAGTGGATTTGTGTGTCATAAATGACTAGACTGAGGAAGATGGTAGAATGTTTCCTGTAACGGATGACTCAAGCACTATTATCAACTGCCTTGTTCAACAGGCACGCTCTCTGGGAGGTCTGTATTGATTTAATCTTGCATGGTCCAAATCCAACTAAATTATACTATTTCACGTGGTTTAATGCAGTTTCAATGCGAACTAAAATGCTAGTTGAGAAGATATCGAATAATGATGGAAAATTTACTGTCACCACCAAAAATAATGCCGAGGGAAAACTCATTGAAATTGTAACAGACTTTGTGTTGCTTGCCACTGGTAGCGCGCATCAGGTGATATCAGACTGAACAATATTATTCTGCATCACCATAGGTCAACTAACTGGAATTGCAGGGTTATACCTTTGCTGTTGAACTTGGTCATACGATAATTGAACCAAGACCAAGCCTTTTCACTTTCACAGTTGAGGATACAGCCTTGAATCAATTAGCAGGAGTAAGGTGAGAAGGTTTTACATTTAGGCGTATGGTTTTTCAATGGTTAGCTTGTGTAAACAACTGATTAAGCTTGTGCTCGTTTTAAGTTAGCTTTCCACGTGTCCGGGCAGAATTAATCTGTGGGAGTCATGACACGCATTTTGTTCAGGTATTTCAGAGATTCTGATCTCTTTTTGCAACCAGAGTTGTTGTTGTATGATAATTTTTTATTTTTAGCATGGACCCCTTCTTGTAACCCATTGGGGATTAGTGGGCCTGTTGTACTCGCCTTTCAGCCTGGGCTGCCACGAGACCTCTTCGAATCTAACTACCAAGGTGAATTTGATTTTTGAGGAAATGTGTCGAAAGCCAGCATCATAAAGGAGTAGTCTATCTTAGAAATTGTATTTTACTTGGATTGATTGCAACTTTATTCAGGAACTTTATTGGTGGATTTCCTTCCTGAATTAAAAAACGAGGAGGCTGGAGCAATTTTAGTTAAACATAAGACATCCTTTGCTGTAAGTGATTAGAGAACTATGGAACTGGTTGCATAAAGATAGATTGCAAAATGGAAATAAAAGATTTGAAACATGACGATCTTTGCCATGTAGAGATGTCAAATTTTTTTCTCATGCTGAAGGGGAAGGGGGATGTGTTAGTAGTTTGGTACTCAGTTCCAATTGATTTTATGTTACTGATAAGCTTACGTCTCTATGCATTTCCCATCCTATGCAGTTGCAAAAGCTAAGTCATGGGGTACCTTCTACGTTTAATATAGTCCGTAGATTTTGGCAATATTTGATAGAGCGGGAGGTAAGTTTCTTTTACCTGGCTCCTATGGGGAAAAAATTGTCTTGAGTTGAATGTTCTTAGCAGAATTTGGATGGAGACATGATATGGGGATGTATTACGAACAAAGCATTGCAACAGCTGGTTGCGCTTCTAAAAAAGTGCACATTCAATGTGTCCAGTAAAGTAAGCTTTCTAAACTGGACTGCTTTCTTTTGACATATCAACCTCAAGGATTGAGCGAGTGGTATTATTACAGGGAAAGTTTAAGGACGAGTTTGTCACTGCTGGTGGAATTCCACTAAAAGAGGTAATCTGAGTTTGCTTTCCATAGCATTCGGAATTTTCTTAAGTTTTAGCATGCTTTGGCTTGGACAGGTGAATTTGAAAACGATGGAGAGTAGAATATGCAAGAATCTGTATTTAGCTGGGGAGGTTTGCCACTTATCCTTTGGCAATGCTTTAAGACTTGCACTAATTTTTTTGTTGTTTTTTGTTCCTTAACAGATTTTAAATGTTGATGGGGTCACCGGTGGTTTCAACTTCCAGGTAAAGGTTCAATATGTGATTGAAAAGCGTTTGTGCAGCCTCTAACATGTGTTTAACTTAGAATGCTTGGAGTGGAGGATATATTGCTGGCAGTAGCGTAGGTTCTCTATCATCTGTTATGTCTTCAGGGTTATATAAATTAGAAGAATGAATGGGCTACACCTTAAGGAGCAGTTAACAAAGGGGTTTGGAAGAAAGAAAATTCCAAGAACTTAGTTTTGTGGGGACAAGTTCTTCGTAAGACTAGTATATGGTCATAGCCATTGCGTTTGGCGCCAGGAGCCACGTGAGAGTGCCTCAAAAGAGGAATGTCTCTTTCCTTGATTATTGGAACTCATCTTCAAAATGCGGCCCTTTGGTTGTCTTCAAAATTGTACAAAATATGGCCTCTAAGGATCAAGGTGTATATTGTGATAAAGTTTTAGTGAATGCAGTGGATCAAATTGATCCAACGACCGAGATTGCATCAAACTGACATGAGGTGAGCGGGTGGATCAAAAATTTTGATCAACAGCTGAGAATAGCTTGTCAATAGGTTCACAATAATTTGTCTAGGAATTGATGCCAATTGGGAGTGTGGGTAGTCGCCAAATAAAAAATAAGTAGATTTTCCTATGGCGAGGAACATCGATGTACACGAGAAGCATTACTTGATTTTGAGGAATTGTTTTCTAATTGTCTAGTTTGCATTTGCTGCCCGTGCATTTTTATGTTCTCCACATCGTTCCTCCTCTATTTCTTAGAAAAATACTTCTACGTTTCTTCTTAGTGTATCACTCCACATGAGGAAAGCATAGTTTCAGTGCGGGGTGCGAGAGAGCAGTGGATCATGGTAAGTGGATCAATTTTCCCAATAATGGTGCAACACATGTTTTGTCTCAATGTCAGCCATTGAATAGTGGATAAAAATAGTGAGTTAACTCTTAATCATCCATGCTTGATCCACAACAGGATATTTCAATGATTCATGCCATTTAGAGATAGGCCCATTTTACGTGGAGATTTCATGGGCTATATGTACCCAATTTTTTTTCAAGAAAAGTATATGCAGTACTACATATCAAGAGCTTTTAAGCCATGCATTTTAATTGTTTGGGAAATTTATCAAAATAACTTTAATTGTTGACCTTAATTCCCGCCCTTCGTATTTTTCCCTTAATTCTTAAAAAAAAAATAAAAAAAAATAGCCCTTTCTATTTTAAAAATCTTCAAAAAATACATATTTACAATAGAGGATCACTTTTTAAGAGAATGTTTCTTACAGATGACAATAATTTGGAAAATAAATTTTAGAAAATCATTATGACAAAAATATGCAATGGAAATGTCAAATAAAATTTATGCAATTGTTTTCATTATGCATGGCATTACCACAACGTGTGCACTTGTACACACACTTTTCTCTATCCATGTCTTCCGTCCTATCCCGTTGGCCTTTAGGCCTGCCAGGAGGACCACATGTTGCAGGAAATAGCAATTTGTTATTTCCAAGAAGTTCAATATGAGCTCTACAAGTAATCTGGATGGGTACAAAGCAGCTTCTCTACAAGATGCCTACAAAGCTTCTCCTTCAATACAATTTTTGTAAAAGTATTAAGTTAGTTGTCTTCAATCATTTCTATCTAGTATTAGAATGATAGGCTATTCTACAATAGGAAGTACAATGGTCGTCTTGGGTTGCTTATTCATACTATTTTTCAGTTCATATGTTCGTATTACCATTTTTTTTTTAGGTAAGCTTTTTTGGTTTTCTATTGATCATAAAAACAGAGTACACGATCTTATTGGAATGGGCACCACAATAGCCTAGGTACAAAACATTCAAATGTAATGGTCTACTAGGCTCGTTAATCCAAGGCTAGAGCTCCAAGAACAAATATCATTATTTTCAGCAAGAAGAAAGGTGGAGATCAATCTAAGATCTGAAGTTGTAGCCATTTGAAGCTCACCATCACATGATGCAAGCAACTGAAGAGCACCAAATAACAAATATAATATTGTGCGTTAACTAGTCCTGGAATATCATCCTACCTTGCTGTGCTACAAGTGGGTATAACTCAATTCCATTTCGGTACTAAGGGGCTGGATACACTTTCTTCTAACAGTGCAGGATATTACATAAGCTTGCCTCAGTAGGGGTGCCCACTCGCTCTCAAGTGCCTCTTCACTGACCAGTATATACTTCAACCTCAATACATTCAGCTACATAGCAATCTATGGTTCAGGTTCCCTCGTGAACACAAGAAGCATAGCTCAATGCATGAACAACTACTAAAGAAGCCTAGTCTCTCACCCAATGCTTCCTTATTTAGTTCCCCTTGATCCAAACTGCCCATCGTGTATATTTACTTTTAGATCCTAATCTCCCCCAAGTTGGGAAAGGGGAAGAGAATTTGATTTCTACCCAAAGGCAAACATGCCTATCAACTCAGCTATATCTACAAAGAACAAATGAGGAGCAACCCCAAACGACCCAACTACCACATCAAAACAGCACAGCCCTAAGCCGCTGCTCAAATCGTTGTTTGTATCACAACAACATATTTTGGTCATTCCTAGAGAAACTTTAATGCCCGTTTGAAGTTGCTTTGATTCACACTCTTTCTAGTTCATATGCTTATATTACAAATATCATATTTGCTATATAATATCAAGTCGTCTGGTGTAGAAATCATGGGCAAAATGCTCACGCATGCCTTGCTTAAAGTGGCAAAAGATTGTTTTATGTCAAATAAGGTAGACAAACTCAACTGCTATAAACGTCTCATACGAAGGTCTCATAAGAAAGAAGAAGGCACAAATTCCCAGGAGGCAAGTAGCTTTTGTTAACTGATTGAGTACAAGACCCATGCTTGTTTTGGAGGAAAATGAAGGGTAAGAAAGAGACTCATACCTGTTTTTCTAATGGGATGTTATTCCAACATGTTAGACAATTGTACTTTAGAAAACACGCAGATGACTCTACAAATAGCACTAACATGCAGATGGTCAAATGCGTAGAACATATCACTGAGTACATTAGAAAAATGTTTACCAAAGAAATCTAGCAAGGCTTTTCTGTTGATTTGGCAATGTAACAGAGTTGTTCCAGTGCATAAGAGCAAGGATAACGAGCTTGTAAGTAATTTGCACTATTCTAGTGAGCAATATGCAGGCTAAACTTTTTGCAACAATTATTGAAAGCAAATTAAGCAGATGTGTTGAATCTAATGGAGTTAGAGTTGACAGTCAAGCAGGTTTTAGACCTCAACATTCCACGATCAACTTGTGATTATATGAGTCCCCGTGTGAGTCCTTATGGAAAGTGCCAGAGGTACAAGGAAATTACTTTTCTTTGTTGATTTTAAAACTGCTTTTGATACAATCAATAGGAAGAAATTATAGGAGAGAATGGATGCTTAAATGTAACTGTTGAGCTCCACCACTCTATCAAAACCCTGTATGAAAAGGTTCTTATTGAACTTTCTAATCCGTGGCGGTATGCTAAAAGGATTGTGAGTAATATTGGCATTAAACAGGGATGTCCTCTGTCCCTAACCTTGTTTGGCATTTTCATTGATGAATTAGAAGAGTGGATCATGTATCTGGGAACGCGGATGACGTTGTATAAATTGTGAGAATAAAAGATGCTATGAATAGGCATTTAGAATTACTTTTACAATTCTGCCACAACTCTGAAATGCAAAGGTAAATGTGGTTGAAACACGGGAAAAACATTGCTTTACATACAAAGAGCAGGTAATAGAAATAATATCCTCTTTCAAGTATCTTGGAATTATCTTGAATAGTGATTATCGATGGAATCAATGCATTGAACAAAGATGTGGGAATGCTATGGAAGCACTATGTGCTATGCAGAAGAAGTACAAGCAGATCGATCTTTGAGATTGGCGATTGAAGAGAATGCTTTATAAGACCCTTTTAAAAATTGTAGTTCTTTACGGTTGTGAAGTATGGGCCCCTAAGCTCCATGCAAGGCTTTGGAAAAATATAGAAAGAATCCAAAAAAGATTCTTATATGCAGATGGGGGAGTGAAATTGCAAACATCATATGAAATCATGATAATTGAGGCTGGCCTTTTGCCACTTGAGGCAGAGGTAATGATCCAATTCACAGTATGTGTAAAGAGTGTAAAAGGCATGAATCCTAATAGATACCCGTGTATTGCAATGAAGGCAAGTATTGAAAAATGGGTGGTATAAATGGAATCACATGATTTGCAAAATGGAATGTTAATATGGTTGAGTTGAGCAGTTCAAGGCAAGAAATTAGAAACGTTGTGGCAAGCGAATTTCAAAATAAGTTATGGGAGGGGCGCACAAGGTGAAGATGTCTCTGTACCAACAATATATGAATCCTAATTTGCGATAAGCCAAATACTTGTTGGATCATATATCCAGGCACTCTAGGCACATAGATTAGATGTAGGTCGCATTATCTCAAAATTGAGACAGGAAGATGGAAAACGATACCTAGGGAGCAACACATATACAACTTGTGTACTTATAACTAGATGGAGGATGAGACACACACTCTCTTACTTTGCCCATCTTTTGCGGATACTGGGTCTTTTGCAGACATAATAAGAATTTCATTTCATTATTTGCTTGTTTGTTCTCTCTAAACAAGTGTCTTTTAGTACATCTCCCTAGCTAAATAATCAGATAAGATAGTGCAGTCTATTAGGTTTGCAATTAATGCTTGCTTTGGGTCACGAAGGCACAGCTTGCACGTGATCAAGTTCGTTGAAAGATTAAACATCTAATTTTGCTACTACGACAAGTTCAATTGCTAACCTCAGACTCATGACATGAATATTATATTTTGTGTAAAGATGTCAATTTAACTATTTTTTTTTTAGACTTATAAGTTAGACTCGGACAATTTGCCATGCTTTTAGCACATGAGACAAAACATTTTCCAACTAAACGATTACTCATAACACTTATAATATAATACCCCCTAAGAGGTCATAGATGTTTGCATCCTCTTCTATATCTTGAAAAGCATGCCCGCTATGTTAACAGGAACCTTCGTTACTATTCCAACATGTGCTGTCTTGGCATTGTAGAAGGATTTCAACAAAACAGAAGACCTTTTATCTACTTCAAGGCCATACTTCTTCATAACATAATAAGGCATGATGTTCAATGGAGAGAACCAACACACGGTTAGCAACATCAGCAAAGTTCACAAAATCTATTGGTTCATTGCAAACATTTTGTTGCAACAAACTCTTTCTATAACTAAGTGCAATCTTCAACAAGGTAAAGAGATCTACAGTTAGTTTAGAGCTCTTGAATGAGGCATCTACCTCATCAAGATCTTGATCTTTCTTACCATACTGTTGGTGAGGAGGTGGAGCTATTACTTGAGGAGGAGCTTCTACAATAGGGGTTGGTGGTGATGGTGGCACTCAAGGAGCATTGAGAACATGTCCACTCATTTCAGCATGCTTATTGGCCTCATTCATGCTTCTGGTCTGCACTACCATGACTTCTTTAGCCTTGGGAACTTCTATAGCATGTATAAACCTTATAGAAGCATTTGGTTCAGCAAATCTCACACAGAGACTTCGTTCAAACTTCTTTTCTCTTTTTTGTTTAGAAAAATACTCTTTAACTGAACATTTGACGTCAGTGTGACCAATCTTTTTACAAAAAGCACACACATGACACTTTCTTCCAAAGTGACCTTTCTTATTGCACTTAGGACATACTCTATAATAGCAAATATTAGATGGATGCATGTTTCTCTTACAATGAATGCATTCTGGATAGATCTTATCTCCCCTATTGGTTTTGAGCTCAACAAGTTGCTTAGTTCTACATCTATCAAAGCTTCAGTTACCTTTGACAAGTCTACTTTGACCTCTAAAATTTGAGCATCAGTTTCTTCATCCTTAGATTTCCTCTTATCCTTGTATATGGCATAAACTGGAATAGAAGGATGAGGCTCATAAGTGCCATCAGTGGCATCAGGGTAGAAAGGAACATGATGGAAGATAGTATACTTTTCTGGTAGGATAGACAAGGTCT
Organism: Isoetes taiwanensis; assembly: GCA_021234155.1. Taxonomy (NCBI): domain Eukaryota; kingdom Viridiplantae; phylum Streptophyta; class Lycopodiopsida; order Isoetales; family Isoetaceae; genus Isoetes; species Isoetes taiwanensis. The sequence goes on along the minus strand of JAJEKV010000044.1, from coordinate 12,234,519 downwards.
TAATAAGCTTAGTTGTCTTAGCAAAGACCTTGTGAATAGAGTCAATGACTTCAGCAACTTGGATCTTTTTGAATTTCTAGTCTAGAGACCAAGCCTTTGATGAAAGAGCAAACTACGAAAAGAGTAGGAAATTGACACTTGGCTTTTTTGGTTGTGAGGATGTTTTTTCCTCGTACTTTAATAGTATGTAATTCCACATTTCCTGAGGATGCATACCTCTCATTTTAAGCATAATGCTGAGACTTACTTTACATATGATTATACCTTAGGCCTCTCTAGTTCGAGCTCCTACAGTCTCACCTTCATTTATAGAGCTTCAGCTCCCTTCAGCAGCAACACTTAAGTTTCCAGTACTCATTCTTACACCTCTTTCACTGGATTCAGTAATCTCCCAGAGATTCTCCACTTGTAATACATGTTTGATTTTTTCCTTCCAATCTTAGAACCCTGAATCTCCCTTGAACACATCAATGACACTTAATAGCCCTACACCAAATCGGCTAGACGTGTTGTCTGCAACACCGGCCCTGATATCAATGTGAATCTTGTAACAAATAATACCAAGAAAGAATCATTTGTTTTCAACAAACTACTTCAATACAATCTTATTTTGTTAATAAGATTATGTCTAAACAGAACTTTTTTTTTTTTTTTTTTTTTGAGAGTAAGAGTAGATTTTTCCATTAATCAAGAAAAAACAATACATAGATCTGCTAAGAACATCAGAGATCATTGAAGCAAAATGTCTCTATATGATGTGAATTTTATTGTGGTATTTGTTCTAAGGGTACCTTCGCACCAACCGTTATTTTAGGATTGGGTTAAGGTTTTAGCAGTTTCTAGGTTCACACCACAAGTTAGGTTAGTGTTCCGTTTAGTTATATAATTAGTATTAGTTAATTTTATTAACCTAAAATTCCTAACCCAAACACCCTTGAGACCACTTTAAGTTAAGTTACAAAATTTAGCGTAAAGTTAACCCAAAATAAAAATGAACTAAAACTTAAAGTGACCTCTCAGTAGAGGTCACTTTAAAATCTTTGCTTATCCGAGCTCGAACATTTTGGTATTTGGCTGGTGATCCAATTTCGAACACGGGCGGTTGCGTTTTGCGATGGTGATCACGGAAGCTGGTGGCGTGGGCTTAATTGCAATCGTGTCACCCGGTGTCTTCAAGCTCGTGATGTATTGAAATTGTAAACTTTGAATCTATTGAACCTATGGGATGGAAAGGCGGAGGTGTTGGCCGAGTTCTGAGATGGTTTATTGAATTGTCGCGTAAACCAAAAAGTCCAATAGATGATAGAGTAGTATTTGTTAGATTGATGGTAACCCTTTGGAATCAACACAGGAATCATGGTGGGTTTAGCTTTGCATTATAGAAAAGCTTAGCTTCTAAACAATGACAGGGATATAATAAATAAGAAGAACGTAAGAATCCATGGAAAAAAAGCCCCAAAATGCATTTAAGAAAAATGGCCAAAATTATCTCTAGAGAACGATTTGTGTGGACGAAAACCCCTAAATCCGGCATAAAAAATTGGCAGACTTGCTTGGAACGAGGTAAAAGATGAGGCCCATTATCTTTGAATCTATGAGATGGTCGCGAGGAGCACATGAATTTAAGAGTTTGAGCATGTGTGGGGATGTTTAAGGCATGTGTTTTAAATAAATCCGGTCGAGCAATGAATCAAGGAAGGATTAAAAAGGACAACGACCACCTTTGTTCACCTAGGTTTGCACCCTAGGGGGCTATTTCATATCTCCATTCGGATGTAATTGCATATGCGGAACGGATCACATTTACTTGTTTAGTAATTCATCATGATCCCTGGGATGTAGAATGGATTAGTTACCAGAAATGCAGGCTATATAAAATCTGCTTATGCCAAATGCTTATTGCATCTTAAGTTTTGAAAGTTTTATGCCAACACACTACCCTCTCCTTTCCTTTTCTCAAAGCTTCAGAATTAGTCTTTGCAATCCAAACCCTTTGCAATAATTTTCGATTTAGAAATTTGCTGGAGGAAATCTAAAAATGATAGGAGCTAACTCAGTGATGTAAGTGGAAAATGGAAATGCTTACCTTTACATTATTTGTTGCACTCCAAATTGACAAAGCTACTGGTGTTCATGCAGGTCTGCATATGCCTTGCATCCACAAGGAAATTTCATGGCTGCAACAACTTCTATTGTGGCTATAATGTGAGGACAATATTTGGGTTCCAATAGCTTGATGTTATTACGGGCTGTAGCAATTTTTGATGAACCTACGTCAGTTATATTTGGACAGTTGTTGAGTAAAATTTCCCTCATACAGTAACATATCATTTGTAATTTTCTATATTGTATGATCACTGATGCTTGAACAGTTTTGCAAATCGAGCTTCTCTAAAATGTTGCAATGAGGAAAAAGCAATGATATTCCCATCTATAAGATGTGTACACCATTCCAAATGCAAGTTCTTGATTGAATGGCTACATCTTATAGCAATCAATCATATGGTCGTCATAAATTCTGTCAAATCTGTCAGACATTATTTTCAATCATATGGTCGTCATAAATTCTGTCAAAACTCTTATGATGGCACCATTTTAATCCATTCTGTCGTATATTATGAATGCCATGATGATACATCATGACATGGCTGGCATATTGTCTTTTTATTTTTGAGGGCATCTAGATGCCTCTCGATATCGAATCTCTCATGTGATTTTCGTGTATCAGCTGGCTTCATTCTCATTACCCAATCGTGAGGGACCCAGGGTGACCACCTATTAAAGACTACTTGATTTATGATTCACTTTGCTATATGATTTAGAGGAACTGGATGTTGTAGATATGATTTACATTATCTCAGCAGATATGCTATATGATAGATATCTTTGCAGATAGATAGAGGATTTGGATCTTTGCAGATATGCTATATGATTCACCTTTGCTTTATATGATTTAGAGGGAGTCGGGCTACGGGGGATATACGACTTTGAATTGGTCCCTTCACATGCATCACGCCTCAAGATTTTACGTATGATGCTATAAAATGGTCCATAGCTCCAATTAATCTTTACCAATTCCCCTCAGGTTGCCTCCAAGGTTTCTAGCTGTAGTATTACATTGAGTGCTTCTATTTGCAAAGTATTACAAGCTTTCAAAGGTTTCATTCGAAGGTCTTGATATTACATTGAGTGCTTCTATTTGCAAAAGCATTTGGGTTAGAGACGAATTTGATTATGAAATTTGGCTGATGATAAACTAAGGACTGACCGATGTATGAAAGGTTCAAAACCGGATGATAGATGACATTTAAAAGAAAGGTTGAAAGACCGGACATTTTGCTAAATGATTGGGAAATTTCACCTAACATGAGCATACCCTATAATTGGCTGTAGTCTAATAGGTTCAAAATGTAGTCGAAAAAAGATTGGAATATCGGGCCGGATGATCTTTGGGTTGCAACCGGCCTGCTATCTTGTGTGGTTATATTTTGCTCTTCTAAGCGGGATGCTCAAATTTTCTTCCTCTAGATTGGGCGGATCGAGGTTGAATGTTAAAGGGCATGGCTAGTCTATAATTCATAATTTGGGCGAGCTCTTCCGGTCTCTTCCAGCTCTTTGCGATTTTGCAGGTTTCTAGCATTTAAATGGTGCGAGGTTTACGCAATGCGAGGTGAACTTGGAGAAGCTAAGGCACTTTTAGGCGAAATGAAAAAATTTGGATTATCCACGGCCTTGTGACCCTAAACACTTTTCTTCATGGCCTTTGTAGGGTAGGGGATTTATCATCTACATTGGATTTCTTCCACCAAATCTCGAGCATTCCGAGTGTGATGTTATAACCTATAGTACTCTCATAGGCCCGGTTTATGTAAAATTTGGTAAAATAGATGATGTCTGTTCCTTTGTTCACTTCACTAAAAGATGGTTGAGAAGGGATGCGTGCCTAATGTGGTTATATATAGCACCTGGTGGATGGTCTTTGCAAGGCAAAAGCACGAAGAAGCTCACATTAGCGAATTAATCTCCTTCCTAAGTTTTCTATATGTCCCCTTTGAATAAAATGCATGGTTTTCTTTAACGATAAGCTTTGAATCAATGATAAGCTTTTGAATAACAAGTTGATTATGTAGTGTTTTAATGAGATGGAATATATGATCAACAAGTGCATGATATCATGATGGTTATGAGTTCATATATTAATTTGTTCATGGCACAAGAAGAGGACAATTGTTTGAAGCACTTAATAGAAAACAAAAATAAAACTTAGGAGGGTATGTTGAAGGTATTGCCGTTAGCATTAAGTTAAAAAAAAAAATAACCTAATGGATTTAATGTGCTAAGGCATTGCCGACGTGCTATATTAAATAAATAAGGAGATGACGTGGCATAAGAGGTGATGTGGCAACGAAATAAGGAAGGAGGTTAGAATTAGGGAAAGGAAAAAAACGTGAGAAAGAGGAAGGCAGAGAGGGATTTCGGGATTGAAAGAGAGAGAGATAAGAAGTGTTTCAAGGAAGCGATTTAGAGGTAAGATTGTGTTTGATATTTTTCTTAAGAAGAGATAATCCATCTGATACAGATATAGAAGAACAGAGATAACTATTGGGCTGCGGCATCAGGAAAGAAAATAACAATAGTAGGGTTTGCAGATCTCGATTCTTAACTTCTGCCTTAAGCCATGAATCGATGGGTTCTTCTGTGAGCCCAAGAGCCGAAAACCCTATTTAATCCAGCACCAGGTCTGGTAGATTCCTTTGAAATCGTTTCACTGTGCATGCAACCAGCCGGCCCTGTCTGCGGTGAACAAAATCAGAGACAATCGGATTTAGAGGGCAATAGGTTAGATCTAGCAGTAACAGGGTACAAGGATTAAGGAAGATTCAGGCGAAATGGGCGAAATCTTCCCTTCAAATAGAACCCAACTGCGTTTATCAGGAAGGACTGGTTCCTTCCCTGGAATCATCCACTTCGGTTGCAAACAATACAAAAAATATAAATCGATGTGGGCGTTGTTAGATTGGCTGCAAAATCGGCCGCAACTAGCACCATTTGACCTTGGGTAATTGGATCGATTCCCTCATGCAGGATTCGGCAAAAGAAACTGCTGCTTTGTTACAGGCTTGAAGTATTCTGGTTGTCGACCTGTATCAGCCATTGTGTTATGTTTTTTAATGTTATGCTTGAATATAAAGTCCTTAACTTTTAAATGGGTTCACCCTTGGACAAGCCTCCATAAGATATTTACTAACCAAACCCTTGGGTTGATATGCCAACGCTCCAAGCTAATTCTATGACCACCTGAATGCATTACCCACTCCTCTATACATGTTTCCCTAAGTTTATACTCCTATCTACTTACAATGGGAAGATAATTCTTTGGGGATAGTTACTATATTGAGGGATATGGAATCTACTTCTTTGCATTCTAAAAACAAACACAACACCAATCATCTCGGTTGAGAGAAATCCTTCAAAAGATAAGATATTACTCGTATACTAGATCTGGCCTTTTGTTTCTGTCACATTCATAAGGATCTTGTCAATAATGGTTATTACTCAAAGCGAAATTGGAAAATATGTTTGTGAGGTTCTTGCCAAGTTACCATTAGCATAGAAATACTTGGGATCGCTCATGTTGCTAGCCTAGAAAGCACCTTGGTCTGCCCACAACTCTCCGGGGAGAATAAGCAGAAACCGAGGCCACGAGTGTTAAGCACTCAACACTAGCGAGTGGGCACTGATGAAGCTCGCTAGTGCGGACTCGATGCTGGTCACGTCGAGTTGCTTCTGGATGAAGGTTTTCCCCTGAGCTAGAGACCCGTAGCTTAGGGTGACCGCAACATATTACTTGGGGTTTGGGAATGACTTGTAGGTTCTGCACCCGTGGGATCTTGAGCTTAGTGTGAAGTAACTCAAGAACGAGGACCGTCACGATGGGTGTTAGAGAGAGAGAGAGAGAGAAGGAAGGAGAGAGTCCACAAAATTGGTATCGAGAGAGTCATGGGTTGAACCTAGTTAAAAAAAAAAAAAGAAAGAGAGAGAGAGAGAGAGAGAGAGAGAGAGAGAAGAGAGAGAGAGAGAGAATTCAAAGTGATTCTTAGTTTACAATAACTTCATGGGATGCCAACATATTATGTCCAAGATATTAGGGCTATTACTTTTCCTAAGTGGAGCACCTTTTTACTATGGAACCTATGATAGAGTTTTACAAATTGATAACATGTTTGAACATGTTGGAATATCCTATAGTATAGTGTGGGGTAGGTAAGATCCTTTGAGTATAGCTGTTATTTCCTATTCCATAAACAAGGGTATATTGGGGGTATGATTGCATCAATGACTCATTGGAGTAGTTCTGGATTGTTTACCACCTAGCATAGATAGAACTTGTGTTGTTACTGCTTTGTCACAAAATAATCATTAGTAACCCATTCCTACACAATTGTTATACTCATAACAATCGCTTTCCAGCCATGAAGGAGGACCATGACATAATCTCGATTTTTCCTTTGTGATTAATTTGGGATTAACATTTGTATGTACTTGAACTTGCAATTTTGGAATGTGAAATATATAATAATAAAAAAAAAAAAAAATGTAACTAATGTTTAATTATCATAGGTTGATTGCAATTAGCAGTAAGCACTGAAAACACATAGGACATGCCTATGTGGACCTGACACAATCATAGCAGGCTTATTTGGACACGCAGGACATTTGATGACATATATGTGGAACCCGTGGAACCCGAAGTAGCGAAGTTATGATTGTGGGGGGTCAATCCACCAGTGGGTAGCATATGGCTATGTTAGGAAACATGTTGCTTCCCCTTCCAACTTGAGGAAACTCAAGGAATAGAGGCAGGTCTTACAAGTGTAGGAGGAAGAGTGGCATTGGTGGTTTGCTAACTGTTAATGTCTAAATTACAGGTGATATTAGCCAATTAACCTAGTTCATGATATGGTTGCTTAATGGATGCAAGACAATAAATTGAATGAATGGGCATAGATAATAAGTAAGGAATGTGGTGATTATGTCATGGCCTCTATAAGAATCATGGGAGCAAAACATGATAGAGATCTGTTTTGAAAGTTCGAGATAGTTTGGTGTCATTTCAAGACATTTAGATAGCTCATTGAGTACAAACTTTTATGTATTCTCGGATGGAACCACTTCCTAGGGAACATCTATCCAGGTCCCTCATCATTTGCAAATAATGCCAACCGGGAGGAGGATAATTTTGACACAATGAGGAAAACTTTAGAATCCTCTATGTTGCAAGCTTTCTTAAGCTTTCAAACCAGCATAGAGAACCAACTCATCGATTCGAATCGAAGCTAGCAGAGAACAAATGCAAAACTTGCAAATGCAAATCGAAAAAATCTGCGACAAAAGGGCAAAGACAGTCGGGGATCTTTAATTTGCAAGTTGTTTAAGGGAAATTTTCTTAATCCCTGATTGATTAAACAGGGAGATGTGGGAGGTTCACCAAGATTGGGAGCACCTAGTGGGAGAAGCCCCCAACGAGGATCTTTGATGCCCTTAAGCTCGCACTCTAGGAGGAGGAAAAGGAACAAAGAAGAGGATATGGCATCATCTAAGCCTATGAGCCAAGGGAAGGAAAGTTCTCAAAAAAAGAAGTCATCCGCTTTAAAGGAGATTGCCAAGAAATATAAGTTGGAATTATTTGATGGTTTTGATAAGGATGGAGTTAAGGCGAAGCTTGGATTGAAGGCTGAAAATTATTTTGTTGTAAGACAAGTTCCTAAGGAAGAAAAAGGTGGGAGTGGTGGCATTGAGCCCGACGGGAATGCTTTAATGTGGTGGAATCGTCATAAAAAGCACATAAGGTGACGGATGAAGACGCCGCTTAGGAGACTTTCAAGGAACTCTTCATGTCGAAATATTGTCCACCTTCCTTTCATATTATCGATGAACAAATTCATGGAATGTAAAGCAGAAAGGGCAATCCTTGGATAACTATATACAAGAATTCTCTACTTTGGAACGACATTGTCCAAAGTTAGATTCAAAGGCAAGAATCATTCGTTAAGCAAGCATCATTCTCTAAATTAGGTGTTATAAAAGTAATAATTAGTCTTTAAGCTGCGGGGAACTAGCTAGTCGCTTTGTGCAAGGACTAGATATGGAGCTTAAAAATTAGTTGGATGTGATCAACTTACCTTGGAAGAAGCGGAGCACAAGGCTCGATATTTCGAGGGCATCCTTAAGGAGGAGAAGAATGCCAACCGCAAGGGAGTAAACAAAGAGGAAATTTCGGAGGAATTATAGGGATGAATCAAACTGGAGGTCCATCAAACTTCTCATAATATTCCTAAGTTGCCTTTGAATGCAATGTCAGGATGGATGAAGAAAAGAAGAAAGTTGAATATGATAAGTGCATGAAGGAGAATTTATGCTTTCTTTGTAAGCAAAAGGGGCATAGGCACGCGTTTTTGTCCTAAGAAGAATAACTCAAATGCCAAAGTTCAAGGATCTCGAGAATGTGGGGGCAATGAGAGCTCATCGGGCAACCCTCATGGATTTAGAGGAAGATATGCACGTTTGTGCAGTAGTTGATCAAGGAACAAAGATTCTGCGGGCACATGTAGTGCAAGTTAAAGGTAAAATCAATGAAGTTCCTTTTAGTATTTTGATTGATACTGAGGAGCCACTCACAATTTTATTTCACCAAGGCTTGTCAAGTTGTTTGGGTTGAATACTAACCAACAAGCCTTAAGAATGGTGAAAATGGCTGATGGAAAGAGAAAAGCTACTAGTGAGTATGTGCATGCATTAAAATTGAAAGTGCAAGGCATGCCTACAATTGCAAATTTCCATGTGCTTCAGCTAGGCTCATATGATATGATTATAGGCATGGAATGGCTTAGTGAGGTGCATGCTATAGTAGATTGTCATGAAAGAGTTGTGAGAGTAAAATCTAAGGAACATCAAGAATTATATACATTGGAAGGGTTGAATAAGAAGTATTTTACTCCTAAGCCCATTAGTCGAAAAAACAAATCAAGAGGGCAATTAGGAAGCATGAAAGATTGGGGTTGCTTGTACTCAAAGGGTCCGGGAGAGATTAATCAAGTATACATGAATGATGTGCGGGACATCCTCGAGGAGTTCAAGGAAGTATTTCCGGAAGAGTTGACGGAGTTACCCCCTCGAAGATATGTTGATCATGCGATTGAATTGGTTCCAGGAGCTTCTCCTCCATCAAAAGCTCCATATAGATTTGCTTTGTCAGAGTTAGTGGAATTAAAAAAAGCAGTTAAAAGAACTTTTAGATCAAGGATACATGACCTAGTATTTCACCTTTTGGTGCTCAAAGTATTATTTGTTAAGAAAAAAGATGGTTCTATATGTATGTGTGTTGATTATAGGCAATTAAATGATATCACAATTAAGAACAAGTATCCATTGCCTAGAATAGATGACTTGTTTGATCAACTTCAAGGAGCTTCATTATTTTCAAAGATAGATCTTAGATCTGGATATCACCAGATAAGAATCAAAGAGAGTGATATACCCAAAACAACTTTTTCTACAAGATATGGGCACTTTGAATTTGTGGTTATGCCTTTTGGTTTGACCAATGCACCAACAACACCGGTGTCTAATGAATGATCTTTTTCGAGAATATCTTGATAAGTTTGTTCTCGTGTTCTTTGATGACATACTTATTTATTCAAAAATTTAGAAGAGCATAGAGAACATCGAGAATTGTTTTGGGTATTTTAAAAAAAATTGTATGAAAAGAAAGTCAAGTGTTCATTTTGTAGCACGAAATGGATTATTTAGGTCATATTGTTTATTGAAGGAATTAAACGGACCCCAAAAAGGTTGAGGCGAGAAGAGAATGGCGGTTTCTAAAACCCAAAAGCAGTGCGCTCATTTTTAGGACTTGCGAGGTTTTTATAGGAAATTTATCAAAAGTTTCTCTACAATAGCAAGTCCTTTGACAACACTTACAAAATCAAATCTGACTTTTCAATGGGATGAGAAATGTGAGAACGCTTTGAGAAATTTAAAAAGAAGTTGATAAATGCTCATGTTTTAAAGGTGGCAGATCCGAATAAGAAGTATCAGGTTATGACAGATGCTAGTGAGGAAGGAACAGGAGCTGTGTTGATGCAAGATAAACATGTATGTGCATATATTTCTCATAAGTTGAACGATGCTGAACGAAATTATCCTACTCATGATCAGGAACTATTGGCAATTGTACATGCACTTAGAGCTTGGAGACATTATCTATTAGGGAATCATTTTGAAGTGCATACTGACCATGCTAGCCTTGCATACTTTATGAAGCAACCTAATTTGAATTTGAGACAGCGTAGGTGGATGGAATTTCTTCAAGAGTATGACTTTCAGATTAGTTATAAAACAGGCAGTACAAATGTCGTTGCAGATGCTTTGTCTAGACTTCCAGCTTGTTATGCAATAACGATGATTACAACAGATTGGTTGGATGAGGTGAAAAATACTATTGTTACAGACAATTATTTTGGATCAAAATTGAAGGAAGTACAAAGAGAAAATCTGGAGATAAAGGATAATTATAGTTTTGAACAGGGAATATTGAGATACAAATCAAGAGTTTGTATTCCTGCAATAGATCACATTAAAAATAGGATACTAAATGAATGCCATGATGCAGTAATATCAGGTCATCCAGGGTTTCATAAGACATATCACAAGGTAAAGAGAAGTTTCTTTTGGCCAGGATTAAAAGATTATGTCCGTAAGTACATCCAAAATTGTGTGATGTGTTCACGTGTTAAGGCCGAACAGATTAGGGCACCTGGCCTTTTGCAGCCGTTACCTATTCCAGAAAGAAAATGGGAATCTATCAGCATGGATTTCATAGTAGGATTGCCAAGAACACAAACAGGAAAGGATGCTATTCTTGTGGTGATTGACAGGTTAACTAAACATGCTCACTTCTTTCCAGTTAGAAAAACAATAACAGCGAAGGAAACTGCTAATATCTTTATTCATGACATCTTTCGTTTACATGGCATTCCTACAAGTATTGTTTCAGATAGAGATCCAAGGTTTACTAGTAACTTTTGGACTTCATTTTTTAAGGGAGTTGGAACTCAATGGCGAGATGAGCCTGACCTATCACCCGAAGCCCGATGGGCAAGCAGAAAGAGTAAACAGGGTTCTTGAGGATATGTTGCGGATGTACTGTCAAGACAATCCAAAGAAATGGGAAGGATTGTTACCTTTAGCAGAGTTTGCCTACAATAATTCTAAACAGGAATCTATAGGAATGACACCTTTTGAAGCACTTTATGGGATGATTTGTTATGCCCCAATAAATTGGTATGATCCCATGGTTAAATCCGAAATTTCTAGGCGGATGTTGGAGGAATATGCAGATAAAGTGCAGCTTATAAAGAAGAGGCTAGCAGAAGCACAACATAAACAGAAGCAATTTGCAGACAAGCATAGAATACATAGGGAATTTAAGGTGGGAGACCTTGTATAACTTCGTGTCAAACCAAAGAAAAGTCAACTCAGAATTGGAAAATGTAGCAAACTTGCTCCAAGATATGCTGGTCCTTTCAAAATCATTAAAAGGGTGGGGAATCTAGCCTACCAATTAGAGCTGCCACCACATGTAAAGATTCATGATGTTTTTCATGTCAGTTTATTAAAACCCTCTTTACATGATGGAGATCAAGTGCTTCCGGATTTGCAATTAATCCAGGAGAATAACACCTTTGAAGTAATGCCTTCCCAAATATTGCAGTATCGGGAACGGAAGCTGCGTAGTAGAACGATCAAAGAAATCCTTATACAATGGGCGGATTACCCTATAGAGGATGCAACATGGATGGAGTTAAACGAGGCCGAAGCAAAATATGCTAAGGATTTCCCGAACCTTTTTCAATCTATATCATGCCATGGAATAAGATTGTCTAAAAGATGTATCAAACTTGTTAAGTATAAACAATACAGGAACTTGTGAAGGAGTATATTTGTAATAACGTGATGTGAATTTTATTCGACGAGGACGTCGAATCTTAAAGGGGATAAGAATGTGATGTGAATTTTATTGTGGTATTTGTTCTAAGCTATATTAAATAAATAAGGAGATGACGTGGCATAAGAGGTGATGTGGCAACGAAATAATGGAGGAGGTTAGAATTAGGGAAAGGGAAAACGTGAGAAAGAGGAAGGCAAAGAGAGATTTCGGGATTGAAAGAGAGAGGGATAAAAGTGTTTCAAGGAAGCGATTTAGAGGTAAGATTGTGTCTGATGTTTTTCTTAAGAAGAGATAATCCATCTGATACAGATATAGAAGAACAGAGATAACTATTGGGCTGCGGCATCAGGAAAGAAAATAACAATAGTAGGGTTTGCAGATCTCGATTCTTAACTCCTGCCTTAAGCCATGAATTGATGGGTTCTTCTGTGAGCCCAAGGGCCGAAAACCCTATTTAATCCAGCACCAGGTCTGGTAGATTCCTTTGAAATCGTTTCACTGTGCAAGCAACCAGCCGGCCCTGTCTGCGGTGAACAAAATCAGAGACAATCGGATTTAGAGGGCAATAGGTTAGATCTAGCAAGATAATGGTACAAGGATTAAGGAAGATTCGTGGCGAAATGGGCGAAATCTTCCCTTCAAATAGAACCAATCAAGTGTTTATCGGGAAGGATTTGGTTCCTTCCACGGAATCATCCACTTCGGTTGCAAACAATACAAAAAATATAAATCGATGTGGGCGTTGTTAGATTGGCTGCAAAATCGCGCCAACTAGCACCATTTGACCTTGGGTAATTGGATCGATTCCCTCATGCGGGGATTCGCAAAAAAGAAACTTTGCTTTATTCTGAGCTTGAAGTATTCTGGTTGTCGACCTGTATCAGCCATTGTGTTATGTTTTTTAATGTTATGCTTGAATATAAAGTCCTTAACTTTTAAATGGGTTCACCCTTGGACAAGCCTCCATAAGATATTTACTAACCAAACCCTTGGGTTGATATGCCAACGCTCCAAGCTAATTCTATGACCATCTGAATGCACTATCCACCTCTCTATACATATTTCCCTAAGTATATACTCCTATCTACTTACAATGGGAAGCTAATTCTTTGGGGAATAGTTACTATATTGAGGGATAGGGAATCTACTTTTGCATTCTAAATAACACAACACCAATCATCCTGGTTGAGAGAAATCCTTCAAAAGGTATGCGTATTACTTGCATATTGGATTGGGCTTTTTGTTTATGTCACATTCATAAGGATTTTGTCAACAATGGTTGGTACTCAAAACGAAATGGGAAAATATGTTTGTAAGGTTCTTGCCAAGTTACCATTAGCATAGAAATACTTGGGATCGCTCATGTTGCTAGCCTGGAAAGCACCTTGGTCTGCCCACAACTCTCCGGGGAGAATAAGCAGAAACCGAGGCCACGAGTGTTAAGCACTCAACACTAGCGAGTGGGCACTGATGAAGCTCGCTAGTGCGGACTCGATGTTGGTCACGCGTTGGTTATACGGATGAAGGTTTTCCCCGAGCTAGAGACCGTAGCTTAGGGTGACCGCAACATATTACTTGGGGTTTGGGAATGACTTGTAGGTTCTGCACCCGTGGGATCTTGAGCTTCGTGTGAAGTAACTCAGTAACGATGGGTGTCGGGCGAAGGACCGTCACACTCTAACTCTAACCATCCATATAGGGACGTGGAGATAGAGTCAACACAAATAAAAGGACAAGTCAAGTCAGAGGACTGCAAAATTGACCCTTCAGATAAATAGTCAAATTTTATGTATCAGTCTTCAAATGAGAGCAGAGCAACCACGACCCCAACCAAAATTGGACTTTGCCACCACCTGTATAAAAAGCAACCAGAACCCAAGCCAGATTAGGAAGTAGAGCTGAGCAAATGATAGCCAGTCAGGTGAAGATATGATCCATGGAGTTCAGATGTAAGACTGGGCAAGAAGTCAGTTTAAGAGCACAGGGAGTCAAGTTTGGTATTAAAGTAAGAATAGAAAGGGGCACCAGATCCAAAGGTATAGAGATCATCAATGTGCTCAGCAGTTTCATCTAAGCAAGAGAATTCAGTTTCACTTAAGCAGAGCAAGGAGCCATATAAGTCTGCCAGTAATCTATGAGTGTAGTACTGCTCCCTGTACCTTGAGAACTGATCTCTTGACATATAGTAATGGTACATTGATAGGAAATCAAACATACAATACACCTGAACCACTTCTTTGCAGAATAATTCAGCTAAACTTGGTTTCTTGCACAGATCTGACTCATTCATATTAAGTCTGCTCAAGAACAGACTTAGTTATTGGCCAGCATCCTTCTTTAGAAGATTGTCTCCCAACTCCCCCAAGCTTTCCTTACATAAGTTCAGGTAAGCTAGCATCATCACAAAAAACAGAATTAGAATTAATGACACTTAAATTAGATGCAAATAAATCAAAAGACCCCCTGAAATCACCAATTAAATCCCATTTCCTGTTATACTTTCCAGCAAATTTCTTTTTATGTGCTGAAGTAGTAGATTCAATATCAAATTGAAAATGCATCTTTATCCAGAAAATTGAGAGGTTCTTCTTACCATACGCAACTCTATTCCTTGCTTTCCAAATATTCCATAATGCAATGAATATAATAGTATTGGCAAAAGCACAATTGTTTTGAATATATGTTAATAAATTGCCAGTGACTTTCAAGAGGAAAAGAAAACCCAACTTATCATTAAACCAAGACCAAAAAGAATTAAGCTTAGGGCAAAGGAAGATATGGTCGAGATTTTCTTCCATTCTGCAACCAAGTTGGCATATGGCAGAGATATCATCATTTGTACTAGAGATCATTTGAAGATTTGGGATACTTTTATTGGCCAAAAGCCAAATAAAGAAGCCTACCTTGGGGAGACAGTATAGGAATTCCCATTACCCTCTTCTTCAGAGATAGACCATTTAAATATTGCCTTGGAGGGAACATCCGATCTATTAATGGCTGAGTAAATCCTACTAACCTTTAATGACACTTACCATCAAGGCTCCAGTTAATTGCTTTAGGAACTACATTATTCAGCCAGATCTGAGGAAGGATCGATTTAATATGAAAATAGATCTTTTTGTCACTTGAAGTTCCCTGCATGATACTCCTCAAGGATGTCCAAGAAATGAATTTGTTGTTGATGTAGAAGTCGCTTAAAAACCTGAAGCCAAAGTCAGACCACTTTTTGGATTGCCCCTGTTAAGGGGGCAATTCGTTAGGGGGAGGGTTGGTTTTGGCATATTCGACATATCGGGGGTATATCGATGTCGGACGACGTCATTACTGATTGTTTTTTCCGGATGTGAAAAAACTTTTGGTTTTTTTTTATATGAATATCTGTTAAGGTTTTCCCTGTGTTTTGGGCTCAAATTATTTTTCGGGCGATCGGGCTTTTTTTTTTTTGTGAAAAACTATTGGTTTTTAACCTTTGGGCTAGAGATTCCTTTTTTAGAATTTATCTTTGGGTTTTTATTTTGTGGGGATATCGGATCATTTATGGAAGCATGGGCATGGAAGAGGCACTTGATGTTCTGTTTGCGAGCGAGGTATTGTTTTATCTCTTAACCCTACGGTTTTGAGGGGATGCACAAAGAAAAGAGATCTCAAATTTGTTCTGCCGAATCCGGTCATGTCTTATACAAAATGGAATCGATTAGGTTGCCATTCTGGGGATTATATTATCCGCTTCTTTGCCTCTTGTTTTGCTTGATAGAAGTAAATCGGACATTCAACGGGATTGCGAGCCTAGCATCTATACATGGACTGCAATTATTTCCTCTCGGACACTACTTCAAACATGTCTATACTGCAATTTTGTTGCATGGTAGAATCTTGGCCTTAGGTATGACAATGGATGAGTTTATTTTTCTTTCATTACTAAAGATGTGCACCTTAATGTTAGATCTTCATAAAGGTCGATTAATATTACCTAACAAATCATCTTGAATGGGCTTCTCTCGATGTGTATCTCGGCAGCACACTTGTAGACATGTATGCTTAAATCAAGATGGCCTTGAAGAGGCACAAAATGTCTTTGAAAATTTGCCAAATAGAAATGTGGTTTCTTGGGCGCCATGATTGGAGGATATTCCCAAAATGAAGAGGTCCATCTTGCCTTAGAATGTTTCTACAATATGCACTCTTGGGGCATTGAACGAGATAGGGCCACATTCTTTGGGGCATATTAAAAGCTTGTGCCAGCATTGGAGCTTTAGAGCATGGCAGGCACATCCATGGCGATTTTTTTACAAGCAAGGTTAAAATTAGATATTCATGTGGGAACTGCTCTTATTGATATGTATGCTAAATGTGGGGACACGAGAGAGAGGCATCGCGGCATCTTCAATTCATTTGAAAGATCCAAATGTGGTCTCATGGAGTGTAATGATTGCCGGATCATGGCATGGTGAAGGCCTCCTCGCATTAGAATGCTTTGATAATATCGACTTGAAGGCACACGATTGCGGATAAGAGTAATATTGTTAAGCACTTTGAAGGCGTGTAGTAATGTCGGGGCCATAGTGCGAGGCGGATCTATTCATGAGCGGACACTTCAAACTACCACCCAAGTGGATATAATTATGTGGAGCACCCTTGTTGATATGTATGCAAAGTGTGGAAACATGGAAGAAGCATGTATAGTCTTTCACAAATCTCTCAAACATGATGTTGTATTGTGGGGTACAAGTGATTGCGGGATATGCGCTTGCTTGGAGATGCAACATTTGCCATCAAGTGGTTTGAGCAGGATGCATAAGAGTGGTATTCAACGATGATGACGATATTTCTTTGGTATTCTTAGTGTATGCAGCCGTGCAGGTCTTGTGGATGAAGGACAAAGGTATTTTAGATCCATTACACAATCCCATCGTGTAACACCAAAAGTGGTTCATTATAATTGCATGATCGATCTCCTAGGTCGTGCGGGGCACTTTGATGAAGCGAAAACATAAATAGAAGTTTAAGACAACCCAATATTCTTTGGATGGACATCTTCGCTTTCGATTGCAAACAAAATGCATGGCAACTTCTCACTAACAGGGAATGCTTTGGAAAAGTTGGCATCTTGGATTCATGTTCAGCACGAGTGCGTGCTAATGTCGCATATTTATGCCAAACCCACATGAAAGAGGGTGCTGTCATAGCGGCAATGGCTGAAGATAAATATGCAAGCTACCTAAGGATTGACACTGGGCTCTTGCCAAAAGCATGTCTTTAATAGAGCAAATGGCTGAAATTGGATACAATTATGAAATTGGGAGGGAGCTTCACTTGGGAGGGTAGCTTCAATTGGGAGCTATTGCTTGATTTTTGCCGGAAATGGGCCATGCCTTTTTCCATTTGATTCATCAATCCTTCAATAAGCAATTTTGTTTCTACATTAATAACATCTCCTCAAGCTTGATGTTGAAAGTAAATACCGAGATTGAAAGTAAATCTTGAGATGCAATGGTGAAGCTAAATATGCAAGCTACCTAAGGATTGAACCGGGCTCTTGAAAGCATGTCTTTAATAAAGCAAATGGCTGAACTTGGATACAATTAAGGAAGTTGGGGGGAGCTTCACTTGCTATTGCTTGATTTTGCCGGAAATGGGCCATGCGTTTTCCATTTGATCCATCAATCCTTCAAGTATGCCCACAATAAGCAATTTTGTTTCTACATCAATAACATCTCCTCGGGCTTGATGTTGAAAGTAAATATTTAGATTGTCTCATCGTTTCCTTTTTCTTTCGTGACTATGGACCGAAACCCCCTCCCCTTTTTTTAATCGCTTTTGGCGTTTTGGACGACCACATTTTTTTTCTGACATATTTATACACAAAAGAAAAAAGACCTATCACTTAAAAAAATCACCAAAGCATTTTCTAAAAAAAAAAAATAGCCAAACACCAAGCAATCTTAGCCATTAGAGATGGCCCAATATGCTAAAAATATGCCCAAACCAACTATCTAAAAAAAAGAAGTGCCAATCCAATAAGCACAAATATGTTTGTTATACTTAAAATGTATTATCTTTCTCAAATATATAATTTTCAAATATAGTACATGTCGGAAGAGATATATGAAATGTCATTTATTGCTTTTTTCTTTTCTCCTTCTTTTAAGATGCAAAATATTAGGTATTACATCATCAAGTGAGAAACAATTGTTTT
Organism: Isoetes taiwanensis; assembly: GCA_021234155.1. NCBI lineage: Eukaryota > Viridiplantae > Streptophyta > Lycopodiopsida > Isoetales > Isoetaceae > Isoetes > Isoetes taiwanensis. The sequence continues at coordinate 12,216,313 of JAJEKV010000044.1, read as the reverse complement.
GATGTGCATGAAAGAAAGAAATTTGTAAGAACACTTTCTAGACTACTTTTAAGAATAAATTAAAAATGGTAAAAAAAAAACAAGTGAGAGTAGAAACCTTTAGCCTTTAGCATGGAATGTTAGTGAGTCCACATTTCTTGCCAACATTTCGAGCATTGCTTAGATAACTAGATGGGAGTTGGTTAATACATGAGCAAAGTGTTTTTGCTCCTAAGCAATGACTTCACTACAACAACTGGATGAAGGGAGGTACCATACAATACAAACATTAATACATGGTGCCACAACAGAGTTGCATTGCCCTTCAACGCCACAAACTACTAAAAACATTAGCACCATGCATATTGCAAGTGCCTTTGCCATACTTCTACTATATTCTATCTTCCTTCTCCTTATAAAGCCACAAGCATTTCTCATGGGATATATATATTGCAATTCTAAATGGTCATTATTCATGATCAATAGTTTTCATCGGTGCCGTCCCACGGCCATAAACCACCTCAATCTCATCAAAAGAACGTAATTAGAACAAGCATAAAATTAGATACACACTACAATAAAAAGATAACAAACCCTCACATCCTCACAATTACATCACACTCATCATCAAACCTCTTCATTCACATTCTTCCAACATCCACACTCAAATGGCATCCATTACAGCCAACTCTGAAGATAACATTGCACCCAACTCCAGTTTGCCAACACACAAGAAGCAACGTACTCTCCAGCTATGGAGAACCTTGTCCAACAAGCCAAACAATGAGATACACGCCCTAGTGCTTTGTACTTATGGAAATATCTTTCGGGATGCAGAAGCAAAATTTGTAGCTCTTTCTGACGACATTATAGATGAAGAAGGAATCACTGCAATTACAGTCCAAGCAGTTCAAGACCAAGCACGCGCCGGGTTACCAATCTCGAAAAGCGAGAGCATGGGTCTCAATCACCAAGTAAGTACACTTCAAAAATTAAAATATTTGAGAAAATGAATAATGTTGCTAATTCATTATTAACAATGTTCCCATCTGCAGTTACCACGATCGTAATCGAAATCAAAAAGCGACTATGGTGACCACAAGTTTACAATAAAGATTGGAGCCAGGACACACATCATCCAAGTGCAGCCTACTTCAATAATCATAAACCTCAGGCCAGTAAAAGGCATGTCTATACCGAAACTGAAAAGCATGCCAGCTGCTCCTACAAGCCATGCAAGCATACTACATTTTGTCGTCGCCGAGCACAAGATCTTGCGGGGAAGGCGTCTTACAAATCCCGGCAACCAAGAAGAAGAGGACATGGCAAACTTGACATTCGAAAGAACAAGAACCAATACATGATGAGTTGCAAAACAGATTCTTCAAAGGTAACAGAATCTATTTCTTATTTTGTCATTGCCAACAATACAAACTAATCTAGATTTCATAGGGGACAAGCCAGTAGTTTTGTTCAAAAGCATTTGCAGGTCACGCATTGAGGCATTTGGTAGTCTCTCCACATCAAATGCAACACTAGCATTCTTCGCAGAAGAAGACCCGAAGAAGGAAACACACCCGACAATTGTAAATTACGACACATTAACAATTCGACGCATGAAAGACATTGTGTATCCAAGTCATGTCGAAAACAGCAAGGACGTAACGGTAAGCAAACAATTGTACCAATCACAAATATATGCAAGTAATTTCAGTATGTATTGACATATGGCCTGCAGATCAAAGGCAAATTTGAAGCACAAACTAAGCATGGACTTCCTATTATTTCAAGAAAAGACTGGTTGGTCTAGTGGTAAGGGTGGGGGTTTGGGGGCAATGTCCAGGGTTCAAGTCTGTGGTAAACCAAAAAAATTTTGTCCACCAAACTTGGGAGCTTTTGAGAGGCCAAGGCCCACGGACGATCACTTTTATATAAATGATTTACTTTTACGTGATTTTAAAAATTCAAATCCCATATGTTACTCATGTTATTCAACACTAAGTCGAACCCTACACCTCAAAGGACTTAACCATTCAACACAAACACGTGCTAATAAATAATGTTCAAAATCTACATCTAAACATCAAAAACAAGGTGCTGCGCACGGAGGGTTGCCCTCCATAGATGGAGGGTGAAGTGGCTTAATCATAGTTCAAAGTCATGTTTTGACAATCAATTCAAGGCAGGAAAGCAAGGATAGGAAAAGGAAAAGTGGTAGAAAGAATCTAAACCCTAGAGCATTTTGTTTCAGAAACAGAGCATTCTATTCAAGAGCAAAAGCTATGGTAGAAGCGAAATCCTACCTGGTAAACTGGTTCTATACATCTGATCTTACCAATTCCTCCCTCTGTTCTTACCTGCTAAGCGGAATCGATGGGCCAATTTCCTTTCCGTGATGTAGAAGGATAGAAATACATGCCAGTAAAATTGGTCGACCCAACTTCTATTTTGTGACAGCTTTAAAATGTACATGGATTTTAAGAAATGTATTCTGTTCTAATCTACTCTCTTAAATATTATTGATCTACTTCTCGTTACAACTAAACAAACATCAAAGATCAGGTATATTTCTTGACAAGTATGTTCATTGTTTTCATTAAGTTGTAAATATCAAATGCACATTAATCCTCAAGCTCTTTAATGGAGATCCACACAAACCAGCATTGGCGGCATAGCTAGATGCATTGAAGTTAGTTAAAGATCTGTCCTTCCATATCTTTAAGGATTCAAAATCTGGCCACAAAAATGCCAATTCCCTTGCCTTCTTAGAAGGAAGAATTAGCAGCTCATCTCTATTTATGGGTAACCATCCAAAGATCTGGATTAGACCTTTTGCAGCATTGCCAATACCTGGGACTGACTAATTAATCATATACAATAGGAATGATTTCATAATGAAAAAGTTCAGAAACATTGCAGCAATTTTGCTATAATTTCCACATCCCCAGACCGATTTAGCAATTCAAAATCACAATCCATGAAGCTTTTGTGAGGAAGCTTCTTGTTCCATCAAGCACACAATCTAATACAGTATGTTTGTTAATGAACTCTCTGATCCATATAACAAAATCTATCAATATTACACAATCAAGTTGATATTATCATCTTTCAAATGATCAAGTGTCATAGAGCCAGCCAGCAAATAATATAGATGCCTCATCAATCTTGAGAAATAAAAATATTTTACCTGGACCCGGAAGATGCCATAGAAACAATCAAGTAAAGTGCTTCACGAAGCTGCAGTGTAGAGAAAATCTTGAAAATCCAAAAGTCATCTAAAGTCTGGGAACCAAAATAAGGCAGAAACAGAGGAATAATAGCGGCAACCGCTTTATCTAATGGCATGAAGTGGTCACGCTCCTTATTCTGCTCAAACTTTCTTGTGTAACAGAGAATAAATTAAAATTGAGAAGATTAATTGCAAGGGCAAGGCCTGATTCTTATACATATATTTTATGTTCTTCTACTCGGGGGATAAAGCTCCAAGAACCAATTGTAAGGAACTGGATTTGCGAGCAAGAAATTGAATTCTTCATGCCATTCTTAACTGTTGCTGGCTTTGCTCCAAGTGGCAATCTTTCAAGAAGTTTATAGCCTGAACATGTTGTGGTAATAATTTGTTAACATATGCATCAACTCACATAAGATCCATGCCCGAAAACTTACCAATGTCTTGTGATATCCTCAAACACTTGATAAGGCCCACTGCAGAGGATGAATGTCTCTGGTACCTAGAACGAAAATATATGAAAAAATATATTCAAGGTTGTAACTGGGTGCTCCTATTCTTAGAAGTAGACGAGCATGTAACACATCCAAATAAGCAAAGTAAGATAATCTATCATACCAGAATAGCTCCCTTTGAACAGAAATAGATATTTGTAAAATGAGCCCAGCATGGCAAGCTGGGCAACCTGGCAATGGCGTTCTCTAGCGCGGAGTCTCTTGACGCCACATATATAGCTTAAAGAAAAGTGGCTATGGCCAAATCTCATCTTCCCCAACCCTCCTCCCTCATGCACTTTTGCTTCCTTACCTTAAAGTCTGATAAATATATTATGCTACACAGGCCTGTATATGCTATTCTCTCCAGCTTCTAGCAGATCAGTATGGATTTGCAATATTCCAGCAAAAGAGAATATGCATTGCTTCTGGTTATAGAAATCCCTTACTCCGATATAATCTTTGCAGTACCAAGAGCATCATGAAGGAGCCCATCCCTGCATAGTTTGCTAAAAAAAATTGCGGTCCTCTAAAATCTTCAGACCAGAACCCAATTCTCAGGCTAGAATCTGCTTTGAAAGCAGTAGAAATGACGTGATTTTCAAGACAAACACACATGTTTGCTTCTTGAACTCGCAGATAATTGCAACCAGACTGCTTCTTCTTGTTCAACGTGGGAGACCGGCTTCTTCTTGTTCCGCAAGAAAGCCCTTCGCTAAATCCTCCGGTTTAAAGGCTTTTGTGAAACAACGACTCAAGGATTTCCCCCATAGCTCACGTAGGGGCGCCATAGCCGAGCTCTATAGATTGTAGCTAATATGCTTTGTTTCGACAAACGCTGGTCTGGAGAGAAAGTATAGAGGCATATATCTTAAAACCTGTTGTGCAGCTATGGCCTCCAAAGCTTGAACAAAACAACTGCTCCAACATCCTCAAACTTAGCCTCCAGCCGAGGCACAGAGCTACAACAGAGGTAATAGAGGCGAAATCCATAGGTGCTATTTCGGATCCTAATAGGTTGCTAGGTATGCACGCCGGCGGCACCGGCAGGGGGGATGACCTAGCATTTACAAAATTTCTGGAAGGGTTTTAGTAGCTTTTGGCATATTCTAGGTATATGCTAGCATATATCATGAATATGCCAAAAACCCACATAAACAAGGGATTGCCCCCCTAGGGGCAACCCAAATAAAGTTACGCATCACCCTTAACAAAACAAAAAAATACACATGAATTGTCAACACGGGATCATAATAGAAAAACAACATCTTCGTGATATTGGCCACTTATCTCTTTGCCTTGCAAAAACAAAGACATATGCAACGAAATGATTCATCCATGTTCCTATACTACTTTCAAAATAATTAAATAATTTAAATAATAGATAGATAGATAGTATTTTAACGTCACACCACTAGGGCAAAGATCCAATGGACATGTGACCACACTACATTGTTTTTGTTGGGCCCCCTCGCCCCAACCACTTTACATTAAGGCCTACGTGGGTTTTGACACCCAACAGTTCAAAGTGCGATTCCTCGGGCGGTCTCAAACTCGAGACCTATAGTTGCTAGACCTAGTGTATTACCACTAGACTAAACGACCAGACGCATGAAGATACATTTATAAAGCTTTATTCATAATAGCATTTTGGGGGCAATCCACAGTGCTTTGCACCTTGTTATAGATTTTTGGATGTCTCAAGGCCAAGACCTTAGGTGGATGTTTTTAAGAATAGGGTTCCAAAATATAGTCATTTGCAGATTAAGATCCTGGGGGGCAGCATAGTCAAAGCTAGATTGAACTTTATTCCAGGCCATAACTATGTTCCTCATGAGAGGGGAAGTGTTAGATCCAGAGTGAAGAACATTGAAGCATGAATCAGGCATAATATGGCCAATGGAAGGGTGACCATCTGGATGAGAGCAGGAGAGCCAGAATTTAATAAACTGGAAGAAGGACTAGAATTATTGATAAAGGACTTCCATACATATTTCCCAGGAAGGGCACATGCCTGTAAATGAAGATTTTTGCAACCTAAACCACCATATTTTTTTGGCTTGGTAATATATTTCCAACTTACTAAATGAGATCCCTTCCAAACAAAATCTTCTAGTTATTTTCTCTATCTCAGAATAAACAGCCTTTGGAGCCACTAGAGCAAAGGAGAAATAAATATGAGAGCTAGCTAGGACTGAATTAGCAATTAGAGTCATGCCTGCAAAAGACAAAAAACCCCTAAAGTTATTTAACTTCTTCTTGATTCTGTCAATTATAGGCTGCCATAGACCTTTCAAGCAAGAATTTAGAGAGAGAGGCATTCCCAGCAAAGTAGATGCTTGATTGCAACTAAAAACCTTGATATCAACAAAGTTTGGATGTATATTGTTCCCTATAATCACACATTTAGCCAAATTTAAATGAACACCAGATGCAGCTGAGAATTGCTTGATGATTTCAAGGAAGAATTCAATGTTAGAGATATCTGCATCCAGAAAAGCAAATGTATCATCAACATATTGGGAGACGGTGAGAAACTCCTGACTGTTTGGCATTTTGAGACCCTTAACTTTCCCAAGATCTTTAAAATGTAAGACAGCCCTTGTTAGCATTTCAGCCACAATTAAGAAGAGATAGGGAGCAAGGGGACAACCTTGTCTAACACCACGAGCTAAAGGAAAGAATTGAGAAGGAGATCCATTTAGAATGATAGCAGAATTTGAATTAGCATTCGGGCCATGAATCAAAAGCTTGAGCTTAGGATGAAAGCCAAATTTAGAGAGAGCAAGATCAAGAAAATCCCATCTAATAGTGTCAAAAGCTTGCTTGAAATCTAACTTAAGAAGCACACAATTTTGATTGGAAATCTTATTCCAATGAAGACCTTCCATGGCATTAATGTAATTGTCCAAAATAAATCGATTGGATAAGAAGGCAGATTGATAGTGTAAAATATTTTTCTGCAGATATGCTTTGATTCTATTAGCAATAATTTTGGCACAAATTTTATAAGAGGTGTTGGTAAGAGAGATAGGTCTCCAATCAGAGAAAGCAGATGGATTATCTACTTTAGGGATAAGGGCAATGAAGCCAGCTGAAATAGAAGGATGGAGATGACTAGCTTCCCAAAAGCCTCTAACCATAGAAATAATATCAGATTTCAGAATATCCCAAAAATGAATGTAAAATTCACTTGGAAGGCCATCAGGGCCTGGAGACTTGCATTTGCCAAAGGATCTAAGAACATTAAAAACTTCTTCTTCACAAGGAGGGATAACAATGGCCTCCTCCATAGAATCAATGGAAGAAGGGATCATATTGTCCATCAGATCAAGGAATTTCTTCTCTCTAGTAGAGTCAATTTGCTGAGCAGAGACTTTGGAGAAAAGAGAGCCATAGTTATCTTGGAAAAAGGACCTAATAAGCTTAGAATCATCTAAAGATAAACCAGCATCAGTTCTAACTTGAGTGATCGAATTTCTCAGAAGCCTAACTTTAGCCACTTTGAAAAAGAATCTGGAGCTACCCCAATCCATTTCTTTATTAAATTTGACTTTGCACTTAATTGTTGAGCTTCTGGCTTCAACTTCCTCAATGCTTTTAAGATAATTCTCAACCAATTCTTCACCAACCTGCAGATTAAGATTGTAAGGATCTTCCTGCAGGAGAGATCTAATGTCTCTCATTTGGGACAACAAGTTCTCTTTTTCTTTAGCCTTGACAAGATGCCTGCTTTTTTACCACTCCTTAATCCAGTTTTTAGCTCTCTTTATCTTACCATAGAAGCTCTTCATAGATTGCTGATTACAATCTTCAGGGATGTGCTGATAGAACTCTCTGAAATCTCTCACAAAGGATTCATTCTCAAGAAGAGTACAGTTGAATTTGTCAGAATCATTACCATCCCTTGGAATTTGAGTCAACTGTCTAGTGCATAAAAATTGAGGTTGGTGATCAGAAACAATATTCCCCTCATCACCTGTGACATAATAGTTATCCCAAAGAGAGGAGTTGGGACTATACACATAAAATCTATCCAAGGCACAATAGACTCTTTTATCTCCCTTCTGCTTATTTGACCAGGTAAAAGAAGCAGTAGAAGAAGGAACATAAACAAGGGAAGAATCAGAAATAAAGGTATCCCAATTACATCTTTCAAGAGTAGACGTATTGATATTATTACCTAACTTCATATTCCAGGAAGGGGTGTTGTTGAAGTCACCACCAACAATCCAGTCCGAGTTAGGATTATTGTGCATCCATGAGTTAGTTTCAGTCCAAAGCAACTCCCTATCTTTTGGGCTAGTGGAGGCATAGATATTAATAATTCAAAAAACAGAGTCTTGATATTTAAAGGTAACAGCTTGCCACATTTTGGATGGGGAATTGAAGAAAGATAAGATAAGATAAGATAAGATAAGATGAATTTTTACGTCCACGGGAACCCAATGGGTTATGGGACGGCACATGCAAGGGCAACAGCCCATCTAAAACCTGGAGACTAGGCCCATCACCAAACACAATAACCAAATATTAAAAGGCTACCAATAATAAGATAATGCCACCACTTCTACCAGTGGCCTCAATTCAAGTGGAGTGGGCTCCAGGGTAAATCCAATCACCAAGATTGGAGATTTCAAATTTGGGAAGTTTAACTTCTTGGAGAAGAATCACATCAGCATTGTAATTCTTGATTTAGGAGATAGCTCTTCTCCTTTTAATAGGGCCTTTGATACCCCTAACATCCCAGGAAAGAATCCTCATTAAAACAATGAAGAGAATGACCAGGAAAGAAAGGGACAGACCAGAGAAGTTAGAGAGTGATGAATTTCTTTTTCCCTCTTCCCTTTTTGTTTTTACTTCTAGTATTGGCAGCTGGAGTATTTTGCAGATTAGTGAGCTCAGCAAGGGCCGAGTCGCCCTTTTTAGACTTAGTCAAAGTTTTGGCTCGTGAAGTTTTTGGTTTGGTAGTTAACTCAACATTAGAGCAATCAGCAAGAAATTTATCATCTTCCCAATTTTCCTTGTCAGGCTCTTCTTCACTATCATCCGAAGTCCCCCCAGGGATAAATTCAAACATTTTATTTCTATAAGGGGAAGATTCAATTAGATTTATAGATCTATCCTTAATAATATGGCAAATAGGAAGAGAAGAAACATGACCTGTAATATCAACATCCATAGTTTGAGTTTTCTCACCTTGCATAGCAGCAACCTTTACTTGACTGGAGTCATTTGAAATAAACATATCCTTCTCAAAAGTATCCTGGACATAGTCAATATTTGGAGAAGTCAATTCCCTTTCTGGAGTGTCTTGGACAATTTCCTCATCCATAAGGTTCCAATGGCAAGCTTGCTGAGCTTGTGAACTGAGACCCTCTTGCAAAGAAGCTAACTGCTCAGCAATATTAGATGCAATAATGGAGGGTGGAGGAGAGAGGATCAGAGGCTGGAGAGAAGTCAATAATAGGAGATTGGCAAAGGTTCTTTTTGCCATCAAAAGAGTTGCTCAACAGTACTTCCAAATCAAGTTTAGAATTAAGGTTAGCTAATACCTGAAATTGGTTGGAATTACCAATTATTTGGTTGGTGCAATTCAGCAATTCTTCTTGAGGAGGAGTACTTGATGTAGTAATCTTCTTTGCAGGAATGATTTGATTATTTTCCTCTGCCCCATCTGAAATAGGAGCAGGAACAACTTCCACCAAAGTATCTTTGGGATCTATCTTAACACAAAGCTGTAGCTCATTGTCCAAACTGACTTGCTTCAAGATCTTACCATGTTTGTTTTTCTTGTTTAGTAGACCACTCTTACTCATATAAGATTTGAAAGTATCAAAATTCTCCTTATTCTTTCCTAAACTCTTAGCATCCATAATAATTCTATTCAAGGTGTCATGAAGATTAATGACCTTTTCCATACTTTTTGCTGAAGTTTCATGATTTTGCAACACCTTGATTTGCTGAGATGATGCTTTTCCAGTATTAGGAATCTTCCCAAAATCAACTTGAGTCTTTGCATGAAGTGCTTCAACTTTCTGAACCTGGACTTCCCTCAGCATTTTCTTCCTCTGAAGTCTTTTGTAACTTCCATTGACCTTGGTCCATTGAAATTTGTTGTCCTTAGAGATAATGCTTGGAGCATCAGGATCCTTGATAATACTTGGTGAAACATGGTCAAAGACTGAGCCTTTTGAATTTTCTCTATCTGTTGACTGTTGACTTCCTGGCTGTGGTTGACCTGCTGATTGACCTGTTGATTGACTTGATAATTATCAGACAAATTTGCAGGAATGCTCACATTCTGACCAGGAGTAGCTGTTATCTCCTTACAAGATTCATACCAAAAGTGTCTGACCTTACAATTTTGGCAATGAGGTGGCAGTCCCGACCATCTTAAAGATAGAAAGACATCTTGAAAATGGATTTGAAGAGGGATATCTTTCGAGATGTCAAGTTGGACAATGGATCGAGGTGGCCTATATGGGAAATATTCCGTACAGATGTATGATCCAATTGAGTCAAAGAGCAATTTTAGACAATCCTCATTCCAATAGATTGGATTCAGGTCATGGAGAGTGGTAGAGGCCACACAGAGTTTGTCTAAATTTGCTACTTCGAATTTAGGGTCCCATTTGAGAAAGGTAAGCTGGAAGGATTCAAAAGCCAAGGGACCATGATTGAGCAAAAAATTGGCAGTTATTTTGCTTCCACATTCAATCATAATGTAGGTTGACTGAAACCAATAAACCGCATTGATCAGAATTCCTTTTTAAAGGTTCAAACAAAAGGACCAGAGTTTATCTAGTTTGATTCCATGCTTATTTACTTTAACAATTAGAGCAAAATCATGAAAGGAATTCAATTTTGCATGAACAGAGGGGAGATCCAAAGAAATACCATTGAAGACATCGATCTTTTTGGCACTGAATGGGGGCTTCAAGGGGCGAATTTTTCCAAGGGCATTATCAAGAGAATCATCCGAGTGCTTCTGTTGATCCGATCTCTTTTCACCATAGGCAATAGGAATTTGAAGAACAGGGTCCATGCTTGGCAATTGGCCTCTGGAGTCTGGATCTTTAGACAAGTTGTCCCAGCAAGGAACTTTGTATGACAGAGGATCCATTGAGGACTGTCCATTGAAAGAGTTAGCAAAGTCACCAAAGAAAATGAATTTTTTTGGGTTTTCATGGAAAGATCTTAACTGCTTGAGAAGTCCGGGACGATCAGAGGGCGCGAAATCAGCAAAGGCGTGAAGAATGGAAAGAAATTTAGGGTAATTTTTGCCTTTAAGTTCCATCCGGAAAGAACCAGGGGAAAACTACAAAAGCAAAAGGAAAATGTGCGAAATTGCAGGAGGGGAAATCAAGGGGCAGAAAAAAAGCAGGGGAAGGAGCCAATCTAAAATTAAGAAGACGGAGAGCCAAAATCAACACCAAATTGAAAAGAACCAAATGCCAAGGTATGAATCATTGTTTAAAGTACACCTTTACCACAATTTTAGAGTCAATCCAATCACAATGCACATGAAAGATGCCCGATGCTGAGGTCTCTTTTCTGCCAACGAACTCTTGGAGCCAAGATTCAACAATTTCGACTTCAAATTGAACCGAGCTTGGCACGAATGAGTATTCGGGAATGAACAATTCTTCAAGGAAATGTTGCTCAGAAACTAGAGAATTCCATAGATTCGAGGGAGATCCTTTCAGAAAACCACAGGTCAATCGTGAATTATGCTTGATAATTGTGAAGATTTTGGTGTCCATTTATAGCTTATGGTGAGGGGAATCATGGGAAATGCAAGCCCCTACAAGGCTGGCAGACTTGATCCTTCAAATTGCTTCAGAACCTTTCTGAATTAGCACAACAGATCAAGAAATTGGTTTGAATCAGAAAGGACAAAGAATTCAAGAAAGAAGGTGGTCATTGCTGACGTGGTGGCATATCTCTTCATTCTAATCTATTCCATTTAAGAATAGAACTTAATGTGATTTTTAGAGTTTCTTCACACCATCTTAGATTGATAACCCTTTTATTAATCAATGCATTCAAATAGGAATTACCACAACTTGAACTTCACAAGATTATTCCTTTAAGCCAGACATATATTCAATTTCATACCATTGAATAGATACCTATTCATTTGGGAAGGAATCAATTACTATAGCATTCAAAGATAAACTAAGGAATACCTCGAACTAGGTATGAGTTCTGTCTCCAAGACTTACAATACAAAAAAATCTGTACATCTTGAGTTTATATTTGGCACAACTCCGACGGTTTGGCAGCGCCAGATGCATGCCTTGCTACTCCTGCCTTAACTGTATTGGACCGAGCTTTTTCAAAAGGAAAATTGGCTCCAACTTATTGGACCAAGAAACTACTTTATAAAATTAGGGTTATCCAATATCATCTTGATTCGACCATTATGGCTCCACCATTACATTATTTACATGAATAATAACATCTCCAGACTTCAAGATATTTTAACTCTAGCAGGGTCATATGATTATATATCTTAAATTTATCTGCTTTATCATATTTGCAGTGCAACACGTCTGCTAACTTGTTGGAATGAACGTCTATAAAAAATTTATAGGGCTTAATATGAACATCTCAAAGGTACAATCAAATTAAAAATATGTAAAATTGCTTATGAAGACAAAAATATCTTTCACAAGATATTAGAAATGGAGAGAATCTCGTTCTTATACATAAACACACTAGAACAAACCAACCACAAATTGGTGAAACACGCTAGAAATGAATATCGAAGAATGGCAGAATAGAGAATAGCAGATTTGCAAGAATGGGCAAGCAACATAGGAATCAATATGTGGAGAAAATTGGAGGGAAGAACGTGAGGAGAAGGAGGACCAATCTCTACATCATACCACATAGGCATCATCCAACATGACAAATGACGCACACACCTAACCAATATTGCTTTGTTGGGTCCTGCCCCCAATCACCTTATTTTAGATGGATTCTGGATGACCTTGAAGGACTAGTGTTGTGTTACTACTAGACCAAATGTCCGTGCGCAAAAGAAGACAATTTGGAATAAGAAGAAAAGACAATTCTATGTCATGCCACATTGACAACATTTGATTGGACATACGACACACACCACACCAATATTGCTTTGTTGTGTCTTGCCCCAAACCACCTTATATTGAATGCATCTCCGGTCAGACTCAGAGAAAGAATGAAGATGGCATGAATGGGGAGGCAACCAGATCCAAAATCAGAATTATAGTTAGTAAGCATAAATCCGAAATGAAATTTTCAGCAGATACTAATTGCACAATATCTGAGACATCTAAAACCAGTGCCTCTATCTCTTAATCCCAGTCTCAAGAGTCCATCAGCTTCTTCTTGCAAATGAATGTCAGCTACAAATTTGGCACAACAGATGGTTTCTACTGGATCTACAACTCTACTTTTGACCAGATTACGTAGAGTCCTTAAGTTGGCTTCACCTCTTTACCACTGTCTAGCTTTAATCTCTGTCACTGATCCATTGCTACTGCTCAATATCCAATCTCCTTTTTGGTTAACATTTTGCTTAGCTTTTATCTTATTTCAGGTTTCCAAGTGTTCAACTATGCTGGATCTCAAGGTTTTTTGTATGTACTTGATCTTGATGGTGCTCATACATCATAAAGACAAGGATTACTTATGGATTTCTACAGTCTCATTAACAGCAGCTATGTTCTGATGCACATATGGATCTTTCAATATCTTGGAAAGATCAGAATTTGCTATTTACAGTATAATTTGTTTCAGACTTCAAAATCTTTTTGCAAGTATTATCTACCCAAGTATCTCAAAAAAAAACTATTCTATTCTATTCTAATATGAACCTTAGGGCCTCTATGGTGCTATAGTAGAACATTATATGGCTTTTATTGATTAATGGAAAAAACATCACTTACTCTCAAAAATAAAAATAAAATTATGGATTGAAAAAGGAAGATGGTAGAGATCATTGATTGATATAAACAACAATTTGTTTTTTTTTTTTTTTTTTTTGAAGGGCAAAAAAAGTTTATTAATCGAAATGTAAATATTACAAGATATACATATCTCATCTAGTTGTGTAAGCACGAGAAAGTGCCCTTGAAACACAAGCATTAAGCATTATGTACTTACTCCAGCACATGAGACTAATGATAAGAACTAATTTGAAGATACTAAATGCAGATACGGTCTCTCACTTCTTCCCTAAGGGAGGAAGACTTATAAGCCATCAATATCTTTACAGATGTAGGATGTGTGATTTTTCTCGAGAAACAAGGTTTTTTCTTCACGCTCTCTATTAACTGTGAATGCCCTAGATAGTTAGCTACCCATTTGCTAAAAAGAGTAAAGCTTTTGCTATCTATTTTGGTGTTTGAAGTATTGTTTACACCACCTAGAATTAGTGATTACACCATGAACAATATAAGTGTAACAAGTCAATTGAACTAAAATATATTCATTCATAAAATCTCTTCCCATTCCTGGCATCATCATCACTATGTTATGAAAGCCATGCTGATGTTGAGGTTTGCTCCCTTGAAATAATGAAGTTTTGAGTCCTTGGTATTTTGCACATCAGCATGTTATCAATAGGCTTTCTTAAAATCCACCGAGGGAATTCTTTTACCATTCTATTCATATAGGCTAGAAACAACAATTTAAAAAACACATTGGAGATGCATATCATACTTAGAACATCTCTTAATATTAACACCATTAGAAAATTAGGGTTAAAAAACCTTGGCTTAAAAAAACCTGGCCTCATCATAAATAGGGCCTAAGTTAGCTCCTCACTATGTTAGCTACCTATGTTGGCCACTATTGCAACCTGTCTCATAGCCACAAAGCCAACAAAAAAAGGGGACATGATTCACACTATAACACCAAGATATCCTTCACTTGATAAAGACATCTTGAATGATAAGATCAGGCAAAATACAAGCTCCAAGTGAAAGTCGACAGTGCTAAAGCAACAAATATAAGGTAAGGTAATAACAACTAGTGCATGGCAAAGTATTTGAAATGAATAGGACAATTTGCTTCTAGCCTTAGGATGAACAGGCACCTGCAGATTTGGATATGGCCTATCCTAGTAATCAAAATTTTGGTCCGGAAAATTTCCTTTAAATTTTAGAAACAAAGGGACGCTAAGACAAATTTGTAGCCTACAAATAAAAGTTGATTTCCAAATAACATTGTGTTAAATTTATATTCCAACATCAGGACATTAAATTATATTGCAAAAGAGTGTCAAAAAACTTATGCCAAATAATAATAACAATAAAAATTAACATATGATCGGTCGTGTATCCTACTATATTTTAAGTAAATTGGAAAATGTTTTCGTTTTTGTACCAAAAATGCTATGGAACACCTAGGACTTTATCACACCTTGGTAATAACATACCTCAGGATAAGAACAAATCTGTTCAAGCTCGTTGTGTCAGACTTATCTCCAAGAATTTCTCCAGATATGCCATGTCACACAAAACCATAACTTCAATGGGGGAAAGGGGCTACCTCTACGAACTATAAACCAGAATACCAACTATATACCAACATAAAAAGATGTATAATCCAAGGCCATTAGACAAATAAAAACCCAACTTGAGAAACATTTTTACCCCATACCTAGGCCCCTCTCCACCCTTCACATCCCTAGAAACAAATTTTATGGCATAAAAGTTACAAGTATCTAAATCCAAATTCACCAGGCATCTACTGTCATTTATAACATATAAGATACCAGTCTATTCATTTTGGCAACTTGGATCATTAGACAAGTGTACTTACCTGAGAGGAAAAGATAAGGTTCAATAAAGTGATCGTCACTTTTGCTTTCAAGAACCATATGAAAAGGAAATAAGTGTATCTTTATCCTTTACCATGTATCAAGCTAGAAAGTTCCCAATGATGGTCTTGAACCCCACTATACACCATATACTAGTTTATTCAATTCGAAACTTACAAATGTAATGACCTAAGCTAGGTTAAGAAAGTGAATTGAAAAAAGGTGGTGCAATCTAAATACATGATAGGACTGAGTCTTTTTGTCGAGAAGGAAAGAAGGATTTGTGGACGTTAAAATTTTCTATTTTATTCTTGTAATTCTTATCTTGTATCACTCAGAAAATCCCAATAATGATATCCAGACAGAATCCTATGCACACACTCGTACAACACAACCTTACGACTAGTATCTAGTATTGAGTGAATAGGAGCACGAGACTGATGTGGGAGATGTATCTACCATATCCAGTAGGGGAAGCTAAGGTAGGGCTCCGTGGAATTGTCAATTGTCGCCTTAAAGACCATATGCTATGGGAAGGAAGTGCACCTTATAACTCTTTACCATGAATGAAGCTAGAAAGCTTCCAATAATGATCTTCAATTCCAGAAATAATAAATCAAATAAAAGGATCTAGCAAGCAACATGATAAGCTTGTGGCCTCAAAATTATACAAAACAATGTCCTCATAAACAGAATCCTCCTTTAAAAGGGATGGATTTGACATTTTACCTTTCAGGCAAGCCTTGTGAAATAATGTTCCATTGAACCCATGATCCTTGAGGCAACCTTACTTCCGTTACACAAGCGAACTGCATTCCAAGCAGGGCAGCTTCTCTAGTATGGAAAACATGAGCTCTTCCGGCAGCCCTCCAATTTGTAAAGCTTTCGGGGACAAATACCTTGTCCCTTTTCTTTCTGCCCTGCTCCTGTCGACCTCCTGATTACTGGAAAATCAGAAACATCAGCTGTGCTTTCGATTTTATCAGAGGAGTGAGGCAATTGATCAGCAATACATGGGCTTTGCAATGTCGAGAGCCAGCAGTGAAGATGCTAGAAAGAAACCAGGCACATTTATCGTCGTAACACTGAAAATTGATATGTCTCAAGCTCATGGGCAATTTCCTGCTGATGCTTCTCCCCTTGTCTACGGTTCAGAACCTATACTTGGATCTTGGGACACGTCCAAAGCTGTAAGATTAATTTTTGATCCAACTTGTAATTGTGCAGGCTATGCAATGTATTGATGTTTATGTTTGATTCTAAAGTGCAAGTACAAAGGAATACCAGAAGCGCCCAACTGCTTTCTTTTTGTTACTAATTACAACTATATCTTCATAAAAATATACAATTCAACTTGTAGACAAACATGATCAGCCACAGGCCATTTATTTTCTTTTCAATAAGTCAATCTAGTTGAGCTGAAAATTTTCTCACTTTATGTTCATAAATGCTAGTTGGAGCATTGTAAATGGGTTTAAGTAGGTTTTTCTGTTTCTGAGAACGAGATCCTTGAACTCTGAGTTTTAATCACCCAACCCCTGCGATTACAAGTCTTAGTTGCTATGACTTAATTCAGCAAGGTTATAAGGTAACACGCATCTTTGTTGGACAGACTGTCATGGAGCGAGAGGCAGAAAGTATGTGGCAAATTAGCTTCCTCCTACCCGCAAATGATGGTACTATACTTATCTATTATCTTCTCCAGCCAAGTGCTTTGTTTCTCTGTGATGATAGTCAGGAACAGTGGATAAGCGGCCTTTAATTTTGTTTGATATTCACTATTTTGTTCTCTGACAGGCTAATGACGATTATTGCACTTCAATAGCACATTGATATGGATTGAAAAGATCAAGCTGAACATTTTAAGTTTTTTCTATGCATAGAACTCTGTCTATAGGAAGTTATCAATATTCCATCTAGTGACTTCAGTTCAAACTTTAGGTTTTGAAAACATTTAGCTACAATTATAAATTGAATTCCTGTCTTTTTCCCTGGTCAAAATACCTTCCGTTGAAGCAGGAGTGTTCTCTCCTCCTGGCAAATCGCAATTAGCATCAAAATGACTGGACTTCTTAACTTGAAACATGATCTATCATGATCATCCTTTATGGTATTAAAGCTCAGACGATACTGGTAGATTGGATAATCAAACAAGCTTTTCCATGGGTGGTATCTTTACATATTAAAAGAGTGTCATTAATCAATGTAAACTGTCGACAGGGAAAATATATCTCCAACAACTACAGAAATTGAATTCTTTTGAGAGTCCCTGAAGACCACTTGCCTATCAACCTTTTGAGCTAGTCAGGAAGATTTGTTGTCAGAAACCATTTCCAGGATTGTCTAATTTACTTGCATTTCCACAAGTCTAAACTTAAGCTTTTTTGCCGTCTCTTGGACTGGCTCTAAATTTTGCTTATATCTACAAGACCTAAACAGCATTTATATTTACAGGAGTCTTGGAGTATAAATATCTCCTGAAGCTGAATAACTCCTTGGAGGATCTCGTTGTTGAGGAGGGTCCTGCGCACATTTTAGATGCAACAACTGCTGTTGAGTCTGTAGTGAGGTTTAGACATGTGGATCAAGATACCAGTTTTTTGGAGTTTCTGTCAACATCATCCACAGCATTTGCTACTTCCTTTGATCTAGCAAATAGTTGGAGGTGGTGCAAAAGAACTATCAAACCAGATGGTTCAAGGAATGCAAATGCAGATGCAAATGTAAATGCTGCAGCAACACCTGTAGCTATATCTGACTCGGAGGCATGCTTTCTGTACTTATATCACACTTCTAATTTTTGCATTGTGGATGGAACATTTGTTGCTTTTCTAAGGAGTCTGTTACATTCATGATTGCTGCTTTACCCATGCCTGAGAAATATTAAGTGACATGCTAGATCATTATACGTTTAAGTCTCTTTTTTGTGCAGCCTAAAAGTACAACTGATTTTGATTTGACCTGTAAAATTGCAGCATACGAGAACTCCTTGGAAACCCGTCCAATCCTCTTCTATTAATGTTCCTCCCGGTTCTGTCAGGGGCTTAGTAAGCTCAGAGATGGCTCTTGCGAAAGACAGGTGTGTTTCCATCAAGGTACATACTCATTTTAATGTGAGTAAAGTTTGGCACAATTGATATCAAATTTTCAGGCCCTATCCTTGATGCTTGTAGATATCTTGTTTTTAGATAAACTAACCAGTCCACAGGCCTTAAAGTATCAATTGAAGTCTATCAGAAGGACTTTAATTAGGATCATCATCATCATCAAAAAAATAGACAGTGGGACACGAGGAGTTCAGGTCATGCATAGTTTTGTTCTAGTGTTCGTAGGGTCTTTTCTCATCATAACTCTTAATATCAATATGGTCTGTCTTTTAAACTTCCCTCACCAACATCCTGCTTACCTATAAATTTTAGAAGGGGAGGGAAATCTGAGCTTTGTTTCGGTTTATTTGAATTGTAGGATCTAGTATTGCTAGGGCCTGAATCACCGGTTACACGAGCAATGAACACACCACCCCTGCCACCCTCTCCAATGCCAACAAAAGCAGTTCAGACAACAGGTGAAATTGCTTCAAAGAGCATTGGAAAAGATTTAATGTCCCATGGACGAGTTGACCACCAGGGTCTCTACGTAGATCGAGGTGTTGGAAATTCATCAAAAATAATCCGTCTAGGCAGTGATGTCAGCGTACTTAATGGAGATTCCCAGTTAGATGCCAAAACAGAGGTTTGTGTTCAGTCTCTTATAAATTAATTGTTTGGAAATTGATCAAGTTAATGATCTTGTGAAAGAATTCTTATCAGGATATGCCAGAGGCTGCAGGAGCTGTTGCAGCTGCAGCGGTTGCAGAAAGGATGCTTGGGCCTAAGGAGCGTCGCCAACTTGCTATTATACTGGTATGGACAGCGCCAAATCGTAGGGCCATAGTGAAATTTGTTGTCCGTCCTTCAAATTTTGAGGTCTTAGGAAGAGAAGATCAAGATATTTGATGTTGCTGAAGGAAAATGCGGCATTAACCTGACCTGGCAGTCCGTGGCTGAGGTTGTGCAACATCATCAGTCTCATGTGGCTCATTGTAAAAGGCTATTTCTATGGTTAAGAGAAAGTTAGCGGGAAGGAGAAACTTGGCTATCCCAGCTTTCGTAGCCACAGGTTTGTCTAGAGCTACTGCTTATTTCACATGCCCAAATCTGTGAGGAGATTATCCAATCCTGCGCGAGCTGTCTGGAGATACTCTGTATTTAAGAGAAAGAAAGAAAGAAAGATTATATTAACGTCTACGAGAGACCGTTTGGGTCTATGAGACCAAATATACATCAATCATGTCCAGGTAGGGGCGCATTTGCAGCCACCTAGAGGTATTGCTTAAAAAAAGAAAAAGAAAACTAAAACAATGAAATTAAGAAATTTTTGTCTTCTTGGCCACGGGCTCAAAGTATAAAGCTATGCCAGACTTGTTTTCTCTTTTGAAGGACTGCTTATGTTTTTCCTTTACTGTCCGCTTCCTTTTTCTAGACACCTTCATGGTTATTCCTTTTGAGATTGGATGAGATGGTCCGGGAAGAGAACCTGCCTTCCGTTTATTATCACTATCACCTCCAATGAGAAAGAGAGTGATCAGCCTTTGTGTAGGATCGTTTTCATGTCCCTCTCTTCCCCCAGCTTGCTCCTTTAATAGATTTCTTCTATGCACAGTCATTTGGTGAAGAAAAAGAGCTATGCATTTCTGGTCCTCATAGTCGATCAGTTTGGAGAGGGAGGTAGGTTCCCGAAATAGGCAATGGAATCCGCCCCGTATTTCATAATAGACTGGACATGTGAAGATGAAATGTTCCTCAGACTCAATTACATTCAAGTGACATAGTCTGCAAATCCTCTTCGAGCGCTCCACCTTGGGTCTACTAGCACGACCAGCTTCAATCTCGAGCTGATGAGATGAGACCCTGAGCTGACCGATAGCATGTCTCACTTTATGTGCAAGGTGAATATTCAAACATCCTGGTCGCTCGATGAAACCATCTTCATTGAACTCAAGGAAGTGATCTTTGTAAAATTGCATCTTGGTAGGAAGATCACTTGGAGTTAACCATGTCTTTGATATGTATAAGATTTCCAGATCGTGCCGTATGAGCTGCCGAAGAGATTTGGTTGAAGAGTTGTTTACAGAGGTAGATTCTCCGCAATCAGGCGGTTTCGACAGATCTGTAGGTGGAGCCTTCTGGTTGACAATTCAGAGGAAAGAACTCGATGTTTGGAGATCAAAGACTGTCCAATGTTCCCCATTGTATATTTCAGCAAATCTTGAACAATCTGAAGATTTGGTATCTCTCTGATATCAAATTATGTTAGATCTGAGTGACATGAATTCATTTCTCCTTATGTGATGCAAGAAGCCTCTGGTCTGCTTCTTGGTAAAAGATTTTTAATCTTTTTTTTTGGGTTGGGGGGTGTGTTTTGGTGGTGGGGCTGGGGAGAATCCAAGACCTATTATGCCACTGCCTGAAGCTATAGCTCCAAAAAACAGACCGTAATCGACACAGCTCTACAGAAAGATCGCAAAATGTTTTTAGTAGGTTCGCACCCATATGAGTCATGCCCACGAAGAAAAGACAATTTATAAAGACATTTGCACCATTCGAAGGCATAAGCCACCAAGAGACGTGAGGAGGTTGAAACACCTGATGCTGTCTTCGTGCAGTGAGAACAGCAAGTAGCCGCCCAAATGCTTCTTTGATGGATTTAAAGTTTTTGTTGCCATATTTATGTGAGTCCTGTGAAGTTCTCTGATTCTTTATTTTTCTTTCTTATTGTAACGTACAGGTTGGCTTGCCTGCTCGAGGAAAGACCTTCACTGCAGCTAAGTTAACAAGGTATCTCCGCTGGCTCGGGCACGAAACTAAACATTTTAATGTTGGAAAGGTATATAGTCCTATAATAAATGAAATTTTCTTTTTTCTAGTGATGCTAAGATGATTGGCTTGACCTCGATATTTCCAGTATCGACGTTTGAAATGTGGATGCAACCAGGTAAGACCCAGACAAGCATTGTTATCTAATTATAATTGATACTTAAGTTGTTGATGGTCGACAGAGTGCAGATTTTTTTCGTGGGGATAATAAGGAAGGTGTTGATGCCAGAAATGAGGTAAATGTTTTTTGTCCTACAAAGTAAAAGAATTATTGGCATTTCTTATTTAGCAATTAGTCTGCAGGTTGCAAAACTAGCAATGGAAGATATGCTTGCTTGGATGGATCATGGGGGTCAGGTATCTGTTGCCTTTTCTTTTTACTCGATGCTAGCATATTACATTTTATATGCTCTTTAGGTGATCAAACATGCCATATATGTTGCTGACATGGCTCTACTGTAAAGCCGTAGTCATGCTGTTATAGTTTTCTTTCAGTTCACTGACTAGCCTAGCTGTTCGGCGTATCTCATTCTATTCTTGCATATTCATACAGTATCTTTGTGGTATCAGAACTTAATGTGAGAAAAACGAGTGCCGGATCTTAGCAGGAGGGATCAGAACGAAGTGTTGGGTCTGATCAGAGAGAGAATTCGAAACAGATTGATTGAGTTCGGGTCTGAATCGCGTTGCGAGTTCAAGAACGACTCTCAGCGGCAGCACGCCGGATTATTTCACGGCGGCTTCTTTTCTAGCGGAATTGTGGCATGGATCCTTTTCTTTTTCCTTGCCTCTGTCTGGATTTCCATTCTTCGCCTGGATTTGCTCGGATCTGCCTTATCTTGATTGTGTCCATGTAAATATTTTACACATCCTGTACTTGACATTCATAATTATTCTACCTGGAGAGATGCATTTGAAACCAACCTTAATTTTAGAAATTTAGGTGATGTTTTTTAGTCAAATTGGAATCTTACCACCCCTGATGAGAAGAAGCAGGATCTCAAGGAACGATCTCAAAGCCTGCATATGCAGAGATTTTCAGAGGGATCTGTCTATAAATCTTTTTCTACAGCTCTTGATTTCTTGCATCAGAGTTGTATTCAAGAAGGTGAAGGCCAGCAGCTTGCTATTCAAAGTAAAGATGGACAACTTAAGGTTGGCAGAATGCACTAATATATGCAGCAGTTCAAAGAATTGAAGGAGAAATACTTCCATGACAGATGTAACCTTTAGTCAATATGCTCTCAAAGCTTTACTGTTAGACCTAAGAAACATCTCTCTAACTTCGGTGGTCCAGATGATGCCACGTATCATCTGGCACATCACATTAATGACTATAAAAGTCATCAATTAGGTTACGTTGTTTTAAACCTTGCATTTCTCTCAATAAATACAATTCATATTTGGCGCTCTCCCTTTTCCCAAGTTCCACAAAATCGTTCGTGGTATTAGAGCCGGTTCTTGGCTAAACTGAGAGGCAGAAGTTCACTTCTTCATGTCTTTCTTATCTTTGTGAATTTTCATCTGATCTTCTAGGATCAGAAACATTTTTGTCTTGGCTATCCAATGCACTAATTTTTGATGGATTTGGGTGAGTATAACTGAAGATTTGCAAGGATTTGTGAAGACAGTGAATAACAGGCCAAAATTCAAGAATCAGTGTAAAGATATCTTAGATTTTATTTCTTGTACTAATCCTTTGCTGCTTTTCATATGACCGACTGCAAAGTATCTCCATATGATTTGAATCATGTACTCACACTTGAAACAGAGAGAAAACGTTGACGCGACACTTTACAGACAATTGGTTGGAGCTTTACTATATCTCACCAACATTGCAGTTCTTACTAGGTTCATCAATCATCCCAAGGAACCACATTAGAGAGCAGCAAAACGAGTCCTACACTATCTCAAAGGGACTAGTTTCTGATCCTTACCTCTACTTTTCTCAGCCTCTGACATGACAGATCTTGAGAAAGGGAAATGCGTCACAGGACATGTTTCCTTTTTTGGAGGCAATCCTATAAGCTGGAGGACTAAAAGCATTAGTACTACTGGGGCTGAACTCAAAGCTTTGTTTTACAGTCCAAGAGATGAGATGGTTAGCACACTTATTTGAAGACTTGGGCTTTTTGATCAAGCCAGCAGCAATTTACTGTGATAATAGTGGAGCTATTGCCCATGCAAAAGATTATAAAATACATTTGCTTATTAAACACATGGATATTAAGCTATAGTTTTGTTAAGAGCATCTTGAAAATGGTTCTCTCCCCCTATTTTACTGTTCTACAGGATTATTAGAGTCTGTTTTCTGTTTATTGTTCTTGTTTTCAGTCATGCTATCATCAGGGGGGATTGTAGGATATTATATTTTACATGTCATACTCTTTAGATGACTAGACATGCTATCTATGTTGCTAACATGGCTCTCTTTATAGTTTTAGTTCAGTTCACCCACTCACTAGCCTAGTTGTTCGGTCATTCCATTTTTGCATATTCATACAGTATCTTCACTAATCAAGAAAATTGTTGAGAGGTTAATAGTTTCCAATGACAGGTTGGCGTATTTGATGCTACAAATAGCACAAAGGAACGGCGGAAAATGATACTTAAGATGGCTGAAGGCAAATGCAAGGCATGAGCCGTGTTCCCCTGACTCTGCACTTTCAATGTTGCTGTTTTATTAAAGATTGTTATATCATCTGCACAAAGAGAAAAGTACCTGATTTTAAAACATTAACTTATATTCTGCAGGTGATATTCTTGGAAACTATTTGCAGAGATCGAGCCGTTATTGAGAAGAACATACGCTTGAAAATACAACAAAGTCCTGATTATGCAGATCAGTAAGACTTTAGTATGCCTGTGTTGAACTCTAGTGAATTCAAATGTGCAAAGCATGGCCTTGCAAATCTTAATTATGTTGTCTATTTCTTCACAACTGAGGAGAGGAGTAACCAAAGAGAAGGAACTATCTCAAAGCATTCAGTGGAAGAGTGGTCTAATGATGTCATCTGGAATGTATAGCAGAACAAATGTGGGTCACCTTTAAGGATGAGAATAGGGCTGGCATCATCTTCCTCTTTTCATGGGCCATGTAATTTCCAACTGTGATCTCCAACTGTTTGGTCTCTTACATTACCAAAGTGGACCGGGGGAATTTGATCCACCTGCTAGGCTATAAGGTCCATGCAATTAATTTCATACCAAAGGAAAAAGTTACAGATAAATCTTTATATTTTCTATTGTAAGTCCCATAATGTTTCTGATTAAAGCTCAACAAATTCTTCATTAGCGTCTGATGTAAGATGTAATAAAAGATGATTAATGAATCTGCACTTTAAGAACTCTTTCAATGTTATAATCTTCAGGGATACTGTTCACTCTGCAGATGTCTGGCTTTTTATTTTAATTTTATTCTTTTAAATTTTGTATCAGAGTCAAAGGATTCGTTGCATTCGAAATTTGTAAGATGTTTGTACAGGTTGGTTTGTGGACTTGATAAATGTTGATTTCAGCTCTTTATACAGGACAGATTATGAACTTGCACTTGCTGATTTTAAAACACGGCTTGATAATTATGAAAAGGTAGGCTTGCCAAAACTATATTATAACTACTCCTAAAAAATGATGATGGTATAAGATAGTCGCTAGGATTTTCTGTTTCATGTAATTTCAGAAGTATATTACTGAGGACAAGGTACTCATGCATGAACTCCCTTGTTCTAATTTATGTTTGAGTCAGTATGTTGCGAACAAACTGTGAATTGTACTCCGCTGTAACTTAGTAATCTAGTGTGTCTACTATCTATTGCATGTGTAGAAGCATAGTGATAAATTTCAGACCATTCTTGAATTTAGGTTATTTAAAATTTAGATAAGGAGCTTAATCAATGTTTCTTTTCATTAGGTCTATGAGCCTGTTGATGAGGGTTCCTATATCAAGATGATTGACATGGTTAGTGGGCAGGGAGGCCAAATCCAGGTATGAGGATGTTATCAGATTTCATCTAGGATGAGAGTCATGCCATTGTAT
This sequence comes from Isoetes taiwanensis, assembly GCA_021234155.1. Taxonomy (NCBI): domain Eukaryota; kingdom Viridiplantae; phylum Streptophyta; class Lycopodiopsida; order Isoetales; family Isoetaceae; genus Isoetes; species Isoetes taiwanensis. The sequence goes on along the minus strand of JAJEKV010000044.1, from coordinate 12,190,845 downwards.
TCATGCCACTATGATGTGCTCTTCAGGTGAACAACATGAGTGGATATTTACCTGGGCGAATAGTATTTTTCCTGGTAATTAATTACCTTCCCTAGTAATTATAGGAATCATGAACACAGATTGACTTTCATCCCAATGCACATTCTCGTGGTTTGAGTGGAAAATAATTTGTGAATTCCCAGCAACAGTGTTTTTGTGCATGAATTTCCGTTTGCATGACGAGTGGAACCTATGGATGTAAAGTACATGCATTAGTTTTCTAAGCACTTAGATCAGTTACATGGGAAAAGGTATGCTAAAGCTTGCAAAATGACGGGAAAGGTTGGTAACTCCTCAGGGACTTATTTTTAAGATTAGATTAATAATGACAGCCTTATCATGACATTGCCAATGTTAGGAAAGGTGCAATGCATTGTAGCTTGTAAAATGCAGATTATAGGATCTATGGACCTGTTAGTGTTGATGTGCAGAAAGATCTGACATGACTGCAATGCCTGGTTTCCCCTGATCTTGGGGATAGATTTGTGTTGTGGAAATGCAACATATGATGGGTAAATCTATCCAAGAGATGTCTGTTTTTCGTACAAAATATAAGGAACAAGTGAGCTACAGTGGTGGGCTACAGTACCATAATCTTTGATTGCTGTTTTCGTTTTTTTTTTATTCTATCGTACCATTTCTTATGCCACTAATGTTGTTGACAAGGTCAACGCTCACATAACACCTCGGCCCATTTTACTGACCCGGCATGGAGAAAGCATGTATAACCTGACTGGCCAGATAGGTGGAGATCCAGCTTTAAGGTATGTACATGCGGTGTAATGATAGTTATTCCTTTTAACTATGTTTTGATCTCGCTCAATTTAACTATATTTAACTATGTTTTGTTGTAAGTTTCCTGGTAGTTTCACTTGCCCAGAAACACTACATGAACTTTAGCTCTTCATTTAACCATTCTATGCACTTTCTTTTGGATTGTTCCTTGTTACCATTGTGTACAAATTCTTGATGCCATTCTAGCGCCTTTTTACCTTTAGAAAAAAAAAAAGAAATAAGTTTTCAGCATGGCATCTCTTGTTCTTGATCTGTCATATGTGTTACAGTGAAGCAGGACAGCAATATGCTAAGAAGCTTGCTGAATTTGTCAATGAGAGGCTGAAGTTGGAGCAGACAGCATCTGTAAGTGCTTAAAGTTTATTAGTTTGCTTATAATGCATTACAATAATGGAAACGATGAGAATACGACCAAACAAAAACTTACTGGGATGCCCTACAATGCCCGAGATTCACACCATGAATGCTTCGACACAAAGAAGTCATAACATACTGTTTAATTGCCTTAACTTGCTTATTGTGTATGTTTCAGATATGGACAAGCACTCTACAGCGGACCAAGCTGACAGCACATCATATTGTTGGATTTCCAAAGGTAATACTAACTTATCATGCTTTGTGCCATGAATGACTTGGAAAGGAGTATCAAACAGAGGCAAAAATGGGTGCTGTCCAGCACAGTTAGCTTCAGATCGTGCCCAATTTAAGAAGTCATTGATTAGAAGTCCCCTTCAATCAGTATACGAACGGCATAACTTACAAATTGTTGACCCAAGGGATGAATGAGGACCAAGAATCCAAGCTCACTTGCAAGATCAAAGAGTGTGGTTATACTGTGAGAGATTACAAGGAAACAAGAGCTTTCAGGACAAATGCACAGAAAATATTGGCTTAAGATACGAACAAGTGTTCAATTCTGGGAAGCATGTTAGTTAGAATGTATAACGTGATATATGTTGGACATGTTAAGTCATAAAGTGTAACTTAACGTTGTATCCCATGGAACATTTTGTATTAGCCCATGGGCCTCTTACTTTTGATTTTTTGCCACTCAACATGACTATGTGGCAGATATATATGTACCATCTTGTGAGTTAACGTATTACAGAAGTTTCTTGCTCCTCCTTTGTTGCTTGTTGTGTCTCCTCCTCTCTCCATTGTCTTTTAGTTTAAGATCACCTTCTCCACCCCACATTTGGTATCAGAGCCGGTGTTGCCATCCTTGGGTGCTTCATTCTGTGCAGGGGAGGAAGTATTTTGAAAAGGTTTTTCTGCCTTGTGGAAAACAGAGCAGATTTTAACCCTAACTTGTGCCCTAACTTGTGTTTGAGCCTAGAGAGAAGCATCCCTTTATCACAGTCACAGGCAGTTGCATGCAGTGTTAACCAAGCTAAAAGCAGCCCTTGAGTATAAAAATCTGAAAGATTTATTGCAGCAGGTTGCATATTGCCTTGCATATTGAAGATGGAGCAGGAGTTTGCAGATTTGGGGTTTTGATTAGAAGAGGTTTGTGTTTTCACAATGGACAGCCTGGAAAAGGTGTTCATGAGCAAGAAGTTCTTGCTTAAAGGCAAGAACTACTTCATTTGGAAGGAGAAGATGACTTTAGCACTTGATCTTGCTGGAGTTTGGGATGTAGTAGCTGGTGAAGACCAAAACGAAGATGACAAATGGGAGGAGTTGAACAAAAAGGCCCTGCTGGTCATCAAACTTGCAGTGGATAATTCCATGCAAAGGCACATACTTGGAGTGCAAAGTGCTAGTGAAGCTTGGCGCAAATTTCAACAAATCTATGAGACCAAGAATCATACAAGGAAGCAGTTGTTAAGAAATCAGCTTAACAGTCTAAAGTTAAGGGAATGTGAGTGACCTCATTGCGAAGATCACAGAAATTGCTGCACAATTGGCTTCTATTGAAGTTGAAGTTGAAGAGGACGAGCTCCTAAATGCCATATATCAGGGAGCCCCTGAATATGAGCACTTTCTTGATGCTTTTCAAGCACGGGAGAATGAGCCTAACTTCGAAGAACTTGCAGCAGCCCTATAGCAGAAAGTTTTGAGATCACAAATCTTGGAACAAACGGAGGAGGTTAATTTCAGCCAATCAAGAAGAAATTTCAGCCAATCAAGAAGTAGGGGGAGTAGAGGTCGACGAAATTGGAGAAATTTTCAACACCAAGAGGCCAGTACTGCCAAAACTGATTCTCAATCTCATCAGCCTCAACGCCAGTACTGCCAAAACTGATTCTCAATCTCATCAGCCTCAACGAGGAGAACCTCAATGAGGAAGAGGCCATGAAAGAGGCCGTACAAATAGAGGTAGAGAGAGATAGAGGTAGAGAGAGAGGTGAACGTTGGAGTTCATACTCCAACAAAAATATCATGTGGTGAATGATTGCCCTCTATAAAAGAGTATGTTGGCCATGTGGTGAATGATTGCCCTCTATAAGAGTATATTGAAGATAAACTTACAAAGGAGTCCCATTACCTTGAAGAAGGGTCGCCATCAAGCTAGGGAGAACAAACCTCTACAAATGCACAAGATTTTGCAATGTTTGTACATTAGGTTGATCATGTAAGATACAAGTCTGACAGGTGTGTTGCTTGTTTGGATAGTGGCTGCTCGACTCTGCTCGACTCATGTAACAGACGAATCCCTTTTCTCAAAACTCACAAAGTATAATGGAGATAAAATCCTTTTAGGGGATGATTCCTCATTAGCAATAGAAGGGGATGGAAATGTAAGAGTGAAAGGAGAAGGAGACGTTATTGTGACATTTCAAAATGTGAAACTTGTACCGGATTTAAAGAAGAATCTGCTTTCTGTTGCTTGCATAACTCGTACGGGTTTCAATGTTTTTTTCGATGAAGATGAAGCAATAATTTTTCAGCCAAATGAAGAATTCATGAAGATGATAAAAAATACGAAGGTAATTGCTCGTGCAAGAAGAGAAGGCAACTTATATAAAGGAGATTATCCCTGCCCAAAATCAGGCCAATATAGTAGCAAGTAGCAGCAGCCAATCAGAGATTTGGCATAAAAGGTATGGCCATATCAGTTATGGAAGCTTGCGTACGCTGTCCCAGCAAGGAAGCGTGCATGGTCTACCTCAAATCCATGATGGCAAGCAGGTCTGTGAGCCTTGTGTTCTTGGAAAACAGCATAGGGCTCCGTTTCCTCATGAATGTGAATTTAGAGCGCGGATGATTACTCAAGAAGCATGTGGGTTTATTTTCTGAAAACAAAATCAGAAACATTATATCGTTTTAAAGTCTTCAAGGCACAAGTGGAATCTGAAACAGGACAGAAAATACTCACCTTAAGGATTGATAATGGAGGAGAATTTTTGTCCACAAAATTATTTTGTGAAGACAATGGCATAAAAAGACAACTGACAACGCTTCACTCTCCACAACAAAACGGAGTAGTAGAAAGTCACAATAGAACAATTTGTGAAATGGCGAATTGTCTAATGGCTCAATGGAAGGTGCCACATCGTTTTTGGGCTGAAGCAGTACTCACTGCAGTGTATTTGCTGAATAGTGCAGTGTATTTGCTGAACAGAGCAGGGACGAGAATTTTAGATGGAAAGACTTCACGATGTTTATTACAAAAGAAAGCCAGATGTGAATCATTTGCGTGTATTTGGATGTAAAGCTTACGCACATGTTTTTAGGGAAGATGGCAGGAAGAAGTTTGATGACAAAGCAAGAGCATGTACAATGGTTGGCTATAGTTTGAGGGCTAGGCTTACAGATTATGGGATCCTGCTAAGCAGAAATAATCGTCTCGCGTGATGTGACATTTAATGAGAACACTGCAGGTCTACTTTCAACCACAGATCAGCAAGAGCAAGAGGAGGAAATATTCGAATTTCCACTTAGATGGCGGCAAGACGAAGCATTAGATCAAAACAGGCCTGTTACACCTCAACGTCAACCAAGAATTTGGCCCAATAAAGTGCTTACCTATGAAAGAAGAGCTGGTAAAGTAGCAAAAGAAGACATTGGTGAAAAACCAACAGCAAAGTCTGATGCAACTCAGCTGAATGCAAAATCAGCCCCTACTACTCATGTGGCACCTTGGGCGCAAGGGCCATTTATAAGAAGTCAAGGCAATATTGAGTCCGAAACAAATGTAGCAGCTCATCAATGCAATTTTGCCAATATTTATGAACCCATTTTGTTTGAAGATGCTAGACATTCTAAGGAATGGAAGGACGCAATGGATGAGGAGTATAAATCCATACTAGTCAACAATACATGGGAATGGGTGCCAAGACCAAAAGGTAGAAATGTCATTGGATGTAAATGGGTCTATAAGCTAAAGTATAATGCAGATGAGACTGTTCAAAGGCACGAAGCCAGGCTGGAGGCAAAAGGTTTTGCTCAAAGAGAAGGGGAAGATTACTTAGACACTTATGCTCCACTTATGCTCCGGTATCCAAAATGGAAACAGTGAGGTTAGCCATATCACTTGCAGCTCAATTTGGATGGAAGTTGTATCAACTTGATGTATAAAGTGCCTGCTTGAATGGAGAGCTCAAGGAGTTGGTCTATTTGGAGCAACCACCCGGATACAAGCACGAAAGTAACGATTTTGTTTGCAAATTGGACAAAGCATTATATGGGCTGAAACAGTCATCTAGAGCTTGGTATTCCAAGCTTGATAGTTACTTGTTGAGCAAAAGCTTTGTAAGGAGCAGTGCGGATTTTAGTCTCTATATTAAGCATGATGGTGATGACATTACTTTGATTGTAGTATATGTAGATGATTTCTTCAACATGAGTTAAAACAATTTGTAGAGTTTTTGACATGACAAATCTTTGAGAGTTACACTGCAAAAGACTCCCAATGGAATCTTTGTTTGTCAGAAAAAGTATGCAGCAGATTTACTAAGGAAATTTCATATGGAGACTGCTAAACCAGCTTCTACGCCAATGGAGGTTGGCATTAAACTTTCTGCTCATGAAAAGGTGCAAAATTATGTGATGCAACACTCTACAGGGCATTAGTAGGAAGCTTGAACTATCTCACTGTGGTCAGACCTGATATATCATTTTCTATAGAAGTATTGAGTAGATACTCCGGTTCAGAAGATCAAATTGCAGATATTTTCACGAAGCCATTAGGAAAAACCAAGTTTGAAGCTTTCAGGTTTGCCCTTGGCATGAGGAAAGAGGAGTCTGGAATATCACATTAAGGGGGATGTTAGAATAGTATAATGTGATATATGTTGGACATGTTAAGTCATAAAGTGTAACTTAACGTTGTACCCCATGGGACATTTTGTATTAGCCCATGGGCCGCTTACTTTAAACTTTTTCTCTATTTGCCACCCAACATGAGGAAGCTGCACATATATATGTAACATCTTGTGAGTTAGGGTAATATACCATCTTGTGAGTTAGGGTAATACACAAGTTTCTTGCTCCTCCTTTGTTGCTTGTTGCGTCTCCTCTCTCCATTGTGTTTTGCTGTTCAGATCACCTCCTTCACTCAACAAAAAACACGTTGAAATTGAGATGAGGACTTTTCTTTTTTTTAATGCTGATCCAATGCATAGAAGTTGAGACTCTAAAAGTTCACGCTAGGCACCATGGGTACATGCTTCTCTAAATTTTTAATGCTAGTACTTTCATAGAAGTTTGTCTGGATTGCAGGCCTCTTATCTTTGTCCGCTCTTTGATTGTTTCTTCGTGGCATCACTAACTTCAAGCATGAGCTGAGAAGATATTTGGAAAAAAGTGCTGTTTTCTAGAAATGCTTCCATCTGTAGCGTGCAGATCCCATACGCTTCATCCTCTTACTTTTTCTTCTCATTTGGCTTTGTGACTGAGGGCCATTTTTATAATATGAAGGTACAATGGCGTGCTCTGGATGAAATCAATGCAGGCATTTGTGATGGCATGACTTATGAGGAGATAAAAGAAAATATGCCGGAGGATTATGAGTAAGATTATTTCTGCCTTTGATTTGTTTTTGTCCAATTCATGCTTTTCGCTGTAAACAACTATGAGAGGGCAGTTTCTACTTTGTGTGTTGCTATAAAGTTATAGAATGTGTTTATAAATAAGAAAACTAACTGCCAAACAAGGACAACTCCAGACATTGCCCCATTGCCCTTTCCTTTTATTTACAGGTTGGAACAATCTTAAGTTTTTCTGTAGTCCTTATCATATTCTAGAAACTGAGAGAATCACTGGGAATGCAAATCAAGATGAAAAAATACAAAGGGAACTAGAAAGTAGGTAGAATAGCCTATGTCTACAGAAACATCTTATAGTGAAGTTTGAAAGTGATCCATTTATGATGTATCACACAGTCATTCATCTGTAACACAAAGGTTAGTGTCAGTCTCACATAGCCGCCTTCTCACGTTCTTTCAGACTAATACCATGATAGAGCGGAGAATTATCACTATGTATGATGAACTGAAATGAGAAACAAGAAAACAGGAGAGGCTGGTGCCCAGGAACTTGAATGAAAAGCCAATGCGAATAATAATATTAGCCACTCATTTATCATACAAAGGTTTTTTACAGTTTTGGCTTCAAGCATTAATATTAGCAATCTATTTGAACAGTGCCAGGAAGCTCGATAAATTGAGATACCGCTATCCACGTGGTGAATCGTATCTTGATGTCATACAAAGGTGAGTGCATGAAGTTTTTATAATGTTTATACTCACCATCATGCCTAATTTTTTGCTGTTTCAGACTGGAGCCAGTAATTATAGAACTTGAGAGGCAACGTGCTCCTGTAGTTGTGATTGCTCATCAAGTAAACTTGATTGCCCTAATAATTTTATGTGCAATATTTTCTAATTTTTTTAATGCAATATGCTTGTTTGCCATTCAGGCTGTGCTTCGTTCATTATATGCTTATTTTGCTGACAAACCTTTGAAGGAAATCCCACACATTGAGGTATTTTATTTTGTGGATCTATTCTGCTCTTTATTAGCTGGATAGCTCAAGAATCTGATGTCTGTCATTGGGCCTGTGGTTTAGAGTTACATGTCCAATCTTATTATGCCTTGAGTCATAGATGAGAGTTTATTGGATGATAATTAATTAGATACACAATCTTGCATGGGACATTTATTGTCCCTTATCTGTTTTGCTGGCATGACCTTGCAATTCTTGGAATTCAACTTATCTTAATCTACGGCGCTTCATTATTTCTGTAAGGACTCAATTGGTGACATACATATTTGCCTGCTTCATTTTTGCCATGAAAAAGAAAGATATGGCAGAAATAAGAGTGGTGAGATGTAATGACACCACTTGGATAGATCGAGTTATCACTTGTCCAATAACATTCTTTCTCTTGGTGGGTGGTGCTAAAGAGAATTTTGGAGATTGTGCTTGTGAAGCTTTAATGTGTTAATCAAGTTGGCATATAGATTATTTTATTACATAGCATCTGTTTATAAGCAACAGACCATGCTTCTTAAATTGTATGTAGTTGGGGTGGAGCAGTTTCTTTATTAATTGGTCTTTTCTTACCAGGTTCCCTTGCATACTGTTATAGAGATTCAAATGGGCGTTACTGGCGTGCAAGAAAAGAGATATAAGCTTATGGAGAAAGTGAATGACTAGGGCTGTAACATCATCGATGTTATTTGCTTGGATTGCTGACTGTTGTTTTGAACTAATCCAGAGCATGCTTTTCCTGCAAGATAGCATTATTATATGATCATTTAAGAATCCTTTGTAAGGTGGCCACCAAAGAAAAGAAAGACATTTCTATCAACGAAAAGGAGAGATCTTACTACATGCATGTTTTGCTGCAAGATAGCATTATTATATGATCAATTAAGAATCCTTTGTAAGTTTGTCACCAAAGAAAAGAAAGAGAGTTTTATCAAAAGAAAACGAGATTTGACTACATGCATGTTGGATCCCAGAGACTTTGAATCCCTCTTATGCGATAGCTAGCCAACTCTTAGCCCTCAGTTTTTCAGCATCATCAATCCCTGCAAATAAATGCACAATCCATATCATTTCTCGAGCTGCTATGCATAAAGCTTTGAATCCAGCCTCTTGGTACTAGAACTAATTATGGACTGCTTTTTAGAATGTCATGTGACAGCATTATAAGGAAACATATCCAGTAAGTGACTTTCTCCATCCAACATCACTAGTGGACATATCTCCATCAGAGAAGAGATGGAGAGAAGAATTAATTGAACTGTAATAAAGAGCATCTATGGAAGTACCCTTGAGGTAATGAAGAACTCTTTTTAGCTGCTTGCCAATGAGGTTGTTTTGGATGTTGCATAAATCGAGTGGGAACACCTACATCATAGGCCAAATATGGACGTGTAATGGTAATATATAATAAGGCTCAACCAAATGGCAAATAGAGAGTACAATCTGCATCCACTTGAGTGGGTTCAAAAATTAAAATCTAAACCCTGATTCATAAGGTATAAGAACTGGTCTCTGATGCGTGGTATGAAACTTATGAAGTAGGAATGTATTTTGGTTGAGTAGTTGATGATTGTTACTATATCACCGCAAATTCAACAAACTTAGTAGACAAGATATATGTCCAAAGTAAGTTCCACGAATCTTTGGACCATCTGGCAAGTTCACCACCCAGCGGGGTTCAGGCTTGACAGCACAAGCAAACAAACATTCTCTGGGACTACCCAATCCTGAGAGTCTGACTGAACAACTGTTTATAACTCTCTAGTTACCTCTTAGCTTAGAGTTCTGGGAGGATTTTGGAAATATTAGGAAGCGGTTTCCATTATGAGCAAAGAGGTAAGGGAAAGACCAATAGTTTAGTTCTCGGACCATTATGAATTCTGGCTTTTGCTTCATAGCTTTCCGCTCACAGGTTCTCCAAGTGCATCTCATGCCAAGCTAGACTTATACCTCCTAGAGTTATAGTTAGACAGTGAACATAAGACTGAATATGAATAGCATGAAGACGAGTATGCAAGGATAGCATGAGATAGACGATATAGTATGCAAGGATAGCATGAGATAGACGATATAGCTAGTCTAGTGAGTGAACTTGATGTGTAACAATAAAGCATGACTATAAAGTATGACTATGGCTTTAATAGGAGAGCCATGTCAGCAACACTTATATGGCATGCCTAGTCATCTATGATGTCATGTACTAACACCCCCACGATAACTAGCTGGCAGAAAAAAGCGTAAAGCAGGGAATAAACATCAAAGACAAAATCCTCCTGAGAGAGAGGCTTTACAAGAACATTATGACCCCCCTTGAGAATGAGCATGGGCAGAACATGCAAGAGCCATTTCATTTGACTGAATTGGTGTCCTCCACGAGGTTTTGTGAACCCATCTGCAACTTGATGTTGTTGGAACAACATCGTTAACCCTATGTGGACGTTATGTCACATGGGTCCAATGTTTATGGTCAAAGGTCAAAGGTCACATGTAAGACCGATCCCGTGGGTCCAAGCGTTTATGGTCAAAGGTCAAAAGGTCACATGTAAGACCGGTTAGATGAAGGTCACATGTTAAGACCCGGTTAGGTGGTCACATGAGTTAGATAGAAAAGCTCTAGCCTATCTTAAACTCCTTGTATCACCTTCTATAAGGTCGGGCTCGGACCATTATCTAGTTTCATAGAAGCATGGAAAGAGTTGGAGAACTCTTATGCCTACAGGTCTCTCAACTTCGGCTTGTCATCAAGAAAAAGATTGAGAGCACTTTTGTCGACTTCTTCTTCAAATATGGTGAATATTTGGAGAAAATGGAAGCTCTAAGATTGGAGCTTGTTGCTATAGGAGGTAAGATGGAAGATCTAGATCTCATTCAGCGCATTTTGGTCAATCTCCTTCTTGAGTATGCCATGTTAATCCGACATGCTAAGGAGCCTGATTTTTCGAAGTTAAGGGAATGCTAATTCAAGAGGAGTCTCACATCAAGATCCTCAAGAGTAATTGGGCTGGAATACTAGGTGAAAAGGCTTTGGTTTCAGACCATAAAGCAAAAAATTCTACAAAGAATTCAAGTAGAAGAGCAATCGAATGCTATTATTGTCACAAGTTGGGGCATATTGCAAAGGATTGCCATGCTAAGAGGCGCCTCACATGTAAATTTTTAGGTATTCACATGTAGTTCATCTGAGACGGCCGGTTTGGCCGTCTGGAGCCGTTAAATCCCCGGCTGCTGGAGGCGGTTACACTGGCGTCTTGAACGGCTTGACGTCCGGCAAAAACTTGCCGGTGACATGTGAGGCATCCCTAAGCAAAGGAAGGATGCTAAGGATACCAGGCAAAAGAAGGCAAGCACATCCAAGAGCAACTCAAAATCTGAAAAATCCAATTTGGCAACTTGCACTAAGGTCTTAGAATCTAATGCAGAGTTTCTTTGCATGGCAGTTCACAAGGGATTCCACGGGGGCACTCTTTGGATACTTGATTGGTCGCCAAAAATCATGTCTGGAGATTCTCTTTGTATTAGAACACCTACATAAGGAGCAAAAAGGGGAAGTCCAGTTAGGGGATAGTTTCTCTCATCCAATTCAAGGCAAAGGCGATTGCATGTTGAAAGCAATTAGAAACGTCATGTATGTCCCTGAGTTGGCAACAAATTTACTCTCTATTTCGCAAATGGATTCATTTGGCAGATTTATTCTCTTTGGAGGTGGCAAACTAGTCATCTATGATGCACATCCCAAGGATGATCGAGCAGCACAAGAATTAGCGCATGGCAAGTTGCAGAATGGGCTTTATAAGCTGGAACAAGTTGAAGCTATGAATCGTGCACTCATCCACCAACATACTTGATCCTTAAGAGCTATAACACAACAAGTTAGGCCATTTCAATTGCAAATACATCTACATGTTGCACATGAAAACATGGTCGCGAGATTTGCCTAATTTGAGAGGCGTGGATCTTCATTGCAATGCTTGTTCTCTTGGCAAACAATCCCAAGTTTCGTATTCAAAAGTTGCTGAGCATAGGGCCTCTAGACTATTCGAACATCGATGTATTCCACAATGAATTCAACAATGATATTGATTGCATAGAACCACTTGCTACTTTTTTGACCACTCGAATCTACGTCATATGAGAGTCAAAAGCATAGGAGGCTCCATGTACTTTATGACTCTTATTGATGACTTCTTTCGCTTTACTTGGGTATTTTACTCTAATGTATAAATCTCAAGCTTTGAATTATTTCAGAAGTTTTATCAAATGGTTGATAAACATTTTGAGATGACCATTAAGTATTAGAAGTGATAATGGTGGAGAGTATGTATCTTAAGCTTTCCCAGACTTCCTAGATGTTTCCCTGATGTTCCCTATACTCACCCTCAAAATGGAGTATTTGAGAGAAGAAATCGCATCATCTTAGATTTGGCAAGATCTATATTTGCTCATGCGGATCTGCCAAAATCTTTTGAAATTTGAGGCTGTTAGTATTGCAGTCTATATCATGAATAGGACATTGCAGATATGACACGTTATGAAGCTCTATATGGCAAAAAACCAGATCTGTCACATTTGAAGACATTTGGATGTCTGGCCTATGCTAGTTTATCATTGGAGGAGGTCAAGAAATTGGGTAAAACTCATGATAGATCAGTCAAGGCAACTTTTATAGGCTATCCACCTTAGCACGACACCTATAAGCTATATGATCATGTAAAAAGAAAGATGTTCCTCAGCAGGTCTGTTCACTTTGTTGAACATGCACGGTACAATGACGTTGTACCTTGGGATGCCAATGATGCTTCCTTGTCTGACCAGGATTGGTCAATGAATTGGCCAATCAGTAATGTACCAGAAGAGAAAAATTCACCAACTTTTGCGGTATTTCCCATATTTGATATTCGGTCAAGAAGAAGAGCAAGTTGCGGCGATATTCAGCCACAAGAAGAGCAGGGGTGCAAGATGTTTTGGAATCTTGGTTTGAAGATGCACATGAATAAGTTCAACCAGCAACCTTTCCCCAAGGATCTGAGGTAGGATTACCTCCACAGTGTGATCTTTTCAGACTTGAACGTTGAGGAGAGTTTACAAGAGTTAGAAAGCTCTGCTCAAAATTCAGTAATGCACCTCAACTGGCCTTGAGGAGGTCAGCTAGGATAAGCAATATGCAAAAAGGTCCATAATGTATGTAACATGGCTTTACTAATGATCCTGTGCATTTTGAAGATGCATATAAGGCTGACCATTGGAGAACTGCCATGCAAGAGGAGATCAGTACGCTTGATAAGCAAGAAACATGGGAATTGATCCCACTACCTCCAGCTAAGCATGCTATAGGTTGCAAATGGGTTTTCAAAACTAAATTTGCTGCTGATGGATCTATAACTAAGCATAAAGCACGCCTTGGATACTCACAAAAGTATGGGATTGATTATGATGAGGTATTTGCCTTTGTAGCTCATTTGTTCTCTATTCGAGCAATCATAGCATTGGCTACAGCTAAAGGCTGGCCAATATTCCACATGGATTTTAAAGGTGCATTCCTTCATGGGAATCTAGAAGAAGTTTTCATGCAGCAACCTCAAGGGTTTGCTAAAAGGGCAAGAACTGAAAGGTATGCGAGGTTGAAGAAGAGCTTATATGGCTTGAAATAAGCCCCTAGATGCTGGAATAAATTCATGCCTTCCTTTTGAGTGCAGCAGACCCTAACGTCTATGTTAGATGTGGTTCTAATCAAGAGATTTGCATCATAGTTCTTTATGTGGATGATCTCTTGATTCTGAGGAGTATGAAACGACTAATTGATCAAACAAAGGTAACTCTTCAATAGAAATTTAATATAGCCCGATCTAGGACTGCTCCACTTATATTTAGAGCTTGAAGTGTGGCAAATGTCGGATGGCACCTATTTATCTCAACATATGTCTATTCGGGATCTACTTCAAAAGTGGAATATGAGCAATGCCAAACCAATCTTAGTACCTATAGACTTAGGTATCAAGCTTCATGCAGATGCAGACGGCAACCCGTGTGATAGCACTTTATCTTTGAAGCCTTATTGGAAGTCTATTCTACTTGATTGCAACCACGATCTAATTTATGTTTGAAGTCAATCGTCTTTCCAAGTACATGCAAAGGCCTACACAATTACATTGGAAGGCAGCCAAGCATATGCTGGCCTACCTTCAGAGCCTGTTACAAGAAGGATTATTTTACAGAAAATCAGAAATTGATAGCTGCACCATCTTTGTTGATGTTGATTATGCAGGTTGTGAAGACACTCGAAAGTCCACAACAGGGACCTGTCTTCACTTGGGCCTAATTGTTCAATTGGATGTCAAAGCGACAATCCATTGTCTCCATCAGCACTATTGAGGCTGAATTCAAAGCCCTTTCGGCCGAGTGCGGGGAAGCACTTTGGTTACAGAAGTTGTGGAAGGACCTTAAAGTTTCCATACAAAAGCCACAATTGTACACGACAATGAGAGTACTATTCAGAGTACTATTCAACTAGTATTCAATCCGGTTTTCCATGCAAGAACCAAACATCTTGATGCACATCTTCTCTTCTCAAGAAGCGATTTACGCCACTGGCTTCTGAGTTGGCTTTGTCTTAATGTTCAACACAACATCGGCTAGCAAATAAGTTTACCCAACCTTTGGCTAGTGCCAAACTAAGAAAATTCAAGGAGCAGCTAGGGATGATGAAATTCCGGTTTAAGGGAGAGCAACATGTAGTAAGCTAAAATTTTGAAGTCCACACAGGTTTAAGGGAGAGTGTTGGAACAACATTGTTAACCCTATATGGATATTATGTCACATGGGTCTAACGTTTATGGTCAAAGGTCACATGTAAGATCAGTTAGGTGAAGGTCACATGTTAAGACCAGTTAGGTGGTTACATTAGAGTCATGTAGGAAACATCTATCATATATGTGACATCAACATGCAAATGAAAGCAGCTCATTTCCATTTCTCTCCTCCTGATCCTCCAACAGATGTTTACTAGAGCAGTAAGATCGCGAGAGATACCGATTTTGGAGTTGCTCTTTGACAAATCACAGTTTAATATCCATATGCTTGATATGCAGATACATCTTGTAGTCTTTGGCGTGAGCAATGGCTCCAGTGTTATCACAGTAAATGGCTGCAAGTTTGAGCGGACAACCCAAATCTTCATATAAGTTAACCAACCAACGCATCTCTTCTATTGTTGTAACCAAGGCCTTGAGTTCAGCCTCAGTAGTACTAATGTTGTTTATCTTTGGCTTTTTAGATCCCCAACTGATAGAGTTGCCTCCAAGAAAGGAAACAAATCCAATAATGCATTTTCTTTTCTCAAGATCTGTGGATGCCATATTGGAATCTGAGAACAGTGTAAGAGTAGGATGATCAACTTTGGTATATAGGACTCCTTCACTTTGAGTACCTTTGAGGTAATAGAGAACTCATTTTGCCGCTTTCCAATGCAGTAATACTTTGGGATGATGCATGAACCTAGTAAGAACTGCAACAGCTATGCCAAATCTGGCCTAGTGTTGGCTCAACTAGATGTCTGTAAAGGGTGGCATCAACATCCGAATAATTGGAGTCTAGAGTTAGAGTGCAACCTACCTCAAATGGAACAGATGATGCTTTGCAATCTGCCATATAAAACTTCTTAAGAAGTTCAGTGAGATGAATGCTTTGAGCACCTTGCCAAATTTTCATGCCCAAACACTAATGCATCAGCCCGAAATCTATTACCTCAATTTTTTCCGTAAGTGCTTTCTTAGTATGAAAAATAATAGGATCGGCATCTCCTATGATAATACTGTCATCAACATAGAGAAGAAGCACACTAACTTGAGGATTAGTTGACATGAAATAAAGGTTCGAGTCTGCTCTAAATCTCTGGTAACTAGGATGCAAGAGAAATGCATTGATTTTCTGATTCCAACAGCGCGGAGCTTGTATAAGGCCATACAGGCTCTTTTTCAATTTGTACACATAAGTTGGACTCTCTTTATCCTTAAAATCTGGTGGTTGAAAGATGTATAGTTCCTCTTCTAGTTTTCCATTAAAAAAGGCAGATTTGAAATCCATTTGATAGAGTGGCCATTCTTTTTGTGCTGCCAAGCTATCACTGCTTTAAGTGTGTTTAACTTGACGAATGGAGCAAACACATCATGATAATCAAACCCTTCTTTTTTACGGAACCCTTTTGCAACTACCTTGCTTTGTGCTTTGGTACTTTGTTTTAGATACCTATTGTATCAGCATGGTACTTTGTTTTAGATACCTATTTAGCTCGAATCATATTTTTTCCTGTTGGTTTAGGGACCACCTCCCATGCACCTTGGTTATATAACAAGGATAATTCGTCTTCCATTGTTGCAACTCAATGTGGTTGTTTCATGGCTTGAACATGATTAAGACGATCAATTTCAGCTGATAAGACTTTGGTCCAAAGTAGGTTCAATACTGTATACGTTTTATATGCAATACATATTATTTGAAAGATATGGCACAAATATGAAGTATAATATATAAAAATCGTCAAAAACATTTACGCACACCAGAAATTTTTAGCATAAGCTGGCCCTGAAGTTTAGCGTATACTAAAGTTTAACTTACGCGAAGTGCGAGAAAGTTTAGCATAAACAAAACTTAAGCCTATCGAAAGCGTTTTTCGCGTAAAAGCGAAACTAATGTTTCGGCGTATGGGAAAAATTTTAAACTTCTAAATAAAAACAAAACTTACAGCGAAAATGTTTTTTCGCTTAAGGGAAATAGTTGTTTTGCTTACAGGTCGGTTTTCAATTACATTTGCCTTGAAAGAGTGCTTAGGTGTCGTGGCCCGATTATCTCGACCTTCAATCATACAGACTTCTTTGAATGGGAGAGGAGGCAGAAGGGCAAAAATGCATCCAAACACCGGCAGCAAGCCGCTACCCTTGGAGAAATGCTTGGGCGGGAGACATTTTGGAAAGGCGTAAGGAATGTTGTGAGGTGCATGCAACCTGTTTGTCATGCCATCAAAACCCTTTATTCTTCAAAGGAAAGCACTGGTAAGGTCTGGAGGTGTTGGCACTCAATTCAATCATTCCTAGAATGTGACGGGCCCAATGCGCCCTTTGACAATGCCAAACGCGCAACATTGCTCAAGGACTTCATTGTATGATGGAAGAAGTCGTACAATGACCTTCATGGCGCCGCACATGTCTTAGACCCGCACAACCATGATATGGACAAACATACAGATAAGGAAGTTATGAGTTCGTTGAAGAAGATTTCAAAAATGTACTATCCTAACAGCTTGGACTACAAGCTTTTCATTGCCGAGTTAATCGAGTACCAAAACTTGAGTGGAAGCTGGGCAGATGAAGAGCTTCATGACGTGTTGGAGAGTCATAAGAAAGAGCCCAATATAGAATTCTATACATGGTGGCAAGCCCACGGACAAGTTACTGATACATTACAGGCCCTTGCAATGACTATCCTCTCCTTAGTATCCTCCAATAGTGCAAGTGAGAGGAATTAGAGTGCATATAAGTACATACATAGTGTCACAGGAAATCGCCTGCTGAATAAGAAGGCTGACAAACTTATATATAACTTCTCAAAATGGCGGCTTTTGAATGCATATGATGATGCAGCCGTGGTCGATAAGTTCTGATTTCCTTTCATGGATGTAGATTTCGAAGTGGAAGATGGTTTGAAGGCGGTGAGGGCGAGCTACTTGCGATAAATGCAGCTAACCATGTTGGCGAAGACATTCATCATACTCATTTTGTCGGCGCCGAAGATGATTTAGGCGAGAACATGTTCTCGGGGCGAGTCGAACGACGGTGAAGATACAAAAGGAGTCACGATCTGAGGAAGGCAGTGCAAGTATCTTTGGAGTTCCGTTTGAGGACTTAAGTGTATGCGTGATCCGGCCGAGACTCTCAATGCCAATTACCACGACAAGCGAGCAGCGTGTCGGAAAGAAAACATCATCGAGGACATTGTAGTAAGCGAAAGGGCCACATAGGAGGTTGAACCTAGGCCAGCAGGCAGAAGAGGATGGAACCTCGGACGATGAAACTGATGAAGATGGTGCTGCCTAGAAAGATGATGTGATGGGTATCTTCAATCTATTGTAACAATGGATGAGGATTTTCAAACTATTATAGCCGTTTTGGCACTATTAATAAAAAGTAAATTTTTTTGTTATAAGTTTTTGTCGTTTAAACAATTTGTTACCGTGTTCTATGTTTCATGTATAATAGTTTTTGTCGTTTTAACAATTTGTCACTGTGTTCTATGTTTCATGTATAACAAATTTACTATTAATACGAGAAAGTAATAAGCATTCGCCACTATTAATAACAAAGTAAATTTTTTGTCGTTTTAACAAGTCGGTAGTAGTGCCTTGAGAACTTATACGTGGATCGAGAACCGTCTTGATTTCGTTGATGCTTGCCCCTTCGCATGCCCGCGGAATCGCGCCTCTTTGAGCGATGGAACTTAGAATGTAACTAAGCTACATTGCCCAAAGAGTAGGAAAAGAAAGATTGTGAATTCTCAATGCTTTTACTCTATCAACCACATGAATTCTGATGAACCCTTCCACGCTTGGGCCACTAACCCCAATTGCATCTGTCCCTTTTTTTTCAGTGACTCGTCTCACCATCGTCTCATGAACTTGAAGCCACAGAATCGCAAGCAACCATTAGGTTGTATCATCGATGGCCACAATAAAATAGAGTACTCAAAAATCTTGTTACGTCCGTCCTTGTACAATCTACCACGACGCCGAAGGGGAGATGTCCTCTAACTTCAACTCACGGTTAAATTGAGGGTTCTCCATCAATAGCAGGAGTTAGGATATTCCCTAACAGCCGCTATATGGATGGACAAAGCTCAGGCACCACTTTGGCTTGAAATTAGGGTACGCTCTCACCTCTGACATTATAGCAACTTGTATATGAGAACTTCTACCTCTAGAAGGAATGAGTTCTGCTCCATCTCTATTCGAGCCTCTTTGTGTAATGTAACCTAGCAAAATAACTAAGCTACATTGAGACAGAGAGTCGCCAAAGGCTAAAGGCGAGGAACGGACAGCATGAAAGAAGCGTAAAATTGGCCAAATTGGCCTAAAATAGCGAACTCCCAACTAGAACGGGCATGCGCCGCCCGCATGCATGCAAAACATGCATGCTCGTCCCATTCAAGAATGGCGATCCGTGTTGAGGGTAATCCTGGCAAAACCCTCAACTAGAATGGTTTAGGACCTCCAGGTTGCTTGGGCAACCACTCTAAACCTAAATCTTGCAAAAACTTTTCACCACAAGCTGTTAGTACTGACTTTCCCATTTCAAGAAAAACCACCATTTCCTCTTTTCAATACCAAGCACAAATAAGCTGGTGAATTTTACTTGGGAAAAGTATGAGTGTGATCCCAACACTTGATATTAAAAGAGTGCAAAATCCTTTTTGAAGTCGGGCAGTTCTAGATACTTGAAAAATCTATGCGACCTAGTCAAAATTGGTCAATACTCTCGTGAGAGAGCGAGAAATTCTCAAATGTTTTGTGAGATATTATTTTTGATGGGACAAGCTGGGACTGATCTAATTGTTCTTGTAGGTAAAGTGCAACACCTTTTTGGGGTTTACTTTGAATCTTTGAATGAGCAGTAATTTACCAGCGGCAGGTTGTGCTTTTGATGTGAGAGAGATATTTATGTATATGTTTTTGTTTTTCTGAGGCGAATAGAAGAGAATGCGAGGTTTTGATAATAACATATGGATTTGAACCTTTGCTAGAGAGTTTTGTAGCGAAAAGATAGGTTCTTTTTGACTCTTATCGGATAGCTAGGACTTAGCTTTGACAAATATTTATATGTTTTATGTTTTCTTTGAATGCAAGATGACTATTCTTATGAAGCCTAAGTAGGATCTTTCTAATAGGCGTTAGAAAAAAAAAAAACTAGAACAATATTTAGCTTGAGATATGCATAACTTTCTTGAAAAGGAAGTTGAGAAAAGGAAATTTTACCAAAGTCGGATTTTCATTCACTTAACAAATCATCTGAGGGAGTTCCACATAACTTCAAATAACTCACAATTGAGAGTCAATAATACTTAGGGATCGGACGGAATAATTGGTGAAACTTTCTTTGCTCAATCAAGTAAATTGATGCGGCAAGGAAGGTCAATTCACAAGCGTAAGATCGTATTGACATGTATTTCGCATCCCCAATCTCCCAAATGCTTAAAAGCCCTTGAAATTTCTGGGTCGATTTGCCTTTTTGAAAATGCTTGGTTACGTTCCAATTCTTGCAAGATCCAACAGATTATCCGATCATTTAGCACGAGGGTTTGGAGTTCTTGGGATCACTCAAGTTAAATCGAGGGAGGAATACAGTCATGATTAGGTAGTTCCGGCTACTAAAAATCCGTTTCTTGGCCTGCAAATCTTAGGGTTCTTGTTTTTTTCTTGTGAAGGAATATCCCGGTAGGGAATGGAAAAAAGCCAAGGTATAAATATAGATCCATTGACGATCTTACGATTCGTGGTCTCCTCCGCGCCAAGCTTCGGCTCGTGTTTCGACTTGGCATGCGAGGGGCGCCACTTGGCGGAGAGGATGAGAGGGTAGATAAATGGGGGGTAGATGTAGGTAGGTTTTATCATTTTTTTTTTTAAAAAAAGGCCGCTGGCGCCCCAAGAAGGCCATTTAGAAGGTCGATATAACCTCTTTTTTCAAAATGTTTGTGCCAGGTGGCATGTTTTCATGTGGGCTACCAGATAGTATCATCAAATTTTCAAATGGAATATTTTGATTTTTTGGAAAAAAGAAATGACTAAGCATGGGGCTTGGTGAGGTGGCAAAAATGGTGAAGATGTGGCACTTAAGGGTTGGTAACCATCTTTTCCCTAGTCAAAAATGATGATTTTGGTGAAGTGGCATGAAGTATGGATGATATGGGTGACACGTGTGATATGAATGGTGAAGTGGAATTATGAATGATGAAGTGGATGTTTGTATCTTTTGCAATTTTCTTTTGACATGAAATGCTACTAGGGAGCTCATTTCTTGCATAGTTGGACATGTCTTGCTTTTGTCCTTCTTTTGTAAAACCTAGTAAGTATAACTCTAGGTACTTTTGAAATGAATTCATGAGGCTCCCTAATGCTTGACTTTGGTGAGTGGGTGGATGGAGCATGGAGTGTGTGTTTCATTTGACTAGGGAAAAAAATGTTACCAACACCATAGTATGTAATGAGAGGAGATGGAAATGTGGAAAAAAAAAGAAGGCTAGACATGGAATGGAGAGAACGACTCAAGATATAGAATGAAAAGGAATGGCTAGGCAATTCTTTAAGAACTTTAGAATATCAACTTCAATGCTCAAATCAGAAATGTCATACCAAGTTGTGATCTTGCAAATCTTCAATAGGGCTTCAAATTTAGTAACTTGCCTTGTGACCTTCCATTTAGCCAAAATACTCCTTTGATGTTTTCTCAAGTGAATGTCCTTCTTTGGTTCTTCAAGTCCTTGTGTCTTTTGTAGCTTTTTGAAAGATCTTCAAAGTTGCAACTTCAAATACTCCTTATGTGCTTATTGAACCATGTATTTGGAAATGCTAATGGTTCTTCCATGCTGCCATGAGTGGCAGCAATCCGATGTCTCGGATCGATGGGATTCTAAGTTGAAGAATGCTATAAATGCAATGCATAAAAGATCTAACATGCCTTACAATCTGCATGTTCTACTTGAATATAAAACATGCCCAAAGTTGATATCATAGCCATTGCCGAACTGCAAGCATGTCTCAGGTTATTAGCTTTTCTGACTAAAAATTATGTTGATCTCTTTATTTATATCGTCTACACTTATGGATTGATCCATGAATGGTCTCCATGAATAGTATTTCAAATAATATGCAAATTAGTACTTCAAGAAATAGTGTCGATAAATATTTAGCGGGTATCTTTGCTCCCAAAGTCAACATCCTCTTACTACATGCTAAGTGCATGTACAATGATAAGAACTTAATTTTAAGCCAAATAATTTGAAAAGCATTCAGAAATCTCCATACAATAGTCAGTGTGTAGAGTACAAACCGGAAATACATGAACAACCATGAGCAGTTCTGTGAAATGAAGTTATTGTTCAAGATATACAAACGAACTACCATTTAAAATGATTGTCATCAGGGATGTTTATGCATGGATAAACATACAATTATGCTCAGCAACAATTGTGAAGCAAGCATAAGATGCTAATCTTTGCAAATGAGCATACATCCAACTTGTGCAAACAATATTGCACCTAGAAACATGAGTATTGGAAGACTAAAATATGTACAACTACCCTTTTATTGACTACCTTTAAGTCTACAACTACTTTTGTTGACTGGCTTTGAGTAATGATTAACATGGATCCATGATGTCAACCATTCAGAAGTCACGTGGAACATCTTTAAGCATGCTCCTTGGCTTACTCTATGAAGCAGAAGGTAGCAAAGTAAAAATTGTCCTTTCTCTTTGTGGAATTTTGGCCTTTTGTCCTTTCCGCTTCTCTTTTCTGTCCCTTCTAGCACATACAAAGTAGATGGCTGGTCTGATGCAACACAGTTGGTATGTCCTTCCACTTTGCAGGATAGGCTAAAGGTAGTACACATGTGCTAAAAAAAAGTTTATCAAAGAAGAAATAATAAGTCAGTCAAGTCTTGAAGGTTTGCTAGATCTGCAAGAAAAATCATCCATGTAAAATAAGGATCTTGTTGCTTGAGCGGTTTACTGTTTTAAACTCAGGCTTTATAATGCTTCTGGAGCTCCAATTGAAGCTTGTGTGTGACGATGTACATTTATAAACTAATGCAATAAGCTACAAATTGTAGATCTGATGTGATATTCCAAAGCTTGGACCTACCTCTTACCTTGACAGGTCAAGTAGCTGTAGAGACCAGTTGAATCTGGTCCGAAGATATATCCACACAATCTTACATATGTTAAATGTGGAGAATTTTCACTAACCAACCCACTTAGCTCGTGCATGTTAATAATTTGGCAAGGATATGCTTTGGAAGCTTCAAGTAGGGAAGTACACCCTAAACAACCCACAAAATTCATCCACAACATCATGCTAAACTATAGTTTATCCTCTGATTCAAAAATGTAATAGTCAATGATCTATAATGTATATCCGGTGGTATCGCCTTGAAAATATTTTTACTACGTAAATTGCAAGAGGCGGTTAAAATGATATGACAAACACCCAGAAAGTGACAACAATTAAGTTCTTACCTCTAGAGTCGCATTGCTTGTAGTGCCAAATGAGCTGTGCAAAACCCTTCTGAAAGAGACAAAGTCCCATGTCATTGAGAAGGGGAAACCAAGGGACAAAACTAAGTAGACTTACAGAGATTAGCCAAACACATCCAAATATCCATAGATTGCACTCCTTATATACAATGATACATTCATTGTTAATATTAGATGCCTCTTTTAAACTCAGGCTTTATAATGCTTCTGAAGCTCCAACTGAAGCTTGTGTGTGATGATGTACATTTATAAACTAATGCAATAAGCTACAAATTGTAGATCTGATGTGATATTCCAAAGCTTGGACCTAGCTCTTACCTTGACAGTCAAGTAAGTAGTAGAGACCGATTGAATCGGTCCAAAGATATACTATCTTCATATGTTAAATGTGGAGAATTTACAATAACCAACCCACTTAGCTCTACGTGCATGTTAATGATTTGGCAAGGATATGCTTGGAAGCTTCAAGTAGGGGAAGTGCACTCCTAAACAACCCACAAAATTCATCCACAACGTCATGCTAACTATAGTTTATCCTACAGATTCAAAAATGTAATAATTAATGGTCTATAATGTATATCTGGTGGTTTATCGCCAGAAAATATTTTGCACAGAAATTGCAGTAGGCAGTTAAAATGATATGACAAACAACGCTATGTTAAACATCTGTTCAGAAAGTGACAACAATTAAGTTCTTACCTCTAGAGTCACATTGCTTGTAGTGCCAAATGAGCTGTGCAAAACCCTTCTGAAAAAGACAAAGTCCCATGTCATTGAGAAGGGGAAACCAAGGGACAAAACTAAGGAGACTTACAAAGATTTGCCAAACACATCCAAATATCCATAGATTGCACTTCTTATATACAATGATCCATTCATTGTTAATATTAGATAAACTGCTCATTCAGATAAAGAGGACATCTTGAATGATGGCATGCATGCTGAGATGCTATGCATCCTCTCAAAAGGAAAAAACTCAATCCCTATCTCAAAGGATCAGAGAGGTCATTCCCATATGAGAACAAAAGAAAATATGCTTGAAATGTCTAAACAAAATGAATAAAATGTTTGCAAAACGTGTATACATCATCGATATGACATGCAAAGTTGTTGGAGCAAGCTAGACCAAGGCATAACAACGTCAAGTACCATATATGCTAGATTGATGTAACTAGCAAGCACTTAGAAGAAAATATCATCAAAAGGAATTAAGAACACTGACCTTTTAATGAAAAGCCATGGTGCCATTGCTAATTCTTGCTCTTACACAGCTAAACTCCAGATACTCTGGAATAAAGAAAATAGGCTGCCTTGTGTAAGCTTAGTCGTTGTAGATGGGAGGATGCACTGCAAACATAACACAACAGGCAAAAACGTCAATGATGTGCATCCATGAATAGAAATAAGTTAAAAAGTGAATATGTTAAATTCACAAATGCAGAGATCAATTCTGAGGAGCCTACTATCTGCACATTCAGCTTCACAACAATAGAGATTGATCAGAAGCCTGCTATCTGCATATTCACCTAAATGTCAAAAATTCAAACTTTCCTTAACTGCACATTTTTTTTTCCCAAATGAACTTCTCCAAACGAAGTAGAGTACCATCAATTGGATCTATCCTTGCAATTAAGTGTAGTGCATGCATGGAAAATTTTGGTCTTCTTGTGAAAGCACAAAGGAGAGCAAGCTAGTATTATTCAAACATGAAAGTCTAGAACAATCCTCTATATGTAGTGCATCTAGTAACATTCTAGATTGTAATCTAGAGACTATAAGTGAAAATCACCAAGAGGACTATCTATACCTCTTAAATTACCAGCAGCTTGTCTTGCAAACGATCTCTATAAAATGCGTGTGCTCTTATCACTCCGCTCTGCAAAAAGAATTAGAAAACGATCAGAATACATATGGGCCTAGCAAAAATTACAATGGCATGTCTACCATCACGGACAGATAATGGGAAATCTTGGCAAGCATATAACAAAATCAAATCAACCTTCAGAAAAAGCATAAACCCTAAATGCTTCACATCTTCAGCCAATTTTGATCAACTGATCCCTGAACTGATCCCTGCATGGCTTGAGAAATCGTGGCACGGATTCTCTTTAGCAAGCTCTCCGGCAGATGATCCGACAGTGCTAGAAATTTTTCCCTTAGGCGTCTTCTTCTGCTTCTGGCAGTGATTAAAATTTTAAAATCTGGTCTACAGAGAATCGTCAGCTACAATCTATGTAGCAGATGCTTAAAATCGCATGGATATAGGATCATTCGACACCATTGCAGTTTCCAATCGTGGAGCAAGGCGGATGAGAGACTGCCCACAAAACCAAAAAGCCCTTCAAAATGATACCATAAAAACTTGTCCCAATTTTTGGAAGGATGGAAATATTTTCCGGCGCCGAAAACCCACGAAATCTTAGGAAATCAATTAAAAAAAAATCCAAAAACATTTTCCACCATACCCGAAAATCCCAAATTAACAAGATTGATGTTGTGCTATTCTCCCAACATTATAACGCTACTATCAAAACAGTGACATAAAACATGGCAATTATATATGGGATGCTTATGGAATGCTTTTGATTTGACATGATAGGGTTAAAGCATGTCGATTGCATACATTATAGCATAGCAACAAGTGATACTGATCAAAGCAATTGAAAATTATGCTTTTGAGTCAAAAATTGTCTTCTGTTGTGAAACGAAAGACTTGTAGAATTTTTCATATTTGTAAGGCGCGGAAAAAGCAAGCAGTTCATATCTATAAGGCATATGGTTGCTGTGGGTTTTATGGAAAAGGAGATTAATGGTTCTCTCTCAACAGTTTGTTCACCCATCGGGGATCTTGAACATATTAAGATCTGAGCTTGGGAAGCAAATAGCATCAATGGAGGATCATGACCTAGGCAACCAATTATAGAATACTTTCGTTGCGCAACTTTGAATAGTAGGAAGTAGATATGCTACGTGGTTTCTCTTGCACTCTCATGTTGAGATGTAGGTGTTTTACATGACATAACGATTCAATGTAGGTTTATATATTTTTGGGGATTTAATAAAAGTACATCCTTCAACCGAAAAAAGAAGGGGAGAGAGAGAGACTAATGGAGTTTGCACTTTTCTATCGACATTATCAACAAACATTGTTTCTAGTATGAGAACTTCCACTGCAATCATATATAACACTACTTCAATTTGCTGAATGCATCTCAACAAAATATGATATGACTACCTCAATTTGGTAAATGTCATGTAGTCAATTAATAATAATTACCAATTCCAAATTGTAGTTCAATACTACAAAAATCATCCTTTGGACATAACGAGACATGCATTCACATACTTTTCCAGCCTGATAGTAACACGTGTCATCTACCTTTACAACCAAGTCAGTGACTCACATGTACGCACTTCATGAATGCACACTTCTACAATGCAATCAAATGGGCATACACTTATCATCATAGCTTCACATGATGTTTTAAGGACTTTTGGCTATGCATATCATTAAGCTTCTAGTCATCATTCCAACATGACGACATTATTTGGCACTCCATCAGGTGGTTGGATAATAGAGATGGTCCTTCATTGCAATAATGTTGCCCTTGAATTGCTACCGTGCACACTTTTTAGCTATGACCACCTACAAATTCTATGCTTTCTACTTACCTCAAATCTAATTATATATTGTTGAGCATGCATAATGGAACTTAGGAATGTTAGAAAGGAATATTACACATATATTTTATGCTCATACTCCTTGGCAATGCCGCAGTTCATATGATTTTCTATTGGCATCTGCTTCCATTCAATGTATGGTTAACGTATTTAAGACTACATGTGAAAGACCGGCAATGCCGGGCATCCATTATTAGTTTTCTTTAGACTGCAAATGAAATACATTTATAATATAAATTTTTGGCTCATTCTGAAGGAAATATGTTTAGAATACAATTGCTTACTTGTTTTTTTACAGAATTACACACGAATATTCATTACTTGTAAGTCTTCTTGCTTCCCTAATGAACTAAACGATGGGCAGGACTACTAGTAACATTATATACTATACCTATATTTACTGCAGAAAGCATAAGGACCTTATCATGTTAGCATGTAGGCTTTAAAGTCAATATGTAGCAAAATAATAGGAGGTTCATGGGGGATTTGATATGGATGTAAAAAATAATAATTCCTGAAACCATAGACCATATATCCCTAAAACAATTGAATGGGTTGTTATAAAAAAAAACATAGATTCAAGGTAAAAAATAATCATATTAGCTCACTGGATATATTGGTTAAAGTAATATTATTAGAACATTGAGTTATTTTGGTAGAGGTCCTGGCCCCCGTATTTCATATTCTAAAATCTTAGGCAAAGCCGTACAGAGGTTCGATATTCCCTCAAAACCTTAGGCGAAATCGTATTTCATATTTCAAAAGCATAGGGGCCTCCAATCATAAATGACTATAAGCGAAACGAGAGGTGCTAACAGGCACCAACATACGATCTGGGTCGTAGGATCGACGAATCCGACGACTGTGGTAGTCCAGGGTGCACCTCGTTTAAAATATGTAGCAAATAATAGGGGGTTCTAGGGGGATTTAATATGGATGTAAAAAATAACAATTCCTGAAACCATAGACCATATATCCCTAATTGTTATAAAAAGAAATATAGATTCAAGGTAAAAATTAATGACATTAGCTCTCTGGGTATATTGGTTAAAGTAATATTATTAGGACATTAAGTTATTTTGGTAGAGGTTCGAGCCCCCGTATTTCATATTCTAAAATCTTAGGCAAAGTCGTATAGAGGTTCGATATTCCCTCAAAACCTTGGGCGAAATCGTATTTCATATTTCATCATAGGCGCCTCCAATCATAAACGAGGTGCTAACAGGCCCCAACATACGATCTGGGTCGTAGGATCGACGAATCCGATGACTATGGTAGTCCAGGGTGCACCCCATCTACGTGCCGAAGCTACACATTTGCAAACACCATGATGGAGGTGAACTTCAAGTGTTTTAGCTCGGAATATACACTTGCACATACTTCCACACCATTGTTTGTGAATGCACAGTTGTTGCACATGTGACTTCTAATGTATATCGATTTAGTAGTTGTATTTTAACTTCGATATTATCTATTTAAAGCTTTAACAACATTCATTTTTTGAGGGATTATATTGTGCGTGCGACGTGTGAAATCCATTTCAAATATATAAGAAATCGCATGTAACGATATATGGTATGCATTCCAACTTTAATAAGGGCTTATCGCAACATTTAGTTCATTTGATTCCATCTGAAACTATGCTTTTTGTTATGCATTTCTTCTAACACAGTCATCAATTCTTGACCAACTTTCAAATATTTCAAAAGTTGCAACACCTTTTTAACGATGTCAATCCTTCACTAAACAATTACACGTCCAATTTATTGACTTTGAAAACATAGATTACAGCGCTATTAAAAAATACAACTCTATTTCAAAACGACCAATGCCCTCAATGATAACGTTTTCATTTTCTCATTTCAGGACAACCCACTTGTTTAGATAGAATTTTCTAGTGGGCATTTTTCGTAGTATTGTTTGTACCTAAGGTCAAAACCTCAAAAACGATGCAAACAGAAGAAGGGCTCCAAGGGCGTCCGTCGGCTGCCGCCATAGCCAAGGTAAGTATGCCTGCTCTTTCCTCCTTTCCTCCATATTTTAACCCCCTTCTTCTCTTCCACATTAACATCTTTCAATCCTTTATGCATCAAAATGGCATCGATTTACAACCGCTCCCTGCTCTGTATCTATCTTGCATTTTTCTTGCTTGTTGTTGGCTTGGAGGCACGCACTTACCCACACTGTTTTCTCTCCGAAAGAAATGCTCTTCTGGAGATGAAGGCACGTTTTCCTGACCCTTATGGAGCCTTTCAAACCTGGAATACATCAAATTGTTGCAGATGGTTTGGTGTAACCTGTGAAAACAGTGGTCACATTGTAAGTTTAGACTTTGGGCAGAACTGGCTTGGATTAGGAACCCTGTCCCCTTCCATAGGCAGGCTATCCCATCTAAAATTTTGAATATGGCGTCCACTGGAGTATCAGGTCCGCTTCCAAGCTCTTTAGGATTTCTGTCTGAACTTCGTGTGCTAGATTTTACAGCTGCATATAATATCAATGGCAGCATTCCTGAAAGTCTTGGTCATTTGTTCAAGTTGGAGGACCTCCGGATCTCTGGATCCCAGCTCCAAGGGGGTTTTGCTTCATTCCTTGGTGGTCTGTCAGAGCTCTGTTCTTTGTACCTACCAAATAATCGTTTGATTGAGGGAGAAATTCCTGTTTCATTTGGCAATCTCAAGAAGCTTAAGAAGTTGGACTTGGGAAATTGCAATCTGCGTGGCACAATTCCTGCATCATTCAGTAACTTGCAGGCCTTAGAGGAACTTCACCTCCAGTACAATGCCCAACTTGGTGGATCAATTGGATGGCTAGGAAATCTGTATAACCTGCAACAGATCTACTTACAGTATACTAAGATCTGGGGATCAATACCTTCATCAGTTGGCCGTTTGTCGAACCTACAATATTTGGATCTAGACAACCCATGCATATCTAGCAATATTCCAAGCACCATTGGTGGTTTTGGATATATCCTCCATATTCATATCTGGAAGTCTCCCGGAGACCAGACCATTGGCAGCCTCTATAGTCTATTACAACTTAGGATTACAAACACAAGCCTTTCTGGATCCATACCTGCATCCTTGGGTAAGCTTTCTAATCTCCAATACTTAGCTCTTTCAGATAATCATTTGAGTGGTGATATTCCTGAAGCATTAGGGTCTTTGCACAACCTTACTCAGCTTGATCTTTCTGGGAATTTGAAATTGACTGGCACAATTCCGTCATCTGGGCTGCCTAATCTCTGGTCCATTAGCTTGGGCAATAATCAAATTACTCATCTGCCATCAAACATGAGCCATTTTACTAGCCTGTCATATCTCTCACTGTACAGTAATAAGCTCAGTTTTGATAGCATTGCAGGGGTAGCAACACTTCCATCTTTATTTTACCTAGTGCTTTCCAATTGTGGTCTCACTGGGAATATCCCAAATATATTTCCTTCAAGTATCTATATTTTAGAGCTAAGCCAGAACAGCATAACTGGGTTTGAAACTAATCTGAGTAGTTTGCACAAGTTGGAAACACTTAACCTGGAAAGTAACTCCATAACACTAGACAAATTGGGAGGCCTCAAGAGTCTCAAAGGCCTTCAACGCCTTTTCTTTGCCTCTAACATGTTAGAAGGTGATATTAAGGATGGAGTTCTTCCATTTTCTCTAGTGGAAGTTAGGATGAACAATAACAAAATTAGGGGATTACCAGGTCATATGAGCAACTTCACTGATCTGCAACAATTAGACCTGGACAACAATAATCTCAGCTTTCAGAAGATACAGGGTCTTGCTACACTCCCAAGGTTGGGAAATCTTACGCTTAGTCACTGCAGACTAAGGGGTGGCATTCCAGAGTGGCTTGCTACGCTACAAATGCAGGATATTAACATGGGTAGATCTTCATCATGGCCAATATTGGACCTATCTTTCAACAATATCAGTGGTAAAATTCCGCCGGAGTTTGTTAAGAATGCCAAGCTTGGAGCACTTTATCTGCAAAACAATTTACTGAGTGGTGGCATTCCTGCTGGTCTTGCAGATATGCATTTACGTTTTCTTAATTTATCCAACAACAAGTTATCAGGTCAAATTCCAATGGCATTAGCAAATCGGGGTCTTGATGCTTCTAGCTTTGAGGGAAACCCTGGTTTATGTGGCCGCCCATTGGCGCCATGTAAGCAGTAGTGCAATGGCAAATTGCACCTGTCATCACTAGACGATACATATTAACCCCTGGATGTACTGGCTGAAATCAAAGTTACCTTAATGTTTTTTTTTTGAATAATGTTTTTTTTTGTCCCATCTTTTAACTGAATTTATGCAGCATCATCATGCGATCATTGAGAATTCAGTCTTTTAACAAGCTAGCACCAATTTATTTTGCGGGCTATAACATTATTGCAAATTTACATAAATTTACATGTTCCAAAAGCATTTTATTTAAAGGTTTGAGCTCTCATCATTTCGAAGGGCAGAAATGAATCAACACCTAACGTTATAAAAAACATTATCCAAAACAATGTAAACTAAGCAAACAACTTTACCATCATTTTGTGCAGATTCATAAGACATGGAAAGGCATTGATCATGTATTTGTCATATCGCAATTGTACATTGAGGATTATACCTATGCTAGTCCGGGCGAAATATTGGCCCCTTTCGGGGTTGGATTCCAACTAACTGGGAGCCGACCCTGCTTGTCTATTTTATAAGTCGAATACCATAACAACAGTCATTTTTTTGTAGTGCTTACCGCAGATGGCTAGTCTGTTGGGTTTTGAGCTCCCTTGCGTGGGCACTTCTTTCGCACTTGACGTATTTGACTTGTAAAATATTCTTTGGGGTATTTGACTTACACAATACTCAAGCGAATCTACGAGTCTAAGACCTTGGTTTGGTTATTCGACTTGCAAAATAGAAACCAAGTCCACAAGTCTAATACCCCATTGGAATTGACCCATAATGGGGAGCCAATAAAAGCACCGGAGGCATTGCCAATCTAGAGTTCAAGAACACGATCATGTTTGTGAATCTACGGCTCTACATATCATCTTCTTTTAAAGGCATTGCCAACTTGCTAGATAAGTCAAGATGTAGTGTTTCAGGATTCCTTGATGACTTCCAAAGAAATGCTTCACGTTGGAAAAATGTCACACCTCTGTTGCTAAGTGACAAAAGGCGGACACTAGCGCTCACTATAAGCATTTCTAATATTTTCCCTCTCCAAGCACAAAAAAAAAAATATTTCCTTACTAGACGATATGATTAATTTCAGGAATTGAATTTATTCAAGAATTGAATCTAAATGACAATAAGGAAGGAAGGAAGGAAGGAAACAGAGGCCCTTGCCAAACACATCTCATTTGTGTTTCCTCGTAACAAGAAGTTAACAGATCATGTTCGTGAATGGCTCATCAAGCTATAAGAGAATTGAATTGAATTGAATTGGAAAATTGGTCCCATGTTACAACTTTGGACTTACCTTTCAACAATAACAATGGCGAAATTTCATTAGACTTTGTGAAAAAATTGGTCGCTACCTTTATATACAACACAATTTGCTAAGCCAACATTCCGTCTAACCTTGTAGAAATGAGGTTCTCAGACTCAATTAATTTTTAACAATAAATTAGCAGCTTTAATATTTAGTGGCAGTGGCAATGACAATTCAAAGTATAAAATGAAGTCAATTCAATGTTTCCAACGAACTTGTAGGCGAGATCCACAAGAACAAGCTTTTGAACACATTGTTGCTTCAGTTTTCAAGGCAATTGTGGCCTCCTACTAGAACTGTGTAACTTAGAGAAGCCTTGGTGGAGTTTGTGTATGAACAAAGCATCGTATACATGTTTTATATATCCAATAGAGCCATTAACATAAATACACCAACATTTCATCATCAAATCTTTCTGAAACATAAGTTAATTATGCTGGTGGGCGGTATGCAGTAGGGGTGCGCCTAAAAATGAGTGCCATTTTTCTTGAAAATTCTGTCATTTCAGTTTCTCACTCTTTCTTGGCAAAAACACAGGGGAGAACGCCCTTCTCCGGTAGGAACTGAAGGAATTCTCGAGGGAAAATCCTGCTAGCCTTGTAGAAGGCTAGCTCTCATTGCTTTCTCGACATAGCCAGAATTGAATGGAGTGCAAAATATTTACGATTGTGAAGAAAATTCAAGATTCACCTGTGGTTTTTAACAAGGAAATTGCTTTGATCTTTGAATAAATTTGATTATCAATTAAATTTTTCCAGTATCTTTATTCCATCAAGAATACACGTTTGTTCCCAATTGTGTGGAATTTGAAACCGAGATAGTAGAAGTCTGGTTAGAAGAATTTGTTGGTAACAAAAATATTGCAGCCACAGGGATCTTTCAGGTGCTTAGCCATAATTCAGATGCAAAAATCCTTGTTAAGGTATACAATGAATTATTTCCAGGTGAATTGAATGGAGTGGGCTGCTAATTTGGCTATCAGAGGCAGTTTTAATTCTCTAGGTTCATTTCTCCAAATTAATGTCATTGATCTGATTTCCCTCCATTTTTAGTCGACTTTTAATTAGTTTATTCTCCCTCTGCTTGTCTTTCCTTTCCCCTGAACCTTGATGTGTTGCTTTCACCTGATCTTTATTCTAGAAAATGGCCAAAAAAAATGTCGAATATTCCAAAAGCCCTAAACACAGAATCTCTCATTTTCTTGCACAATTTTATGCGACTTCCTCCATCCCAGCAAGGCGATCTTCTTACCCAGTTAAGTCTTGTCCACCAAAACTCTTGCCCCTAAATGCATATATCAGCAAATTGAGAGAATTATTAGAAATTTTATATGGGGTAAGAATCATGTGATCAATTGGGGATCTATTACCATAAAGAAATGTATAGGTGGTCTTGGATGTAAAAATTTGCTTCTTCAAGCCTATGCTCTGGCAGGGAAATACATTCAACAGAAATAATCCTGCCACTGAGTTTTTTCAATATTGGCTAAACAAAAGCATTATTAAAGGTCATCCTTCAATTGCCCATCAGCTGCCTTCTTCTTCTTTTACGATATTAAGCCTGCTACTAATACTCCCCCCTGATGAGAAATTTAATTATTGCATGGAATAAAGTCTCTAAAGCTTTTTCTCATAATAATTTAAATCATGGCCATCATGACATGAATATTTTTTGGAATCCTCATCTTTCTAGAAGAGATAATATCCCTTTAGCCATAAATCACCCCAAAATTATAAGAAATGGTTTGACATAATGTTTATAAGCTTGGAGATCTATGGTCAAATGGAAGATGGATATCATGGACTAGGCTCGGGACTAAAATTAAGGGTACAAATTCCAATAGGCTACTATTTAAGCATATTATTGGCAAGGTGGTTACTACTAATTTGGATGCTAACGGTACTTGTGGAATTGACTGGTCATTCAGAGACAAAAAAATCTATAAAGTCTCAAATATATATGATTTCTTGAATAATTCGAATTTGCCATCTAAAGCATCCATTTATTGGAATATCTCTAAACAGGAAGAAGCTAAGTTATTAAAAAATGTTTGGGAATCTTATTCTTCCTCAAAAGTTTCTTATTTAATAGGTTGATTGCTAATAAGAGTGTCCCAAACTTGCAAACAATTAGCAGACACCAGGGCTAAAATAAATGATATTCCGTCAAATAATCTCCTCTTTGTCCTCTTAATTGCAGTGAACAGGAATCCATGGAGCATATCTTTCTCTGCCCTAAATTAAACACTTTCTGGAACTGGTTTGAAGTGCATTTTAATATTCAGAGTTCTATCAGAATTATTGATTTCATCATCATGAATAATAGTGCTTTCTTAAATACCATTTGTTTCACTGCATTATGGAATATTTGGAAGCATAGAAATAGATGTCTGTATGGTGGTCACAATCTTGCTGTGTTTTGGATAAAGTTGCAGATTATTTATGATCTTGAACTTGCAGCCACTGCTCACAAAAACAAATATGAAGGTGCTCAATTTGAACAACAGTGGGATACACTTGAACATTTTTTTGGCTTTCATAATTTCTTTAAACTTAATTGTCATGATGAGCTTACTAACAATGATTCTATTGATGCTAGATTATCTATGGAATTGCAAACATAAGTTGGATCTACAATTCGATGACATAGAAGCCTCCAAGTATATAGGTCAACCACTATCAATTCAAAGTCAGATACAGAATCAGGTGCAGTCTGAATGTGATTACAGTTTTTGGGAAGGGCATGTCAAGGGGAAGCTCATGCAAGAGCTACACGAAATCCTTGAAAGGGAAGTAGCTTGGGAAAAAGAATTTTGCAGAGAAACACATCTCATGTATGTCCTGTGGTGGTTTATGAATGCAAACAACAATGATATGACAGATAAACAATTTGAATTTTATAGAGAGTGCTATTATACCACATGGAGAGAGCAGATTGCTATGGCACTATGATCCACTTATATTCCACATGCAATTCAAACAGGTTGATTGAAATTGTGGATTGGGGGAAGCATTTCATTCCAATCCTAAACCCTTAGTTTCGAGATCATTTCCACTATCCTATAACTTCTAATTCCCTATCTGCTTTTATGCTCAGTTTCTTGGCAGATGTTTGGCTCTTAGTATCTCTGCAAAGGGATTCGGCTTAATCAGAGAGGATGTCCTGAAGTTTTCTATCAGCAACAACAACAACGGCTGGAATTTGACGCTCTGAAGATTTCTGCCTTGAAGTCTAGTTTTAAGACCTTATATTTTCAATGGTCTCTGAAATACATGACCATTGAATATATTTTTATAGGCTTTTATGCTACTGGATTGTTCTACCCTTGCTTGTAGACTATTTATAGGTTTTCTATTAAGCCTACAAAATTTTAGGTTGATGTAACTGATATCTCTAGTCATGCACATCACCTTTTTTGTACTTAATTAAGGCATTATATCTTACTAATCCCTCTACAAACTACACATAGGGCAAATCTTTCTATCGACATTATTAAAAAGGATGTAAGAGATCTTTCTATTAGCTCCAGCTTCTAAGTTTGCAGAGATAAAAAGATTGTAAGAGATTTTGTCTGGTGTACCGATCAAGGAGGCACTGTGAAGGTGGCATGGAAGAAATGTATGTTGTTTAAACAACAAGGAGGACTTGGTATGTTGGATCTTTCTTTACAGGGTAAGGTCTTAGCTTCTAAGCTATTGTTCAGTTTGTTGAAAGATGATTGTGCATCACCAGGTATGAAGTTACTTAAACAATCAGTAAAGAAGTGTATGGTTTTTCATAAGTGAGTGAGAATTGAGCTCCCTTGGCCATTGTTATATCCATTGAAAGCTTCTTCACATGCCTCCCCAGTACTGAAAGGCTTGCTTCGGGCCTGGAAGGTAGTCTAGCAGGTGATTACATTTGATTGGGAAGCTTGTCTCCAGGCATCTTCCCCCTTTCTGTGGTTGCCTTTGTATACTCATGGACAACTACACCCAGTTGTAGAATTTATGCATGCGCATTCCCAAGCGAGGTGGAGGAGAGCAGGTATTATTTCTATTGAACAGTAGTATTTTGGTATTGACATTGCTCCTTGGCAATGGTTTCAGGAGACATATGGGTTGTTGGATAAAGATATCAGTATATGGGCTTATGTAGCAAGTGCTCTTCCTCTAATTAAGAAGGTGGGTAACAAGAGATGCTGGAACTTTGTTCAAGGTATTAAAGAAGGTAAGAAGATAGTAAGTTCATGCTACAGATTGCTTACCTCCTCAAATACTTTATCACCTTCTCGAAAATGGCACTTACAGACTTTGCCTTCTCAATGGCACTCCATCTCGAACCTTGTTTGGTCTAAATGTAATCCTACAAAGGTAAATGTTCTACTTTGGCGGCGTGTAAGCTCTTTGAGAGTTAATGAGATGGTTCATCGCTTTAAGCCGGGAGTAAGCCCACTTTGCCCAATGTGTGAGCGGTGCATTGAAACATTGGAGCACTGTTTATATTTGTGTGCAGAGCTGAGTAGTCTTAGGTCCTGGCTGCATTCTCTTTTTGGAGTATCTTTGGATAGTCAGCACTTTCTTTTGGGTATTTATCCAAATCAGTGGACTGCTTCTAAAAGGATTGCATTTCACATGGCAAAGTCTTGGCTAATATGGAGTGTATAGAAGCCGTAAAGCTTAAGAAAGGTCTTTTATGATGTTTATTTCTTCTCGGGTGGTGCTTCAAGAAATTCAGAAGAAGTTGTATAATTGCTTTCAGATCTCAATTGGCCCTGATCCGTATTAAAATTCCAATATGGAGTGATCATCTAAAAGTGATTGATGCTTGGGGACATTTCTTACTTCTGGAAGTACTTTGTAATATTTTGAGTGTATAATATGAAGTAAAACACGTTCTTCAACAAAAAAAAAAGGGATGTTTGGTAGAATGTGACATTGCGCCATGACTTCCTTCGATCTCTAACGCATGTCGGGTAAACCACTTCATGAAGATAAGTGTCCGGGGATACAAACGCTTCTAATGTAAAAGGACATGTTACATACCTTTGTGTTTGCAAAGACCAAGAAAGTGAAAGGTTCAGAAGCCCTTTACCCCTAAGTAGGACGTGCTTCAACCATTTCTTCAATCTGTGATTCGGCACGGATTCAGACCCATACCTCAAGTACTTAACAGAAAACCTGATCATGATGGCATAGTGCCAGAGCCTCATCCCGACACACATTGCTAGGCTAAGAAGAAAAGAAAATGCATGTCTACCCACATTTGCATACAATCTAGAGAGATAGGTATCTATCAAACCCATATACCAGTTCCATGCTCCTTTTCACCATGCGCAACATGCAAAAATTGGCATCTATGCAGGCATAATCCTGTTCCAATGTGGGATGCCTGGTTGCCTCACAGTTTAAAACTATAAACTGAAGGAAAAAATGGAAATCATATGAAAACGCCACAAACCCAATATTTGGAATATTTGTAAATTTTTTCGGCATATCGGAAAAACCAAATTTAAGCAATAGATACATAACAATCATCCACATGAATTAAATCTCTCCTTGACCCCCTAATGTTTTAGTGCATATCCAGGCGAGACGTCTACCAGTCGACTCAGACAATTGAATGGGGATTTAGAGTGACCCCAGGCGTCAAAGTGCGCAACTTGTGAAAGTACATAAAACATATGTGTTGTCTGTGGAAATGCACTTTTGGCAATGTTTGGGCTAAGGTATTGTCATATGTACCCATGTATTTCTAGTCCCATCTGCTTGTACATGCCCCATATGAATATGCACCTAAACAACAACGTTAAATGGGGGGTTTTAATTATTGTTAATGGTTGTTATGTGTTGGTTGTAAAATAAACAATTTGCATTAGGAGGTATCCATTTAATAACATATAATTCTATAAGCAAAAGGGTTATAATTGCTTAAATAGAAACATAAATGGAATGGAATGGAATGGTTTTTTTCGTCTATAGAGACCAATCAACCTATGGGACCTAATGAAGGAGTGCAATAGACTTATTATTGTTCGAGTTTTTGAGGGAAAAATCGTGGCAGTAATAAGAATGTTATCAAATTGTACAATTATACATCATGAAATATATACACACTTAGGTGAGTGTCTAAGAGCATGTCCGGATTTGATCATACGCGAGACAACTCTGAAGGGGCTGGCAAACATCCTCAATGGCTTCCACTTGGCAGCATTGACAAAGTCTGTCCTTGATTTAATCATCGGTAAAGGCCCCCTTCAAGACCCCTTTCTTTCCTTTGTCTCTTCCGGTTCTTTGAAGCATTATATATAATCAAGAACTACCTTCAATATGTGTTTTTTGCTCGCATAGCAAATCGGTTTGTCAAGCTGAGAATCATATTCCTGGAAAAGAATAGCACCAATAGCAAAAGCTGAAACATCCACATGAACGTGAAATGGTTTGTCCCATTGAGATGGAACAAGAATAGGGGCTTGAGTAAGCAGAACCTTCACTTTTTGAAAGGTCGTGATCCGCCTGGGGATTCCAAGTCCAAGTGGATTCATCGCCTGTAAGTTTATGAATGGGATCCGCAATGGCAGCAAGCCGAGAAATGAAGGTAGCATAATAATTAACTTTCCCAAGGAATGAGCGTGTCTGTTCAATGTTGGTAGGGGCCTAAACTTTGAGCATCTTGGCAGGGTCCATGGTAATGCCTTCTTTATCGATAGCACGGCCATGAAGAACACCCGAAGTGACGCAGAAGATACACTTCTTCGGATTTAAACTAATGCCCGATTCATCACATTTTTGAAAAACAAGCTCAAGTTTGGTGAGAGGATCGCCCATGGAATTTTCATTCATGTAATCCTGAAAAACAGAAAGCATATCGTCCATGGAGCTATAAGCAGAAAACTCATCTTGGAAAACTTGCAAAAAAGCATTTTCATTCATGTAATCCTGAAAAACAGAAAGCATAATGCGTTGGAAAGTAGATGGTGAGTTGGACAACCCAAAGGGCACCACTTTGTAGGCAAAAATGCCCCACGGTGTGGTGAAGGTGATTCTTAATTGATCTTCAGCTCGAATGAAATTTGATTGTAGCCAGAGAAACCATCCATGAAGGAGAGCATCTCATGGCCTACTACTTCCTCTAGGACTTGATCCGTGAAGGGTAGCGAGAAATGATCTCGTTCCGAGGCCATATTGAGTTTTCTATAATCCCTCTGAACCATTATTTTCCCATTATGCTTAAGGGCAATAACAATGGGGCTCATCTACTCAGAATATTTGACCTCATAAATAAGTCCAGCAGCTAGGAGTTTATCAATTTCAGCTTTGACACGATCACGATAATTGGGGTTGAGCCTGTACCAACCAGTTATGGCTTCATAGAATTGCAGGCTCAACTTGCTCTTGCACAAACGGGCCGCTTAATATTTCCTGGACAAACTCCGCCCAAGCAACGCCAACACTATGAAAACTATAGAATTAAAATTTGATATGGGTGTGTGCCAAAACGGTCAGATTCAATGCAAAACAGGAAAAAATAGAGATTGATTGCTACAGGTTCTACAGAAGGAATCGCTGTAGCAATTCCTCCAAGCCCTGTCCCACGAATTAATGCTACGACATCATTGCAGAGCTACGGATCTTCCATAGGCATGGAACCAACAGGGGGCATGAGCACATGGGCAGCAGGAGCCTTGCCCTTTATCGCTGCTCTCCTCATGGACATGATGCAAAGCAGAAGAAAATAAAAGCATACAAAGCAATCGCTCACTTGTACATCATCCCTGCAGATGGTTCATTCACCATAGATGCTTTGACAGATTATATTCGACCATTTTTAAAGAAGCTTCATCAAAAACACAGAGATCTATACCTAATATTCAACCTCGCTCCAGAAAGGATGTACAACCGGGTTAAGCCAAACGCCTAATTGTCCAAAAGTCGTAATCACAAATATAGCAGGAAGGCATGTATCCATAAAAAAAATGACTAAGATCTCGTGCTTAAAAAATTCCACCTTCTCCTTGCACTTTCCCACAATGCATGCCGATAGCAAGTCTTGTTACTCTGAATCTGGCCCTGCCCTAGACCCTCCAAGACGAAAATAAATCAAAGAGGTCATAGCCAGCACTCAAGAATTTCCTTACATGAAAAAATCATGCATGAAACTGGAGATTATGCAAACTGTATCAAGCAAAAAGAAAGTGGAGCTGCAAAATCAAAAGTCGTGTAGCTAAGACAACCGGTTGAAGAACAGAGTGCAGAGTATAATTGTATGGCTCAGTTTTCTCCCTTTCCTCCATGCGACTCTTGGCCTAAATGCGACTCTTGGCCTAATGGCGCGGTCCTTGCAATATGAGTCTGGTACTTGTATGCTGTGAGCCGATATGCATATACGAATGAGTGGACAAAAGAAAAAGGGGGACTTTCAAATCACCAAAAACTGTGCCACCATCCCATGTTAAGTGCCATACCCATCTCTCATCGATATGCTGGCCTCAACACCCATCTCTCATCGATATGCTGGCCTCAACTTGACCCATCCCCATCTCTCATCGATATCCCGAGCCTCAAGCGGTACTGAACCAAATTCCACCATCCCATGTTAAGTGCCATACCCATCTCTCATCGATATGCTAGCCTCAACAGCCCATCCCCATCTCTCATCGATATCTCGACCTCAATAGCTGCACGAACCAAATTAGAATGGCGATCACTGGTCGCCATCTGCCATGCCTCATGTGCTCTCCTACCCAACCCTCAACAATTGCAAAAACCTTTATACGGTTTCTTAGCAAAATTGAGATGCCAACATCAACATTCTACGCATTTCAACATGATTACACTTAAACTTGCAACAATATCCTCATCAGACTAACATGGATGTCTCCTTATCTTAGTTGATTTACATGTCCTTAACATTGATTATTGATTTACAACAGCCCGACCCTTGTGCACACTAAATTTTGCAAATTCAGCAACTCAAACAATAGCACAACATTAAGTCAAGGAAAGCATGAAACAAAAATTATTTAACCAAGAATACTAAATATATTTAACCAAGAAAACTCAGAATGCAATGCAGCAAGCAAACCACCAAAATGCAAATTGCAAGAGATGAAGATAAAAATCAGAAACAGCATGAGGAATTAGCACACGAGCACCAAAAATAACATGGCTATCATACTTCCAGACATTCATAACAGGGGCATTATAGTTCCAATGTTGTAAGACACTAATGCTATGTAAGAGCATGAAATGCTGTCCAAAATGCTCAGCTCATATCATGAAATGCTGTCCAAAATGCTCAGCTCATATCAAACTTCTGTACGCAAAATAAGCTCCAAGATGTGTATAGAGCAAACCTAGGCAAGTACAGAAAAATCGTAAATAGCAAATAAGCTCCAAGATCTGTACAGAGCACCCTAGTGAAGCCAATCATATTTGCAGATAAATCATAAATAGCATATAATTCCAATGTCCAAGACAGTTCTTTATGTTTATAAGAAATGGATGGACACTGTCCAAATTGCGGAATGGGTATTGAACATCTGTACACAAACTAAGCTCAAGAAACTGTACAAAGCAAGATAATCTGGTATAATTACAAAGCAGCATTTTTGTCCAGAAGAAAAAGGCTGTTGGTTTTCACAGAATCACATTTGTTCTTCAACATTAAACTGCAACCATGACACCTCATCTCTCTTCATCCAAAAGTATTTTCACCACTGTAGGTGAAATATAAAAATCCATCTTCATCCTTATGCTCAGAGTAGATTGCAGACATCATTGCCGCTGTTGAACAAACCAAACTAATGATTACAAACGCAGCGTGCTCAAATATTTCCTTGCTTCCAATTGAAAAAAGTGGTCTAACCTGTTGGTGGCAACATGTTCTTCACAAAAATGAATATTGCTTTCTCAGAACTCAACTTTATTCTTTTATGAATAACATAGACAAATTGTCCAACGGTTAGGTCAGCTGGAACAAGATATCTACAATGACAATACTAACGTCAGTACCATAAACACAAATAATCTTTAAAACATGTTTCATATTGTGTTTATTCAAAGGAATGTCATACATACTTCTTCTTGTCAATATCCGAATATCACTTTTTTCCGCTTTTTCCACTATCACCTGCCCAATTACCTTTTATCAAATAAACTGGAAAAAACTGATTTCTATTAAGTAGTCTCACCGGTATTCTGTCTGGATACTTGTCCCGAATTTTTGCAGCCTCAGCCTGGCGCTTTTCTGCCCACAAAACCCCAAGTGAGAAAGCTCCAGAGGATATAAGGGCTTTTACAAATTTACTCTCATATTTACGCATGCGAGGAGACATTACATAAAAGATAAGAACAGACTAAGCTTAGAATTTCTAGATATCAAATTTACAACCCTACCCCTAAATTCCTATCAAACCCAACAGAAGCTCCTACGCTCATTGGCACAAACAAAAATAAACGATAAAAGGACGAAGACTTGTGATGCTGAAGCAAGAAAACCTACCCAGCGGATGCTCCTTCTTGAAAGATAACTTGCCCATGACTCAAATTTTAATGTCGAAGCTACGGAATTGAAGGAAGCGATCAAATCCTTAAAGAACCCACAAGGGAAAGAGATTTAATGATCAATTTGAGGCTTAATAAACAACTTTTTCAGCTCGTTCTAGGCTAACCTCTTAAAATACGCAGCAGAAGCTCGCCGGATTAAGGCGCCCAAAGGCATGCAGTATAAGTAGAAGTGAAAGGGACGTTCCTTTTGAGCTCTTCACATTGCGCCGTCACGCCAGATTTATAAGTGTAAAATGGCCCTTGTGAAGAGCTGTACTTAATTTGTTTTATTCTTGTAACCTTGCTAGGGTATT
The DNA here is from genome assembly GCA_021234155.1 of Isoetes taiwanensis. Classification (NCBI taxonomy): domain Eukaryota; kingdom Viridiplantae; phylum Streptophyta; class Lycopodiopsida; order Isoetales; family Isoetaceae; genus Isoetes; species Isoetes taiwanensis. Next base: position 12,147,770 of record JAJEKV010000044.1, on the reverse strand, counting down.
TTTTTTCTCTTGCTTGTATACTGCCTTTTTTATATTGGGCTGTATAACACGCCTAACTCCTAAAGTGCCATGAGTTCTTGATCCATCGCGGTAAATGTCGGACATGGGCATGTTATAGTCAGCCTTAAATAGCAAAAATCCGCTAAGTCCACAAAAACGTCGTGTAATTTGTTCTGGGCGTGGGCTATAACATGTCAAAGACACGGATATGCCCGTGGCTATAACAATTTATCCTTGGCATCCGATATATACGACGCTCCGCTTTTTTATATGTTATCTCCAATCCTTGTTCTATATATAACTAGGGTTCGTGCTCGGATTGGTCTACTCCAAACTATTATGGCTATAATTTCTGTTTGTTAAGTTTTCGCAGCAAATATTCACATTAATATTGCCATTGTTGAATTGGATTTTTTATGGCATCCGACATCAATTAAGGTCTTTGCTGAACTAGCAAGTAGTAGAACCAAAGTTTAAGTGGGTTAACTAAAGACTAAAGCAAGCAACCTAGCCAAGCATTATTCCCACTCTACTAATAACAACTTAAACATAAATTGAATATTTTTAGCATGCTTGCCTAAACCTATCCATGTTTCGTGCCATGTAGAAAAATTTGAGGTGGCATAAATTTGGTTCTTTATTTGTTTGTTTGAGTCCCATATGCAAATTGGTCTCCATAGATGATAATTCAATTCAATTCAGCTCAGCTCAATAAAGATGGTTGTCGATTTGCAATTTTTTTCCATCTACATACTAGAAAGTAGAGAATCCTTGGAAATTCCTTCGACCGTTGTTTAGGGAGCCACCAATGCCAACCGGATATAGGAAAGGCAAAGAGACATACATGGCTGGAAAGCCCTCTCCAAGTTAGTTTTCTCTAAATATCTAACTATTGTGGTATGACTCAGGCACTACATCATGACCGAGTCTGCGGCAGCCTGTTTTAAGGCATACTTGTATATTTTAAAGGGCCTGTGAAGGGAGGATACAAAAGTTATTTTACGAAACTTTTATTATCATTAGAGCCAAGTGTAAAAGCACCTCAATACTTATTAAATACAAGAGGAGCTCCTTATCAACTTATGTATTCCATCATTGGTCATAAGCCTATTATTACAAATGTGGATTCACCTAAAGACTACATAAGGTTGTTGCATATTTAGTTAGGATAACGCAGCGTTGGACCAAAGGATATGCAGCTTATATTTGAAATAAAAGAATGGGCAGTGAGTAATGCAATAAGAAATCAATAGAACCAACATACGGAAGTATTTCATTGCTTAATTGTGCAGATGCATCTTCACTTTAGGGTTCCATTGCTAAAGTTGATGTTGTGCTCTTTCATACTCTTTTTGAATATTTGTAGTTATCCTTGCTGATACTCACGATCCTACAGTGAAGTCCTATGGTCAGATTTCCTGGTGGTTTTTCCTAGCTTTTCTCCAATGCTTTCGAGTATGGAGTTCGCTTCTCATTTTCACAAACATTCATTTTGCAAGCCACATTAAGGTTGGAACTATTGAACTTAGCTTCCTTGTCTTGTATGACATCAATCAAGGCATCACCTATCTCTAGAAGATCTTCTATGTTCCATTCTTTTGAAGGTCCTAGAGGACACTAAAAATGGAGGAAAACACATTTAAGTAAGCTGTAGTGTCCACATTACCCTTGTCAGATTGGAAACTAAACCCTGTAATTGCCAAACTTTTGTCAGCCTGCAAACGAGAAAAATAATGACTACTTAAGAAAGCATGTATATATGTGCATAAGATGTTCAATAGGGCCAGATAAATAATGATGACATGACCCAAAACTACTGCAATGGAGGGTTGTAAACCGAATTACGTCAAAGAGGACATTGGAAAAGATCATCCCCAAGGTACAGTCAGATATGGTCACATGATTTACTTACATTTCTATATTAGCGAACTAATATGTAGCACAACAACAGGAGGTCCTAGGGGGATTTAATATGGATGCATCAATCACCATTATTAAGACCATAGACTATACCCCTAAAATAATTGAATGGATTATTATTTAAAAAAAAAAAAAGAAAAAAAGAAAAAAGAAAAACCAATAGAAACAATAAGCAAATTAGGTTGTTGGTTGCATTGATTAAACTACTATGATTATGATATTGAGTAATTTTGGTAGAGGTTCGAGTCTCCGTATTTCATATTCTAAAATCTAAAGCGAACCTATATTTCATATTTCAATACCATGCAAAATGTTATGACCTAACAGATTTTCAAACAAAGTAGTTGCTACATGGTTTCAATTAACCTAGCCGTTGTTTACATTCCGATTAAGTTTAGTCTCCATAATGCTAATTGTTTATTCAAGTTGTTAGACATGTTTATTACCTTTGTTAATTGAGCTGAATAACTTCTTATAGGTGAATTCACTTTAGCATACTTGATAAAATCCAGCTTTAGTAAATTGTATATTCAAGTTGTTAGCCTTGTTAATGTTGTAGGTTTTAATTACTTCTGTTTGTTAGACTAGATAACTTTTCACATACCTGTGGAATTGTCTCGTCTTGAGGACAAAATTAGTTCTAACCCTTCATCTAGCTCAGGTCAAGCCATTTGAAGAGCAACTTATATGAGATGTAATCCTAAAGTGCTTCCAAGCCATTCTCCAATTGTCTGGAAAACAAATGGGAGTGCCACAAAGTAGGGTACATTCAACAGCATCTAATTTTTAGGATGATCTTGATTTGCAGGACCTCCAACTAATGTAAATCCATTAAGATAAATTATTGATTGCACAAGGGCTTCCTATAAGAACTTCTCAAACCGCAAAGAAAAATCCAAGCCATCTGCACTACTTGTGAGCGTCTAGCTTCAAGACATTTGGATACTTTGTTTTCTTCACTTGCATATGACAGTGGAGTAATAGCCCACTATTTGCATATGCTTCCAATTCTTTAGTTCCACATTTTGAAACCCAAGTAAGAGGATATTCTAGAACTTTTGTATGAATTGTACCTGTACAAAGGCAATAATAATTTTTGCTACGTGTTTCTGATTGTGATCTTGGAAGAATCACTAATGATTGACACATAGACATTACCACCTGGGTTATGGGAACCTTCGAAATGCATATTTCTATACAAGTTGGGCCCATCTGCAAGTGAATTTGCATAGTATTTTCATATTGCTAGTTGCTTATGTTTCGCATTTTGATGCTCCTGGGTGCGAAAAAATCATGGATCTGGACTAAAAAATATGAGCCAAGAATCTGACATTTGAGAATTATTTATACAACGATCAGAAAACTTTATAATTCATTGACAGGTATTTTGAAGTGTTCCTGAAGGCAAATAATGCTCATGAAGATTTTTGGAGATTTGAGCAACATCAAAGATAAAGGATCACCTCAAAAGAAGGTAGGTGCAGTTCTTTTGTGAACGATTCTCAGGTGGAGGATCGTAAAGCTGTTGAGGTGCCCTTGTATGTTCAAGGATACCAGGAAAAGCTTGATTTTGACCCCTTGGATGTTGGTTGTTTTGATGTGAATACAAATCGAAATTTTTGGTACTAAAATTTTGGTTCGTAACAGTCAAATAAACTCATATTAAATGAGCATATTTAACGGAAGTTCCCAGCATGCCTTTGCTTGAAAAAGACAAGCTTTCCAAAAGTTAATGGAACGCATGATAGGATCATGTAATGATGTCCACAAGGACAATAATCCCATGACCATGAGAAAAAATCACCCATACATTGGACAACCAACTGTCACTAGAACTGTACTGCAAAATTGAGTTCTTCCCGAAAGGAATTGTACAATGTAATTGAAAACCTAACTTGAAAGACTTATTTCATCCTTCAAGAAGTTAAAAAGTGAAAACTAGCAGAAATGCAGGCTTGGGGCAAAAGACAGAATGGGATTGGAGAAGTTTGAAGTAAGGAAGAAATATGAGAGGGTCGGGTAGATGTTGTTGATCTTGGGGAAAGAAAAGTTACATTCACGAAGAAAGCATATTCTGGCAAAAAAAATTTATCCAGTGGAGATTGATGGTGTGCTTGTGTTGTTGTTATTCCTCTATGATGAAATGCTAGCTACATGAATATTATACAAGTGTCATTTGAACATTAAAGAAAGCCCGATAACTATTATAAAAAAGGTACTGGATGAGCTTCCTCTCAAGAGGTTTCTCCATCATGCAACATAGTATGCACATTACCCTCATGATAATGAAATTGTTTCTTTGTGTTGTGACATTACGTTGTGTCTTCAATTCTTCCTCCAATAGCACAAGTGGATGACCCCCCATCCTTGGGTAGTTCAGGAGCGTGTCAAAGCAGATAAGTTGGTGAATTCCATGTACAAGGTCTCGCTTGCTGCGGACGTCCTGCCTCCTTCATCCAAGTGGCCTTTGGTCATTCCTAGGGACTAGCAGAAAGCAGTATAAAAATGGGTATGGGATACACTGCTCCATCCTTATGGTGACAAGTCATTCATTGTTGTTCACGTTAATATTCGCGTACGATTTCATCCCGTGAGGTATCCGTGACTTTGTCCCTTATGTGTACTGAGGGACGAGACAATTGAGCATTGCTTCTTCCTGTGTAGATATGTCAGGCATGCTTGATTATGGCTTCAAGCCTCTTTCGTTGCAATTTGAATAGCCAGCAGGTGTTATTAGCAGTCTATCCAAATAGTTGGGAAAATTTGGCAAAAAGGGCATTTCAGTTGGCTTCTGCATGGATCATCTGGTCCATTTGGAAAAGAAGGAATCTTCTTAAATTCAAAGGTCTTGCTTTTTAAAATGCACAAGTTCTTCTCGATGCCCAACAATGTATATTGTCAAAGCATTCATGTGCTCATTGAGGTAAAGAGCCGTATTTGGGAGCACTATCTTCAGATTTACACTTACTCATGGGATTTTGCTCGCTCTTCATACTGTTTAAATGTTGTATTTGAGTGGGGTGGATTTGCCCTGGTGGACATTCTCTCCACTGAGTTTTTAGTCCCCATTGTACTTTATAACTTTCTCTGGATAATAAAGGCTCAAAAAAAAAAAAAACATTACATTGTTTGAAATTTTTGCATGAGATGGATGTCTTAACCTTGTGATAAACATGAGACCACTTGTTCGCCATTGGTTGCCCTATAATTATAGTAGTGCAATGTTAAGTGAATGTGTTAAGCATGCGTAATCCAGTGGATGTAAGCCTGAATTAAGTTAGTAGACTACTTGTTGCATTGCTTGCGCTAGTTGTAGTTGCAGTGGACGATATTATTTGCACGCAAGTGATCAATAGTTTAAGCATTTGGATGTTTACATTGGCATCGATCCGAGCCATCGAATCAGCATTCTGGAAAGGGATGAGCATCCATATCAGCAATGTTCATTCTTGTGGCCACTCATATGCGTCTTCTCATAGCAGCATCTCTTCCTTGCCCATTGATTCCCACCCTATCCTCCCTTATGTATTGTTTGAGATCATTTCCATCTCAACAATAATGTTATCATCTTCCACCCGTTGGATATTGCTATTGTTGTTATTGTCCACATGTATGGTGATGCGTTATTCCACATGTTGGACGATGTTATTTCTTCGTCCGTTGGGTGATGCTGTTCATTTCTACGTAGAAGGTGATGCTATTTTCTTCCACCATTTAGTGACATTTTTCCATCTAGATATTCGTTGTTGCTATGAATCTCTCACAGGTGCTTTCTATCAATTGTTTTGTTGTGCTTTTCCATTTGGATTCTCATTTGATACTAATCACTCACATGTCTTTCTATCAGTTTTTTTCTTGTTGTTTAGGTGGTCGCTCATCCATTGTGCGCGTTCCTCTTGCTTATTCTCACCAACCATTAATGGGGGCTTTCAATTTTTTTCAGATCTTCTGTCATCCCAATGGTTCGCTCAATCTTACGTTCAAGGTCGCCACGATATCATTTGGTTCTTCAGGCATCCATCAAGGTTATTAGCGATATTTTCTCATTAGGGTTTTCCCCAAAAACCCAAAAGGGCTGGGTTTTTTTATCCTGGCGAGGAGTTGTCGCCAGTACCCTTATTATTACCCTTACTATTGCCTATGCATGCTTGTTAGTGGCTCGACATTGTTCCTATGGTCAGCTCTACACACATTCCTTTCAACCATTGTGTATTGATGTTGTGATGAATGACAAGCTTATCTATCGAGTCCCTTACCAGAATAATGTGTTTTTTAATACTATCGCATTGATCCGAGACATCGGATCGCCATTCTAGAATGGGACGAGCATGCATGCATCATGCATGCATGCGGCGGCGCATGCCCGTTTTGGTTGGGAATTCGACTATTTCAGCGGCGTTTACGCATCCACGACTCATCGGCGCTTCCTCTTCTCTCGCCAGCATACCTTATTCTCTTGAATTGTTTCGGCGGGGAGGGGCTTCTTCACCTGGTTTAGTTTTAATTTGGCGTATCTTTCTTGCTATCCTTTACAGGCCTTTGGCCTCGTCCCCCATGACCTTCGGCCCTCGATCCTAGTTTGTAAGGGAAGTTCTCCCGGGTAGGGCGGTTTGTTGGTTTCTTGCGAGTCCCATTCTAGAATCGCATTGATCCGAGGACATCGGATCGCCATTCTAGAATGGGACGAGCATGCATGTCATGCATGCATCTCGGGCGCGATGCCCGCTTTGGTTGGGAATTCGACTATTTGGTGGCGTTTAGCCGCATCCACGACTCATCGGCGCTTCCTCTTCTCTAGTGATACCTTATTCTCTTGAACCCACCCTCCCCCTTCTTTGTTTATTATATTTTGTACAAGTTCCGTTTATCATATTTTTCCACCCATTTGGGTGATGCTTTTCCACATTTGGGTGATGCTATTCTCTGGTATGTTTTCTCGTTTGTTGTGTTGGTGATGTGCGTGCAGGTTGGCGGCGGCATCTTTCGACTTCTCCATGCGGGGGTTTGGGGGCGATTCTATGCCTTCACGTTTGTCTAAGCCCCTTGCGAGAGGCTTATCACTAGGGTTTTTCCTCGAAAACCGAAAGGGGGTTTTTTAATCCCGGTGATAAGCTTTCGGCAGTACATCAACCACTCATCTATTAGCATTGTATTTTTTTGGGGTCCAAATGATCTAATTGGATTTTCCCTTTATTTTTCGTGGGTAGTTCGCATGTGTGCGGCTACCCACTGTCCACCATTGTAGAAAATCTGCTGAGATGAATGAGAAGCCTATCTATCTATCCGGTTTGTTGGTTTCTTGCGAGTCCCATTCTAGAATTGGATGTTGTTGGTGTAGTTGTTGATTTTTATTGTTCGTGCAAACTATATTTTGTAAAGGTTATTTATGTGCTTAAATTGGTCAAGGGCCTCGACATCCAGTTCCATTATAGTGATTTGGATAATTTTGTAGGAAGATGAATTTGAAAACATATATATGACATACAATTCAGTTGTTTATTACGGAGGGTTTAAGGGAAAGAAGGAAGTAGAAATAAATGGGAAATATTAAAATTCACTGACAAACACATAATTAGGATTTTCGGTCCACCTCAAGAGCTAAAAGGACGTCCTAAAGATAGGCATCATCGCGTATTGCAACGCATATATCAATTGCAAAACAAACATGAAACGGTCTTAAATAATAAGTTGCCTAGAGGATAATCCACTTTTGTGAACCAGTAAGTAAGCATCATAGATAAATCATATAGGCATGATCTTATCCTAGCAACAATAATACTTGACAATATGGACTACATAATACCATGAGGAGCATGTGCATCTACTATTTTCTCGATGATGAGAGCCTAGTCCACGAAACCCATTTTGGAACAATTCATCTATACAAGGTAAAGAATCTCATTCATTAAAATTGTAAAGAACGTAACTTTCAACATTGGTGGGTACTTTAAGTTCACATGAAAGAAAGACCATGAAATATATGTTCACCTCTTCCTCGTTAATTTATAACATCTTTTACGCACTAGATACAATTAACCATGTTCATGAAAATGATATGTCATGAACAATTTATTATTTCTGCTAGATTGACATGCATCATAGTGTTAGCTCTTCCATGCCTGCATAGCCCAACTTGTAACTAATAATCTCTAGCTCTCAAATTAAAGAGTCTCATTATATGATGCTACCCACGTTAGAGGCATTTGCCTGTAACCTAGATGACTCCTTTCCTCCTTCCTTGCACAATGGGCAACAAGGACCTTGCTGCTTACATCACTGCATTTTTCTTAGACATATCCTCTTAAGAACGTTGTACATTATCAACACAATAAAGGTAGGTGGTCGAAATACTTTTTAACATGTTTGTGGTATTCATTACCTTTGATATCATTCATTACCAAGATGGATGTCTTCTCCTACTAAACATGAAAACTGGAGGGAAGAATGTTTGATATTAATCTTCAAGCAAATGCATGCACCACACTGGGAAGACTAACTAAACTTTGATTCGTAAAACAACAAATATAAAACTTGCTATCTAATTAGGTCCTCTCATATGCATATAATTGAATAGATTTGCGATATGGCAACATCTTGCTAGTTCATTAGAACTAAATCTTGAAAGCAATCTTAGTGCTACCTCTGCTTCACCATGACGTTGGCACACATTAAACAATGCAATATACACTTCTGCATAGTTTAGTCTTAAGAGCGAGCTCTGCCTTCCGAATCACACAAGCTGAATGTTGGAGTCTGAATGCCAGTAGCTTGCAGTCTATAAATGCACGAAATTTTGCAAGCAAGCAAATAAGTGAAGAATCGAACCAAAACATGTGGCACCCACATATGCACTACTAGAATGAGCATATTAAGTAAGGCTGTACATTTCTTCTCAAATGATGATAACTTCTCAAATGATGATTACTGGCATGGAAACTTGCCTGACTAGAAGTCTGTTGGTGGTCAAAGCAGATGCCATCTACATCTACTTATATAACAGTAGCATGCCCTGCCTCTCTAAATGGCTATTGCCCGCAAGTCCTGTGTTTCTCTAAATGCGACTACCTATTCTAAATGAGGTGCACCCTGGACTATCTCAGTCATCAGTTCTGTCCATCCTATGGACCAGATCGTATGCTGGGGCCTTTGGATGCCTCTTGCTTCAATTATGGTCATTTATGACTGGGGCGCCTATGATTTTGAAATATGGAATACAAGTTTGCCTAAGGTTTTGGAAAACTGTATTATACCTCCAATACAACCAACATAGTCATATGGATTGAGTAGGCATTTGCATCATTTATACCAAAGACGATGCAATCGACTAGAAGATTCGCTGCAGCGACAGTTGCCATGGAGAACATCTGCACAAATTAAATAAACAATGATTATTCAAATGTCACCACAATGAATACTTTTTTTTTATTTTATTGAAGGCATTGTATTGTATATATATTAATATAGTAAAGTATGAGTACAAAAAGTGAGGTATGCATGAGATATAGGCATGCATACTCGAGTCCGATTGTAGAACAGAAAATATAGTTCATGAATATCAATCACCACAATGGATACTCAATGCGCTATTTAGGACTTACATCTATTTTGTTGTGCAGAAAAAATATTTTTGGTAAGCACTAAGTTATGACGATAATATCGAGAGGCAACATGAGCACAACAGTTCTTGTTTCTCATTATCTCATGCACAACTCACAAGACCTCATATTGGCTGATATACAACAATTATTTTAAAAGACATGAGATGTGATAATGCTTCCTTTGCATGGCCAACAAGACCAAACACTCCTGCAATTATGCTACAACATTAACAACTGAAGAGACAAGCACTTGGAGGATGCGCATATCAAGTCTTGGAAAAAAAAAATATCAAATTAAACATGCTCAAAGTTCAGATGTAAGACAAAGTACAAGGTCAGGCATTGCAAATAAAAACCTATATGCTGCACCTTAATATGATAATTACCTGAATTGCAATTACATCCACAAAGTTATAAAGTCATGATTCCATGAGATCAGTAAGATATATAAGCTTGGATCATTAAAATTTGAAGTTAACAGAAACCATTACATCCAACACTTTAAAATTAAATTCCTCCTGAAACCCCCTTTGGTTTGGGTGCATATTCACACGGGGGTGACTTCGAATATCGAGAGCTATTGGATGGGCATATTTACAAGTTATTCCTCAATCTAGACCGTCGGTAGTGGTCCTCGTTTGCAGAGTATGCTTGTACAAGTTTTGGTATAATGTATAACGAGGTTTGCAAAATACTATAAAGTTTGAGGCAATGTACTGAATGGTGTTGATTTCATACATATATTATACGACCAAAAAGAGTACAAAAGGGGCTCTCATTGCCCTGCGTCACCCCCCATATGAATATGCACCCAAAGCAAAGGGGATCTCAGGGGGAATTTAATTTTAAAGTGTTGGATGTAATGGTTTCTGTTAACTTTTTTTTTTTTTTGCCTCTTCGGGCCTTGGGAACTTTATAAAGATTGATGAACAAAGTAGAAAACGAGATTTAGCAATTGAAAAACAATGTGGTGCTTACAGGTGATAAACCAAGAGATTGATTACTATTCTATGCAAGCTTAGGGCCATGTGATATACAATCTACTCATGTATTATAATTGTGAGAAATGTAGAGTAATTTGGAATATTTTGAAGATCCACGCATCGTAATTATAATTACTGCTTTTCAAGAGATTCCATTCCTCCATCTCCTTTGACATCCAAAAAGTATGTAAATCCTCTGTCACTACCCAAATATTCTTTACATTACTAGTGCCTGGCCAGCCGTTGCATCAGTTATTGACTACGGCGTCAGTGGGATTGTTGGGGTCATACCTCAGGAGGTTATGGATGCACGGACTGCCATAGAACCAGGTTACATAATATGGGACGTGGATTCAAGCAGCCTCAAAAGAGTGTCCAGGCACTAGGGATTGCTCCTTTTATTGTTTGTAACATTGTGTATGTGAGAATATAGCGTTGTAAAGAAATGATTTATTGCAAAAATGTCAAATCAAACAGAATTGCTTGGGTTGTGTAGACATATGCTTATTCGTTCCCCGCTCCCTTTGCACAGTCAATTCCTTATCCATTGGCCGGTTTCCTATATATTGAAAAGACCTTCCTATTCTATTATCATATTCACCTCATGGTACAATCCAAATTTGGACTTCCAAATCCAATTACAAATTAGCTACGTAATCGAAAAGAATTAGGATTGCTCCGTCCCGTAGAATAACCCACGGTGATGATCGTGCCACGACCCATAACCAGGGTAACTTTATTGCGTTCCAGAAGCCAACTTGGGATCCTTTTGGAATATCCGGGCTCAACAAGTCGTAGAAAAAACCAATCGAATATTCCCATAGACCCATTGGTCAATCAGGGATATCCTCAAAACCCCACCCAAAAAAACAATAGGGTTTAGTCCCGAAAACTGCAAGTCGCAGCAGAAAATGGAGCTCATGAAGACGCTGTCGGACATGGAATTGGGCCTTGAGGGAATACGGCGTATAGTGTTGCCTCTTCTTCAGAAGGTGGGCTCCTATTCTTGATCCCTTGTTTTTAATTTCTTGCTATGTGGATCATGAGCTTTGCTTGCTTTGTTCTTAAGAATCACACCAATGTTTATATTGAAGGGTCCTCTTACTGCAATATTGATGCCATGTTAGGAGATCAGTGCAAATAACATGATTTTAAACATACATTCCTAGGTAGCACGAGGAATGAACTTGATAGAAACCGTATACATCGGGTAGTAATCAGTGGCAAGAGTTCTTCTATACTGCTTATGTTATACTGGATTTCCTTCTTCAAATGATATATTTTAGATTTGTAGCTAATATTATTTATGCTTTAAATTTTATTGTCATAAAGAATTGTCTGTTATTGGTACCTAATTGGGTTAGAATTCAGTATACTTCTAGAGGCAACACGAAGGCAGAGTTGCATGAGCAATAATATGATGTGATTTCCACGGTGACTTCGCTGAAAAAGGATATGAATATGTATTTCAGCTTTGCAATATTTTCAAGGACTTTCCTAAATGTCGAAGGCAGGCATACTGTGTATAATACACAAGTATTGCAGCCTGCATGCGGCTTCAATGGCTACCTTTGTCTTTGTTTCTCAATCAAGTCCAAAGCCCTCTGGTTGGGACTTCCATTCTCCATGTAATCGCAAACTATCACAGGCAGTTTTCAGGTTCTAGACATTTCATTGATCGGGCTCTCTCTGGTCAGTTGCTTGAGTTCCACCAGAAAGAGTGTAAAAGAGATACTTAGGCCAAATTAAACACTGTAAATATTGGCAGCGTATGTTGTCTTATAAACGAGAAAATGCAGGTGGAAAAAGGACTACCAGGGACTCCTGGCATTTTTTAAGTATGTATTTCCAAAGCAATCCCCATAATTTTGGCGGTAAGCAACGCCTTGAAGTGTCTTTAGCTAGTTCAGCAGATGTTACTGTCTGGATGGAATCATAGCCTTGGATCTGGTTTTCTTGAGTTTGAGCATCAGCGACAATGAACTAAAAATCATTGTCTTCCTCTCTTCCCACAGTAGAGATCTCAACTTTGTATGACAAAAAACTCCTTTATGTCTTTCAAGTAAAAAGGAAAATACCATGTAATTTCGATTCGAAGTTCTTCATGAGGAAGCTCAAGGAGTTGCGTGGACTACATCTGTTCCTTATCTGCCTAAGGCACACATTTTATTTGCTGGGAATACATTGGTGTTTCTTGTTTCTGCCAAGCATTGCGAAGATAATCTAGACTTTTATCATCATTCACTGCTTGGCCTCTATATTGACCCATCATGGAAGGATACGAGTTTATTTTCAATATTGAAATAGTCATCAAAGGAAATCTAATATACATCGCTACAATCACACATCCAGAAAGAGTTCTTAGCAAACATTGTACATTTACTTAGTGATCACGTTTATGATCTGCAGAGTGGCCTTGAGTTGTTGTAATGAAATAAAAATGTCCTTTCGTTGCTTTTTAGGTAGAGTGTGTAACAAATTTTTTTAAAATGTTTGTTCTACCAAAAATTGTTGTTTTTATGGGTTTGGTTTTCCGTTTATTGTAGGTCAAGTCTGGGCAATTGAGCACCGAGAAGGGAGTGAGCTTTCTGGAGGTGAAGCATTTGTTGCTTCTAAGTTATTGCCAATGTATAGTATTTCTTGTCTTCTTGAAGGCCCAGGGGGTGTCTATTTGTGGCCACCCAGTTCTTGCACGTTTTGTTGAATTAAAACTTTTTCTTGAAAAGGTGAGCCTAAGGATTTTTGCATGTCTCTTAAGTGGTACTTACCATTGCTTTCTCACTGGAAATTATTCTTTGCATTATTTGCAGATACGTCCAGTTGAAAAGAAACTTCAATACCAGATAGATAAATTGCTAAAATCTGCTACTGCACCACTAATATCAGAGAGTAGAGATACAACTACAGCTGAAAAAGATGACCTTAATTACAGGCCAAATCCATCCATGCTGGTCTCCAGGCTAGAGGAGCATAAGGTGGGTTAAAACGTTTTCGAAATGTCAATAGAGGATTTTTAGTTATTATGTGTAATATTGTAATTTGCAGGACCTAGAAGGTATATATCGTCCTCCAAAGATAGCAGCAACCAGTATGGAGGAGGATGACCCAAAGGTTCGAAGAATGAAGGCTCGTCAGGCACGCGGGATTTGAGTTTAATTGAAGCTCACGCAGTGACTTTATTCAACAGCTTGCAAATGATATAGATGGAAAGCCAATGGAGGTATTAAATACTAAATTTATAGAACTGCCCCTGTATTTTGGCAGAATTATCGAAATGTCCTTGTTTTTGTTGTAAATTGTCAAAATGCCCTTTATACTTCAAATGGAGGATGCAGATTTTCTTACAGAGGACAATGAGCAGAAGAGTAAGAAATGTGGCAGATGCCAAGGTTTTTCAGGGATCAAAGAGAGGAAGAATACCTATGTTACCAGGCCAGGATTCCCCTCCTTCCATCGCTAACCTGCTTGGACCTGGCATCCTTGCCCATAACCATCCTGAGCTTCACGGCATAAACAAACTTGATTGCCTAAAAATTGTCGTTGCTCAAGCCCTATCCTTAGCTGCCTCTCTTTTCGGAGCTTATTCTACCTGGTAGTCATGGTGTCTTGTTCTCCTTGGATCGACTAAATCAGCAGAAGGAAAAATTGTTTCCATATCTGAACCAAAAAAGCTATGCTAGAACAATAGAAATCAATGTGATATGCGAAAGAAGGGACTGAAGCAATAGAATTTAATGTGATCTGATTATGCTAAAGAAGGGACTGAAGCAACTGGAATTACTGTGTAGCAGTTTGATCAATTGAGATTCAATTTGGAATAGGGGCATTTTGACATTCTATAAAAATACAAGGGCATGTTGATAATTTTGTCAAAATACAATGGCATTTTTGTGAATACTTAATTGAGTGTCGTACACATTAATATACTAGACTTTTCCAACTTCTTTGCCATAATAATTTTAATCACAAAGTTGTGCCACCTTCCAGATTAAACCATTTACTGGTATTGAGAGCAGAAAGCTGAAACGGGAGCAACAGAGGCTTGAAGATCGTGCAAAGCAAGAAGAGGAATTGTTCACCCGTGTTCCCCTTTCAAAGGCTGAGCGCAAGAACTTGAAACATCTTAAGAGATCACGGAATGGGTCGGGTTTTTGGCTTTTGTTTCCATTTTTTATTCCTGAAAGCTGTTTATTTGTTTTCTAAAAGCTATGACTGACTTTGTGATGGAATGCAGGTTATTGGGAGTATTAGAGGATTTTAATGATGACATTGGTGGGTTAGTTGGGATGCAAGATGACGATAATCTGAACATTGAGCATATGAATCCCAAAAGCTCAAAGAAACATCTTCACAACAAAAACAGAACAAAGGTGAAATCTTCAGTTTCTAAAGTTAATATTTGAGTTTGGTCATTGGACTTTTAATATTTTCTGAACACAGGTTCAAAAGCAAGCACGAGGAAAAAGAAGGAAATTTTAGCTTCATTCTGGTGCTTTGGCAAAAGGCTAAAGATGTTAACAGCTGTAAGATGACATTTACCAATATCACAGCTGCAAGTGAGATTAGGAACCGATATCGATGGTGGCTCTGGGACGTGTCAAGTGCAATTGTATATTTTATTTCTCAAATGATCCATTTTGGACGGATGCTTTGAGAAGTGTCAAGTGCAATTGTTTATTCCAATTCCCAAATCACATGAATTTCAATTTGGTTTTCTGTCTGACCCTTGATTTTCCATGAAACAATATTTGGTGACCTGGACTTATTCCACTTCCAAGTTGCTCATAAAAATCAGATTGACGCTATATTTTTAAGATGAAGCATAGCTGCAGCAAAGAAAAAAGTTATTAGCAAGATTTTGTCTTGTATGTAATAAGTAAAAAGAATTTCGTTCGTTGAAATTATTACTAAATTACACCTTTTGTATAGCATGTAATATTGATTACGTGCAATCTTAACAAAAGTATCTAACTACACATAAGATTACTAGATTTTTTTTTGGAATTATCTATGTGTTTTGGAAGCATTTTCCCGGCTGTGTTTTCCGGCCATGGGTCAAAATTAAGCAGAGGAGCGGTGGTTTTGGGGAAACCTGGTCATAGGGACGGGGGGCTTGCAGCTGATGGAATCAATGAGAGAAAGAGCGGCAGGTAAGAGCGGCGTTTGAAGAGAGACCTGTGTTTTGGTCACTTGGTTCTTTTCTTTAACTAAATTGCAACCGAGTTAGATATGGACAAGGAACAAAGAGCGGAGTCAGAGGTCAATAGGGCACGGGAAGATTTGCAGTTGAAGAGATGGATGGGAGAGCAAGTGGCAAAGCAAGGTTTGCAATTGAAGACATCTCTGGGAGAGCAAGTGGCAGAGCAGACAGAGCAGGCAACGGGGAAGAACGTCGGTTCAGCAGGGTGATGCGGTTTTGTTAGTGAGTGGTTGTGTTAGTTTGGATTTAAACGGTTATGTGTGCTTATGACATTCTAATTTTTGTTTGAATTGATACAGCCGTGGAGAAAGCAGAAGGGCTGAACATGTAAAGGAGAGGTCTGGAGCTATGATCAGTAGACGAATTTTGCCTATAGCAGAGCTCACCCCTTACGAGACAGGTTGGACCATCAAGGGTCGTGTGACGAGAAAAGGAACACTAAGATCATATAAGAATGCTCGTGGTCCAGGACATGTTTTTCACATTGAGCTGATTGATGAGGCTGTATGTTATTACTATCAATTTTTGCAACCTATGTATGTAAGAGTTTAACAATTGTGGAAGAGGGTTGCTTTTATTGCAGAATACAGAGATTCAGGCCTGTATGTTCGATGATGCAGCGACTAAGTTCTTTGATGCCTTTGAAGTCGGAAGAGTAATGCATATTGTGATAGATTATTCTAAATTGCATTTGTAATTCATTCTAATTGTTGTTTGATAGTGCATAGACTTATTGTATTTCGAAGAGGAAGGTACACCCCGCCAACAAAAAATACTCCAGACTCAGGAGTGACTATGAAGTGATACTTAACAGTAATTCGGTTGTAAGGGAAAGTGGAGATGAGAATGCTGTGGTTTGTGGAACTTCTGAAACAGAACAATTAGAGAACATTCTATCTTGCATATGCAGATGTTGTCGGAATCATGTGTAGCGTCTCTTCTGCAGTGAACATCCGAAGAAAGTTGGACAATGAGGAGGTTTCTAAACACGAAATCGCTATTGAAGATGAAAGGTATTTGTATGTTTATTGTAGTTTGCATCTTTTAAATGAGACGAGATTAAAACATAAGATTACATATGCAGCAATAGAAGTGTGAAAGTGAGTTTGTGGCGAATCATTATGGAAGCTCGTTGATCAGGGCCCCGTGATTATAATAACTGCAGTTCGAGTGACTGAGTTTTTAGGTTTGTATTTAGGTTATTATCATGTACTTTGTAAAAGATTTACTTTGAAGTTATATTCAATAGGAGTATCATTGTCTACTACAAGTGATACAATAATGAAAATAAATCCGAAGAATTCTACAGCTGAACGATTACGTTCATGGTGAGTATTCATATAGTAAATGATTTGTTGGCTTAGTACAAGTGACGTGATAATGTCATTGTTGATATTGCATGCAGGTATGATGGTCATGGCAAGAACATAATATGTATGCCCGCTGGTGCTGGATTACCTCATCATCATACGATGTTGGATCCCAAAGCAATATATCATGATCGTGCCTTCTTATCCAATGTCATTCTAGCTCGTGTCGACGCTGAAAAGGTAGGAAAATCATTCGTTCTAGTCATTCAGTATAATAGACAATATTTGCTTATTCGAATTTGTTTGATTGTTGTGAAGCCTGCATATTTCAATGTCAATGCGTCAGTCAGTTACATTGATCCGGATCAATCTCTATGGTATGAAGCTTGTGAGATGTGTGCCAAGAAAGTGAAGAAACAAGACGAGACTAATAATGTCCATGTTCTCCTTAAACATTTTTGCTTCTTTTCGCTTCTAACATATATGCATCATTCTGGCATGCAGAGTGGGTGTCATACCTGTCATCGAACTCGATGGATTTATGGTTGGAAGAGCATCTCCAGTAGTTCAAACAAGGGACATAAAGCCCCGAGAAAAGTCTTTTATGGATGCACAGCTTTATCTTGGTAAATTTCCAGGGTCGAGATGCAAGTTGTCAATATACATGTCAGACTTGCCAAAGAACTGTTCCAACTCATAAAAAGTAAATGAAAGTTTTTGGTACGGTTATAATCTGTTATATATAACATTTTTCTGTTGTAGATATATCCTGTTTGCAAAGTTAGCAGATTGGACTGCAGAGATATCAGTCACTGCATTCAATGAGGGCTGAATAGATTCTTGGCCATACTGCAGATGACCTATATGAACTTAAATCCCAGGTATTCCATAGCATGAACGATAGTGCACAGAGTAGTTTTAGACATTCTTTGCATTATTGCACGCATGATGCCTGCTTGACAATTGTATTTGCTTACAAATAATTGTAATGAATCCCTCACATTTCTTTATAGGATGTTGATGACAAAGTATACCAGGCTGAATTAAGAAAGACGACATGGATACCAAAAGTATTTTGGCTAGGCGTGGTTGAGACACTCTATATGGATCAAAAGAGACGTAAAACAACTATCTCAAGAAGTAGTTCCAGTGAATTGGAGTGGAGAATGCAGGCTGCTGCTGCAAGAGATAGGAAATCTTGCATAAATAGCCTGAAATGTGTATTTACTGTGTGATATTTCTGCAAAAGCCCATTCAGAATTCAATGCTTTATGTTGTAACAGTTTGACAAGATGTAATGTTAATACATAATGTTAATAGAAATGAATTTTTTAAGATCAATTGGCTTCTGCTTTGTGATAGCAGCGGGTTGTACAGGATGTTTATTACTTAGTAGTCTATAAGATGATCAATAAGATGTTTTGTGTTTTTAGTTCTGCAGAACGTTTTTAAGATGTTATGTATCTTTTGGTGCAAAAAATTTTGCTGATTTTGTGTGGGTTGTGTGCAGTACCGGGTTGATGAATGGCTTGGATTGCAGCATCATAGGTGGATGTTGACAAGGATAGACATAAGAGTGTGCCTGAGAAAAGTCCTGTTATGTGTGGCAATGCGCATAGGATGATTTGGTCCAATCCTGATTCCAATTTCTGGTCAGGGTCCACATTTGGTAGACCGAACCTTGTGACGCCTTGCAGGAAAGTGGCTTGAATCTGTTTGATACCACAATGTACATTAGCCCGACTTGCTAATATTTTTAGCATCCCAGTCCTCTGCTGTGGTGATTCATCCATTGGTCAAATGGACTGCATTTTTTTATGCTTCCATTCATATTAGCCTATTACATCTTTCATCCTAATAAAATAACATCTTATTTTGCCATACGTAAATGTTACTAACAAAATAATATGCCACCAAGATGTATTTGCATTCCTGTTGTGTTCAAGACATATATAAAGCAGTTTCATTGTTTTTGTCCCTTACGAATTTTTCCGCGCCGCAATCTAATCGCGCATTTACCTGCCACGTTTTCATTTCTCTTCGCAGAAGTCGACGCCTGGCTGTAGGCGATGGCAAGAACTTCGATGGATGGAAGCCCTCGAAGCCCTGCACTTTGAGAGGGCGGCTGGGCCTGGAGCAGCCCCAAATTCGGCAACCCCAAACCCAGGGACTTCGACTTGGAGCAGGCGGTTCTTTCTTCATCCTTTTCTTTTGATCTGCCAGGGTTTTTCGTGGCAATACGAAGATGCGAGATAGCAATAAGCAACATTTTGCCCATATTCAATACTGAAGATGCGGATAGCAATAAGCAACATTTTGCCCATTTTCATGTGTTCTTGGTGATCGTTTTGTGCATCTTGCAGGCGTGGTACCATTTCCTTTTCTCCATCTAGCGAGCAAAGGCGAGGGCAAAGGCAGGGGCCCTTTCAAGCGAGGCCGAGTAGAGCAGGGGCAAGATAGGACCCTTTCAAGCGAGGCGAGAGGCGGGGTAGGGCAAGGCAGGACCCTTTCGAGCATTTTCGAGAAGAAGAATGAAGGGCGGTTTTGGAAAGCAATTTTGCGCCATTTGTTGCAAAAAGACCCAATTCAAGCAGAGTGTAAACGAAAAGGTGAAGCCGGAACCTGTAGAGGAGAGGCCACAAGACACCACAAAGAGAATGACACCACAAGACCACAGTGTCCCGCTTTTGCACCATCATATCCCTCGCTATGTAGAACCTGCGAGCTACATAACTAGGAGTGCCACATGTAGTATGCAACATACCATCCACCCCCCCCCAATTCAGCGCCAAAGCACTCGGACCAAAATCTAATACCTTTAAATCTCCCTTTGAATCCGGAAGCAAATTCTCCGGCGGATCCGTGGTATACTCCATGGCTATGGCATATCAAGCCTTTGCTAGCGTTGATGAGTTGTTGGAAATATTTCCTTGCCTCATCTTTTGCGCGCCTTTTTACGCTCCATAATTACATCAAAGAGTTCCCCTCCGGATGCATACTCCATAACTAGGTAAATTTTGGTCTTGCTTGCTAGCACCTCATAGAGCTTCGATAATGTTGGGATGTTCGAGCAACCTCATTGTAGAAATTTCCCTTTTTGATTTGCTTCACCATATGGGGAACGATGCTTTCCCTTTATCTAACACTTTGACGCCCACCGCTTCCCCTGTTTCTAGATTTGTGGCTAACCTCACCTTGGCATAAGTTCCGGTTCCTAATAACCGCCAAGCTCATACTTTCCAACTCTAGCAGGCGACAAATCATCCATCTCTAAAAGGCAATACAAAACCGGAGGACTAATGAAAAAGAACAGGGCTTAAAGCGTAATCCTTTGAAAAAATGAATTCCATAGATAGAACAAAGAGGGTTTACCCAATCTATCAAAATGAGAGCTAAATGAAGAGCGGCATCAATCGTGCTAAAATTCTGAATACTATATTGCTTGCGAGAGAACGTTGAAGGAAGAACCGTGGCGGTCGGGTTAAAAGTCTTTTGACACATGGTCGAGATCATTTGCCTAGGCCTAGCTAGTTGCCTAGTTTGAGAGATAGTAAAAGTGCATCCTCATTTCTTATTAGATATTTATTTCGCTTTGCAAAAGCTGATATTTTCAGTTTTAACTTAGGGTTTAAGGTTTGTTTAAAGGTATAATGGTGAAAGCCCCTTAATCACCTCCATAAAAGGGCTTTGGATATATGCCATCACACTAACACGGGTTTTATATTGTAGGCAGATTTTTCTCTGAGTCTCTGGATCTCATGTGGTTCATTTGGAATGTGCGAGAATATACCCAGATATCACAACAATCTTAGGAAGATTAGGCAACACTCAATATCTGCACTTTTTAACTAAGTTTGCATATGATATATACTATCCCCAAAAATCTACAGATATTTTGAGCTTTAAGGGAGATCAAATGCACACACAACACTAGCATTACTCAATTAACTTAGTCTTCACTTTATGTTATGTCTGAACATATCCGAGGAGGGGCAGGAGAAGGACATTTCTTACATCACTGGAAAAGATGATTAACTAGAAATGCATGTCATAAATTGCATAAGTCCAACTTGATTGAGGGTGGTTTAGTTAAAAAATTTCATTTTGAATTGCCCTTCATAATACTTGGGTCTCGAACTGACACCAAGCCAATAAAGAGAAATGTTCGCGCGATAAATTTCTTGTAAAAATAAATGATATAGTGGAGTCATATATCCAAAGATTCTTTTTTTACTAAGCCACCTCTCTAGACATCTTAGCGTTGTTCAAGTAAAGCAAATCCTTCAACGTCACCAATGCGGAGACTAAAGTTTAAACACACTCTTACAAAATCCATACTCCAAATCCAATTTGATTAGGAGAGATGCTTAACAAACTGCTGAAAATTTTTCTAGATAAATTCATTGGAAGTAGACTTGCGAGCAATAAGATCTACCAACATGCCATTAGAATATATTTCTATTGATGATATCCAAAAATTCTCTTTCTAATACATGTTCTATCCTAATAAAATAACGTCTCATTCCACTATACGTAAATGTTACTAAAAATAATATGACATTAGGATGTATTTCCATTCATGTTGTTTCATTAGATAGATGATATAGTTGATCCACATATCCAAGCATCATTTCCCTACTAACCTACCTCCACCATCTCCTAAACATCTTCACAATGTTCAGCTAAAGCGAATCCTTCAATGTTGCAAGTGAGAAAACTAAACTTTTAGTGCCCCTCCTACAAAAGTATAGTCCAAGTCCAATTTAGATGGGCTGACCCATCTAAATCCATTATCGATTGCTAAATAGGCTACAACAACTGCGACATCTCAGCCTTATACTAATATAGAACAATATTGAATATTCTTTATGGATCGAGATCCAACAAGCTGACGTAAATCTAGAAACTTTTTATATTTTACTGCATTGTTCATAGATCAATAACATTCTAAAAGTATCCTTTTAGTACATCTTTGATTCTAATAAAAGAACATAACATTACGACATATGTCGATTGAAGTTATTCTATTACATCTATTCCATATTTCATTCGGTCGATTGCATTTCAATTCACTATATATGAATACTACTAACAATAAATGTGCTAGAAAAGACTTGGTAGCAATAGGATCCACCAACATACCATTAAAATATATTCCTATTGATGACATCTAAAAAGTCCCTTGTTGATGTATCTTCCATCCTAATAAAATAATGTGGCATCTCACTATAGGTAAATATTACTAATAAGATAATATGATCGTTAGGATGTATTTCCATTTATGGTATTTCATTAAATAGATGATATAGTTGATTCATATATCCAAGCGTTCTTTGTTTAATAGGCTACCTCCACCAACTTCTGAACATCTTGACGATGTTCAACTAAAACGAATCCTTCAACGTCGTGAGTGGCAAAGAAACTATCAAGCTTGGAAGAAACTGAAGATGAACACAAGCCCAAGTCTTGACACGCAACTATCTGACAAGCAAACGATTAATATGGCATTATCTCCAAATTCTACCATTGTATGTAAAGATCAAACTCTGACGATGATTCTGGAAAATCCATGGGGATTGTGATTCGAAATTCAATCCCCATGGAACAAGACACAAAAGTTATAAATTATACACCTGCCACCTCATCTATATCCATTACCGCACGTGCCCATTGGCAAAATCAATTCAAGCACATGGAACAACGTTGCATACCTGTAGATCATCAATCTCTAGAATGGAATAAAATAGGCCAGCTGTGTCATATTGAACTTCTCAACACTGAAAGTTCAACTTTTGCCGTAATAACGGTCGTCGATTACTTCCACCTCTTGAGCAATTATTAGAGACGCTACAACAACTATATTCAATTCACAAATTTGCCACCAACTCACATGTCATCAATAATCTATTTTGCTTAACTGCATTGGATGTTAAAGGAGACTTTGTAAACTTGAAAACACCTTCAGCGTTTACGATCATGGATCGAACATATCACCGTCTTATCTGCAAATGACTCAAGCAGTACTTTGCATTGATAGCTACTGAAAGACAAATACCATCTACTTAGATTATGCAAGTTGCTACAACATTAAATATCATTAACCCATATGTCAAGAATTGCGGACAGTGAAGAAATTACGACTCACACCTATAACGCTCACACTCACAGAGCCAATAGCATCAAATAGAAACAAATAATGTCACAATCAAACCAAGAAATGCATCAATCTAGATGCGAAGTGGGCATAAACTAGTATTCATAAGTATCCTTGATCTTACATATGAGATACTTCAATATCCACTAATTTCCATATGGAACTCCAGGATGGCATCCACTTTACGAATATAATATGTCCCAAATAGACTGGTATCGAACGAGATTATTATACGAACCTCAATTCTTACTGTTAAATAGACTTTGCAATGAATACAATTCAAGAGTAGAAGAAGAACGCCTTAGTTACTTTGCAACAGAAAGGTACATGCATAACTCTTGACATAACATGAAGAAGGCTTTATTGATGACGAAGATGATGAAACAAGTCGTGGAATATTACCTGCTTCCTTTTTAGGATGTAAACGATGGTGCATTGTTCAAGTGGCTGATGCCCTTGCACTTACAAGAGTAAAGGAAGAACCAACCTTATTCATAACTATGACAACTAATCCAGCATGGCCAAAAATAAAGTCCAGACTAGCACCTGGACAAAATCCATCAGATATACCAATCATTGTTGTATGGTCATGCTACGAACGAGTCCAAAATACCGAGTCTATCATTCGTAGATGTTTAGATCCAATATCTTACATGATGCACACCATGCACAGTTACAACTAAAATAGCTATTAATTTTACGTATTTTAAGGAAGTGTAAAAGTCATATATCTATCAAAAATATGTGTTCAGAATATCCTGCCACTTTTATTACCACCAACAACAATCATCCAAGAAACCATCTCTTTAGAAATGATATTGAACAAGAGGTAGAACATTTTAATCCCTTGCTACCACATTGGAAAGAAAGAAAGAATGAATGATTTTTATCGTCCACAGAGACCAAAAATAGAATGTCAACATGTGTTCTCAATTGTAGAATGGGGCTCGCATGAAAACGACAAAAACCTCCCGATAGATAGGCTTCTCATTCATCTCAGCAGATTTTCTACAATGGTGGATAGTGGGTAGCCGCATACATGCGAACTACCCACGAAGAAAAATATAGGGAATGTCCAATTATACAACTTGGACCCCATGAAATACAATGCTAATAGATGTTTGGTTTGTGTACCTGCCGAAAGCTTATCACCGGGATTAAAAAAACCCCGCCCTTTCGGGTTTTCGAGGAAAAACCCTAGTGATAAGCCTTCGGCAAGGGGCTTGGACAAACGTAAGACTGAGAATTCACTCCCAAAACCCACGAATGGAGAAGTCGAAGCTGCTACCGCTTGCCAACCTGTACCTGCGCATCACCAACACTAGAACAAATGTGACAAAACAAACCTCCCAAAGTGGAGGGGCTGATCACGCGTGCCACACGACAACAAAACAAAAACCTCTTCAAATAGAGGGGCTGGTCACGCAGCGTGTCGGGCGACAAATACATTAAACAATTGGGGGGAGGGGGAGGGTTTCAAAGAATAGAGAATAAGGTACTGCTGAGAGAGAAGAGGAAGCGTCGATGAGACGTTGATGAAGAACCTCGCCTAATATAGTGATCTCCCAACCAGAGAAGGCATGCACCACATGCATGCATGCAAGACATGCATGCTCGCCCCCTCTAGAATTTCGATCCGAGGGCTCGGATCGATAGGATTCTAGAATGGGGCTCGCGATGAAAAACAACAAAACCTCCCGAATAGAAGAGAACTTCCTTATCAAAACGGAATCGAGGACGAAGGTCAAAGGAGTATGGCTGAAGAAGAGGCAAGGCCGAGAAAGGACATGCCACAACATGAAAGAAATGGCAAATTGGTCAATCCAAGCAGGGAGAAGCCCCTCCTCTGCATGGTTTCAAAGAATAGAGAATAAGGTACTGTTGAGAGAGAAGAGAAAGCGCCGATGGGACGTTGATGAAGAGCCTAATATAGTGATCTCCCAACCAGAGAAGGCATGCACCGCATGCAATGCAAGACATGCATGCTCGCCCCCTCTAGAATTTCGATCCGAGGGCTCGGATCGATGGGATTTAAGAAGACACTGAGTCGCACAACAATATCCTCACTCCAAGAAGTTGCCTAATCAATGGACACAAATAGAATGATGGAAAACATAATGGGGTATTCCGAGAAAAACTTGTAATTCTAAAAATGTAAGATTGCTAAATACTTGACGTGCAGTAGACACAAGGGAGGGATGACGTTAGGCGCATGGAAAGACTAATGTACCTCAAATTCTTCATCCACATGAATAGTCTTAATTGCATCCTCCACATTCAATGTGTTGGTCCATAACTGTTGTGGCTAGTATAACAAGTATAACAGAACATCCAGATGAAGCAACAGAGTCAAATGTAGACAATTGCCAGTTGGAAATTTCTTTCAAAAATCTCTCAACCACCTTTGTTATGCCTTCAGCTTGATCATCTACAAATAGCCTAACCAAATAAATGAAAATTTTAGGAAAAAATTGGAGAATGTAGGTGAAGGTAGCATGAATAAAATACTCTAGTAATAAAGTTGGTGAACATTGGAGCAGCATTACCACTTAGACATAATCAAGAGGTAAGAAACTTCATGTGCTTAAAAGTACTGGGTAGAAACTTTCATGTGCTTAAAAATATTTGCCTATTAATGGTCCATGTTCTGCCCTGCACATTAAGAGAAGGAGCTACAATTTTGAGAGAGAAGTTTAAACTCTAAAAAAGGAAGAAAAGTTGAGGCTCGAATACTGGAGATGCCACCATACATAGGCAGCTAGATCCATCTGATGGCCAAATCCATATGATGGGCAGCCAGATCCATCTGGTTGGGCATGGCTGGGTTGTTTCTGCAGACAAGGGGAGCCTCTAATCCGTGTGAGATGAATCCACGATATGGCAGGGGAAGACAGAAAACATTGAATCCAAGAGACCTGGAAATTAAAAGATCCTTAACAATTAGATCATATAGATAGATAGATAGATAGATAGATAGATAGATAGATAGTAGCTCAAACCTG
The DNA here is from genome assembly GCA_021234155.1 of Isoetes taiwanensis. Taxonomy (NCBI): domain Eukaryota; kingdom Viridiplantae; phylum Streptophyta; class Lycopodiopsida; order Isoetales; family Isoetaceae; genus Isoetes; species Isoetes taiwanensis. Next base: position 12,121,603 of record JAJEKV010000044.1, on the reverse strand, counting down.
AGAGGAATCTTCGTGAAGGTACTTCAATAACAATGATATTACTGAGCTTCTTGTAGCGAGCTTCATTAGCTACATACGAAATGGCCTGATCCAGAGCCTTATTTTGTCTCGTTTTGCTCCCTTTTTTACCACGAGACGAACAATCCAAGCTTTTCCAAGAAACAAACAAACCAGAAGCTCATTCTTGATAGCTTTTTCTGATTCAAGTTCAACCCCGCAAACCTCGATGAAAGCAACACCGCATCTCTGACCTCCTAATCTGCTTTCAGACACGAACCTTAAAAACAAGAGCTCAATCTTTGCATGTGTATTTGGGAAAAAATGATTTAATTAGTGAAGCCAAAAATATAAAATGCAAAACCATATCTAATATGCGATTTAAATGTGAGAATACAATGGGCACTTTAGATGTACTAATTGGTAGGTCTCGTGTAATACGCCCTTCAAATCATACGAAAACCCCAGGAAACCCCCTGTTATTATGTTAGATATTCATCCCATTCGTTTCAACTTCCTGATCATTTTCACCTGCACAGTTGGGATAAGTAACATAACATCAAATTCACTGCAACCTTGAAAAATCACCGTACCATGATATAAGTTTCTGATTTTATATGGCTGCTCATTGGGCACTATTTTTGCCTCAGGAAGCTATAGGTCTACATCCAACTATGTAGTCCAGACAACATGTCAAATTATTCAAACTCCATAGACTAAATATACATTGTATGATCTTTAAGAAATGATTAACTTTTATTTTTTATTTTATCTACATCATAAATTTAGCATTTGAACTCAATTATCTTTATACTGTTGGAATTCACTTTCAAGGAACAATCCAAAATCATGGGTATTGAAGGCAGATCAATTTCCATAATGGTTTGCTTCTTCCTGTATAAAAGCAAGAGGTTGAGTTAAGCGGCCAAAAACTGCAACCATTCTTTCTGCTATATTCTAATGCATCCCATACATCTCGCTAAGCATACTCCATTGTCCCAAAGTGCAGCTGAGACAAGGGATACAACTATATTCAATGGGCAAGCTGCTTCTTAGAATTTATTATTCTTGAGCCATGATCAGTCAGAGTTAAGGTATCATATCCTCTAATAGCTTCTCTCCATAGATAGCCTTATGAACAAAGACTGGTTACAGACAAATGTTGGCAGAAAGACAGAGGAGATTTGGCGCATGTTTTCTTTGTGATTCTTGGAGAGCAAGCAGATAAAATTTTTTTTTTTTTTTTTTTTTGAAGAATCAGATAAAATCTTGTGCTCCTGCTTAATGTATACTTTTGAAAACAGTAAAAAGAAAATGAAATAAAAGAAAATGTTTACCTATAAGGCATATTTCGGAGAAATTTTGAAAAACTTCCAATTTTAAAACGATTGATATATCAGTTAAATCCGTAGAACAAGATATAACACAGTTCCAAGAAATATATTACTTCCTTTTACACTATCCATTCCATGTGCTTATGCCAATGAGAACGTCTGAGGTTTTACCTTGCAACCAACCACTTGTCCCATCTCCTACCATTGTCAAGGCAAAAGAAAAGAATTTACAGGGAGGCAATACCTGTAAGCGGGAGGGTGTGAGGTTCTCCAAACTGCAATATTTGGAAACGAGAGATCATGAGGCTTTTCTTCTTGCCATTAAACGCCATTAGACGTTTCTGTTAAAAGATATTCGAAGAAGCCAAACAAAAATCCCAAGGATGACGTGGTTGTCCAAATAGACATTTTAGAATTGCATGAAATCGTGCATCTCAGGTTAAAAAAGCCTGTTAACTAAATAAAATAAAAGAATGGCAGACTCTTCCAAGGATCTGCAACCCAACTTTGCCTCTCCAATAATCTTCTCGGATTCTCAACAAGAAATCTCCTGACAAATTGTTGATTTGATAATATGGCAGATAAAATACATTATGTGTAAATTGGACACACTGTATAATCTGACCAACTTTTTTGTTATTGCGAGAATCTTTCTATTTTGTGTATAAAGGACTCTGACTCTGAAACCTGATAAGCAAAAGACTTTGGAAAGCCCATAAAGAATGTCCCGAAGTCTTTGGAAAGCTCATAGATAATGTCCCTTAAAACTTCAGTTACACTTATGTCATTACTCTCGCGTCTTTCACTAGACCCCTGTCTCCATCGAGTGTTTTTTGTCAAATGACATATTGTGTTAGGCATCAATTGAAGTTCGCGTTGAGAGAGTGCTGGGTGTTTGTAGCCATTAAGAAAGTATGTTGTTGCCATTGGGTGGTCTTCTATAGTATGGTCATTTCATAAGTCTGTCAACACTAAAATAAATCTTTAGAAGTCATGGAAGCATTTGTAGGATCCAGTTATTGAATGTGTCGACGGTGATATTCTTTGGAGATAAGAATGCTCTTTTTTCACAAAGCTCAGGGTTATTAAGTATGTGTTGATCATAGAGGAAGTTAATGGTGTCTTGGATGTCGGTAGTTATTTTGAATAGTGTTAGTGGGATGTTTTCAAGTAAGTTCCCTTCGCCAATGGCATCAACAAAACGTATGAGTTCTGTGTCAGCAACATTTCTTACAGGTTTACTAAGGCGCGACACGTGGAAATGGTTCCACAGAGGAGAAGATCTAATGGATGCATTTATTGTTGCGGTCTTTCCTACTTGTTTGACAATGGGTGCAGTCTAAAGTCCCCTGCTGCAATGAATAATTTACCTCCAAATGGTAAGTGTAGATTCATTAGTTTTTGAAGTATATCTACTGCCTCTATGACTGCTCTGTTTGCCATTGGGAATTCATCCCATATGATAGTTGTTGCTTTTTTGAGTAGTAGTGCTCTTGCACAATGTGGATCAAGTAGTGAATGCAAGTTAATATCATTTTCTACTACGGGTATTTGAAAGAGGAAATGTGCAGTTCTTCCACCAGGATATAATAATGATGCTAATGCTGTTGTTGCACATGGAAGGATTATTTGGCTCTATCCTCGTATATAAAGTGAGAATGCGTTGAGTATATATGTCTTTCTAGTACCTGCTTTATCGTAGATAAATAGTGGTTTGGATTGAAGTTTTTTGTGGAGCAGGTTTTGGATGTGATTGTAGACTTCTGTTTGATTTGTCTTCATCTTTTGGAGCATGATTGAACTTTTGGCAGAGTATTCGTCATGATATGGGAACTTTGCGTGTTCTTTTTGGGTTTCTCTACATGGTATATTGCAAATGGGTAAATGAAATGCTGCAGTGTTGGTTGCATGTTGCAATAAGATGTTGTTGATAGCAAGGAGGATTTCATTAGTTGCAATGGAATCATCTCCATAGTATTGATCAAGACAATCAGTTGTCATAATTGCAAAGCTGGTCCACCATTGAGTATCAAAGGTGTGAAGAGAAATCGAAGTTGTAATGGAGTTTGTAACATAATATTGCCTCTTCCATTGTTTTAATTAGTTCAGTTGCTGGTGCGATAAGGCCCATGGCTTGAGTTGTTTCTTGGTAGGTTGTGTATTGTGGCCATCATGTATTTTCAGATCTTCCCAAGAGCGTGCTGGTTTATGCAGAAGATGGTTCTTAGGTAGAATGGTTCTCTAAGTTTTAGAAGTAGCAGACATATTCTGTAGATCAATTGTTTCGTTGATCGCTTGTGCACAATGTTGCGTGTTGCACCTGAATATTATTGTTCAAGGTGAGCAGACGGTTGCAATCTAGTGTGGTTTATAGGTGATAAATGTGTAATGTTCGTTGTAGTCAATGTAAGTGATGGTGTCAAGCTCAGGGATAAGTGGACGTAAAAAGTATCTATCAACTGTGGAGATATAATTTTGCAAATTGCGTTCTATTTTGTCCTTTGAGATGTAGAGGAAAAAATCACACTGATGGATGTTTTTCAGTCATGTGTTATGACATGATCTTCCATCTTGCTTCCATGGATGATAGATAACGTGCAGAGATGTAATCTTGGATTTCGGTCGTTTGGTGTGGTTGATGTTTGTTAGCTTGGTCTGTGGATTGAGGTATCTTAGTAGATGTATTTTGTGTCATTGACGTAGATGCTTGGCTATCATTGATATGGAAGCGAGTAGTATCAAAGCCTTTATAGATATACCCGTAAAGATATACAAATATCTGGACTATTGAGCAATGTCCGCATATATATGACAATCCATTTCTTGTAGCAAGAATGGGATTTATGGGATGACATTAATGTCTGCTCGTCTTCTATATTGAACGTATCCTTTTTCATTAATGTATGTTGTTGGGTTTAATGGTTTTGAGTATTGATAACAACATCTGTTGTTATCTTTTAGGCATCGTTTTGTATGTCTGTAGATCATGTATTTTTCGACTTTGCGGACATGATCTGCTGCTTATTCGGCAGAAATAAGCTAGTCAATCTTTTAGGCATCGTTTTGTATGTCTGTAGATCATGTATTTTTTTGACTTTGCGGACATGATCTGCTGGTTATTCGGCAGAAATAAGCTAGTCAGATGCACCTCTAGTATGCAGGTAAATCCTAAACATCCTGTATATGGATCTAGCATTAGCAAACATGCATTTCACTCATTCTACAAGCAATTTATATACCTGTTCAGCTGGACAATGGTACAATGCTCACCACATTTCTCCACGCCCTGGGAATCAAAACACAACCAGGATGTTTGCACATCCTCGATGTCCCCAAGGACGGAGTAATTGCCAAGGTCTCGAACGAGGACGTACAACCACCAATGGGAACTATCATGATATGAAGAGATGTTACCCTAAACATATAAACATGCATAGAATAAGGTATAACATTCCACTAACACTCACCCATGCACGACAGGCCAAAACACTACTCGTAGCCTACTCCAATCCTTCTTTGGACCATATGTATCCACTTTAATAAAGGATCAAGGATGGCACACTCCCGTCATGGGTGGCGGATCCACCACGAAAGGGTATGCCCCGTGTAGAGCGTGGGGTCCACAAACAACACACGCCCACGATCCTCGTCGGACAACAAGTGTCTAATAGTCACGCATGTATGCAAAGCATGTGTCGAGAGAAAAAATCAAGCATTGCATACCACACAAAGACATGATCTTTGCACTTACATAATGTAGAACCTCATGTGCCAATCTCCCTACCAACCATCGTATCTTTGCGTCTAGGAACTCACTTTCGTCGACTCAATAGAACCCCTCGTGGACAAAGGCTCGACAAGATCACGAACACTGTCTCCTCACGCATGCCCTCTCGCACAACATGGTATAAAAGACCATGTGCACGCCACTCGTGATACGTGGCAATCTCCCTCGCATAATCTGCGGAACCAAGGCCGGAGGCCTAAAGCCGATGTCTAGCCTCAACCGGATGGGGACCCGAGCTTTCGCCCTCGATCCAGAAGCCCATCCTCTCAAAGGGACAAAGACACGTGCGAGATAGAAAGTCCCGCGACGTTACGGTACATAATGCCATGACGCTTCGCGGTCCTATCAAATGTCCATGCCTCATGATCTTTGCCCAATCTTCGTGCCGATGGGGCATAAGGCGTGGACAAGCCCATGTCTCCCCATGTGACCCTCCACACTAATGGGGTCCCGCTGCCCTTGTCTCCTAGTCACCTCGTCATTTGCGCTACATCGACCCAGACCTACCTGCGCCCCTGCCTCTGCGTGCGCCCGGTGGTCTACCTCTACCTCTACCCCCTGCCTCTACGGTGGCTGCCTCTACCTCGCGCGCCTCTACCTGCACCAGCCGCCATTAAGCCCTCATGTCCATCTGTACATCTGCCCGAAGGGGCATGTGAGGCTCAATCGGGGTCTCTGCGGCTATCCGGCTCACATTTGCCCGTGGCTTCGTCAAGTAGACCTATAAATGGCTCAAGGGTGCGAAATCGCGGAAGGCGATGTGCACCGAATGGAAGGCGATAAGTCTGGCGGCTTCTTCATGGCAGGCATTTGGGTGTACAAATCTTGGTGTGGGCCTCTTGTGAGCCTAGGATTGACTGGCTGGCGATGGTGTGCGGACTTAGCGTCGCGTCGAGCCTGCATCCCGAGCTGCGAAGGAAAGTAGCATCCAGTGCGGTTTAAGTGCCTGCGATCTTTCTTTGTCGACCTAGGCGCATCTCTGTTTTGCTGCACACGGCGTGAGAACCACCGAGCTTGCTTGTCTTTCCAGCCAGGATTTCAGGCATTGGGGACCCATCGCCGTGGCTAAAGCAAAGGTGGTGCAAGCGTGTATCAGCCATAGCGACCACCTTTTGGAAGTAAACTTGATATGGCGTTCCAATGCGCCCGTTGGAGGGTAGAAAGCCTGTCTCTGGAGTAGGATCTGTGCGGGCGTGGACTTTACCCCTGGGGCTCGCCAAGAAGGCCTTACGCACCGCCGAGGTCATTCCAGTGTTGAGGGATATCACGGACCCCACACTGCCCCATACAAAGGACCGGCTCGACCAAGGCCGAAACAAATGTGCCCGGTGGCCCTGGGCATACAACTCGCCTTGTGGTTGTTGTTACGCATGGCATATAGTGCTTTCAACTCGGCGTGACCAGAACCCCGATAGGCTGCATCCCAATGAGTGGTAGTTGAGAACTCAATCCCCAAGTACTTGTAGGTCGGAGCCACCTCTACCTCCCCGTCCCTGGTAAGGTGAATGTGGGAAGCCTTGGTCGACGGGATGATGCAACTAGAAGCACCCTAGTTTTGGCCAAGTTAACTCGCATGCGATTGAATTGGCAAAAGTGTCAAGAGCATCCAGTGTGACGTTGCATGTCCTTTGGAGTATAGGTTATGAGGTTGACATCGTCAGCATATATGAGTTGCCAGATTGTGTGATGCATGAGATGTGCGCCCGCACCTCCATGTTCAGAGAGACAATCTTCCAACTGATCAATGTATAGGCCAAAGAGTGTGGGGAAGAGGGGACAACCCTGACGCACTCCAATGCTACTGATCACTGGCTGTGCTGCCGATGTGATACGGCCTGAGCATGCCTCGTCTGAGCCTATATAATCGCATTTACGCAAGTCCGGGGTCCCATTTGCCGCAATCTGTCCCATAGCTTGTTGCGGGGTACTGTGTCGAACGCTTTTGCAAAATCCACGAAACAACAGTACAGGTTCTGCCGGTGATTCCTGCTATCTTCAATCAATGTGCGCAAAGTGAAGATATGATCAATGGTGGAATGTCTGGGCCGAAGCCCCTTTTGTGGTAAGCGCTTCGCACCTCGTTTCCCTGCCCATATTGTCACCATTTGCTCAAGGATGCCGATAACAGTTTTGCAAAGAGAGAGCTGACCATAATAGTACGGTAGTTGGCCGGGCATTGAGGGTCCCCTGCCTTGTATATGGGCACTACCCTACTAGTGGTCCATTGCGTAGGGAAGCCTTCTCGCAATGCTTTATTGAACAATGCCGTGAGGAGGCACCGGTGGAGGCCACCCATTTAGAAGTTACGCACCGCATGCCATCTAAATCTGATGCCTTCCCATTAGCTAGGCGCTGCAGGCCATGATGACATCCCCCTCTGTGATAACCGAGCCATGCCTATCCGTGGAGGGAGGGCGCCGCCCCGAGCGGGTCATCAACGGTATTGCAAGAATGCTTGTACCCATTGCTCCGGAGGTGATGTTCCCCGTGGGCTGGACATGCTTGCTCAAGACCCTTCTCCGAATGTCTGGGGTGCGGTCCGGGGAGACCAAACATCCATTCTTCGATGCTCGCGGAGGTATCCGGCCTTCTTGTCCTAGAGAAAGGAGCGGTATTGACCCGACGGCACGTGCGGGGGAGATGGGATCGATAATTTGCCTGAGTGTGCGTTTGAGCTCCCCGACACTCATCATCAAACCATCATTCTGGGGAAGGTGGTAGCTGAGGTTGGCCGTGGCGGCCTCTCCCAAAGCATCTTTCTGCAGCCGTCGAAGCGAGATGAGTCGGTGGCAGCATTGCTCCGAAGTGTGGGGAGTTGCGCCAGATCCGCCGATCATGCTCAAGTAGTTGGGCATAGGTCCCCCGTGACGGCCGTAGTCCAGCGGTATTTGGGGCACCGGCGGTGTGTTGAGGTAGTAGATGCGGGGAGCCTCCCAATGGAGATGCATGAGCAGGGGCGGTGGTCCGAATCTACTTCCTGCGTCCCCGAAGTGCCTCGCCCCGATGGAAAAATGAGTACCCAGTGCGATATCGTTCCTCCACCGGCCAGATAATCCACCACACCTTTGGAGCCGCCCCCTTGGTTCTCCCTGTCTACAAGTCGCGATGGGTCGAAGATGGCCATTGTGCCAACCCATTACAAATAACCGTGTCAAAGATACTACCCAAAGAACAAGCGCACGCCATAGCGCTTGAAATATGGCACGATCGCCCGATATCCTTGACCAAGCCACCTCTGCAAGGGGTTCAAGCGCAAGGCGTCCTCCGCCGGGGCTCAAATTTTGGAACACGCTTTCGGCTCTGTCGCGTGCATTAAAAGTCGCCAAGCAACATAACCCTACCCAACTGTTTGTGCTGTTGTATGTCATCATATAGATCGACATAGGGCTCCAATCGATCCACATCGAATGAGTGTTATAGAAGTTGCTCGGCATGTGGAAAGTAGCATCTTTGCTATGAGAAGAGTGTCACCACCGTCATCTTTTCGCACCCACAAATAGCGATTGTACACATGCATTTTGTGCAACGACCGAAAGTGCCTCAAAGGTTGCACCACGGTAGTAGCAGCCACCCCGCCATGCCCCCGCTTGCACAGGCACTCATTAAACACCGAAATGCGGATAGCACAGGAGGTCCGGTGAGTTCATTGCCCTGCGCGATGTTCCCATGTTTCCATGAGGAAAATCAGATCCATATCGGGCGCAATAGCATGGAGACTCTCGCCTTTCTGCGTGGGAAGCCCCGACAGGTTCAAGACACCATCCGGAGGCACGGTTCCTATTTGTTGGCATTGATGTGGACGCCGATGGTGCGCCCGGTTGGGGGGGCAGCGTAATCGCGAAATCGAGCAGCGGGCGGGGCGGGTGGGAGGTGCGGTGGAGGTGCGGCAGCAGCGGCCCGTTAGGAGCGTGGAGTGGCAGCAGCGGCGCATTGCCTCGGCAACCTCGGAGGGCGTCGGCCTGAAAATCGCGAAGCTTGCCCGGACAAGGCCTGCAGGCCCCCCCCTCGGCGGACATCCCCGACATGGGCCAGCCAGCTGCCCGTGGACTCCTGCTGCATCGGGGTGAGATCCAGGTCGACATACGTAGCGGTCCCCTGATTGCCTACTCGATGCGCGTAATAGCCTCACGCGACTCGCATAATCACCCCTTGTGAAGGTGACAACGCTAGCGGCCGATCGCCAGGTGTTGAGTCCCAAGGCGGCTTGCTCTAGCAATGTGTACCATAGTTGGGAATGACATTCGAGATAGGATCTCATCCTGGATGCTTTGGTGAGATCTTCTCCCGCCTCCTCCGAGAGTCCACGCACCACCACATTATGGCGCTTCTGGGGCGCTAATCCTGCGGGGCCACTAAGTCAAGGGGCAAGAAAGAGCCGTCCCAAAGCGGTGATGCCCGCTGGCCGGAGGTGTGTGGGCTGCTCCAGGGCGGTGTGGTGTGCAAGATGGAGGAGGTGGTGTCGGTCTGTCTGTTGGACGACCTGTGGGCTGTGGGGCACGTGCGCTTTGCTGTCCCTGTGTTGCAGCCTCTGCTGCCTGGAGTCGGGAGCCTAGCTCCCGTTGGAATCTCACGCTTGGCCAACTCATCATCGCAATGCCGCAGTGTTCATGGACCTCGGCATGGGAGGCCGCCTGGCGGGCAATGGTTGCTTTGAGCTCCCGGATCTCGATCTTGTGCCTCAACCCTATTCTAGGGGTTCTTAGCTCACCGGGGCGGGCTTCAACGATGGCTCCGGACGTTGTGTATCACTTGGCATACCCCTCGGCCGACTTGAGGAGGTGAAATAGTTGCCATCAGATCTTGCTCAACACCACGCTTGTTGCATGCCATAGTCTCCATGGTGGTGAGGAGGGAGTCCACGCGATCTCGCAAAAGTCGGCAAGGCCCCGCTATCCCTGTTGCCTCTCAAAGTGGGCCCAAAAAACCTCTTCTTCTACTTCTGCGTGCATGGTCTCCATCTCTGTAACTTCGTTGCCTTTCCGCTAAGCGTCTTTTTTGAGCACGTGGGATGCCGAGGATTGTATGTCTGTTTGTCAATCCCGCAATGGGTTTCTATTACTCTCGACCGTTCCTCCATTTGTTTCATGGTCCTCGTCAAGGCGTTTGTGCAGGCTTTGAGCAGCCTTCATCCATCTCCCCGAGTCAATCTAAGTAGATTGGGCCTTTGCCCGAACTTCCCTCCTCATGGAAGAGGTTTCTCCCTTGTCTTTGTTATCCGCGTAGGGGCCGTTTTGGGCGGCCCCCCTTGGGTTCTCAGGTGGGGGCTGGGGGAGGGATGTCTCCCCTCCAAATGGGGGTCCGGGCAAGGGGCTACAGAAGCGGCCATGAAGTTGTATGGTATGAGTGGGGGTTAAAGAGTTAGAGTGCTATGAAGAATTGAAAGAAATCTAAAAGCATAAACGATGCCGCCCTTGGGGGTTCAACCCCAATGGGGGAGGTTCGATTCCTCGGCTCTTGTCGGAAATATTTTAGTATGGGCTTGGTTTGAATGAGCTTTTTGGAATAAGCTGAAATGGGAAAAGAAGAACACAAGGCAAGATGAGAACGCCGGCTGTGATGCCGCTGTGATTTTGAGTGTTCCAGATTTGGAGTGACTTCTTGGCTGATGGGAAAAGAAGAACACAAGGCAAGATGAGAAGGCCATGTGATGCCGTGATTTTGAGTGTTCCAGGATTTGAGTGACTTATCATGGCGCCATGGGTCAGCCTTTGGTAGACTAGAAAGAAGGCTAGATAGAATGCAGGGGTAGGGGTAGGGGTAGAGAGATAGTGGAAAGAAAGGGGGAGAGGAAGAAGGTAAGAGAAGGCTAGAGAGAGAATGTGAGCAAAAGAGAGCTACAGAGAGAATGTGGGCAAGGAGCAAGAGCAAGAGCAAGAGCAAGAGCAAGAGCAAGAGCAAGAGCAAGCTTAGGAGAGAGAATGTGGGCAAGAGCAAGGCGCTTAGAGAGAGAATGTGGGCAAGAGCAAGGCTAGAGAGAGAATGTGGGCAAGAGCAAGGGCTTAGAGTGTAGGGGTAGGGGTAGGGGTAGGGGTAGGGATAGGGAGATAGTGGAAAGAAAGGGGGGAGAGGAAGAAGGTAAGAGAAGGCTAGAGAGAGAATGTGAGCAAAAGAGAGCTACAGAGAGAATGTGGGCAAGACGCAAGAGCAAGAGCAAGAGCAAGAGCAAGAGAGAATGTGAGCAAGAGCAAGGCGCTAGAGAGAGAATGTGAGCAAGAGCAAGGTGCTAGAGAGAGAATGTGGCAAGGGCAAGAGCAAGGCGCGAGAGAGAATGTGGGCAAGAGCAAGGCGCTAGAGAGAGAGAAAAAAAAAAAAGAGAATGTGGGCAAGAGCAAGGCTTAGAGAGAGAATGTGGGCAAGAGCAAGGCGCTAGAGAGAGAAAAAAAAACAAAAACTAGACCAAAGCACAAGAAGAATGTGGGCAAGAGCAAGGCGCTAGAGAGAGAGAAAAAAACAAAAACTAGACCAAAGCACTTTTGATTACCTTGTATATAACCGCATGTTAGAAAAAAATGATCATAGGGATTTTTCTTTTAACGGATAAAAAATAGACTTTATTTACTTTAGGAGAACAATACAAAGCCACATGGCAGGGGTGCACTCATCTGCGAATTTGATGATAGGGATGAAATAGTAAACGTGTGCCCGGTGTTGCCGGGATAATGTCCTAGCATGTGTTTTTACTTGACCTTAAACATTTATATATGCAACTTCCAACAATAACACATGTTGATACTTAGTTCCAACATTATTTGCAGGCCCTTGCTTCTCGTATTCATCCCTAACACATCCAGTTGCTTCTCCCGTTGGATGCAACTGTCCATAAATATGAGGATAATGCCTTGCAAGGAAGTACTCTGCGGCTAGAAGATGTTTGCATCGAGACAAAGGGCTTGGACAAGCACAATAAGATGCTTGCAAGAGAACTTGATACGGAAGCCCTGGAGTGGACTCCGACATTATCAAAAGTTCGATTCATTCGAGATCCTCTAATATAATGGCAGCTCAGCCTGAGTATCCATTTGCAGTTTTTGTTGGAAGGACACCCATCTTGTTACCACTTGTGTCTCTCAAAATCTTAGTGAAGAAGGTGAAGCATATCTAGGAAGGAAATTTGGATCTACAGCAAGCACATCTTCAATAGGAGGAGGGATAGAATTCACAACACAATGAATCGTCAAATTATAATTATGCAACCTCTGTAAAGACATAGCCTTCATCAGATGCGATAAGAGGTGGAGGAGGAAACAGGTCCTTGATCCTCTCAACATTTACATCATCATCACAACCTTCATCTTGTGTGTCTTCAAGCTCTGCATCTGGAGCAATCTCTACAAAAGCAAAGTCACTCAATGTTTCATCTGAGTCGTATACAGAATAATCAGTAGAGCTTGACCTAGCACCATAGCCTTCAAGATTCTAATCCATGCCAGAACACAAGCTCTTTCACAAATTTTGAAGATGGAGGACACAATAATTGCAAGAAATCAGTAGAAATAGAGAAATAATCGTGGACAAGAATCGAAAATAATTTCAGAGGCGTAGATGAACCATCCATCGTGTCACGGTGCAAAACGCGTGCACATCGAAGCGCGTGATAGATTAAGTTCGAGTGCACCTTAAAAAATGTGAAAGATTTAGAGTGGCCTCGAGAAACATGAGATGGATTTTTTAAGTTGAAAGCTAAGGAAACCTAGATGGGTTCTCTAAATTGATACCTACATAGGAGGCAAAGGAAACCTAGATGGGTTTTTAAATGGAAACCTAAAGAGGTTTTTTATCGACGGAAACCTAGGCTAGTTTATTTCAAGAAAACTCTAAATGGTCTCCAACCAATTAAGACCTAGACTAGGTTCTTGGAAGCTAGACTAGTTTAATGGAAACCTATATTAGTTTTACGGTAAACCTAGATTGGTTTTATGTGACCAACTATAGGTTTTCATCAAAAACCTCACTAGGTTTCAACGAAGTCCAACCCAGATCGGGCGTAGATGGTTCGGAACCATCGAGAAATATGTGCAACAACATTTTAAGCCTAATCAAAAGAAATAGAACACTTGATATAAGAATGCTAAATGTCTGTGTAATTGTATATGAGCTTAGATAAGATGAGCTTAGATAAGATAAGATAAGATAAGATAAGATAAGATAAGATAAGATAAGATAAGATAAGATAACATTTTTATGTCCACAGAGACCCCATGGGGACATGGGATGGTACGGGCCAAAGGGCTGAAGCCCAAACAGATTCTAGGGGACCAAGCCCCGTCACAGAACCAAGAAACATACAAGTGGACTTTTGCAAAGACCACTTCCGGTCAATATGCAGCCTTAAGCCAAAAACAGACGTAATTTTGACTTAAGCCTTAAGAATGGTTAAGCTTTATTAAAGCAAAAAAGTATACCACAATCTATAGCCAATAACAATTTCGTTTTGTCAATACCTTTAGGGGAGTTCAATAGAACACCCTAAGATTAAGAATATTTTGGGATTAATCCCATAGAACTCAGCATACTTGATATCGTAAATATATCTTCAGTGTCATCATGTCGTATAGCTTTTCCAACTTGAATACACGGGGTCTTTAGTGTACGGCCCCCCGGGGGAGCGCTGCCAGGAAAGGCTGCCTCGGGATGTTTCTTGGGGCTCGCCTCCTGGGGTTCGGACTCTCCCCTCTAATGAGGAGGCCTTGCAAGCTCCTGGTCTTGTTTGACTTGGGCAAGTGTGCCAGCTCGGCTGCCCAACAACAGGCTGCCCGGACCGTTCTACTGCAAACTATTTTATCTAAACCTTATCGAAAATTTTTGAAAGTTGGCCTGTATGTTGGCGATGACTTAGGAAGTGCACTGACAAAAAATCAGAATTTAATTCCGTACTATGCATTAATTACGAATTTACGAATGTCTTGCTACTGCAAAAGCAGCCCTTGACTTATAACTGCCACAACGGGAGGAGTACAGGTCCAAACTCCATTCCGTCAGTTCCCCTTGCTTCGCGTTCTCAACTGGATGTGATCGGCCATGTCCCAAGTGCAAAAGACCAAAACTCGGCACCCAAAACGCAAACCCTGCTAGAACCTGGCAACTCATAGGGTTTACGTTTCGAAGGCTCTATCCTTGTCAGATTCGACTAGGACCTTGCACCGTGTCTTGATGTAGAGGGGGGGTGTTGACGCCAGAGCACGGACCCTAAAAACCACCCGGAAGCAGCTTACCCCAAAAGTCCTCTCCCGAAGGCCCCCGGCGACGGGACGGCAACTTTCCCTCTCCAGGAACCGTGATCGCTCGCCAATGGACTCGGAGCGGTCGACATTGCCCTAGGGACCAAGTTTTTGTGGCGACCCCACCCCTTTCGAAGAAGCGCCAAACTATCTCATGTGCAACACACTTCGTAGTCAATTGGCCTAGGGTGGGTGGCGAATCTGAATACCGCAATGTAGGGCATTAAGTGTTTCTTCCTTTTGCAAACCGACCAGTGTAACTTGGTCCCTAAGGGTAATTTTGGCATTCGGACGATGTGGCGAAGTCGAATCGCCATTTCGGAACCTCTTAATGTCCGAACGACAAAACACTTTGGTTTCTACACCGTCGCCCGCAGGGGCGTCGGGTTTGATATGTTCTCGGGCCGGATGTTGGATTTTTGGACCTTCTCGAACTAGGGCCCTTGAACAAGGGATTCAACGGCCGGATAGGGGAACCGAGATCCCGGAGTGTGGTCTTTAGGCGTCGGCCCCGGGATTTGCCAGAAAGGTCAGCCGGATGTTTCTTGGGGCTCGCCTCCGGGGTTCGGACTCTCTCCCTCTAATGAGGAGGCCTTGCAAGCTCCTGGTCTTGTTTGACTTGGGCAAGTGTGCCGGCTTCATTTGCCCAACAACAAAGCTGCCGGGACCGTTCTCGCAAAACTATTTTATCTAAACCTTATCGAAAATTTTTGAAAGTTGGCCTGTATGTTGGCGATGACTTAGGAAGTGCACCGACAAAAATCAGAATTTAATTCCGTACTATGCATTAATTACTTAATTCACGAATGTCTTGCTCATGCAAAAAGCGACCCCTTGACTTATAAGCGCCACAACGGGAGGAGTACAGGTCCAAACTCCATTCCGTCCGGTTCCCTCTTGCTTCGGCGTTCTCAATCGGATGTGATCGGCCATGTCCCAAGTGCAAAGACCAAAACTTCGGCATCCAAAACGCAAACCCCCGCTAGAACCCGGCAACTCATGGGTTTACGCCAAGGCTCTATCCTTGTCGATTCGACTAGGACCTTGCACCGACCGTCTTGATGTAGAGGGGGTGTTGCCAGAGCACGGACCCTAAAACCACCCGAAGCAGCTTACCCCAAAAGTCCTCTCCGAAGGCCTCGGGCGACGCGACGGGCAACTTTCCTCTCCCGAACCGCGATCCGCCTCCGCCAATGGTTCGAACGTCGACATTGCCCTAGGGACCAAGTTTTGTGGCCGAAGCCCACCCCCTTCGGAAGAAGCCAAAACTATCTCATGTGCAACACACTCGTAGTCAATTGGCCTAGGAGGTGGGCTGAAATCGCAATGTAGGGCGTAAAGTGTTTCTTCCTTTTGCAAACCGGACCGCGGTAACTTGGTCCCTAAGGGTAATTTTGGCATTCCGGACGATGTGGCTAAGTCGATCGCCATTTGAGCCTCCATGAATGTCCGAACGACAAAACACTTTGGTTTCTACAACACGCGCATGGGGCGCCAAGGGTTTGATATGTTCTCGGGGCCGGATGTTGGATTTTTTGGACCTTTCGAACTAGGACCCTTGAACAAAGGATTCAACGGTCGGATAGGGGAACGAGATCGGGAGTGTGGTCTTTAGCGCACGGCCCCGTGGGAGCAAAGAAAGGTCGCCTCGGGATGTTTCTTGGGGCTCGCCTCCGGGGTTGGACTCTCCCTCTAATGAGGAGGCCTTGCAAACTCTTGGCCTTGTTTGACTTGGGCAAGTGTGCCGGCTTTACTGCCCAACAACAATGCTGCTCGGGACCGTTCTAATGCAAACTCTTTGATCTAAACCTTAAGAAAATTTTGAAAGTTGCCCTATATGTTGGCGATGACTTAGGAAGCCGGTGACAAAAAAATCATAATTTAATTTAGGTACTATGCATTAATTACGAATTTATGAATGTCTTGCTACTGCAAAAGCGCCCTTTACTTCTAACCGCCACAACGGGAGGAGTATAGATCCAAACTCGATTCCGCCGGTTCCCCTTGCCCGGCGTTCTCAATGCATCTTATCGGCTAAGGCCCAAGTGCAAAAGACCAAAACTTCGGCACCCAAAATGCAAACCACGCTAGAACACGGCAACTCATAGGATTTACGTTTGAGGCTCTATCCTTGTCGATCGACTAGGACCTTGCAGTGTCTTGATGTAGAGGGGGTGTTGGCCTTGAAGCACGGACCCTAAAACCACCCCGGGCGATTTACCCCAAAAGTCCTCTCCCAAATGCCTGGCGGCGACGACGGGCAACTTCCCTCTCCCGGAACCATGATCATCTCTCGCCAATGGACTCAAAACGTCGACATTGCCTTAGGGACCAAGTTTTGTGGTCGAAGCCCACCCTTCTCAAGAAGCGCCAAACTATCTCATGTGCAACACACTCGTAGTCAATTGGCCTAGGAGGTGGGCTGCTTTGAATACTACAATGTAGGGCGTAAGTGTTTCTTTCTTTTGCAAACCGACCGTCTAACTTGGTCCCTAGGGTAATTTTGGCATTCCAGGACGATGTGGCTTAAGTCGAATCGCCATTTGAACCTCCTAATGTCCGAACGACAAAACACTTTGGTTTCTCTACTGTCGCCCCATGGGGCGCTTCAGCGGTTTGATATGTACTCCGGACGGATGTTGGATTTTTGGACCTTTCGAACTAGGGCCCTTGAACAAAGGGATTCAACGGTAGGATAGGGGAACCGAGATCGGGAGTGTGGTCTTTAGCGTCACGACCCCGGTATTTGCCGAGAAAGAAAGGTGCCTCGGGATGTTTCTTGGGGCTCGCCTCACGGGGTTGGACTCTCCCTCTAATGAGGAGGCCTTGCAAGCTCCTCGGCCTTGTTTGACTTGGGCAAGTGTGCCCGGCTCGGCCCAACAACAAAGCTGCAGGACCGTTCTAATGCAAACTCTTTGATCTAAACCTTAACCGAAAATTTTGAAAGTTGGCCTATATGTTGGCGATGACTTAGGAAGCCAGCTGACAAAAAATCATAATTTAATTTCGTACTATGCATTAATTACGAATTTATGAATGTCTTACTCTCGCGCAAAGGCGCCCTTTACTTCTAAGCGCCTAGCGGGAGGAGTATAGATCCAAATTCGATTCCGTCAGTTCCCCTTGCTTCGCGTTCTCAACTGCATCTTATCGGCTAAGGCTCAAGTGCAAAAGACCAAAACTCGGCACCCAAAATGCAAACCCTGCTAGAACCTGGCAACTCATAGGGTTTACATTTCGGAGGCTCTATCCTTGTCGATTCGACTAGGACCTTGCGCGTGTGTTTTTGATGTAGAGGGGGTGTTGACGCGAGCACGGACCCTAAAACCACCGGAAGCAGACTTATCCCGAAAGTCCTCTCCCGAAGGCCACTGGCGGCGGACGGGACGCTTTCCCTCTCCGGAACCATGATCATCTCCAATGGACTCAAAACGTCGACATTGCCCTAGGGACCAAGTTTTGTGGCGAAGCCCACCCCTTCGAAGAAGCGCCAAACTATCTCATGTGCAACACACTTTCGTAGTCAATTTGGCCTAGGAGGTGGGTCAGCGAACATCGCAATGTAGGGCAAAAGTGTTTCTTTCTTTGCAAAACTGACCATGTGACTTGGTCTCTAGGGTAATTTTGGCATTAGGACGATGTGGCGAAGTCGAATCGCCATTTCAGAACCTCATAATGTCCGAACGACAAAACACTTTGGTTTCTACTTGCCGCCCGCAGGGGCGGCAGCGGTTTGATATGTTCTCCCGGACGGATGTTGGATTTTTTGGACCTTCTCGAACTAGGGCCCTTGAACAAAGGGATTCAGCGGCCGGATAGGGGAGCAAGAGATCGGGAGTGTGGTCTTTAGCGTCTGACCCCGTGAGTGCCGGAAAGAGCGCCTCGGGATGTTTCTTGGGGCTCGCCTCACGGGGTTCGGACTCTCCCTCTAATGAGGAGGCCTTGCAAGCTCCTGGTCTTGTTTGACTTGGGCAAGTGTGCGGCTTTCATTTGCCCAACAACAGTGTGCCGGGACCGTTCATCGCAAACTCTTTGATCTAAACCTTAACCGAAAATTTTGAAAGTTGGCCTACATTGGCGTGCGGTACAGCGGCATGTCGGCAAAAGCCACGCTATTTGGATGCCCACGCCAGTCCGCAGGCGGCGTTAAACGGCGTTTTGTGCGTGCACGACATGCACTTACCCGGGTGGCGCCCGACATCATGCCCGCGGGCATGGTGGACGCGTCGGCTACGTGTTAAACGGCGCCGGCGCCGTGTTCTCGATGATTCGACGTCGTTCAACGACCTCTGGACGTCGTTGAAGGTCGACTATCCCTTGTAGTGAAACCAAGGAGCAAGAAACCCGGTTACCTGCAGTAGAACCAAAGGACAGTTAGCCTTAATCAGGGTAAGAGCCTAAGCTACTAGCAGGTAAGCTATAGGTTTCTTGAGCTTAACGCCCTTCACCTCATTTGCAATCCAAACCACAATAGAGAGAGCACACATGCAATTCAAATTATGTGCAAAAAATACCAAGGACCTCTGCCCTAGTTAAATAACTTGCATACATCCTCTACTTTAAGCATGCATGCTAAAGAAACCTCTAGCTATGCTAACTCTGCCAAAATAGTAAGTTAATTAAAGCATAATGTGCGAATATCGTTATTGCAAAACCCTATATAGTAGCAGTATTATTTTTGAGAATTTATCGTTGTGAACACTCATAAACCAGCATAAGCAACGTTACTTTGGACCTCTGAAATAAGCATAATAAGCAGACAAGCATGTTCCTCTGCTTAATCAACCACATAGCACATCTAAGTCAACATATACTATATTGCTATTGCACAACCCTATAGGTTAACAATAATATTTCAGGGAATAATATGTCAGTTTAACTAAAGTATTCTTGCACTTAGACAGATTCTATTTAAGACTGTGACCAAATAGCATGCATGGCCCTATTTCATGCCTACCTGCCATATGCCTTTAGTCAAGTATCTGTCTGTGCAACTTAACCCATGCAGAAATATGGTGCATTCTTAATCTGTGATCCAGCGTAAAAAAGCATATATATAGCCTGTGAACAGAATTAGGATAATACGATTCCATGCCTTGAAAGTAATTCGTATGAAGGTATTGAAATCAGATATGCAATATAAGCACAAATCTAAATTCGATTATTATTGCAATGCACATAACCCTGGTCTTTATCAGATTTCCTGGTTATAGCAGAGTCAAACTACGCAAACACTCTATATGAGTTGCAATCTTCAAGCATCAAATACTCATCATGTTAATAATTAGAATCAGATCAGCTAAGTAACTTACAAACTGCAGTAGCATGCATATTCAGATAACAAATCATAGCTAAGCCAATGCAATAGCAAAATGAAAGATAGGAACATAATGAAATGGACAAATGGATTATGAGCTATCTGCATGTGTGGACAAGTGATCAATAAAAATTATTCAGACCTGAGAGGAGCTTGTTGCGTGCATCAATGCCTCCAACCATGCCACTTTGTAGAGACCGTCATTTCCACTAGCACCATAAATATCGTGTTTATCCCAGCGAAATTGCATCTGATTGCACAGTATTAATACACTTTTCTTGTTACTGTTGCCTTCATTCTTTCACTCATTATAAGATTGCTTGTAGCAGGTGCTGAATGATCATCTCAAAATTTACCCTGGTCATTCTCATCACAGATTTAAAGCCCTGATGTAGCAAATCTTTTACGGAGCTGAGATAATTTTTCTTCCTATAATCTCTTGATAGCTCATCTGTAATTCTCTTCCTGTCATAGGTCGCATGCCTAACATCGAATGCCCTCAGCCATCAGCTATTACAACCAAACAAATAATGCAGAGGTCAAAATCTTGAGTAGAATATGAGATCTATTGTCTCTTCATCAGATCGGCTGCATGCCTTACATGAAACTACCCTAATTAGGGTTCTTTCAACCCATATAACTAAATCTGAGCGTCCTAGTTAAGGTTTTTATGACAAATCAATATTAGACCATTTTCTGAGCTATGTATAAATTTTGCAACCCTAATCTTTGCTAGATCAGAGCCATACCTTTCATCTATGGTTGAGAATCAATCCATGAATCTGTAGCCAGCCAGATGTCTGGTCGTTCATCATGTCTATTCGTGCAGTGCAGTTCAAGAATTAGGTTTTAAATACGCTTTACCTTAGTATTTTCCATTATAACGCCACGACTTCCAGCCAAGGTAGAAATAATACCTTTTCATAAAAAATTTAGAAAAACATATGGCAATAAGACCTATGCAAATACTAATTTTGAGCATAGACCACCTTGTGCCTTGGGTAATGTATCGTGCACATGCATATCTTCCACATCATAACAGTCCAAATGCTGAACATATCTGGCAAAAGCTCCATATTTTGAACCTAATGACCACATGCCCTTTGCATAATTTGAGCCGTAAATATTAAATGAACATAAAGCTTTGCGTATCATGACCACAAACCCACAGTAGTGAAAATCATTAGAAACTCCATATCTTGCAAAAGCTTCAAATGCCGAACATAACTGGCGAAAGCTCCGTATTTTGAACCTTATGCCCACAGGACCTTTGCATAATTTGAACTTGCACCATGTGCAAATACATATAATTACTCATAATAAAAAAAGCCTACCTCCTTCCGTAGATGGAGGGCCCCTTATAACATTTCTCAGACAATATCGAGGAAGCAATATAGCCTGATAATAGCAAGAAGGGGAGTAGGGCCTTGTTGCTACAAGGGCCCTACTCCACCTATGTTTTATAGAATCAATTACTCTCAGTAAACAACACTTATGTCTATAGAGTCAACTATTCTCAATCTCAGCTAAGTAAGAATTTGAGTGAAAAATAGACATAATGCATAATTTAAGGGAGGAATACCTTCAAAGCTTGCATGCATGGTCTGCGATAGCCCAATGGCAATTCATAGATTTCATAAGCCCAATGGCAATTCATTGATTTCATAAGCACAATGGCAAAGTAAGACTGATAATCCCATGGCAAAATGCCTCGATCAAACTATTAAAGTTTACTGCAGCATCGTAAGCATAAGAATAACCATATATATGAGAGACTCACCTTCAAGGCCAGCCTGTAGATATCAGTCCAAATCTCCCTTGGAGGTAAGCATGTATGAGCCGTAGCTATCAATCCAAATGTTAGCTGAAAGCCATCAAAATTTTCATTATAAACCAAGATACAATGTTAGCTGAAAGTCAACAAAATTTTCAGAGTATTATATTCAAAAAAGCCCAATGGCATCTTTTCAAAGAGACCAATGGCATTTTCCAGCCTACACCGTGGATTTTCCAGCCTATGCATTATTTGTATCATAATCATCGTTTCCAGACTATGTCAGTTCCTATAAATATCCAGAATGTATTAGTAAGAAATTATAAACACCTGTATTTTAACCATTTTAAGGCCCTTAGTATAACTAGAGAACTGAGTTAAAGAAAAAAAACCTTTTAAAAATCTGTTCCACGGACTTTTTACCTTCCATGGACTTTTGCAAAGACCACTTAGGTCAATAAGCGACCTTAAGCCAAAAGCAGGTGTAATTTTGACTTAAGCCTTAAGAATGGTTAAGCTTTATTAAAGCAAAAACATATACCACAATCTATAGCCAATAACAATTTCGTTTTGTCAATCATATTAAAATTTTGTCCAATACATCATATTTACCTTTAGGGGAGTTCAATAGAACACCCTAAGATTAAGAATATTTTGGGATTAATCCCATAGAACTCAGCATACTTGATATCGTAAATATATCTTCAGTGTCATCATGTCATATAGCTTTTCCAACTTGAATACATGGGAAAACAAACCAAGGAGCAAGAAACCCGGTTACCTTCAGTAGAACCAAAGGACAGTTAGCCTTAATCAGGGTAAGAGCCTAAGCTACTAGCAGGTAAGCTATAGGTTTCTTGAGCTTAACGCCCTTCACCTCATTTGCAATCCAAACCACAATAGAGAGAGCACACATGCAATTGAAATTATGTGCAAAAAATACCAAGGACCTCTGCCCTAGTTAAATAACTTGCATACATCCTCTACTTTAAGCATGCATGCTAAAGAAACCTCTAGCTATGCTAAATCTGCCAAAATAGTAAGTTAATTAAAGCATAATGTGCGAATATCGTTATTGCAAAACTCTATATAGTAGCAGTATTATTTTTGAGAATTTATCATTGTGAACACTCATAAACCAGCATAAGCAACGTTACTTTGGACCTCTGAAATAAGCATAATAAGCAGACAAGCATGTTCCTCTGCTTAATCAACCACATAGCGCATCTAAGTCAACATATACTATATTGCTATTGCACAACCCTATAGGTTAACAATAATATTGCAGGGAATAATATGTCAGTTTAACTAAAGTATTCTTGCACTTAGGCAGATTCTATTTAAGACCGTGACCAAATAGCATGCATGGCCCTATTTCATGCCTACCTGTCGAAGAGCATTTTGGTGTTTGGTTTTTGAGGTGTCAGAGGAATCTTTTTGTTGGATGCTTGACGGCCTATGTACATTTTGTTATCTCATTATCACGGGTTATCGTCAGATATTTGATTGTTTTCTCTGTTTTGATAGTATGCTGCCTGCACCCTTGTGCCTGTATTGCTAAAGGAATTGTGTTAGTTTGCATATGCATGTATGCATAGCACATTTTTAGTATATATTGACAGAGTTGAATATTACATTTAAGTTATTATTTTGGTAATAGAGTCATATCTTTTAGAAGTGATTTTGTTTAGCAGGCTTGCCTAATCCCCCCTACAATAATCCTTGAGTTTCTAGCCTATCCACGTGTCTAATAGCTCAACCACAAATTGATGTGGCTAAAACTTGGCCGTTAGATTTTTTATTTTTGGATCACGCCACTGAGAAAATTAGAAATCCCCTGAAATTACTCTTTCGTGGCCTCGCTTCTCAGCTACCAAACTCGGTGAGTTTCCTTGTCACCTTCTAAATCCTCATATTCAACATTCGTTTGACTTAGTTTCTGTCACTTCACGATAAAACAAAGTATCAATCTTTGCATTCAAATAAGCATTTCTCCTCCATTTTTTTCGTGAACCCTGGAAGGGTGTTTTTTATCTTTAGAAGGCTGGATCATCAAAATGCATCTTTTCTTTTCTGTTTCGGGTCTCATTCAAAGAGCCTTGGTAAGAAGAGGGCAATTTGTGATTGCGTGCAAACATCAATTTACACGAGGACATGCACTTTGTCGGTGTTTAGTGGAGCAAATTCATTTCTAAGCATGCAAGGACGAGGAATAACATTGGTATGAAGCTTTGTCCTCTCTTCTATATGCTGCTAGCATGGTCTGAAGCGCAGTACAAACGGATCAACCATAGACATCTATAACCTGGAGGCTATGTCTCATAATATGTTGTCCTTATAGTACTCTAGGTACAAAACTCATTACTGATATAAGGTTTGAAGAACCACAAATTTTTGGAGCATGAGGAATACTCTGCAGAGGAATTTCATGTATGATTGACGTTGACATAACATGTGAACAAAATTTTTTCATGGCATATGTCAAATCACTTAGCACATTTGTAGATTTTGGCTAATTCTATGAAAGTGGCGGTGAATGGAGAATCTATTCCACATGGATAATATTGTGGTAACATCTGAAAAGAGCAGCCATTGAGATACTCTCTTCCTGTGTAGCAGATGCAGAGGAGTCGATTCTAGTTCCATCTCCATACTACTGGGTGAGTTTTATTTTCTATATTTTCAATAATATGCAAAAAATGGCATTGGTTTTGTTTATGTGTGCAGTTTTGAAAGACATATTAAATGGCATAGCGGAGTTAATGTGGTCGTTGTGCCTTCCCACATCAATAATGGTTCTGTAGTGATAGAGACGATTTTGAAGTAGCATTTGATCAGACAAAGAGTCAGGGAGAAAAGTAAGGGCTGATCTCATATCTTCACATCAAATCCAATAGGGAATGTGCTTGGAATAGATACATGAACTATGTTATTGGATTTGCAAGAGAAAAATAGATACATGTCATTTTTTATGAAATTCATGATGGTTCAGTTTTTTCAGCACCAAGATATGTAAGTTTAAGGGACATTATCTATGGGCTTTCCTAAGACTTTTGCGTAACAAGTTTCAGAGTCGAACACCTGTATACACAAAATAGAAAGTTTCCTGCAATAACAAAAAAGCTAGTTAGATTATAAAGTGTGTCTGACTTACATGCAATGTGTTTTATCTGCCATATTATCAAATCAACAGTTTGTGAGGAGATTGCTTGTTGAGAATTCGAGAAGATTACTGGAGAGGCAAAGTTAAGTTGTCAGATCCTGAGAAGAGTCTGCTATTCTTTTATTTTATTTAGTTAGCAGGCTTGCCTAACCTGAGGTGCACGATTTCGTGCAATTCTAAGATGTCCACGTGGACACCCACGTCACCCTTGGAATTTTTGTTTGGCTTCTTCTAACATCATTCAATAGCAACGTCTAATGACATCTAAGGGCAAGAAGAAAAGTCAGGATGATCTCTTGGCATTTTGTTGCCGGAGAACCTCACACCCTCGCGTTTATAGGTTACTTCTAAATTTTTTTCGTGGCATATGTCAAATCTTATTCTATTCTATGGAAGTGGTAGTGAATGGAGACAATCCATTCCACATGGATAATTTTGTGATAACATCAGAAAAGAGCAACCATTGAGATATTCTCTTCCTGTGTAGTAGATGCAGAGGAGATGACTCTTGTTCCATCTCCATACTACTGGGTGAATCTTATTTTCTAACTTTTCAATAATATGCAAATACTGCTTTTGGCTAATGGAACTGGTTTTGTTTATGCGTGCAGTTTTGAAAGATATATTAAATGGCATAGCGGAGTTACTCTCATCGTTGTGCCTTTCCACATCAATAATGGTTCTCAGGGATGGCTTTGAACCAACATTTGATCAGATAAAAAGTCAGGGAGAAAAGTAAGGACTGATCTCATATCTTCACTATCCGGGAATGTACTTGGAATGGATACGATACATGTCATTTTTTATGGTTCAGTTTTTTCAGCCAACAAGTTCATCACTGTGAAATTACTTACAAATGAATCACAACACAATGAAATCATTCATCCAATATCTTGAGTAGACTTCTTTCATCAACCAGATGATCGACCTTGGACAATCCATAGATGACAACTTCCACTGCAATCAGCCTATTCAACAACATTCAACAATTGTCTAGAACTGACACTTAATAAAATAGTTCTCGACTTACGAACATAAGTCTTTGCACATCGACAACAATGCACAGCTCTCACACATGTCCGAAGAAAAGAGGACGTACTGATCCTTCTAAACACCAACAATACAGCACAAAGTACAACAAATGTTATTCACAAAGAACTCTTACCATAAATCAGGTTGTGTGACGCACCAATAGTCGTATCTGGGTCCAATTCCCAGAGCTAAGATGAACATTCAAAAACAAGAAAAAAAAAGATCTCCACTTAAACAGCGCTAAATTCTTGTATATTATATGATACTTAAATATTATTGATTATCTGTAGAAACATGATCTATATAAATGCAGGTGCAAATTAACATAACCTCGTACATTTCCTCTATTTATAGACATAACCTCCTTGTATATTTCCTCCCTTTATAGACCACCTTGCATATCGTAAGATTTAGAAGATTTAAAAGCAACTTTTGAGAGAGTCTACACTAAAATATCCATTTAATTTTTCTCCAGCACCGTGTTAGCCCCTTTTCCTGGCCTGTAGGATTTTCGCCCATAAGGTCAAGACTCAACCCACAACTTGCAAATGACTTTTCACCAATTGTGATTGTATACAAAATAAGTTGCCCTAGATACTTATTTTAACAAATTCACAGAATGCAAGTCGCTGCTAAACATATCCCATATCCATGAGCTGCTCTACAAAATGAACGCACATATCCATGAGCTGCTCTACAAAATGAAGAACGCACGCCAACATTTCCAATGACTACATTTCAATGACTATCCATCACAATCAGGCACTGCATAGACATCCCCTGCGTGATCAACATCTGAACATCAATTAATTATTGATGAAACAGCGCTACACTCAGAAAGTCTCCCCTACATTATTTACTCCAGCACTGTAAGCCCATGTAAATGTATACAATCCAGCACTGCAAGCAAGTGTAAATTATACAACTCACTTTTAATCAGGTGAGGATAACCAGATTGACAACACATGGCTCATCCCCATAACAGTCATCATCAAAAGTGTGTATTAGTATTCAATGGTATATACCATAATAATATAGGGCTCTGGGGCCAGCCAATGGCTTCCATGGTGAATTTCCACCACCTGCAAAGATTTCTAATTCACAATTTACTGCAACGCATAAGATCATTCACATGCCAACTTAGTATCAAAGCTGCTAAGGCAGATTGCAAATGCCTGGAATGCTGAGAGAGGGTACCGATAATCCATGGTGAACATATCTTTGCCAATCTTCCCAAATTGCAACAACACTTTATCCTGTTCACTTTGAGGCAATGGCTGAGAAGGATCACTTGCTGCAACAAGCTGAAAATTCTTTACAGAGGCGACAGTTACTCGTCCACGAAAATTTAGACACCAACACTGCAATTGTTCATGCCACCTAGGAGACTTGTTTTTTAATACTAATGGTTCATCTTTCATAAACCCACTGCCAACATGCTCACATTCTACGTTACCAAAATCAGCACTAGATGGACTAGGCTTTGGAGAAGGTATATAAATGGATAGATCTTCCATAGAACTAGCCAACTCAGTTGGCGTAGATCCAATGCCCCTAGTTTCCATTGATGATGCACCTATTGTATGCAAAGTACATTGCATACGCCTGGGCCCACGGGTACCAAGTACATTTAGTTCATACGATATGTGGGCAACATTATAGCTACCAGCAGGAACTCGAGGAGAAACCTGTTTGGAAGCTACACGCCGACCTGCCCGATTGGTAGATGCCACTGCACCACAATGTGGTGGTTGGCTATCATATATTGCAAATTTGGTCCCCAAGAAATTGGACCTGCAATTATACAAGAATCTACCTCATCATCTGTAAAAACATGGAACTGCAAAAACATTATCAACTCACCGCAATTTACCAACATATGTGTTACTACCACGTGACATGTCATCGGCATCAAGAGAAATAATATAATCTGTACTAGTAGCCCGTCTAAACTTCCGAGCAGCCAGGAGAAACTTCCCATTGTCATTTATTGCTGCATGCAGAAAGAAATTGTGAAAATGGCAACAGGATAAAAATAAATCACAAGCAGAGGGTAAGACTCACTTAGCAAATAGCACTTTAACTCAGTAGGATTTCAAACTAACAAACCTACCGAAGACTACCCTACAAAAATCAGGGTTACAAAAAAAAAGCACAGTTGAGGCATGATCTCCCAAAGATTGATCAGTTGAAATAACTTCTGCAGCTACCGTTTGTCATCATGCATTTCTAATGTACTTTGCAAGTATTTCAAGCAATTTACTCAGCTTGCCAATAAACCATTTCAGCATTCTAATGGTAGTACAATATATGCTCAGGCTTGGCAAACGATGTATGAGATAGTTTTACTTTACAGTCAAATGTGAAACTAATCGATCTAAGCTTTTCCATGATAAGTTCCTAAAAAGCATTAGAACAGCTGGAATTATCAATAATGCAAAACTTTACTTGGTGCAAGGCCTAAGTATAGGCGATAGGTTGATGTTGTCCTATCCCGCTTGATATAGCACTGTACTGTATTGTCCTTCAATCCAGGCTGTTACCAAAACATAAATTTCAACATCAGCAATATTCCATCACACCACTAATTGGAGACATAAGAAATAGCTGGATTTAAACGCATTGGACGTAATGGAAATAAATTTTATCTGCCTAATTCCAAATAGAAAAAATGCTTACAAGTGAAAAAAATATTTCACAACATAAATGCACCTGCTTTAGGGAGATAGGAAACGTAAGCTTCCCAGATATCTCAGGTGGCTTGACAAGTTCCTTGGTTATTTCCCTCCAAGTGCTGCAAACTGCAGCACATGCAACAACATGTTTGCGAGCTGGCCATAAAACCTCGCTTGATTCCACCCGTTGGATAATATCTCTGAGTAGTTCCGGTGGCATGTTTGCCCAGCAGCTCTGTTGCAATACTTCACATTTTTGAGGAACCTCACCCAAAACTACATTGTGCGACTTTGACCTCTGATGATGAGTTAGCTTTGCCTCAAAGCTTCTTCTAGAAATGTTACCAATCCCTCCCTTCATCTCTTGTATATCCCGGATGAAATTTTTGAGTGACATGTTTAAAGATTTGGCAACGAACTCTGTGCCGCATAAGATAAGTTGCTTCTTACAAAAGCCAAGGCCTCGCCTTGAAGACGGGGCCTCAATGCAGCTACAAGCGGGCTTGATTCAACATGGCATTATCCGGGAGGAAACCATGATTTCTTACCCAAACCGTCCCTAGTCGGCGAAATCCAAATCACCTGCTAAACAAATCTTCAAATCTATGAATCCTAAACCGCGTATCCACAAAACAAGCCAACATTTCATGCCTCCAACTCCATCACTTTCCCATGCTTGCAGACCAAAAACATGAAACAGTGATTCAAGAACAACCGAAAAATAAATCCCACCGTTTCCTTCGATTAGAAAACCTAATAAGGTCGAGGATCACCTGCGGGATCAAAACCCTTGCCGGAATCCACCATTTTTTAGCAAAAATGCGAGTGGTAGAGTAAAAAATGCGCAAAACAAAGGTAGAATAGGTAAAGCAGCGCCATGTCAGGGATTGCCGTAGCTGAGCTGCCTCTGCTGTGAAGCAAAGCAGGGGAGATGGCCTTCTTGGCAAAGGGCAAGAGCGGCGCCGTTTCTGTTAGCGGCGCCTTCAGATAAGCTTTCTTTTTATGGGAGCTCGACTAGGCGGCGCCGCCAGATAGGATGGGCCAAAAAAATTCATACTGAAAATAAGTCTCGAAAAGGCTAAAATGATCCATTGGGCCCAAAAAATGGACCCCGAAATAGCGCCCAAGGAGATTTCACATTTTAGCTTTATAGTTTATCTCCTTCTCGGAATAGCGACCATTTTCTAGTGGATATGCCCAGATCTGGGAAACTTTCTGTGCATTAAGGGGCTCCCTCCCCTGCCCTTTCGCTGGCCCTGCCCGAAAGCGCCCGCCGCTGGCGCTGGAAATACCGGCGCCTTATGCGGGCCCAGCGCCGTGGTTGTCCGGGCGAAGCGCCTGGGAGGTGCAAATGGATGGATGGCGCCGTGAGCTTGTGAGAGCGTGGCCGGCGTTGCCATACCGAGAGCATGCCTCGATCGGTGGAGCTTTTAGTGAGGAGGCACCTCCAGGCGATTTCCACGAAGCGGTTTCAGCGCCCTTCCCCTGGCGTCGGGCGATTGGCGTGGGGCGCCTCATTTTCCAAAACACGTTGTGAAGAGGTTACGGTTTGGAGGCGTTTGGTGGTCTTATGCGGTTGGAGGTATGCTTGTTTTTTCTTGCAATAGCATGGATTTTTGGATGTCTAATCATCCTGGCAACAGTGATTTTCCCAGGTGGTTTTAATCGGGGCGGGGGTGATTATGTTTTGTACGTGGGCTTCGGCCCTTGTTGCAGTTAGGGACTTGGTCCGTTTTGTACTAATGGTCCCATAACCCGATTGGGTTCCGTGGACATTAAAAGTTTCTTCCTTCCTTCCTTCCTCCATTCCTATTGAAGCACAAGAAAAATGGCTATTTTTAGCAGAAAAATTTCCTCCTTTTTCTAACCTCTACTGTGAAATTTCAATTCCACATCGTAGCTTACAAGGCTTCTGGGGAATTTCCGAAACCAAGACTAAAATGATACGATTAACATGCCCAAGCTGTCCTAATTGGCCCTAAATACGGACCTCAAAATAGCAAGGACACATTTGAGCTTTAGATAATACATAGTTCAATTTGTGGTGGAGATTTGAACACTAATTTTTTGGATATTACCAATATGATAAAGTTTATTTTTTGCTAGCTATGGTACTACTTTCTAGTGGATATTGCCAAAAATAATAGTAATAAAAGACCCCAAAAATGGCCTATATCAATTGGATATGGCCAACATGACATAAATCAAAGCCCAGACATGGGCCAAGGTTGTTCCCTCCAGGAATTGAGCCCCAAAACTGGACCCCAAGCCCAAGGTAGTGCCCGAGGACATAAGAAGGGGAAAATTTCACATCGCTGCCTTGTATCTCTTTTTGAACCCTATCTTTCCCTGCTCATCCATTACAAGAAAATGACCCTCATTCTGAACCCAGTCTTCCTCTCTGACACTACTGTAGCTCGAACGTGCCCCATCGTGTTTTGTGGCCCCCTTTATCCCACATCAAAGTTGTTTCTCCCACAATTGACTACTATAATTACCATACTTCATTTGTAGATGCTAGTGTAGTGCCTAACTCATGATTCAACTAATGCTTATATAGTCCCCCACTTGTACCTCTTATTCTTAGTTAGTACAATCCGCAATACACAAGCATGTGATTTAGTCTCAATATTGGACTCAATAATAACCGCTCGCGTTTGTTTAGAAACATGATGCTCTTGTGGAATAATGTTTTATGATCACTACTAACGTACTTGCCCATCATGTAAAATACCATATGTATTGCGTATCTGTTTATTGATCACATATCTGTTATATATATACAATACCCTTATTTAATAAAAAGGTAATGAGGTGGCACCAATATTAATAAATGGACTTTCTATGAAGCTTCTTTTTATGGGGGGGCAAAAGTTATGTAGAGATTGATCTCATCCGTCCATTTTGTGAGGTGGCACGACAATGGCCCTTGGATTTAGTGGGGGGCATGCATGGGACATGCATGGGGCATGCATGGGGCATGCACCCCATCCCTAGACCGTTGATCGCACGTGAGAAATCTTGGCCTTTGATTTTTTAAAGGGAAGGTGCAAGGAAGGTCCCTTAAAAGGTGCTTTTGGTGCAATCAATCTTTAGCGGATTGGATCAAAGGGGAGGAGATATCGACCATTAAATTTTTAATCAATTGCAATTTCTTTTTATTAAAAGATTAGGATGGCACCCCTTATTTAATAAAAGGTAATGAGGTGGCACCAATATTAATAAATGGACTTTCTATGGAAGCTTCTTTTTATAACCTGAACTGGTAGGTA
This sequence comes from Isoetes taiwanensis, assembly GCA_021234155.1. Classification (NCBI taxonomy): domain Eukaryota; kingdom Viridiplantae; phylum Streptophyta; class Lycopodiopsida; order Isoetales; family Isoetaceae; genus Isoetes; species Isoetes taiwanensis. The sequence continues at coordinate 12,090,034 of JAJEKV010000044.1, read as the reverse complement.
ACTGCGAGGAGCTCTGGGATGAAGATGAGGCCCACGCCCTTTGAATTGCTCTCGTCGAGAGCTTTCTAATGAATAGTGCTTTGGCATCATTCACAAGTCGTGATTGGAGTTAATGTGATCGAATACTAAGAATCTTTTTGGAAACTTAGAATTTTACAGAATTTATGGAATTCAAGAGAATCTAAGAGAATCTTAGAGAATCTTCATAGGATCTTAGAGAATGTAGTTGAAACTCAAGAGAATCTTCTGGAATCTATGAGAAGCACAAGGAAATCTTTGAGATTCTATGGGAATCTTTAGAAAACCTTTGAGAATATAGGGGAATCTTCATATAATCTAAGGGGATCTAGGAGAATCTACATAGAAATATGAGGAATCTAGAGGAATCTTGAGATAATCTTTAGGAAGCTAGGGGAACCTCAACAAAATTAGGGAATGTATGGGAATCTCAAGCGAATTGTAGAGAATCTAGTGGAATCTAAGCGCATCCTCATAAAATCTTTGAGAATCTGGAGGAATCTTGGTGGAATCTTTGGAAATCTAGGGGAATCTCTGTAGAATCTAAGGTAATCTACATATAATCAAAGGGAATCTACATAGAATCTAACGGAATTTAGGAGAATCTACATAGAATTTTCGAGAACCTAGAGGATTCTTGATGTGCCTATGGGGGGGCGAAAGTTACGTAGAGATTGATCCCATCCGTCCATTTTGTGAGGTGGCGCGACAATGGCCCTTGGATTTAGTGGGGGGCATGCATGGGACATGCATGGGGCATGCATGGGGCATGCACCCCATCCCTAGACCGTTGATCGGGCACGTGAGAAATCTTGGCCTTTGATTTTTTAAAGGGAAGGTGCAAGGAAGGTCCCTTAAAAGGTGCTTTTTGGTGCAATCAATCTTAGCCGTTGGATCAAAAGGGGGAGGAGATATCCTGACCATTAAATTTTTTAATCAATTGCAATTTCTTTTATTAAAATAAGTGAGATGGCACCCTTATTTAATAAAAAGGTAATGAGGTGGCACCAATATTAATAAATGGACTTTCTATGAAGCTTCTTTTTTATAATCGGCTTCAAAGGCCGGTAACTTGCAGTAGAGGAGTCGGATGAAGATGAGGCCCACGCCCTTCTAATGAATAGTGCTTTGGCATCATTCCGTCGCAGTTGGAGCTAATGTGATCGAATACTAAGAATCTTTTTAGAAACTTAGAATTTTACAGAATTTATGGAATTCAAGAGAATCTAAGAGAATCTTCATAGGATCTTAGAGAATGTAGTTGAAGCTCAAGAGAATCTTCTGGAATCTATGAGAATCACAAGGAAATCTTTGAGATTCTATGGGAATCTTTAGAAAACCTTTGAGAATATAGGGGAATCTTCATAGAATCTAAGGGATCTAGGAGAATCTACATAGAAATATGAGGAATCTAGAGGAATCTTGAGATAATCTTTAGGAAGCTGGGGGAACCTCAACAAAATTAGGGAATGTGGGAATCTCAAGTTTAATTGTAGAGAATCTAGTGGAATCTAAGCGCATCCTCATAAAATCTTTGAGAATCTGGAGGAATCTTGGTGGAATCTTTAGAAATCTAGGGGAATCTCTGTAGAATCTAAGGTAATCTACATATAATCGAAGGGAATCTACATAGAATCTAACAGAATTTAGGAGAATCTACATAGAATTTTCGAGAACCTAGAGGATTCTTGTGATAATGTTTGAAAATCTAGAGGAATCTTTATAGAATCTTAAGAATCTAGGGGAAGCTTTGTGGAATCTTAGGGAATCTTTTCAAATTAAGTGTGTTCAATAGGGGAATCTTGATAGAATCTAAGGGAATGTCCTCAGAGAATCTAAGGAATCTACATAGAATCTAAGAGAATCTACATTGAATCTAACGTAATCTAGGAGAATCTACATAGAATTTTGGAGAATCTAGAGGATTCTTGTGATAATGTTTGAAAATCTAGAGGAATCTTTATAGAATCTTAAGAATCTAGGGGAAGCTTTGTGGAATCTTAGGGAATCTTTCACAGTAAGTGTGTTTAATAGAGGAATCTTGATAGAATCTAAGGGAATCTCTGTAGAATCTAAGGGAATCTACATAGAATCTAAGAGAATCTACATTGCAACGAAATGTAGGAGAATCTATTTTGGAGAATCTAGAGGATTCTTGTGATAATATTTGAAAATCTCGAGGAATCCTTATAAAATCTTGTGGAAACTTAGGGAATCTTTCACAGTAAGTGGAAAATTGTGGAATCTTAGGGAATCTTTCACAGTAAGTATGTTTAGTAGGGGAATCTTGATAGAGTCTTTGAGAATCTAAGGGAATCTTAAGAGAGTCTTAAGTAATCTATGGGATTAAGAGAATCTAAGAGAATCTTCATTTGATGGCTCAGAATTTGTGTACTTCCTCATAGTACAAGCACTTGTATATATATATGATCGCACAAATGTCCTGCTCTATATGCAAATCTTTCAGGTAAAAGAACATGAAGCATTGCATGATTATGGGTGTGCTTCCTTAATTAGGTGTTTTCGGTTAACTTAATACATAAGAAATATTTGGTTCTAATTTATGGCGATTGCGCATGTGGTTGATAATGTTATTAGGAGTAATTACTAGCGTTATCAGTCATTCTCACTACATATGCTTGGTGAAAATAATGTATCCTGATAGCCTAAGGTCTAGATTCAATATGAACCAATGGATCGTGAGAAATCGTTACTAATCGTCAGATCCCTAGATCCATTAATTACGATTTTGGGCACCTATAGACCTAGGGGACTACCTCGATCGTCAAATCCATCAATTATGATTTGGAGCGTTTATAGCTTTGAAATATGTCTGCAACGGAGCCTATGGTTTAGAATATGATACGTAAACTTGAACCTCTACCAAGAAAATCAATGTTCTAAGAGAATGCTTTTACTAATATAACCGACAGCCTAATGTGATTCTCTTCTCAATTCCCTTTTCTTTTTCTTTTTCTTTTTCTAATTATATGAGTGTCTGGGCATGAGATGGTTTTACATATGGTTCTTTGCACAACCGAACCAATTTCTCCCTCAGACCCCTGTTATTATGGTAGATATATAGATTCAATCCTCTATTTTTGAGACATATCATAATGTGCTTTTTTACATGCACTTTTCATGTATTGTACGTAAAAATCCCCAAAAATGCATTTGTCAAATGTCATGTGTGTTAAATGTATTTTGGTTGACACTATCATAGAAGAATAAAATATAAATATTGTCCCTACCTCTGTTATGGGTGTCCCTTAAAGGAAAATCCTCGTTTATGAAGAAATATTTCTAAGAGTATTTTACATGAACCAATGGGAGAGTTCTTTTAGGGAATATTTAGTGGATATTTCTTTTTACATTTATCTGATGTGTACCTTTTGCAAATCAAAATTTAATTGGGATTAGTTTTTGTTTACAGAAGTTATTGGCCATAATTCGTCAAAAGCGGGGCAAGAGCAAGCAACTCGGGTACAACTTCAAACAATCCAGCACAACTCTGACATAGAACTACATCTTTAAGGTACATATCTATGTCTGGCTTATTGTCATGAAGGTGATACGAGATGCTAGGTCTCAGCTTCAACGTCTACAATAGCTCCAAAATGGATTGGAAAATGTAAATGGCATTTTACCTGCACCATCACTTTCTGCCTGCGGATTGGCAATAGTGGTCGCTTCTTGGTGGGAATAGGAGGTCATGATATGAGTGGGAGTGTTCTTAAAATTTTGTTGATGTATCTTCTCTTTAGTATTCCAACATCTAGACTTGCTGGAAGTTTCTTTAAACTTCCCAATTATAGCTGATGTACATGAGTCTTACTAGGTAAAACATTTCTTATGGTGGTAAACTAACCTTTACCTAGATCTTCATTTTGTTTCTTCAATGTGATGTTATTGGCATATGAATATGTACGAAGAGATGCAGATGTGATTCAAATGCTAGCCTTCCTATGTCGTCGGGTATGTAGGTGCAACAAGAATTTTATTTGATCATATATGACATTTTGTGCAGATTGAAATTATATTTAGGGCAAGATTCCACTTGTAGCAACGACAACTCTCTTTCAAATATAGACTTCCACCTCCTTTTTGGAGAGCGACAACTCTATAATTCCGTGTGTGGCAGTGGCAGTATGAAAGAAATTGAAAGTAGATGTCTAAAATCATGCTCCGAGACAAATATATGTCAAGATTAGCATGTCACTTAATTCGAATTCTGAAGGTCAGGAGATGCTAGTTAATCAAATGTTTTGAAGTTAAGCGATAATGTTTTTGGTTTTAGGAGAAGTATTTTCATAATTGCTAAGCATTGCAATGCAATTAGTAGGTGCCAATTATGACGTGTCACTATAAAATTGGTTCGCGCTTAACTGACACACAACTCATTCCCAAAGTGAAATCTAACCCTTCCAGCTGAAAAAGTAGGTGAAGCAATCAATATAAAAACAAGGTGCTGCGCACAGAGGGTTGCCCTCCAGTTTCTTGAGGGTGAAGTGGCCTAAATCAAACCGTGAGGTCATGTTTTCGCAATCTATATTTAAATTAATGTAGACTCCTACCATGCCATCTTGAAAATGTACATTGTTTAAGTTATGGCACATAATTTTCCATTTCCATATTCAAGTTTAGTATACTCACATAATTATCCAAGACAAACCTCTCTATTTTTATGAAGTATATATACCCAGCATATGCATATGATTATCGACCAGAAGAACCAGTTGACTGTGCCTACTAGGCAGATTTAATGTCCGTAGAAGACTCCTGAACATTGATGTTGAAACATGCAACATGCAAGACATGGCACCGAGACAAATTGATATCAATATGCATTGCTGGGCATAATTTTGTATACAAGAATATCCAGTGGAGCTCTGCGTGGAGGCCAATTTTCTGGTCGAAATTTGCGATGCATGGACATTAATATGACGTGAAATTTGTGGTGGGGTGTTTTCTGCTGACGTGGCTAATTTTATTGTTCACAATTTTGGTCTGGTCGGTCGAGCTCCAGCTATGGCATCATCGTGATGCCAGGGCTCTAGACGTAACCAATCCGGTCGTTGCTTGCATTTTCTGAAGCGCCTCGCCCCTCTCTTTCTTTTGATGTAATTTTCAAGTAGAGCACCTGAGATGTTCATAGTTTTTGAAGGATGTTTACTTCCTTGTGTCTTTCCGGACATTTTTATGGTTTTTTAACTAGAGCGTCTCGTTTTAGTAAGAATCTCTTATTCTTGCATAAGATTTTGGTATTCTTGGTTCTGACCTGTCATTTTTTGTTCTTTCAGCAAGTGCACCTTCAACTGCAACATTCACAGTGCTAGGACAACTCTGACAACTTGTAGGAGGAATTTCTGTGTAATGTTTTCGCTATGAATCTGGTTCTAAATGTAATGTTTCTGCTATATTCAATGTATCTGAACAGACTTGAAGAGTTCAATGCAAAAGAATGGAATTCTATCTAATTTCATTGAATGAATTGTGTCTAATATCTCATTGAATGTTATTACTGTATCTGAATAATATGGGATCGAGAAATGACTGAAAAACATAGCTCCAAGAAATGACTGAAAATGGGCTGCAAGAATCATTGATTCTTGGAAAGAATGTGTGCCACGTGGCACACAGGGATTGGCAGACGGGGCAGAAAATGCCCTATCCAAAATCTATAAATGTTGGAAACCTGTGCATTTGCATATACAGTAACTTCTAGGTCATTGGAACTATGAACTTGCATACAATAACTTTTAGGCCATTGGATCATTTTGGGAACCTGTAGATTGCAAGTGACCATGTCTATGAGTTGTTGATGTCTATGCATAGGCATATGTTGGGAAATGCTAAATGATACCATACTGTAGAACATGTAATCTATTAGCCTCTATGTCGTATAAATATAAATATTTGAAATGAGTTCTTTAGCATGACCATGCCCATTTATGCTTGCAAACAATATTGTCAATGATGTGTGGTCATGCATTTTGCTTGTGTATATCTATGGTCTCCACATTTTAATACATGGTAATAATTTTGTTCCAAATTGTAACATGTAGGTCACAACTATTTGTCCTTGTATATGTTTACCCTTTGACAAAATTACATGCCCATGTAAATTGGTTCGATGCAAGTTGGTACTATTGGAACTATACTTTCTTGTAAGCATTTATGGAAAAAGTTGTTTTGTGTATTATGTAAATTTGCACATCTACTATACATATGTGCGAGTGCGGCACCAACAAAAAAAACCTATCCTCAAACCATCAAACGTGATGGAAGGGTTCATGTATTCTCTTGCCATTAGCAAGGTTTTCAAACCCTGAACATGTATTTAGCCAGCTCCAGCCTTACCATACAATGTTATGAGACTGTTCGCAATTCAACATCCAGATTTAAGGTGTGTTTTTTTGTGTTGTTTCCATGAGCCAATGTTTATAATCCAAAAAATTTGGAAAGTAATATAGGGTAGCTCAATGCATGAAAAGCAAGAGAGCCTATTGGACGATCTGTCAACAGCATCTCCATACAAGTCAGCACCATTAATTCTTGGATCTATAACGAAGCGGCAAACATATATAATAATAGACAGAACGACCTACAAAAGTCACGAGATCCAATGCACTCAGCAATATTTGAATCCCAAAGTCGTACACCATTTTTGCCAAGCCTCCATTTCTATATGTGAACATCTGGGGGTATTCCTCTACTATGAACAAGGCAATATCCTCAATATGTGAACATCTGTTAATAGCCAATTTTTAAAAGCATCATGAGGCGACAATGTTCTTGAGTTCTTCAAATTAGTTTTAAAGTACTGGCAAGTTTCTGAGATCACCTTATTTATTTTAGTTGTTCATCGCTTTCAGTCATGGGAATAGTATGGTTCTCTCAAAGGCAATTGTTGCAGATAAGTATAAAATGGTAAACTGGACTCAAAGACTTTAAATGTTCAAATTTATTTTAGTTGTTCATCGCTTTCAATCATGGGAATAGTATGGTTCTCTCCAAGGCAATTGTTGCAAATAAAAAGTATAATATGGTAAACTTGACTCAAAAACTTCAAATGTTTAATTATATTGGCAAAGTGCTCATGATAACCAATAACCTCATGCATTTAAATGCCCAAAATCTCATGCTGCTGCAATCTATAATGCAACAATCTGAATAAGCTATTAGCTAAGAATATTATGCTAACAGTTCCTTATAGAACTCAAGGACCAGATGCCAAGATACACAAATACATGGCTTTTGATGGCATTCTTATCCAATTCATGCCCGGAATATTATGGGGCCATGTAATTGTGTGGCTTACAGAAATACTCTTTGATGTCTCTGCCTATGCAGAATTAACAAGAAATACTGCATGGAAACTATCATACCATGTGCTTAATTACTATGGCGAGGTTTCTCAAAATGCATTTTGCCTGAAAATATCCGGCTATTTGATGAAAAGGCAAGAAAATTTCCGATTGGGTTTAAAAACTTTGCCCAACACTTTGAACAATGCATGCATTCCAACAAGCTCACTAAGAGGACATAGTCTTTGGGCTGCATCATACCGATAGTAAGAAAGCCGCCAATACTGGTTGTTCAACCCAATCACGCTGTGGCAACCCTAAAGAATCTGCTATAGCTCTTACAGCCGCAATCATTGCAACTTGATCATTAAGCTTGTTAATAGCTGATCCAATTCCCTGTAAGGTCATATCATGTAATAAGAGATACATTGAAACATTCTTGCATGAAATTTCAAAAGAGCACTAGACTTACTGCGCCACTAGCTCGATGCAATTGCCATTGGAGGCGTGGTCGCACTCAAGCGGATGCACACACTATTGGGGATTGGCACAACTTTTGAGATATTATAAAATTTTGCGGCTAAGGTAGGGAATGACACGCAAATAATAATAATAATAATAATAATAATAATAATAATAATAATAATAATAATAATAATAATAATAATAATAATAATAATAATAATAATAATAATAATAATAATAATAATAATAATAATATATTTATTATCATGCCCCTTAGGACCTTGAGGTCATGGAGCAGCAGTTACAAGTTTTTTTATTGTACTTGAATAAGAAACAATCTATGGGATTCAACCTTTTGAAGATAACAACCTAGAGTTTTTGGATCCATATCTAAAAGACTATATAAATTACGAAAATTGATGCCAAAAGAATCTCTGAACTTTGCATATGCTGTGCATATTAAAAACACATGCTCTTCATCCTTGATATTTCCGTCTGTGCACATCGAGCAAATTCTATCATCTCTTGGGATACCCGTCCATCTGCCCATCTCTATTTGGAGCTTATGAGAACCCGTTCGGTATCGCGCAATGGTTTGCTTCAAGTGTCTTGGGATCCGGGCCCGAAGGTATTTTTGATCTGAATATACAAGCATCGGGTTTATCTCCTTCATGTAATATATCATTTTAGTACTAGGTTCTTCCCAAATCCGCTGCAGTGCTAGTGATTGCGCCATGTCCCGCACACCTATTTCGGAGTCCGGCCAGTTTGTTCTACTTATTCCCCAGCATGCCGCCCAGTCCAATACATCTTTATACCAGCCCACATTCATGGATGCTTCCATTGCTTTCTTTGGAATCCGATCATCATCCAAAGTGAATAGTCTGTTCACAAATGTGATGTTCTGAATCAGAGCCTCCACCTCAAGTGGCAATAAACCCGCTTCTGCCAACATAATAGGATATGGGGTTTGCTGCTTAATGCCAAACTCCTCTTGCAGGAATAGCTTCTGAATACTCTCAACCTGCTTCCAAAGTCCTTTAGACAGAGCCGGTCCCCAAATTGGAGCACCATATAGGATTACTGTTTGAACTAGAGTTTTAAAGAGTACTCTTTTCAATCCCCATTCTTGTAAAGATGCCCTACGGCACCGCCGGAGCATACCATACAAGGCTGTTTTTCCTCCTGCTATTAGTTTCTTAATACATTCTTTCCACTTATAATTTGCACTGAACTCTATTCCAAGGTATTTGTAATGACTTACAATCTCCAAAGTCTCTTCATTGTATGTGAAATGCGGTTTGTTTACTGTGCCACATACCATGATCTTAGATTTAGACAGGTTCACTCTCATTTTCTTTGCTATGCAGAACTCGCTCAAAGTTTGTAGGTGCTTCTGGAGGCCTGCTGCTGTGTCTGCCATTAATACCACATCATCAGCGTAGAGTAGTAATTGGACCACATAATCCCGCTAGCTGGGTCCCCACCAGCCCTTTCTTCTCCAACCACGATTGCAGATCATCTATATATAACCCAAAAAGGGTGGGCGATAGCGGGCATCCTTGTCTCACCCCTATTGTACTATGTATTTCAGTTGGATTGTCTGCTAATCTTGCTATAACTTCTTCGTATAAGTGAGATACTGCACCCATAAGAGAAATCGGGACCCCAATCTCTTTCATTCGATTTCCCAGTTCATCCCTTGGCACTGTATCAAAGGCCTTAGAGAAATCAATAAATGCAAGAAACAACACCTTCTTTGGTCTCTTTGCCTGCTCGATGAGCACTCTCAAAGCGAGGCAATGATCCAGTATTGTGCATTCTCCTAAAACCTGCTTGGCATGAGGCTCTTTTCCCATTCACATCGGCCCAAGTGCTCAATTTCTGTTCCAAAAGGTAGCCTAATAATTTGGAATAGATACTCCCTACCATGATTGTCCGGTAGTTGCAAACATCTGTTTTTATACCTGATTTATGTACAGGAATGACTTTGTTCAATCGCCATGACCTCGGCAGGCTTTCCTTGACTACGGCATTCAATTGGTTGGTTAAGACCTGCAGGAGTACTTTACCACCCCATTTTAATAGCTCTGCACTTAACCCTTCAAGATCCGCAGCTTTGCCATTTCTCAAATGCTCCAGGGCCATGCCTACCTCTGCAACTGTAAATAGATCTTCATTCACATCTGACTTCCATTCCAGGTGCATCCTTACAATAATATAAAGACCTTACCAGCTGCAGGAGATCTTCCTCATTTAATTGTGGATGATCATCGTGTCCTCGGAGGTTATTCCAGAAGGTTTTCGGGTACATATGGAACCAGCTCCCAAGTTCCTCTTGTCTTTTGAATTTGTACGCCCTTTTCTTACCTCTGAGTAGCTGCTTATACCATTTTGGTTTCACCTTAATCCCCTTAGGCAACTGAGCCCTTGCTGTTGAGCATTCCGTGTCCCACCATGTGTTGCATGGAACTCTTGCCTTCTTGGGTCTTGTGTACCCAAAGCATTGCCCAGCTTCCCTCATGATGATGTCTGTAAGTAGGATAGAGTCTATGTCTAACTTCCCATTCCAGATAGTGTGATTTAATGCCTGGTTCAACCGTTTTTGGAAAACATCACGCTTAGTATGATCCAATTTCAGCCTAGGCTTGAAATGGGTGGGGACTTCTGCCACACTTAATTTTCCCTTCAAGTTAAAGCTCAGGCCAACATGATCAGACTCTGGTAATTTGTCGTGGAATTCAAACTGTTTCAATAAATTGCTACATGGCGATATGAGCAAGTAATCCACAATACTCTCTCCCATCGGGGTGATGCATGTGCTGGTATTTGTCTGTTTGTATTGCTCTATTCCATTCATGATCTTGAGACTGCATGCGGTGCCAAAATCAAGCAGCTTGTCTCCCATTGCATTTCTGACCTGATCTGTGGAGTGGCGTATGAAACTCTTATCGTCCTCTTCTAATAAGAGTGGATTCCCTTCTTGTATGTATGATACAGTCTGCAGCCCTTTTGTTCTTGCACTGAAGTCGCCCACAACCAAGACCTTTCCTCTATCTTTGTATATTAATGTTTCTTTGCTAAGATCATGCAGCGGGTTGTGGTGGGGGCAGGACCCATCTGGGTGTGTTGTAAAGTGTCACATGTCCGATAGGACGCTGCCTTGTGGCGTGACGTTAAAATCTCTTCTTCTTCTTCTTCTTCTTCTTTCCAAGCCAGCTTGATTGTAAACAGTCATGTTCAAGGGAGCGTAATAACATGTGGCTACATACACTCGACGATTCCTCAACTCTACTTGTAACCACATGTGTTGCTTAAATTCATGCTTTGCCACTATTTTTATGTGTTTAATGACTTTTGTCCGAGCATATGCTGCCAGGCCTCCATATCCCCGTCCTACTCCATGTTCCCTTATGTTCCAGACCGAATCTACTATGGTGAAACCTGATATGTCTGGGAGTGGCATGGATTGATGCTCCCATGTCTCAAGAAAGAGAAGCACGTCCATTTTGCGCAACACATTCATGCTTGCAACTACTTTCTCATTTGAAAGTCCATGTATATTCCATGATAGCAGCCTCAAGGTCCCAAGTTCCTATTCTTTCTTCTTTCTAGTTACTACTGCCTTTCCTGCTCTATCCAGATATGCAACAAAGCCTTCTATCCTGGCCTCTTTTACTTTTGCCCATTCCCTTTTTCTAACTTCCAGTTGTGTGGGAGTTAGATCCATGTCAATCCAGATCTTTTAACCTTTCAATGCCTCTCTGTTTTATAGAACCCTATTGCGGGCTTCCTCAGTGCTAAATCGAACTAAAATTGGTCTGTTAAAATGTGCTGGCTTAACAAAATCTCCTGCTATGAATGGCTTGAGGTTCATGTAGATGCATGACCTCCTTGAAAAATTGTGCAATGACCTGGTTTGTATCTTCATTTTCCTGTTCTGTTAAGCCACGGAGACCAATAGGTCATGGGACCCATACAATGGGCTAGTACAATCATTACCAATAGGAAAAGGGAGAAAATAGTTTGGCTAATCCTAAAAAAATAATGGAGTACTTGTTTTAGCTATGGCTATTTTTTATTTTCTTAAAAGAAATCTCCCTTCATAAAATTCGCCACAAAAATTGTCTAGACCCCCTAAAAAATTGCCATTTGGCTATTAATAGCCACTAATTTTTTCCATGATCCAGAGGCAAATTATTAGAGATGCTCCAGAACTAATACCAAAGAGCTTACCTGAGCTAAGCGAAACTTCAAAGAAAACTATTAGAAACAATCAACAGGAAAAGGCTCAAACCGTTAGAAGACGTTCAGTCGGATCTGTGGCAGACTTATAGAGAAACAAGCTTACAGACTGTGCTGCAATCCGATCCACTCAGAAAGAAAAAAGCCCAAGGAGCAAATCACAACTTCCCTGCATATGCCAACGTACTGCTGCCCTTGATGAGATCGTGTGAACTTTCAAGAAGCAGCACCGCTCAAACAAGTACCAAGCATCGTCGCAAATCGATCTAAGAACTGTTGCAAATCAATCTGAGTCCTAGTCGCCACAAAAAACCCCAGGTTAAGTCTTTCGAAATTTTCCAAAACCGGCAGTAGCAAATCGTTGTGTCGCAAAGGAGTGCAATGAATCAAGACATTAGAACATCAATAGCACAAACTGGAAAATTAAGATAAATAAAAATCGGTCAGGGCTACAATCATCGATTCATGTCAAGCCATGATTTGCATCTCCAAACAGAAACCGTGGTTTGGGATCAAGCCCTATGCCAAAGTCGTACTACAGCACGAGATTGAAGCCAGTAACAAACATCAAAAACGTAAAAATTTCCTAATAGTAGATGATTGACACGAAACTGATAGGATAGAAAAGGAAGAGAAATCTTAGCTGAAGAGAACGCCGATGAATGAAAATGGGAGAAGAGACAGAATAAATAAGAGAGATGAGATGAGGCGTCCCATCCAAGGAATGTCGGTTCTATTGCTAACACAATAGAACCATGGCATTATCTATATTTCTTGGTGAACTATGGTCAAATACTCACACAGTGTGCGGGAGGCCCATTCAAAATGTTTGAAAAGTGTCCTAGCGCACTCTGTGAGTGGTCGCTCTTTCTACTGGCCAAAAATTTCAAGTTTTATTAAAATTTCAAGTTTATTTTTCGCTAACTATTATTAGCTTAGCTCTTTTACACTACTGATGGGAAAGAAATTTCTCCCTGCCCATTCCCTGAGGTTCATGCTTGGGATTTCAACTCCAAGACTGAAGATCTAGACTGTTAGTACTACTAGGGAAATGACCAGTGCTCAATCCTGATCCTCCAAGATCATTGCTCTGATACCAATGTGACGTCCCTTGCTCATATATGATTCTCCCATCGTATAGAACAGGAGTTCATTCCTCTTGTCAACACCCTTGCTGACATGAGGCCGTCCACCTAACATCAGATCCTTGCTAACAATCAAGGATCTAATGGGGCAGAATGGACGTCGTCTCCCTAGAGACCTACCTACCTAGCGGAAGCACATCAAACATGAGCACATAACATCAAATAGCATACATATCCACCTTGAAGGGTGGCTCACCATAATATAATATATCTAACGACATTAGTAATACCAACATGAGGGGAATCCTACCCAAGGCTCAGACTCATGGAGATCGCCTAACGGCTTGGGTCTCCAGAAGTCAATGCAGATATAATTCATGGCAAATGGATTGGGTTGGCATAAGAACATGGCCGTTGGGTAGTCCACTCCATCCGCCCCTCCTGTGTATACTTTGTAGAATAGGCTGATAAGTCTTGGGACTCGACCGTAGCCTGTCGGGTGCTAGCCAAGGCGGCTACTCCTGGGTTGCATCTCCCCAGTTCCGATGAGGCAGGAGGAGATCACTCCCTCCAGAGGCATGCATGCCCATAACAGGCGGCTAGAGGTCCACTGCCCGTCTACGACTTGAACCCCATGGAAGGTGACGCTGACAAGATTGCATGCATCATAAGTAAGCCATAACTAAGCTATACTCATGATTTCTAGAAGAAAATTGCTCATAGATCACATGGTAAGCAGACTATAGTTAATGAACATCAAAAAAAGATTGCTTATATCTCATGTCCCAAATCTTATCTGAATTGATGAATAAAAGTTCGGAACGGCTTAGCCAAAGGTAAATATAATATGCATGCCAAAGAATGAAACCCAATAACCTTCTATCCATATGCACGTATCATAAAAATTCTTTTCCCAATGTCTTACAAGTAGGGTAGTCAAACCAAGCTGCCACCTTTACCAAATCGAAGTCACATGCAATATCCACATGTAGCTCTCCCTACATATTAAATGATAATGTGCTATTATAATGGCAATCCCATTGAAGCAAATCTCTTCAGGACGAAGTTGTACCTTTTCTCGCCGCAATGACTACTGGTGATACCTTAGCAAAGATCGAAATTGTCCAACCCAGAAATCATCTACATTATTAAGGCACACAAAATCTTCTTCATTGGGCATACAATTGAAAACATACAGTATACGCAATCCTAACGTTTATATCAAAGATGTGCAACTTTATTTAGAAAATCCGACGAGAGGCAGAAAAATAGAATGAAAATTCAATGTTGCATAATATAATGACTTCAGAAAATCACCTTTAAGGCTCCTCCGACCATCGAATTCTTTTAGAACAACCTCTCTAGTGAGCTCCGGTGAGTTCTGTGAATAAACACAAAAAACAGACAGATTACTTGCTAGATCTTACGAAAGAATGGATTGGTAGTCCTCATTTCACAACCCTGCGCTTGAGTAAAATGAATGAAATGCCAGACTTTGGCCCACTTAGATGAAGCTCCAGACTTCTAAATCTTTCTTGCTTAGAAGTTCTACAAAGCTACATTAAATTTATGTGCTTTGTCACCACTTTTTTAAACTAAGATTCAATACCTAATTGACAACAGCGATTTGCCTCTTTACCAAGTTGTAAGGTTCCAACATACCCATGCAAAAGGATCCAAGTCTGAATGGAAACACATATATAGACATAGTTGCCTCCAAAAATTTGTATTAAGCTGACTCTGCTATCTCGACCTACAGAAACTATTTCAGCCTGCCTACAGATGGATTACATCATTTGACTATGGGGGGCCTTCCTTCCCTCCCCGTCTCTATGAAAATGAAAGCATAAAATAAGGCCAAACAAAATACTTTGTGGCCCACTGGCGATATGTATTGAATCTTTTGGGGTAGAGGACCCAGAGGCATTTGCAGATTTTGCATTAACCAGTCCTCGACCTATGCTCTGAAGCATCCCTTCAGCATGTTCCTTCCATTCCTTCTGAACTTTAGAAGTAGAGCCAGTCCTGAATTAACATTAGGAACAACATTGATGCCACAAGTATCATGTTCAAGAGTTCTTCCTCTTACTTCTTATGGCTGCTTCTATTCGAGCCATCCTCCCTAACTAATGCATTGATGCTTGTTTGTTTCTTCAATTTTCCATGCTGTTAAAACAAAGCATGTAAGCTCTGAGAACAAAAATTCGTTTTGCTAAGCTCTCGGAGGCAATGAGACATCTTGTTGAGCGAGGGACTTGAAGGAGGGAAGATTTTTAATGAAGAACCACATAATATGATTTATAACAATTAGACTTATGCAAACCTCTGCATTAATCGGCATAAAATATTCTGACCTTCTTCTAGCGGAACATCTTCATCAACAAAGTCCCATTTCTCTTTTGCCATGCTTTCGGGGGAACTTCTTCATCTCCATCATCGTACACCACCTTTTAACACCATTAAATTCAGCTTAATCCATTGGCACACATGTATTAGTATAATACATATGCGTGGGCCGGAGAAGGGGTTTTTGAAAAAAAATGTATTATACATCGCGATTCGCCTCCCACGTTTTGGCGCCTTGAGTGTATGGATTTCCACGATCCGAGGATGGTTTTCTTCGACTAACTAAGGCATGAGATTACGTTTTGAGGGCTTTGAATCCCGAAGCTTCTTTTTTTTAAATACGTCAAGGGATTTAGTGTTTGGAGGAGGTAATATTTTGAAGTTTTTCGTCCCGCCCCATAAAAATCTACCACAGAGTTTGGTCATGAATGGATTAGGAAGTAGTTAGACGAAAGCAAAGATAAAGCATTGTTGAGCATTTGATTTTGAAGTCCATCTTTTTCCTACAAAGAGCTCCAAGAGCTCTTTTTGTGTAGGTAAGCTTCCCCTTCCTCCATTTCGGGTCTCCATTCTCGAGATCCGTGGTAGAAATGTGGTTTTTAGAGGGTTTGTGCATCTATGTAAAGTCAGTTTAAGATCAGTTTCGTGCATGCATCTCGGTAACGCTATACATTCACAAGTATCCCTCTAATATTATTTGCTGTTTCTTTGTTTATGGCAGGGCTGAAGAAAATGGAAAGGACACTAGTGGTTAAGGTGAATAAAGGTTGTGGAATCGTAATGACCTTGGCCTCGTGATGGTGTCTCATGAATGCACTTTACGTGGATGTCGCAATGAAATAAGGCGGGGACAGACTCTTTGGAGGATGAGAAAGATTTTGTATTTCTTGGAGATAGGGAAGTGGCCTTCACGTCAAGGCAGGAGGTAAGGTTTAAGGTTTGTACTGACGAGGTTACTATGCCTGCACAAAAAAGGCAGAGGACTGTTGTTGAGAGCATTTCATCTCAAAATCTCCAATTTGAGATGCTAGACCAGACTGTCATAGCCGAGGAACAGACCAATGAAGAGGTAAATGATGATGAACTTGTTCTCGTTGAAGATACCGCCTTTTTAGATGATGTATCAGATCTGCAGGTTGCTATCCAAGTTAGCAACAAAGTTTGATGTTGCCAAATGGCAAGTTGTTGTTCGGAAGTTGAGTTCAAAGCTGCAGCAAAAGAATCGAAAGGACAAGTTTGAATTGTATTCTTATGATGCCCATGGTAAACCAGTATTTGCTATTTGATGTCTTGAATGTGAGACACGATACGGTAAAGGTGGAGATGATACCTTCTGTAACTTTGAGCGCAGCCACTTGAAGTCCAAGAGTCATGCCGATAATTATGAGCGTAACCTCAAGCATCACGAGAAAGGAGAGTTGTGGAGAAGGAGGATCAGCCCTGCAATGTTGAGGAGGAGCTGGACATTTGCAAGAGAATCAAGCTCTAGTAGAAAGTACATTAGCTGCTGCCATTGCAAAGTTTCAAGATAGATAGATAGATAGATAGATTTTTACGTCATGCCACATTGGCAGCATCCATGAGGATATATAATGGACCCCCAGAGACTTGAACACAAGATCTCCTAATTGCTAACCCAATGGACTAGCCACTAACTCGAACAAGGGGGAACAAGAAGAAACTTTTTATGTTGTGTTCAAGCTTTATGAGAGCACCGTTGGTGGATATGCTAAACTTGATGACATAGTTCACTTGAGTACTCTTACTGGCTTTATAAGTGGTTTGTGTTTTAAGTTTATAGGGTATTTAGGTTTCATTGTCAAGGGAAATTTGTATTTTTAGTAAATGTAAACGTCCTTATTTTTTTAGCATAACAAATATAAGTATGGAGATAAAGTGAAGGATTTAAGACCCTTTTTGTATAAGCTAAAAATTGGGACACATTGGTATTGTGAACCTACATTTGCAAACATACATTTGTAGTTGGGGGGTTTAGTATGCAGATTAGTGGCTCGTTTAGGCATAAGAAATGCAAGAGGGCCAGCCTTATTGGTGAACCCTTTGTGAATTATCAATGTTCTTTATGTGCTGCTATTCTGAAGGAGAGGGATTTTTACATGAGAGTGCATAGACAGACAGATGACAAGGTAGCGAGGGATTTAGAACTACAAAGTTATGTATTAGATCGGATTACACAATACAATTGAGATAAAGAAAATGGCGGAGTCTGCGGTTTATGAGATAAGAAAGTTACATAAGGAATTAATGTTTTCCAAAATGAGAGTTCTTGCATTGTTCATGAAAAAGAAAGATCGCTAAGAAGGAGTCCACGGAGGAGTCAATGAGCGGTGAAGGATGTCGCCAGATTCTATCGGGGGACATAGTGGAGGCGATCGGCAAGGAAAATTTAGTGGAAAACCAGCTCTTTGGGATTTTTCGAGGGACTTAGCTCAAAACATAATCAGGACGGCCATAAAAGAAGATATAGGGGAAACCACGAGAAGGCTTTGTTTGAAACAATTAAGATATGGGGGGGGCGAATGCATAATTTTCTTTCTCTTAATTTTGCAGGTCCAAGTATGTCCACCACTATGCATCCACACGAAAACTTCTTTACAAGGTTGGTCTTAGGGAAGAAACATTCAAGCATCTTGCTCAGTCCTTTCGACGACACATGCAACGCCAAGACTTGGATTTGGGGAGTTCTAGCAATTGTGGCCGAGGGACGAAGGCTTGTCATAAAGCGGGCTGTTTGTTGGATTCCAAGTGATGACTGCTTGCTTGGCTTTTATGGAAAGAAAGAAGGGCATGTTTGCAATGGCACATTTGAGGTGTTAGTTGGCTCCAATGAAGAGGCCTACAACATCATTATGAATGCCTTCGAGGAGAATGTCATTTCTCACTATGCAAGAGTTCTTATCATGAATCCCTTGCATAGAAAGCTGCCCAGACTCGTCCTTGCTATTATTCTTACATGTAATAGATTTTATCACCTAGAGATGAGACGTCAGTGGCAGCAAATCCAAGAGTTGTGGAATGTGCACTTGAGAATGGTTGTTGGCCCTCTAATCGGCTACAGCTCGGACGGAGACTCGAGGAGAAGAATGTGCATGTTTGAAGATTATACATCCAAGGAGGCACAAGAAAGTACATTCGAGGTATCATGGGTCGGTTGGCCACTAAGTGCCTCGAGGAATAAGGATGTTTATGGGCTGCATGACCAAGATTTTGTGCACAACGGCAAGAAGCTTGTTAATCCAGAGATGTGAAGTGCCAGGATAGGCAGAACTGGAGGGTTGCGCAACGCCTTGCCTCTAGAAAGGTTCAACAATGCTTGGACGAACTCAGCAATGGTTCTGCAGGCCCATCGATGCGAAATTTGGGCACAAAAGTTTATTTGGAAGTCGTGGCATCATATATTGACATCTTCCTCTCACCTACTTTGGACTTGAGGGCTCGAGGGTTAAAGTTTGTTAAAGCGGTGTCCTTCTTCTTTAGGTGAGTTGGAATCCTATTTGCTACTTTCAATTTGCTTTGATCTTTAAAACTTTAGGAGTTTGGCAATGATTCCATTATTCTTCATGCATACTGGACTTTGGAGGCTCGGTTGAAGAACCACAACACGATTAAGTTGAGTAAGAACTTCATTACCGGGAAAGCTTTATAGGCGTGCAATTGCCATGCCATTTTGTTGTCTTTGCCAATAAAGTATTTTAGAGATGAATTTGGGCATTTAGAGTTGCCCTCTACGATTGCACAGGATTGGGCGTATCGAGAACTTCTTCTCCAAAGTGGGTGGCATGGTGCGTAACGTAAGATCGTATGGAGGCCCGGACTTATTGGAGAGTGCCTCTGCTCTCAATCATATTTCTGAGCTTCAAGCTGCTACTACCCTCTTATTTCCTGCAGCACATGCTAAGCAAGAGCACATTTGGCAAGAGTTAGAAAAGAAGGTAGATACCAATGGAAATGTGCTGATCTGTAACCTTGCGGATTCAAAGAACGCGTGGATATGGATGACAAGGTTATTGAGGCCTTAAAAGAAGGGCTTCTTCTTTGCTGCACAAGCATTGTGTACAAGCGTCGGCATTACAAGTGCAGAAGCGATGATGGTTGGTTTAGTGAGCCATAGAAATTCGAGGATAGGTTTCAGAGTAGTCTGTCGGTAGACTTGAGCTCTACCACATTGGGAGATGAGACCGATGTCATGGAAGAGAATATGGAGAGTCAAGGTGAAGATTCAGGGAACGAGGTAGTTAGTGAGGATGATGTGGCCAGGTCTGAATTACGACATGTGTTTGACGAAATGTTAGATGAATGTGAAAGGAGGAAGCCATCTCATGTGCCTTGGCATGTTGTGATGGAAGGGAAGAAAATCTTTAAGTCAACTATAGTGAGCCATTTGAATGGGAATCCATGGCTATCAAAGGACAGGCTGACGAGGGTTAAGACTATGGTATATTCTATTGAAGAAAGTAATGTTGATGCATGCTCGGCGTTGGGACAGATTGTGCAGTGTACTTCGAAGAACCAGTGGAATCCATGGTGGCACCACAAACTAGACAAGCTTCAGCAAGAAAAAGGAACAAATTTGTTGCAATTCATAAGGTTTGGTATCTTGGCAGGGTACTTAGCATGAGGAGGAAGTCTGGCAATGCATGGAGAGAGAGTAGAGAGCCCGTGGACTTAGTTAAACGCCCGTCCTTTGAAGTTCAATTAAATCTTGCATATTACAGGAAACATTGCAGCAAGGATGGCAAGTCCACTTGGTTTACTTATGATCTGACCGATAATCGACTTATAGACCTCGAGTCTATCATATCTCTTGCATCTTTAAGATATGAACCTGCCAAAAACATTTACCATCTGCATGATAATGATAGAGTACAGTTGAATAAGTTTGTGCGTGAACAGAATATTGGTAGGGTAACCTTAAATTAGATGTCTTCAAATGGTTGAATTCTGCTACTAACTGTCTCTTCTATTTTGTTCTTTTTGTAGGTGACAAGGGAAAACAGAAGGTCTAGGGGGTGCATAAGGTTCAGGCTTTTTTCAAGTTTTTTGTCAATGATCATTTTTTTATTAAAGCTACCATTTCAACAGTTTAAGTTTAAGAGAGGTTTTCTGCCTTGTATAAATCTGGAGCATGATGTTTGCACCATGCAGCCATTTGTTACAGTTGACAGTCCACCTGCAAAGCTAAGGAGCTGAAATCTGTGGTGGACCATTAAGCTTGAATAGTTCAGTTCAAAATACTGCGGTCATGAAGTTCAGCTTATAAAATTGCTGTGATCAAGCTTGTGTTTATTTATCATAGATTAAATCATATCTTACTCGTACTTTACTTCTACAACCAGTGACCTTTACTTTGATTTGCTTTACTTTGCTTTGCTTGTAATCTTGTCTTTGCTTTGCTTTACTTTGCATTGCATGTAGAAATTGTGATCTTGTCTTTGCTTTGCTTTACTTTGCATTGCATGTAGAAACTGTGATCTTTTCTTAACTTTACTTTGCATGCAATAAAGATTGGTTACTGAAGGAACGAGTTAGTTATGTATGCTGCATGATGTCATTGCTCGATTATTCATTTCTCCAGCCTTTATAGAAGCAAAATGAAATGCTTCCAAAACAGCAGTAGCTGTTACCCTTTGTTAGCACACTCTTTTTTTAAGGGCAGAATGTGAAGACATAAGACATAATCAAAATCCTATTTTGGAAACAACAAAACATAAACTGTTTGAAGACTGATTTCGGAAAACAACATTACATAAACGAAAGATATTAAGAGACAGAAACTAAAAGATAAAAACAATGTCAGAAACCATGTTATATTATATTATACTTTACAAAAAGGAACGTTCACACCTGTGCATGGCAGTTTACAACCCCATTTACAAAACAGACCCATGTTTCAATACTTTAGATCAGGAGCTTTACAAATCAAGTTAGGGAGATTTCGTATTTACTGTGGAGAGCCGGCAAAACGAAAACCTAAGCTACTAAAAACGTCCAGGAGGCACTAAAAACGTCCAGCAAAACTTAACGGAGGTGGCATCCTAAGCTGCACATACAGATCGTTCCCTTCGGCAAGGATTTTCATCTCCAGAAGCCGCTCCTCTGCAAGATTAACCCGATCAACCCACTGCTGCACCTTTTCAGTAACATAAACTCCATGATCTTGCATGTGTACCACTTCTAAGCACGAAAATTTTGCCACAACTTTCATTTTCGTGCCCCTACAGCCTTCCTTGGGCTCTTCCTTGGGGTAAAATAGATCAGAGATGTATTCTTTAGTGGGCCTCTGGCGGTAGTCTTTTTTTGGAGAGCCATTGTCGGAATAGGAGAGGAATAGGGAGAATGAGGATCGGAGGATGGTGTTGGAATAAGAAGAGATCGGATTAGGAGGAGGATGATATAGGCAAACCGCATGGCAAAAATCACCAAGACGTGCCCGAAAATAAATTCCGTAACAATAATCAATTATAAACAATAATCAATAATCAATAATCAATTCCGTAATGATGTATTCCTAAAATCTATTAAAATAAAATATATACTTTCCTATGCATTCCAAGCGTATTTCTTTCTTCATTTCTTTTTCTTATTTTTTGGAGTGACCGTTGAACTAAAATGGCACCATGGATGAACTCTAAATCCTGAGTTAAACCATTGAGATCTTCACTGAGCTAAGCCGTAAACCATGATTGGGGTCGTGTAGAATAACTTGAACCCAATTGGGAGTAGATTTAGCGAAAACATTGATCCTATAGAACACATGCCTATAGTTCCCAGCTCTACAGTCCTCTACAGCTGCTCCATGATCACAAATGAACAAAACTTGTGAAGCTTGCAACATTTGTAGATTGGATGTAAATATAAGGTAGAGGGTAGGTTACATGAATAAATAATGGATGTAAAAATAAGGTTAAGGGTAGGGCAAGTTGTGCTTAGACTGGGTGTAAAAGTATGGAATCGGGTATTCTGCTTCGACAATACGGGACCGTATACATAGGGGTTTCTATGGAGGGTGAGCTGTATACATAGGGGTTTCTCCTGACTTGATGCACGCACATGCCATATGCCCCTTATATAGAGGTGAACCCCCTCGAGGGTTACATGAAAAATACACTAATGGAAAAAATACGTACAAAGGTATGCAAAAAAGTTGATTATGGGCAGAGAATACATACAATTGTTTGCTAGTTTCTTATCGTATGTATATAGAGGGATGGATGATATGTACCAAAAAGGGTTTTCTGTTATGAATAGTAGTAAATAACGCATTTTTGCCTGACCCCAGAATCACAACTGGCATTTCCAATATACATATACATATAGGTGAATCCCAATATGCTGCATATATCTATAGGTCTTCTTATGTAGGATTTATGATCTTGAATGCAATGGCTTTGTTCTATATTTACGTCTTTTCGGTAATGTCAAACTATGCTAACATAAAGCTGGCTCGAAATGGAAATATAATGGTATATGTGAATGTGGCACCATATTTGATAGCAAAATGGTAGCATTTTTGTATAGCTTCAAGAGAAGGTTCGCCAATTCGATTACCAAGCTGGAAGGTCACATGTCGTAGGAAGTCGTCATAGATGGAAAGCCATCAGCTCCTCCCATTGTAATAGAGCAAGCATTAGTATAGACAAAATAAAAGCTATATATCTTTCTGCTTTGCCAAGACATCATGTTCTTTATGCCAACATGTAAGAATTGCCATCCATTTAATGGAAGCAAAAGTAACATGTCAGATCTTAGATGTTTTGCTCATGGCTTCCTCCCTGCGTTTAGAAAACTTGAAATTATATTGAGAATAATGCATAGAGATACAATGCATTTCCTAAATTTGCTATGGACCTTATACTATTATGCTTTCCATGCATCTAGGAGCAGTTCGCAATAACAAATTTAATTGAATTGATTTTTATCATCCGCGGAGAGACAAACCCATTTCCCATATCACAATTTCATCTAATCCTCAATGATATCAGGGCCCTTCTAAAATGGACTCGAGCCCATACACGTGAGGTGAACCACATGGATGGGAAGAATGTGTGCCCGAACCCTGCAATATCCAAAGAAGTACAGAGTAGAGAATAAAGAATGAAAGAATGATTTTTATTGTCCACTGAGACCAATCGACCTATGGGACCTAGAAGGAGCGCAGCAAACTTATTAATGTCCGAGTTAAAAAAAACCCCCGCCCCGAAGGGTTTTCGAGGGAAAAACCATGGCAGTAATAATAATGCTGTCAAACTGTACAAGTATATATCATCATGAAATAAATGTATATATACATGTCAAGTGTGTGCCCGAGGACATAGCTGATCTCGCATGTCTATAACCTCCTGGAGGTATGATCCCAACACCCGTACGGAAGTCGTGCTCAATGTCACATGTAGCGGTGGCGGGCCCGACCAAAGATCAGCATAAGCGTCCGGATTTGATAATATCTTTGGGCAACTTTGAAGGGTATGAGATTCATCCTCAATGACTCCCATTTGGCAAGATCGGTGAGAGCACATCCTAGCGTGGCTCACCAATCCATCTGCCTGTCTCAATTCGAAGATGATGTGCTCCTGTGCAAATGGAGGCAATGAGTCTGCGCCTTTTCATGGGCAAGTAGGTAGGCAGGTAGCATTGTGGGCCTCGTTCCAATGTGGGATTTATGTGGCGTTGGTAGTGTGTTGTCTTGACCTGTTCGAGGAAGGAAAAGGGGTTATATAAGTTTTACCTTTAGGGTATGCCAATGCACGCCCTATCTTACATGTTAGATACTATCTAGATAAAGAGTTTGAATGATGAGTCTTGATTTAAAAAAAGAAAAGGAGGGGGGAAGGGGGAAGGGGGAGGAGGAGGCAATAAGGCTAAGGTTCTACTTCCATTCATCCCTCTCCCAAGCCCTGTGAGGATAAAATCAACCATGAATGCCGAATCTGAAACCTAAAACTTGGGGACCACAATGCCTATGGAAGAGCCCATATTACTCTCTAATGATCCAGCTTCGAGCGCAGCAGAGGAATGTTCTAGATGGGCCTGTGCTTTAGTATAAAAGGGGGCAGCAGTCAGCAGCCCAAGCCATGGCTAAGTGACAATTGCTTTAGCATCTTCAAATAGTGAGACCTCTTCACCTGCATAAAAAAGGAGCAGGACGCAATGCTTGGATGAATTTTTCCATTGAAGGCGGCGATGATTAGTGGCCGATGATTAGTAGGCGGCATCATAACCAGTTTGAAAGATTAGTTTTGACAGTGCGATGATTCTGGGCTACCTTTGGTTTTCAATTCTAAACTAGATACTTTGGTTCCATACTTTGGTTTCGACACCCTATAGTTGTTTTGGACACCAACTCTAACACCTTGCAACAGATTGTAATCCAATCTAAAGAACTCCTAGAGCTCTTAGAGTTTTAGAAATGCCAAAGCGGCAGTCGAAAAATGGTCGACCTAACCCTAGAAGCCTGCAAAGAGGGGCGCGGCGCCGTCACCGCTGTTTGCAGGTGCCTCTTGCTTGTGTTCGATCTTTGGAAGAG
This sequence comes from Isoetes taiwanensis, assembly GCA_021234155.1. NCBI lineage: Eukaryota > Viridiplantae > Streptophyta > Lycopodiopsida > Isoetales > Isoetaceae > Isoetes > Isoetes taiwanensis. Next base: position 12,065,024 of record JAJEKV010000044.1, on the reverse strand, counting down.
CAGCTCAGAAGCTATTGATGGGTCATCGGTTCCTTAGATGCATCAAGATCTATGCTTTCCGGTCTGCCATGGATTTCGTGCAACAGGTTCATTCTGCCAAGTAAATGCCGCAACCACTGGTGAAGGTATCTTTTGTATGAGATTTTGATCAGGTCAGTAGAGATATTATGTATTTTCTAAGTGATTCGGGTTGAACACTAGCTAGTCTAACAAATAGTTTTTCTTAAAACTGTTGTTAGAGCCTTAAGGGCAGATTTCAGTAATATTTTTCAGTTTTGGACAGTGTCTATACTTGCTGCACTCACTGCATGCATGCTGATTAGCTTTTGTTGGATTAATGACAGTGCTCCAAAGCTTCTGTGTTGTTTTTGGTCGAGATAAGCTTGTAAGGGTATAGGATCACCCCATCTCCATCCCAAAATGGCGAGGATGACATGGTGACCGACATGCAAGCAGATTGGTAAAGCAAGAAATACGGTGACGGGGAGACCCGTGGTCTTTTGTAGTTTGCAACACATTCTATCGCTTAAATGGTAATGTCTTCAAATCTTTCGGGGTGTGCTTCAGGAGGCAGATATTATTTAAACAGATATTTTGTCCACTGCAACTCCTATTTGTCATGAAGGGGCAGCCATGGATCTGTGGGGCTGCATGGCTAGGAGACAGACGTATGGTAATGCTCTCTAGGAATGAAAGAGGCATTCTCCTGTAGTACCTATGATTGCAGGAAATGTGAGTAACTTCCCTTTGTTTTGTTCAAGGAATAGGGCCATGGTCTGTAGTACTTCTCTTGCAAGGAAGAGGTTGAAGGTAGTTGCAAAAGTGAAGTGGTAGGTGCTTGGGTTTGATGTACATCCTTTGAGAACCACTCGTAGTACCTCATTTATGAGAAGATGGAGGGAGTTCTCCTTAGTACGTAATGTATTTTTTTGCTTTAATCTTTCGGGGCATGCTTCAAGTTAGCAGGGATGTACTGATGGAAAGGGTTTACATCTCCTATAGTATTATGGATGGGAGAAGAGAGTGAACTTTTAAGAGTGCACTTCTAGTCAAGTTATCCATGCTGAAAAATCTATGCTTCCAGGAATATATTTCGGGAGTATGCTTCATAGTCTGGATGCATGTTTCTAGTAGGGCTCCACTAATGTAGCGGACTTCCCATAGTACTTGATATGGTTGGAAGAGGACCAAGTCCCTTAGTACTGGATGAGACAAGAGGAGAGGCTTATATCCTCTTGTAAATGATAGGGAAGAGGTTGAAATTTTGCTTCAATCGAGTAGTACAGACATTATTATATGGTGCTTTCTTAGCGATATTTGCTTTTTATGAAACTGATGCTTTCTATCGGTGACCATGTGCTACTTCTTCCTATAAGGCCATTTGGGCCACTTTGTAATAAGGTCTTGGACCACTTTTTATTAATAGAAAATCATAACTTCGTACCCTCAAAAAAAAAAAAAAAAAAAAAAAAAAAAAAAAATGCCAAAGCAATAGACGTGGATGAAGAGGTTTTAAGCGGAGAATAAAAAGAAGGGAAAAACATTTTGCGGAGACACCTCTGCAAGGCATTGTGGTGACGTTCTTAGTATCTAGGTATGACTAAGACTCTGAAATTTCTATTGTAACTTGATTTTATTCAGATCCGTTGCCCTGGACTCCTCAACTTTGAATTTTTATTGTTAGCAGCAGAGCAACAAGGGCATGATTCCAACAGAGAAACTGGAAACTCTAGCGCAAGTCATACCAAAAGATCTTCAGTTGCAGATGGCTATATGATATGAATCTCTGTTCATTCAGGAACAGAGGTATGCTTTTTCTTCAATTCTTCATTTTCTTTGTGAGCATGCAATTAGAAAACCCTACCAACATCGTTGGTGTAAAATTCAATGGTTGTGGTGGGTAATAGATAGAAACAGAATGGACTAGCTCAGAGACATATGTTCAGTTTTTTCCAGTAGGGTTCGAGTGCCAGGATGCAGGATTTGTTATTTTAGTATGCAGAAGGAGTGGCACAACATGCCATGTGTCCAACGTGTCCTACCAAATTGTTTACCATTTTGACAAAGCATTTACATAAATGGAAAATGGAAAATGTTGATTCGTTGTAATACATTTTGCTTCTTTGACATGCATCCACTAGCAAACACCTGCTCACATCCAAAGATGACCTTAATGAGAAGCACTCAAAGCATTAAATTCTACATCAGGTAAGCTTCATTTTTCTCTTATATTGACAGGATAGTAAGATTTATGTGAAAAATTAACGGCTCATCAAGTTAAAGGGGATATGCCAAAATGCAAAAGCAAGCAAGCATCATAGTCCATATGCAATGAGGTACTTTCAATCTTTCACATTAAGAACTAGGTGCTGGATGATCTGTCCAGCATGTGTGGGATGAAGGTAATGGTTACACCAAAGGCACCTCATTTGAAGATCTGACAAGTAATTTTGTTTTAAAGTGACAGGCTACTACAAAGAAGAATCTGCACATGCTTTGGCATTGCTTTATCATTTGTAAAACTATTGCATTTCCTGATTTGGGAGATGGGAGAATTTGGAATACAACAATGAAAAGGAATGATATGTTATGCAAGTTAAATTTTACGGCCGCCGTTTACATGTTTGGATTGTAATATTGCCTATTGCCCTATGTGATGGAGATCTTCTTTTTTTTTTTTTTTTTTTGAAGGACGAACGCCAAAAAGTTTATTAATCAGAGAAAAAGTACAAAATTTACATGTCTCATCTAATTGTGTAAGCACACAGAGATGCCATAGGAGCACGAGCCTAGAGCACAATGTACTTACTCCAGAGTAGGAGACTAATGATAAGAATCAATTCAAGATATCGAATCGGATCGTTCCACGATTCGAAGTCAAAGGGAAGAACACTTTCGTAGGGTCGCCAATATCTTTTTAGGCCTTTGTAATAACACCGTATGTGGATGAATAAATGCCCCGAAAGATGTGGTGTCTCTTGACAGCTCCCATATCGACCATAGGAGCCAACCGGAACCAAGATGAAATGCCCTTTGTTTATTTGGGAGGCCATGCGTTGGGATAGGACGCCAAAAGGATGCATCGGCGGGTCAATGTCTTGTTAAACAAACCTTGTAGCCAGGACCCGCATTTGGTTGAACCTCGGGACAATCAAAGAGACAATGCTCAAGAGTCTCAACGTCCAGGAGAGGCAGAGCGGGCATCTTTGCAGATATGCGAGGATCATAGCGATGTCGAAAAGGCATTAACCCGCAGGCACTGTGGATAACCCGCCACCACAAAGAAGAGTAGACTTTAGGGTGGAGCAACCCGCCCCAAAGCCATCGCCATGTACGACACAAAGTGGGTTGTGGAACATGTAGGTGCCATCCATCCGCAACTGGAGGGGTTGTGGTGCTAAAAGAAGGCGATATCTTCGTCGACAAATTGCTTGCCTTTGTGAATATTTTCATGATAGTCCCATGGCACCCTTTCAAAGAACACCAACTTGCACTATGAGAGGCAAATTTTTCGCGACCTTCTCCCATAGAGATACATCCCAACGAGAGAGCAAGAACTTTACCTGAAATTCAAGGCCAAGACAAGGGAGGGTCCGTCCGATCCCAAGGGGCCTTGGGGAGAGGAAATTTGGGGCAAGTACTTAGGAGGGATTTTAGGGTCCAGGCCGGCGTCAACACCCCAACTCCACTTCAAGACATCTCCCAAGAAGGTCCCGCCGAATCGACAAGGAGAGGGCCTCCAAACGTAAACCCCGTGGGTTGCCGGGGCTCTAGAAGGGCTTTTACGTTTTGGGGGCCGAGTCACGGTCTTACCGCCACGGAACTTGGTCCCTGGGGCAATGTTGGCATTATGAGTCCATTGGCGAGAGCCAAATCCTTGGTTCCGATGAGGGAGGTTGCCCGCCCTTCCCTTCCGGGCCTTGGGAGAGGAAATTCGGGGCAAGCGGCTTAGGAGGTATTTTAGTATCGGCTCTGGCGGCCAACACCCCAACTCCACTTCAAGACATGGCGCAAAGTCCCCGAATCGACAAGGAGAGGGCCTCCCAAAACGTAAAACCCCGTAGGTTGCCGGGCTCTAGAAGGGTTTACGTTTTGGGGCCGAGTCCTGAGTCTTACCCGCCGCGGAACTTGGTCCCAGTGGCAATGTCAATGTTCTGAGTCCATTGGGAGAGCCAAATCGTGGTTACGGAGAGGGAGGGTTGCCCGGCCCCTTCCCCGAGGGCCTTGGGGAGAGGAAATTTGGGGCAAAGCGGCCTCGGAGGGATTTTAGGGTCCGCGCATGGCGTCAACACCCCAACTCCACTTCAAGACACGTCGCCAAGGTCGGCCGAATCTAACAAGGAGAGGGCCTCAAACGTAAACCACAGTGGGTTGCAGGTGCTCTAGAAGGGTTTACGTTTTGGGGGCGAGTCCTGGTCATTGCGATTGGAACGTGGTCGAGAAAGCTGCGGCCCGAACGCTATAGCAAGGGGCCCGGCGGAGCGGAGTTTGGACCTGTCCTCCTCGATGTGGCAATTAGAAGTCGGGAAGCTTTTTGCGGTGGCAACACACTCATAAATTCGTAATTAATGCATTGCACGAAAATAAATTCTGATTTTTGCCAGCTGGATCCTAATTCATCTCGGACACGACCCAATTTTTGGAATTTTTCGGGAAAGTTTTAGGTCAAAAGGTTAGCATTAGAACCGTCGGGGCGGCCGTTCTTGAGGCAAATAGAGAGCTGATTTGGAAGATTTAGAAGATGTGATTGACTTCAAGCCACAAAGAAACATAAATTTAGTGGTGCTTCTATCGGTCAGGTTGGAGAAAAATCCAAGTCGATTTGTCCATCACAAACTTCTAAGAATGTGCATTTGAAAGATTTAGAACATGGAAGTGTCCCATTTGTAAGAGCTACAGGAGAGTCCAAACCACAAATAATCTCAGAAGCTGGTTCTACCAGTCCAAGTCGAAATGTCGCAGAAACCTCAGGCTCTCAAATGGCAAATCGAACTGAAGAAGGCGGGATCCAACAGAAGATCATGTTCATGCATGTATCAATGCTAGATTGTACCCAAGAGAAAATATAACAATGTACAAAACATAGGTTTATTGAACAAAAGATCACTTGAACAATTCAAAGATACTCCTCATGAGCTTGGCTTATGGTTTCCATCGTGAAGTCCTCCACTTGTCCATCCCCTTTGAACCATAGCTCCATGTCAAGTATATGTCGGCGGCAGCCATGTCGACGCTAGTATCATGTTAATGTTATTTTTCCTGTGGTGCTTCCAAACCCTGACCATCTTTTCAAGAAGCACCCTCATCATGCTAGGCACTCCTTTGGTTCCTAGCACCGATTCGATGCCTTCTCACCAATCACATACTTCTTTAATACCTTCATCCGATGGATCGTTGTTTCATAGTCCTCATCTTCGAGTGGAGGAGGGGTTCACTTGAGGATTCCCTTCCTTCTCATGCCCTCGACGGCTCCTACACCAAGCTATAGATTTAGAAAATAGAGAAAATACAATAAAGTCTATAAACCATGAGTGTAGCCTTACTTGTGAAGACAGTTCCATATCTCTCGCTCTTGAATCCTCATCTCCTCCCTGAATCACGGTTCAAGCGTCGAAGCATACCTTCCATGGCCATGTATCCAAAAAGCAATAAAGAAAAAAACTCTCACAATAAGCGCAATGAAAACTAGGATCCGAGGATGGTTCAAAGCGAGTAGCGCAATACTCAAATCATAAAAGAAATGGGAAAATGGCGGCGGCTGACATTTAAAAGGAAACGGGGCGTCGTTTAACGGCGTGCAAGCGTCGTTAAGCGGCGTCTATAACGACGTTAACGCATTTGCGGCGTCGTAGAAATTTGTTTTGTTTTTCGCATATATATTGCCTATTAGTCCTCCGGCTTCTCCGCCGCCCTCCGATCCCCTCGTCCTCTGCTCCTCCGCTCTCCAGCTTCCTCCTCCTCCTCCTTCGTCAGAGCTCCTCACCTGCATCTGCCATGGCCGCTTCTCCTGATGCATGCCCGCTTGATGCCGCACCAGAGGCCGTGCAGGCGCTCTTTGGAGCACCCTGAGCGCCTCGGTCACGAGTGGCTAGAGGCTAACCCCTTAAAGAAAGGCCGGAGTTCAAGCAAGCCATGACAAAGCTGCGTGATAGGGGTCAAGAAAGACCTACGCTTCGCGTCTTGGGGCCGGGACCTTCCCTCATCTGAGCTCGAATGCACGAAGAAATGCATGGTGAGCTCGTTGTGCTTGGCCCGTATGCTAGAGGATAGGGTCCTTTGGGAAGGGAAACATTTGCTGAAGCCCTACTTTCAAAGGTTGCACCAGACCAACCAGGGCATGCGGGAAGTGCTTGTACATGAATTCCTTGGGGAAACAGACACCACGCCGGAGGGCTTGGATTCCATGCTCGGAGGCTTGTTCGGGGTGGAGGAAATCACCGCCGAGCACCTTCGAGCTCATGAGTGGATCACATCGATCTTGATATATACCGCTAGATGTGCACTTGGCATCCACTTTGTTTTGTGTATTTGAATTGTGTATGGGTTTTTTATATGAATTTTGTATTTTGAAGGGAATACATATATGATTTTTGTATATGAATCTTGCATTTTGAAGGGAATCTTCACATTTTATGATTAATTAAACATAAAGCGTGTACTCAACTGTATGTAGGACTGCCCTGATCGGCGCTTGCAAGCCATAGGTCTATACTAGGCTGCCAATTAACTTGGCATAAATGTCTATGATAACTCAAGTTGCAATACTAATGTTGCCTAATATGGTTTGTAGTATACACAAATTAAGCATGCCAAAGTATTTTCTTATTCATATGTGGGAAGAAAATATAATCATAATAAAGTAATGAAGGTTCAATCGATGGTAGTCTTCTATCATGACAATAGTCTAGCCCCCCCCCCCAACCTCTCTATTCGACCGCCATCTCTTCTTCACCTTCAAATATGCGGCGGGAGCGAGCCTTACATGGAACTACGAACCACCACTGATCTTGCAAAGGATCTGGAACGAAGGTGACCTACAAAACCTCTATTACATTAGTTCCTTTGTTAATGACATATATAAATTTTATTGCATCCAAGTAAACATACTTGTTCACATTGCTCAACCCTCACGAGTGTGTCTTGACCACGATACCGATGAGTTGAATCTAGTGAATACTGGCCACCGGATCTTTTGCGTATCGTGGCATGAGCACCAGTACACACAAGATCAAACCATTCGGCATCAAACAACATTGTTTTGAATGCACTACCGACATCAACCTCCATGATAGTCTTTATAGTACCAATCCATTCCAACATTGCCTCGATTGGGTTTTGGGTGCGCACTACCGGTCGGCAAACCGTACTAAACTTTGCTGATATACCACAATCATAAGTCGTTTGCCATGATCCACACTTTGTCGTCGAAAGTGAGCACCAGAAGACCATATTGATGCATATGAATTATACTACAAAGTAAAGGAACAAATGTTCAAAATAACGAACGAAACTCGTGAATTATAATATGCTATTAAGTTGCACTTACAAATAGTGACACGCCTTTAGCATATGCAAATTCTTCGCTAGAAACATGTTCGCCACGTTGCCTTGCCATCTCTAGTTGTTCGAGCAGCCATTTATTGTTTATCTCACTTGGCGGGACCCCTAGATGATCCGGAAGTGGTTGTTTTGCGATTCTTTTGTCGATAGCGTCTTCTCTCCTCATCTCTCTTTATTTTTTTCTTCCTCGTATTTTTTATCCATTTCTCCATGGGAGTGGAGTTGTAGATGAGAAACTTATTGACTTTTGCCTGTTCTTCTAGTGTGAACAATTTCTTTTGTGGTCTTCCTTCGGGAACTTCTCCAATTATAGTTGGAGTGTCTTCATCGGTCCATAATCGTGGAGCATTGGGGTGTAGATCGGCCAAGAACTCGGTGACATAGAATAATGACTCGTGCTAACCAACCCTCGGCCATACAACCCTCCGGCCTTGCCTTGCCCGACGTCTGAAGTCCTTGAGGACCTCGAAAGCGTTCTATAAAAACATCCATCTAGGATTTGTTGTGCTGCAAGCTCTACGCCCGTCCACTAAATGCACTAGTAAGTGAGTTTGTATGTCCGAGAAAACTTGTTGGGAATTCTTTCTCTAGCATACAACATGCCTCAACGACCTTAGTTCGCATGTCCGCAATTTCATTTGTCGGTATCTCCTTCCTTGTAATCCATCTAAATATCATTTAAGAAAGAAAAAGTTAAGTGAGAGTTCAGCATCGAAAGTGTTTTCTAAACTGCACGAACCTGGAAAACTCGATGGGAGACATATTGCACGTAGTGGACCGTGGCCCGAGGCGACCCCTCGAACAATAGGCATAACAAACGCAACATCTTATGCCAATCATGAGATTTCAACCAGTTAACTCCCCTTCGTTAGAGAAACAATTACAAGCGAATGCATATATCGGTCGAAGTCTTTATTGCCTTGATCGCTTCTAAGCGGGTTTCATACATTTTCTAGGCACGATCCAATCCACTTGTGGCCTTATTCCTTCTTCGACATTTAACCATGCTTTAGATTTTGATCCAACTTCTTGTAGATCTTTCGTCTTTGTCGATTGTGTCCCACGTCCGGTGACATGCCTCCAAATAGACGCCGAAACATTTTTAAAGATGTGCATGGGATCAAGAAGATGATGGATCTTCAATTCTGTCCAATAGGGTAGAAGGAAGAAGGATGCTTTCCACTTCATTCCCTTAACCTTATTTCCTTCAGCGGCATCCCACATGTTACCCCAATCTCTCATTGTCAACCTTTTGGGAGGCTCTTCAGTGCAATGTTTTTCTCTTGAACCTACGTATCGAAGTCGATTTTCCATTGGCAGATATCTCTTGAAGTTTGCATAGACATTTTTGTGCAATGCCGTTGACCGGCGAGAGTTCAACTGTTCAAACCCACACAAGTGACATGCCGCATATCCAGACACTTGGAGTCCAGAGAGTTCATACAAACCAGGCCAATCGCTCGTTGTCCACATTAAGATTGCTCTCAAGGTAAATCTTCGTTCAGCACGAAGTTCTCTTGAGACATCGTAAACTTCAATACCTTCACTCCACAATGTCAAAAGCTCATCAATAACTATTTTCAGATACGGATCTAGACTTTCCGGCTTCTTCGGTCCTGGAACTAATAGTACTACCATTAAATGGCTAGTCTTCATGAGTAACCACGGTGGTAAATTATAGTTGATCAACACCCGCTGTTGACCACGCGGCCGATTGACGTCCATAAGGATTAACACCATCCGTTGCCAACCCTAATCTGAGATTTCGTGGCTCTCTTCCAAATTCCGGCCATGTTTCATCAATATGCTTCCATTGCTTGCAGTCACTAACCACGCGGAGTACATTGTCACTCGACGCATTAGCGGCACACCAACCCATGAGCGAAGCTAGAGATTCACATCGAAACAATAGCCTTATGCGAGGGATCAATGGAAAGTAGCGAACCACCTTCATCGGGACGGTCTTTCCCTTGGCATCTGCGTTGTACCTAGAGGCACCACATTTAGGGCATGTTTCTGTGTTCTTGTAGATGTCATTCGGATAATATACCATGCAATCATTTGGACAAGCGTGAATCTTATGGTAGCCTAAACCAGTAGCTGCCAATATATTTTTTATTTCAAAGGCGACTTTTTGGGCATAGTGTTCCCTTGTGGGAGTATTTTCTCTTGCAATAACCTGTATAAAACAGACCTTTACGTATACATTCAACTACAAATTCAATAAGTCAAGTGATTGCAATTGTACTTACTCTAACAAAGCCGTAACACTGGCATTGCTCCATTTGAATTTGGCTTGAAGGTTTAATATCAATAAAGATGTCGTCAATCTAGATATGCTTGCACCTGGATATAATGCTTTATGCGCCTCCTCCAATAAAACGTGATCTTCATGACCATCGTTAGGAGTATTTATATCGTCATCTAGGTCGATTTGTCGAAGATTGGGCCAAATGCATCTAACATGTCATTTATGGGTTCCTCAACTTCCATGAAGTCGTCCATAGGGGCATTGTCGCCATCTTCATCATCGTATTCCCGATCATCTTCATCATTGTACTCTTCATTATCGTTGTGCCCATGTTTGTACCATCTTTTGCTCAATGTATTCTAATTCTACTATCCGCAATGACGTTTGATGTCGCCAATTCAAGACGCTTTGGATGTGGTCTCATATCCACTTGCCTACCCCGCGTCGCCGATTAAACTAAATATATCGTGATTGATACATGCATTGAGCCCGTGTTTGTTAAATTTTAAGCATTTAATAACGAACGAAATATAAAATTTTATGTCATAATCAAAGCATATATTGAAGATATAATACACATTTATCTTCAATATGTGCAATCTCATTCCAAGAGAAGAAGAATTCGAAGAATTCGAAAAAGAAGAAGAAGAAGAAGAAGAATTCGAAGAAGAAGAAGAAAAAGGGTGCATTCCGACGAAAATTATATGAGTAATTTGAGTACATCATCAAAGGACCTCCGGTATTGGTCTACCGTATTCATATTCAATGAACAATTCATCACCAACACACAAATGTTTTATAGCATAAACCATGATATATCTCCGCCAATCAATTTTACGCCTAAAAATCTTCTTGGTCTTTGTTTGCCTCGACAAATTCACAATTGGTAGCTTCAAGATTCTCGATAGAGCTATTAATAAAAGCAAAGAAGGTTTCCATGCAACCGGGGCGACCATCAATATATGAAGCTTGCGTGTAGTCTTTGGGCTTGGATATTGTTCGTGCATTTGAATTTAGGCCATAGATGAGCATGCGCCATCGATGCTTACTCAATTTATGCCAAGTGTCCGAAAGTTATATTCGTGGGGACCTACATATGGCATTAAAGGAACAAGTCATTACCATCTTTGACTTTTGTATTCGATCATAATATATAATCCCGAGGCCAAGACCGGGGGACGACTATTTTTAATCATGTCTTCGCCTACCCCAATATGTAAATTGCTCCCCATAAATAATTGGCTTGCCTCTAGGCCATGCATTGAATTTCTTACGATCTTTATCTAGAAGGGCTGGACCAAATGGACTAGTGAAGGTGGAAGATTATTTTCTTCTACATGATCTAGTACATTCCAATTTTGATGAACATTGTCATTCCCTCCAATCTTGGCAACGGCCATTGCACGACGAAGTTCTATCATCGTAATGGGATACTCTTTGAGGAAGTTGATGGCTTTCTTTTTGTAGGGTTTTCTATGAACGCATTCATAGTATCAACATCATCTACTTCCAATGACAACATAAGCCCAAAATCTATATCTTTGCTCGAGCTCACTTCATTCTCAATTTCTTCCTAACAAAATACAAGCAAACTAAGTTAAGACGTCGATTCAAGTACATGAGAGTAGTTGATTCGAGTTCATGAGATTCGTGTATTATACCCGTTGGAATACCCCACGTAATGCGCCCCGAGAGCTTTGGATTTGTCGGGCATTCACGTCAACATGGTCGAGGACAGTCTTTCTCATCCGTTTTATTTGTCCTTTGCACATCGAACAATTGCAATATAACCGCTCTGTCAAGTACAACTGCAAAAAAAAAAAAAGTAACATCAAGATATAAAGTTAACTAATCATTCGAAACATGTTTATGGTACATACATCGGCGGCATTCATTTCATGCACACCACCAAAGCCTCTAGGAAGACTCGGTCCACTGGGTCTAATTGGACTATTTGTGGCAATTGTTGGGGTAACATTCTTGCGCAGGTCGCCATGTATCTTTCTCAAAGCTTTCTGTCTCACTTTACGTTCAAATTCCTTCTGACGTTCGTCCATGTTGTTTTTCTAGTAAACAATAAAAATATTAATAAAAAACCATGTAATAATATAATAAATATAAATATCCATGTTTTTTTCATGATTTTATCAAATGTTTATTCTTAAGATTCAGATTCATACAACGTTTATGATATTTAGAAAGCATTTGATTGAAGGGTGCCTGAACCCGATACATCTAGTCCTCTCCATTTGAAATGGAGTCGACCCAATACCTTATATTCACGCAACCTTTCAAATCTTTTGTAATCTATGAAGATTGAAACTTCTGTTCTGAGGTGCATAAACCCGATACATCTAGTCTTCTCCATTCGGGATGGAGCCGACCAGTACCTTGATCATGCATCCCTCAAGTTTTTAACATACTTTCAAGATTCAATCTTCTAATCTATTAGCATTTGGAGGTGTTTAACTCTAAAACCACAAAGATTAACAAATTAGCATAGATCTTACCTTATGAAGACCCACGGGCGCAAAAAAATCCGAAACAAACGAGTCAAAATAACAAAGAAATGGTAAATAACCCGAGCGGCCGGGTTCCCGCCATATTTAACGTCGTTTATCGACGTCTGTGTGACGTCGTTTAACGACGCCAAGCTGACTGTCCTGACACCTAGTCATGCCACGTCAGCTTGGGCCGTCTGATGCCCCCTTATATGCCACGTCAGATGATCATAACGTCGTTTAACGGATGATCATAACGTCGTTTAACGACGTTAAATGATCATAACGTCATTAAACGACCAACTGTGATTGTTTAACACAACAGAAACAACATACAATACAAATAACACAAATAAATAAAAAAACTGATTGTTCCCATTCATAAAATAAGCTTATACAACGACAACACAAATAGATAAAAAAACTTATTGTTTCCATTCAAAAAAAAAAGCTTATACATTACTTATGTCCATCCTGAGGACGTGACAGTTTGATGCAACCATTTGCATCATTATCTGCACCATTAATGTCGTTTTCTCTTTGTTTGGCTCGGTGAGCCATTCTACCGCCGTCGTTCGCATGGAACGCCAGATGTTAGTGCAATCAGAAGCTCCTTTTCACTCATCTTTGCCACGATGGTGAAGGGAGGGTTCTCAGCGGGAGAAGCAGGGGGGTTGCTGGAGTTGTCTTCCCTTGGAGGAGGAGGATTACTGCTAGAAGGAACATATCGCGCGAAGGTGGTCTTCAACTGCCGGACCATTATAGCAAGATAGGGAAGAACACTCAAAAGATAAGAATAACAGCAGCTACTGATGGATCCACTTATAACGTGGATTTAGGGTTAGGGTTTTTATTTGGCAAAAAAAAAAAAAGAAAAATTTCCTCTGTGTAACGTCGTTTAACGACGTCGAGGCTGACGTGTCCTGGCACGCAGGCAGGCCAGCTTGGCACCAGCACCATGCCACGGATGCCAACATGAAACGTCAGCTCTGTGAGACGTCGTTGAACGACGTCCAGCTGGCGCGTCTTGACACGCAGGCTGCCAGGTTGGCAACAGCCCATTTCCACGCAGGACGCGGCGCGACGTCAGCTATGTGAGACGTCGTTGAACGACGTCCAGCTGACGTGTATTGACACGCAAACAGGCCAGCTTGGCACCAGCACCATGCCACGCAGTAAACCGACACGTCGCCCCGACGACACGCCGTTGAACGACGCCGAAACGACGTTAATCGCCGTTGAACGACGATGTCGCCGTTTTTGACGACGACACGCCGATTCGTCGACGTTCGGCGCCGTTGAAGGACGACTATCCCTTGTAGTGCCTCCTCATACCATGCTTGAATAGAGACAACACCGCAAGAACCCATCGTCTCTCGGTAAGGGGATGAACCGAGGCCGCCAATGGAGGTGCCGAGGGGGTCCGAGGCAAGTGGTGCCCACCACCATGGAGTCTCCAATAGGGTGTGGATAGAGGGGCATGGCCAGAAAAGATGTCTGACTGCCTCCCATGCTGCCAACAAGCCACGCAAAAATGGAGAAGCGCTTGGAAAAGGCCGCAGAAGTCCGAAATAAAGCCCAAGGTAGGACTGGTTTGGTGACCCTTCTTGCCTAGAGGGATACAATGACCAAGAGCTTGTCTAAGAAGGCGTGAACCAGGAGAGTCATCCTCACCATTCAGGAGTCTCCAAATGAACTTTGAAATAAGCACTTTGCTCTGCAGTAAGAAGTCCATCATACCCAGACCACCTGCCCATTTTGGAAGGATGCACTTCGACCAAGCCACCTTAACCACAACACCTTCCTCAATACCTGCCCGGAGAAATATGAATGCATGATCAAATTGTTGCAGTGCTTGAATCAATGCGGTGTATTTATCATCTCATGTGCAGCATCAATTCAGATATTAATTTTCATTTCCTTTTAAGATGTTAATACCTTCCTTTAAACAATATATGAGACCCAAAAAGGATTTAGATCTATTACAACTTCTACATAAACGCTCTATAACGATGAACAGAATCAATTTCATTTCATAAGTTTCTGCCAAATTTTAGCAATCAATAATTGATGCAGATCAACCAATCCTTTGAAGTGTTAAATTTACAGATAAGCAAGCCTAATCTCTCCCAAATTTTAGAAATTAATAATTGATGCAGGTCAACCAGCCCTTTGAAGTGTGAAATTTATAGATAAGTAAAGCCTAATTTGTCTCGTTAGACGTTATCGTTTTTTTTAAAGAATTGTTATCAACCACACTTTGAAAGGACCATGTTAGCAATTTTCTTTAAAGTATTGTTATCCAATTACACTTTGGAATGAATTATGCCATTCTCATTTCCCAACAACAACTGCCTTGATCCATATGTGCAAAGAGTAATTTAGGATACCTTTATTAGCTTCTTAGGTCACATAATATGCAGAACCCAACTTTTAGCCCATTTCTCACATAGCGTGGGATAACTATATTGCACAAACTATATGCGCTGTGACGACTTGATCAAGTCTTACAGACCACCATGGGTGGGCATCCCTAATTTTAGGGTGCTCACATATTTCAATTTCATTGGATGTCTAGTAGATCATTTAATAATTTAAGAATGTTATGTATCCGTTAGCTATGGTTACCTTAGTTTGTGCTTCTTTGGACTCCATTTTCTTTTTTAGTAGGCAACTAGAGTGTAGTTTGAGTTCAACTACAATAGTTTGAACCAGATAAATGTTCACGGGGGCCTTGGCCGCCGCAATAAATTTCTTGTAAATATAAAGCAGGCAAATTTCTAGTTGGGAAAGTTGTTTTTTTAACCATCATGGAATTGTGTCGTTTTTAATTGGAAAAACCACCAAACCATTGAAAATGCCCTTTCAGGCAATTTTAACATGGCAAAAGTACATCCCGCAATTGATCGCAGCCTATTAAGGCTAGGTCCTTAATGGCTCAATCCTATAATCACTCAATCCTGGCCATCCATAATAAGCATATTCCCAAGCATATCCAAAACCCAATAACCATAACCGTCCGCCACAAATTAAGATGGGGTCAAATCCCCATTTCCACCTCAGCATATGCTTGTCAAAACCATATAACAAGTCAATATACACTGTATTGACTACACATGACAATGGAAACATAAATAATACTAGCTGAGAAGTAGACGGATCTACCACAACACACATAAACAAGCTTTGCATGCATAAACTTTAAATCACTGCCAAATCTGAAAGCAACATTCTGTTATGGCTTCTACTTCAGAAGCATACACTCGTGCTCGCTTGCTTTGCTCTACAGTTCAAGCCAGAAGCACATGCTCCTGCAGACAGCACTGAAAAGCAATACAAAAAATGGGGACTTGAACCCCACCAAAAAGAATCCGTACCATAATGCCATACATGAACAACAGCAGCTGAATCCGTAGCATAAATCTGTTTCAAAGACATCCACACATCATTTATCCGCCAACATACTGCAGCTTCAGCAAAACAATTGGGGATTTGAACCCCCTGCCAAGAGATGGCAGTACCAATGCCCCGCCATGAACATATTCTCGTAAGAACAAAATAAAACTCCCATCGCGTGATAAATTACACCACTCATATGAAGTCGTCCATGAAACAATGGAAAAAAAGATGGGGTTTCTTATGTGACCCTGCTCACAATCTTCATGCCCTGCCATGAACTCCTCTTGCAAAGAAAACCTAAGTAAGACATACCCATTCTCCGCCGTGAAAAAGCACATCAAATCCATGTTCGCACACCAACGAAAAGCCACAATAAGAAAACGAATGGCATTAACTCCGCCATGGCCACGCGCAACGGGCCATGAACGCCAGAGAAGATCGCCACCGCCCGAAAAACACACCCGGACTTCCAAAGAAAGACACCCGGACTTCCTCTGCTCTGATCCATCTGTTCCACGCGGACGCGAGGACATCGCCACGACTGGCGTTCTAAAAATTGCAGCTTCCAGAACAAACCCAATCAACCCCAATGCATCATTGGAACACCAAAACCTAATTACTGAGTCAGCAATATAACAATTTTACATACAAATACATCCACAAACCATCCAAAATCTTATGTAACACCACCCAAAAAAAAAAACATTTTGGAAACCTAATCGCAGCCTGTCTATTATTGGATTGGGAGGGATGCAATAACTTAAGTATGCGAGAAGGCACTAGGTATAAAACTTTCATGTCGCCATGCTATGATAGCCCTCAAACTTTCTGCAACATATCTTCGAAGTAAGAAGGTAAAAGCATGAGGATCAGTTTTTGGCTTGTCAAAAACTTCGTTCTTTTCGAACTCAGTTTTTGTTTCCTAACAGGTAACAATCCCATTTACTGATGTGATCAGGCAATTCAGTATTTCTTTGAGCATTGATGGGTATGATGCAGTGAAATTCCTGTTTGGATCTTTCCCTCCTTTAAGCTAGCCCCAAGTAATTAAGTTTCAATGTTTAAACAGGTTTCGCCAAGATGGGTGTTTGTCAAAGGATGATGCCCAACGTCTTCTACAGAAGTGTGAAACAACAAAATCTTTGGATTCTGGAAAGCATGTACAATCTCTTATGGTGCACAATGGGCTCGATTCAGTTGCTATTTTGTGTGATTATCTTATTCGGTTATTTGTGCACCATGAATATTTGCTCGAAGCTAACCAGATATTCAACAAAGTTTCAAACCCAAGCACATATAGTTGGGCTGCAATTATCCTGGCAAATACCAAGTTGGGGCAGTTCCAAATTGCCCTTGAATTGTTCCATAATATTCAATTTGGGGTGCAGAGCAACAAGTATGTCTATATTGCTGTGCTCAAAGCATGCACTTTAAATAAAGACATTTCACATGGAAGAGTTGTTCATGATGAAATTATCACAAGCCAGCTTGTGTCAGATGTTATCATTGGGAGCATGCTGCTTCATATGTATGCCACATGTAGAAGCATGGAGGAAGCATGTAGGGTGTTTAATAAGCTTCCGAACCGGGATTTGGTTTTATGGAGCACAATGATCGTGGGATATACCCAGCTTGGGAATGCTACCTTGGCCCTACATTCCTTTGATGAAATGAAGTGTGAAGGCTTACAGCCAGATGTCATTATTTTGTTAAACATCATAAATGCATGCGGCAAGATTGCAGCCATAGAGTGTGGCAGAGTTATCCATGTTGAGATATTAGAAAGAGGAACAGGAAGTTTGGAATTGAATGCTCTCATATTTAGTACCCTTGTTGACATGTACTTTAAATGTGGTAGCCTAGAAGAGGCATGTGGAGTTTTTAGTAAGTCCCAGAATAGAGATGCTGCCTTTTGGAATACGATGATTTTAGGATGCGTGGATAATGGGAAGTCTGGTTTAGCTTTGGAATGCTTTGATGAGATGCAGAACGAGAGGATAGAGCCAGACAAAGTAACTCTTCTGGGAGTTCTGAAAGCCTGTTCTGGATCAAAAGCCTTGCAAAAGGGTAGATTTTTCCATAACAAGCTCATAGACAACAGGATTCAATCAGATCTTGTCCTGGGGAGCACCCTGATCCATATGTATAATAAATGTGGGAGCCTAGGAGAAGCACGTTTAGCCTTTGGCAAGTTGCAGGCTCGAAATGTAGTGGCATGGAGCACAATGATTGAAGCATATGTTCAACATGGAGAAGGCTTGCTAGCTTTACAGTCTTTTATGAACATGCAATACGAAGATATACTACTAGATAAGGTCACATTTTTAAGCATTCTAAAAGCTTGCAGCATCATAGGAGAAAAAGAATGGGGCAGGCTCATCCATGAGCAGATCATTGAAAGAGAATATGAACCAGATATTGCACTGGAGAATACTTTGGTTGATATGTATGCAAAGTGTGGGAGTTTTGATGAGGCAAGAAAAGTGTTTAATAACTTGCAATATCGGGATGTTGTATCATGGAATGCATTGATTGCTGGATATGCGCAGCATGGTAATGTTCATTTAGCTGCAGACTGTATGGAGAGCATGAAACATGAAGGGGTAAAAGCTAACGTTCTATCATGGAGCGCAATTATTAAAGGATATACACACTGCGGGGAAGGTGTCTTAGCTCTGGAATGTTTTGAAAAGATGCAACAGGAGGGCACGAAGCCAGATGTAGTTATATATTCAAGTGTCTTGAAAGCATGTGTCAGTATAGGAGCAATTGCACAAGGTAAATCAATTCATGACAAGATCACTGAAAGCGGGTTAGAACTAGATGTTACGATGGGAAATATTATAGTTGATATGTATGCTAAAAGTGGGAATTTGGAGAAGGCTTGCCATGTCTTTTACAATATGGCACATCGAGATGTGATATCCTGGGGGGTTTTGATTGAAGGATATGTTCAAAATGGTGACTATTTGGCGTCTCTAGAACTGTTTGACAAAATGCAAAAGGAAGGAGTAAGGCCAGACAATTTTATTTTTGTTAGTCTTTTGAAAGCATGTGCTAATTTAGGGGCACTGGAGAATGGTAGGCAGACTTATAGCATGATTACTAGTTATAGACTTGAGTCTGATGTTTTGATAGGCAGTGCTGTGGTTGTTATGTATTCGAAATGTGGAATGCTAGAGGAAGCTCAGAAACTCTTTGACATGTTGCCTAGCCAAAATATGGTATCATGGAATGCATTGATTACTGGATATGCGCAGAGTGGGAAAGGGCTTCTAGCTCTAGAATGTTTCAAAAATATGCAACAGGCAGGAGTAGGGCCAGATGAGGTATCAATTATTAGTGTTCTTACTGCTTGCAGTTACACAGGTTTGGTAGATGAAGGCCTCTGCTGCTATAAATCTTTGAAAGAGTATGGCATTTTGCCAACTATTAAACACAGTACTTGCATGGTTGACCTTCTATGTCGTGCAGGATTCCTTGAGGAGGCAGAGGATTTCCTTTGTGTCACCATGAACACTGATATTGTTGGATGGACAACCTTGCTAAGCGCTTGCAGAGTGCATGGAAACATCAAAGTTGCAAGATGTTGTTTCAGTAAGATAGTTGACTTGGATTTGCATTGTGCTGCTGGGTACGTGCTCATATCAAATATCTATGCCAATCTACATATACATAAGGTGGTCGCAAACAAATAGTTATGCATACGAGTACAACGTTAACTCTTCAAAATCATGTAAGTGATGCAGCAGGGAAGGGCCAGGGCATGCAATAAGTTGAAAAAGCAGAAGAATGATTAAGGTGACAAGAAGGGAACACAGAGTGATAAGGCAATTATTAGATTTGAGGCCCATGCTTAAAAGAAGAAAAATTCAACGGAAAAAAGGCTGTGCGAGAACAAAGTTTTCTGGATGGCTTCATTAGTGTTTTATACCTGCATTGCGATAATCGCATAGACAAGCTATGGCAGATGGCCAGAAGTGCATTGTTATGGTCTATTTATTTCTCTGCTAAACCCCAAAAACAAAAAAGGGCATTGTCTTGATGGGTTCAACTGGAGGAAGATATTTGTATGTCTTACAAAGATGCTTATTCAGGTCAGGTATGTTTCGCTTTACATTTTTCTTTATGATAAATGGCCTTGTACGTGCTAGGGAACCTGCCAGTCAGAGCAGTTACCTGGCGGTGCCTGCCAGTTTACGGCCAGAAACCGCGATGACCGGCAGACTCCCTCACGTAAGCCACCGGAAGACAAAATTCCGGCCATTCGAAAAAATAAAATAAATGATGTTTTTCTTTTTGGCATCATTTTTTCGCCCCTTTTGAGCTCGGCTATGGCGATGGCAATCTTCGTCGTCATCCAGGCGCTTGCCCATAACTCTTGTTTTTCGAGTTGCCAGAGGTCAGAGGTATATCTTGAACAACTTCTTGATAGTTTTGGAACAAGTTTTGGTGGTCTATGGTAAGTGGTAGATTTTTTGGAGTTTTGATGGCGATGCTTGCTCAAATCCGATGTTTAGAGACGTTCTGGAGGTCCGAGTGGGTTTTTTTGTGGTATATGACACTTTTCAACTTTTCTGTGGTAGATGTTTATTGCCGGAGTTCGGAGTTTGCGCTTGTTGTTTACCTGAGTTCTTGGGCCGTTGGAGGTCGGTAATTCACAGGGGTTGTGAGATACTTTTTTGGAGTTTACGAGGTCTGCATGTCAAATTTTGTATGATCTTTCATGTTTTCTCGAACCATGTGTCTAATAGGAGTGATTTTTTGTAGTTTTTTTGGGCTATGTCGACTAAAAATGGATGCATTTTGTATTTCTTGAACTTTTATCTCGTAGGGAAAGAGATTGCCGAATCTGCCCATGCCAGCAGAGGTTTATTCAAGATAGGGAAGTTGACAACTCTGGAGTTTGCCGGAATGAAGTTATAACGGAGAAATTTGCCAGATTGAATGCCTATTTGGAGTAGCAGCTGAAATTATGGTATCCGTGCATGTGTCTTGTTTTTGAATCTTTACATGATTTCAAAAAATTTTTGATCTTAAAAACTCTGAAGTGAACCCTTTTTGAAGTGATTGCTCTCTGATCAGTATCATCAATCACATAAATCTGTAATTTTTTTATGATCAATGATGAAATCTCGTTTTCACTATTGTAAATAACTTTGTAAAAAACAGTGTAATCTGTGTAACAGTAGAGCAGTAAATAAACTTGTGGCGGCACTCTAAGCGGCGCCGCCGAGAAACCCCAGAGCGGAAATTAACCTATTTTAAAGAAACATCAACATCAAGGAATTTCGCCTTCCGATGGTTTACGTCGGAAAAATAAGCATAACATGCAATGGTCCAGAGGCCCCCTAGGCATGCAGTAGTTGTTCCAACATAAAGTTGTTCCTAGGGAAGACCAGTTTTATTTCAGGCTCCGAACCAATGCGGTCAAGGCCAAATTTTTTGCTAAGAGAAAGACATTTGCTCTACATTTCTCTATTCTTCTCTCCGGCGAGCAATTTTAATGTGGACTTGTATCGTGTGCGGCAATTTTTGTCGTCTGCGTTTAATTTTTTTTAGGAAAATTCTATTAACCAAAGAAGATAAGGAGTACTACTCAACTTTGCTAACTGAAACACACTAGGTTGCACAACTTGAATGATTCATATGGTCCCAACGAAAGAAATGTAAATTTCTCAGGATGTGTCTTGTAATGTGAATCATAAAGAAAACTAAATTTCCTTGTTGAAATACTTTTGTCTTGAATTTGCAATCCTGCCATGTTTTTCTCAATTATTGCCTGTGAGAATTCTGAGATAGGCATCATGCCAAAGCTCATCGAGTTGTTGTAATTAATACACCTGTTTTTGAAGAGCAGTAGACGGATCTCTTGCGGTTGCAAATTGAAAGGGAGTGATGGTAGAATATACTTAAAAGGCACTTAAGCCTCTTGATCATAAACTAAGTTAAAAGGTGTTTGTCCAATAGCAAGCCTATAAAACTGTACTAAACTTTTCATGCCAATCTTTGTGGAAAAGTAGCACAGATCTCTTTAAAGGTCGTGATGGGTATTTTATTACTTCAGCAAAGCCATTACTTCGAAAACAATAAGACATATTCTTTCGATGGAGAATATGCAAATAGTCCTCGAGTTTCTTGATAGTATGATTCACAAAGTGAACTCCATGGTCACTGACAAATTCTGTAGGGCATTCAAAATGCACGATGATGTGCATGAATAGATTGTTGGTGGCAGTCATATTGTCTGTTCTGTCCATTTAGTGGCATAATCTATGATAAGAAGAATGTATTGAGCATGGGTGTTTCTGAATGTAGGATCTATAGGCCCAACAAAATCCATCCTTCATTTGCTAAACAGAAGTGGCATGGCAACTGGTGTTAACATGAGAGCATCACGGATTGTGGGTCTTCATCTTCATTGACAAGCATCACATTGGCGAGCATGAGCTTGAGCATCCTTATAGAGCGTGGGCCAATAATATCTTATCAAAAAAATTCTACAGGCTGTGTTATCAATACTAAAATAACCTCCGAGGCCTTCATGCCTGTCGAATAATGTCTCGGATTTGATATGGGAGGACAAATCGTTGTGAAATCATATTCTTGAACTGACACTCTACTCTCTAGCTTGGCATAAAGTCCATGTTATCCCAGCTTTTGAAGAACCTTCCTGATATGTTCCTCATGCTTCCTTAGAGTCTTTGAGTAAATAACAATATCATCCAAAGAAATGATAATAAAGAGGTCCAAAGACTAGAAAGACATCACTAGCCCATGTGTCAAAAAACTGTTGAAGCATTGATAAGGCGGAAGGGTATGACCGTAATGTGACCACCGAGTTCGGTTCGATCTGAATAAGATTCTACCTGTTATGAAGATCAATCCTAGTGTAGTGCTATACGCCTTGTGGACGCTCAAGGAACTCGGGAGTCAAAGCGAAAGAAGATTAATTGCAGATTGTGATTTGTTGATGCTGTAGTAATCTACAACCAACCGTAAAGAGTCATCCTTTTTGTAGACAAGGAAAGATTTTGCAGGTGACTGAGGATGTTAGATAAATCAAGTCACCAGATTTGCCTCAATGTAAGTCTGCAAAGCCATAGATAGGAACATATGGTGGGGTAGTCATATAGATAATGCCCCAAAGTTTGTTGGTTTTGACCTTATAAAAAAAATAAGCAAAACCATTGTACTTATCAGGAAGGATAGGGGCAAACTTCAATGAAGCAGAGCTAGTCGACGGATGAACTTGAATTGTAAATATTGATGAGGCCTTGCCTTCTAGATTTGAAAAACTTGTGAAGAGAAATATTTGAGATACATAACTGAGGGCGCATGATTGGGATGAAGAAGCCTCCACAAAAATAGAAACCTGGACAGGAACAAGAACATGAAATGAAGCAGAAGCCAAAACAGAAGCAGATGCAAGATCAAGATCAGGATCAGAGACAGAGATAGATATGACATCTACGAGAATGGGAATATGAGCAGAGCCATGTGCATGAACTAGAATGTTTGGAACATGCAATATCGGGGACAGAACTGAAGCAGAGATGGCAACAAGATCAGGATTTGGAGCAGAAATAAGAACTAAAACATGACATGAGGAACAATCTAGAGCGCCCGTCAATTTGTAAATTATGCAACACTCAAGCCCAAAAAGATCCAAGTCTATCGGCACATGTGGGCTAGCAATGAGATTGAAGAAAATGCTACAAGAAGCTCCCTTAAACAGTACATTATGTGACTGCGCCCGAGGAGATCTCACATCCATCAATCATATCAAAAGAACTGGGATGCTGAAGCTTGATTATAGGGACGTGCTTAGAAGCAAACATGATATTCCATAGAACAAACATTCACACCATTACTGAGTTGTAGCAAAGCATCTAACCTTCAAGCCTTCGACTCCAATAGTATTGAGATAAAAAAATCTTTACTGGCCTTATCATGAGGAATAACCCCTTTGTCAGATGTAGAAGAAGCCTGATAAATGTCAGCCAGCAGCCAGCTGTCGAGAGACTCATACTACTCGTATCGGACCTTGAAGTTTTTTGATGGACTAGAAATTTGCTGAACAAGGCACACTCGAGCAATGTGTCTGACCCTACCACGATAAAGGCATAGATTAGCAACCTTTTGATGCTGCGTCTCCATTGTAGACAAGAGAACCTGAACAATAGCGCAATCAGTCTGCATAGGCTCACTGAGACTGCTAGACTCAACAGATGGAACCGGGATAGGTGTAGCTACAGGCTCTCGTGCGACATGGGACGACCTGACTATGTCTTTTTTACTTACGTTCAAGCAGCCAGTTATCATAACAAACTACAATTTTATAGCTTCATTCAAGTTCTGTAATCCTCCATGGTCAGAAACATATCCTTCACATCCTCGCAAAGCCAAAACAATCTTGAAGGATCGCATCATTCCATGATGTATCTATGGTAATCTGTCAGAACTCTGAAGTGTAAATCAAAGCGAGACGAGAACCTTGTCTGAGGCTGCCAAGCTTGGTAATTATTGTGTGCTACTGATCAATGTCTCTATAACATACCTCAAGTTGAGCAGTAAATGTTGTAAAATTTTGCAACATGGGAGCCCCTCTCTCTAGAAAAGGGGCAAACCAACTCAAAGGTTGGTCCGATAAAGAGAGGCCCAATTAGTCCAACCTCTACTTAATTAATGTGATCCCTGTGAAGATGGAGCCGAATCTGGTAGCGATGTTTTGACACATATTTTGTCATATTTTATGATTATTTTTTGACATTTATTGTCTTTTTTTGTGTTATATTCTTGATCATTTTTTATCGCTTTTTTGGCAATTCTTTGGCACCTATTTGTCATCTTTTGTGTCAAACTCTTGACGAATATTTTGTCATCATTCATGCCCCTTTTTTTCACTTTTCTTGGCGATACTTTGACACATATTTTGTCAAATTTTATCATTTTTTGGCAATTAATTGACCACTAGTTTATCCTATTTTTAGTTATTTTTGGCACTTTTTGTTATCTTTTAACATACATTAGGTTATATTTATCATTCTTGTGGCATTTTTCTATCACATATTTGGTCATATTTTAAGTTGTTTTTTGACATGTTTTTGTCATCATTTTTTTATTTTTATATTTGGGTCATTTAGGTCAATGTTTTTTTTAACAATTCTTAGTCACCTTTTTGTCATATTTTAAGCCCTTTTTTTGACACTTTGTTATCATTTCTTTTGTCAACTTTAAGTCACTTGTTTGCCATTCATTTTTGACACCCTTATAGTCAATACTTTTGTTAAAAATTTAGATATTTACTTTTCATATTTGTGGAAACATAAAAGCAGTCTCAATTACCATGATTACTTCACAACATTTAAAACAAAAATTGCACATAAACTGTTTATGGTTCTCTCAGAAAAGAAACAGCACAAATGTATTCATCAATTTCAACCTCCTCCGTTTCACTAGTAAATGTACTATCTTCACTGTCACTACTGGATTTATTTTCACTGCCACTACTGCTTGATGATCCGTCTATATCCAACTGCATGAAGGAGAAAAAGTTAGGCTACAATTTTAGAAGTTATAAGCATAAACAACCTAGCTAAATCACTTATACGCACAGTCTTTTCATTCTCCTTATCTGGTACTTGCGCAATAGCTTTTCTCTTGAGATCTATTGCTGAGACAATGCCTTACCTACGTAATCTTGTGCCATGCACTACAAGATAATTAAATAAAAGAGCTAATGGCAACTAACCCAATTGTACCTTTGTTTTTGGAAATATACTTCCTTCATCACTCGCGCGTTTGATACATTTCTTCCATTCTCCAATTTTCTTAGTCGTAGAAGTGACTTTCTCACTAGGATAACCCCTAAAGTAGGCATATTAGAGATACTTATAAGTATCATATACATACTTGATTTCAAAAAATAAGAAGTACTCACATAATTGGAGATGTTCGATCTATCCCACCTGACCCATACATGGATTTTTTTTGAGATGCCGCTAATTTCTTCATGGGGCATTTCACCTTCGCCAATTCTCGAAACTTCTTCCAGTTTTCTTTTTTAACAAATGAAGGTTTGGATGTCAAACCTTTTCGCACTTTTCGTTTTAGGTAATTAAAACCCTAGATAAAACAAATAACAAAGATTTGAAAATGATTTGTATCTAAGCTCTGATGATTCCATCTACATATAAGTACGAGATTAAATAATGGTTGGAGAAAGCGGGCATCCTTGTCGGACTTCAATACTGCTCTTGACAAGTTGTCTTGCCGGTGTCAGCTGGCCTAAGCAAGTCTCATATAGTCTATATACCGCATTTTGCAAGTCTATAGAGGCTTCCAAATGTCCTAATCTCTCCCACAACTTTTTGTAAGGCATAGTGTCAAAAGCCTTTGCAAAGTCAATAAAGCAGCAATAGAGGTCCTATCGTTGATTTCTGCTATCCCCAACCAAGATGCGTAGTGTGAAGATGTGATCAATGGTAAAGTGTCGAGGCCTAAACCCTGTCTCTGTGGGGCTTGCACCTTTATTTCCTTCGCCCATATCATCAATTATTGCTCCAAAATGTTGGCCATCAATTTTGCAAAGAGAGAGTTGAACCCTCCTATAGATGGTAACTACCCTGCGAGAGGGCCCTTCTTGCATTTCCTCCACGTCAGCCACCTTGCCATTAGCGAGATGCTGGAGGCCCCGAAAGTGACCCCCTCGCTTAGTCTATTTTCTCATCTCTGTTGTATTTCCTCATCTCTGTTGTATATGCCAATTCTAAAGTAGGTGATCAGGCGCAGATTTCGTTCAGCTACTAGAGTGTAGACCATGACATTGGAGCTCCCTCTTTGGTTTTCTTGTCTGCAGGTGTAGCCAGCAGATAATGGCCATTGGGCCAAACCATTGCAGATGACCAAGTCAAAGATGCCGCACATCTGAATTAGCTGCCTGCCATATTACGTGACTTGGTGGGCTCTGTTAGTTGATATCCGTAGCCACAGAGCCTACAAAAGGTTTTTTGAGAAAGTTGGGCATAAAATGTCTGTACTTCTTCTCTAAGCAAGCAATCCTAACTGTGTTGGATTCTGCCATCACCTGAACTTGTTTCCAGTGCTCCTCAATTGTCTGGTCTAGTGGCGATGGTGATGGTGAATAGGTCCAGCTTGCTATTAGGTTGGAGTGTGTCTGCTCTGTGTCTAGAGGGCCATGTTAGTTGCACAGGTCTTTGCTCGTGCTTATCTTTTCAGTGTACATCTGTCAACTTTACCCGTATCATTTATTCTGTGCATGGATATTGCCTCTATGTACTTTATCAAGAGAAGTCTAGATGCCATGCCTGCCTGCGGTGGTGGGGACTATGTATTAGTGTCATTGACATGCCTGTGGGATAGGTCGAGGGGATGCCGGGCTCATCTGGCTCTTCTATCACTGGAATTGCCATGAGTAATATAGGGGTCTAGAAGCTTGATGGAGAGAGGGAGTTGGATGGGTAGCAAAGGTTCAAGGAGCTAAGGGGTTCTAAGAGCCTCAACTAGACCATAGTATGATATTGAAATATAAGCAATGCCCACCCTCAGTGGTTTTTTTTTTTTTGGGGGAGGGGAGGGGGCTGGGGGGTTCAACTATGTGGTGAGAGGGGGAGGTTCAATGCATGCACTGCGTAATCCTTTTGGGATGGGTTTGCGATGACAAGGAGGACTCTAGTGCAGCCTAGAGTGGTCTATAGATCCTTTGTGATTTTCCAAGCAAATTCTTCTTTGGTGTAATTGATATTCCTTATACTCTAACCGCATTATCTAAAGCTCTCCAATCATTATGCTTCCTTTTCTTTGGTGTGATTGATGTTCCTTGCATTCTCACCCTGTGATTCTCCAATCATATGCTTTTTTGGGTGTGATTAATGCTTCTTTGGTGTGATTGATGTTCCTTGCATCCTAACCCTATTATCTATAAACCCATTATCTACTAAAGTTCTCCAATCATGATGCTTCCTTTTCTTCGGTGTGATTGATGTTCCTTGCATCCTAACCCCATTATCTAAAATTCTCCAACCATTATGCTTCCTTTTCTTGATTTCCACATTACAACAAATCTAATATTTCGTGACAAATAAGTTCCTAAAGTCCGCCAATGCCAGGCACTATCACTAGTTAGCATTAAGTTGAATGGTTTTAAGTAATTTAAATATAACTAATGCAAGCTGCTCAGGAAGTGGTCTAACATGATCGGAATCAACGTAATCATTTAGTACAATCCAATTGCTTTGCTTTAAATGCCTTTACCTTGGAAGACTACTAAAGACTCGGTTGGGAGGCGAGCTCAATAAGCCAAATGTGGTATTCTAACTAATGAAATATTAGCCTTTGTTTGGGATTTGATAAATCTAATTTACAAATTGGTGTAGTGATTAGCTTTTTGAGTCTGTGTATTTGGTCTAGTGGTAATAGACTAGTCCTAAAAGATATCTCCAGTTCGAGGTCAACCAGTGCCACATCTAATATAAGGTGGTTGGATTAGGATCCAACAAAGTAATGTTGGTGCGAGGTGTGTGTTATATGTTCAATCGGATACTGTCAATGTAGAATGTGTGACAAACCTTGGATCTAAAGCATCAAACAAGGAAAATATTAAGTGATCTAGATCCAATTCCTAGGAGCAGCTCAGAACTCAGGAAATCTTTATCCTGAACAACAAGACTTCTTAAGATGTGTATCTAATTGAGGCATGAAATACAGATCGACTTTGGCTATAAGAAGGCGAAGACTGAAGGATGTGCTAGGTCCAATGCCTCAAGAATGAGGTCTCTTCTTATATTTATACAGAAGTAAATCCCTTTTCCAGGCATGGCCGTTCGCTGTAAGAATATCCAAGGAAAAAGGTAATTCGAGTGGAAAAGGGATGGATATGGCTATGAATAGACAAGTCGACCTCTATTAGGTAGACATCAACAGATATGTTTGGGTCTCCTGAATGCTCTGCCGTCAGCTAGGTATTTTCAGCAGATTGTTCGTTGTCAATGCCTTGTTATCAACCATATGTTTTCATTTAAAGACCCTTGGATAGCTAGACTTAGCTACTATTTACAATTCCCCTTATAAGCTATATAGCCTATCACCCTACTCATAGGGTATACTGAGTTATATTTTGTTGAGCCTGAGTCGCTCCTCGAGCTGGTGTAAAGTCGTAACAATCCTTCCCTTCCCGAGATTGAACGTCCGATAACCGATCGGGGATCTTTGCCAATGTAGCCGCATTCAATGTTCAATAAGATACTGCCAATGTAGTCGCACTTAGTGTTCAATCAAATGTTGCCACTGTAGTCGCATTCAATGTGTGGTGTGTATCATATGTTCAATCAGATGCTACTAATGTCATTGCATTTAATGTGGTGTGTGTGTCATATGTCCAATCAGATGCTGCTGTAGTTGCATATAATATTGGCTATATCTCATATGTGCAATCAGATGATGCCAATATAGTCTCATTTAATGTGGGGTATGTGTCATATGTCCAATTGGAGGGCGCCAGTGTAGTCACATACAATGTAGGGGTATATGTCATATATCCAATCATATGCTGCCAATGTTAGTCCTATAATGTGGTGCCAACGTAGCCGCATTCAATGTGGGATGTGTCATATGTTCAATTGGATGGTGCCAATAAAGTTGCAAACAATGTGGGAGGGCAGTGATTAGCTTTCATAGCCTGCCCACCCTTAAATAGGTACTTTCTCCTTCAAAATAAGGGGGAAAAAATCACAACCATTATGAATAAGAGTGGCATAAAAAAAGTCAATAGTAAAAATAAATATAGCATTATTGCATATATTAGAGTAAAAAGCAAGAAATTGAAAATTTATAATAAGAAATCAATTATCCCAAAATAAAGAAGTTATGGCAAATGATTTTGGTGATCCGATCTCTACAGTGGAATGTGAAAGGGGTTTCTCAAAATTGATGAGCATCAAATATGATAATAGAAGTAGATTGAGCTTTAAAAGTTTAGACCTGTTAATGTTTATGTCATTAAACGATCCGAAGAATATGGAAGAAGTTGATTGGTCATCTGTTTATAAGGAATGGGTGAATGCAAAGGACAGACATATTGGAGAATTGTAGAAAGTTGTTTTGTAGTTTGATCTTTGAGAGTTACCTTGTCTTGTGTAGTACTCTAAATTTTTCTTGAATTAATACATATAGGGTGGGGTTGCCCACTCTCGCGGATGTACCATACCTTGTGGTACCAAACTCCATTTCCTCACTGTCCCATTTTTGCCTCCCAACGTGTGGCAAGTGTCGCTTATTCGTCCAACTTGCAGCCATAATCCCGTTGAACGAGTTGGATTATCAAGATTATATAGCAGGCTCACGCAATTCGATCAGACATAGAGCAATCCGGCCAAGAATTCATCTCTTCCCCTGTTTTCGCCAAATATGAGATCAGGGTGAAAGCGTGTACCTGGGGGACACTTTTTATGTCCACGACATTTGGTGCTTTGGGGGTGCTTAGTACTTTCCCATGAAAATTTTCGGCCCTTCAAGAACTAGGGTTTGACGTGCTCTTCATATTTCTCATGGAAAGCCCCAGTAGAGAGAGCTTCAAATCCTCTCCAATTTAGGAAGTTAGTTGGCCATGTCATCGATCCAACCCGAGGAGGCTAGTTCTCCCGCTTTGCGATTCTACGGCTCCTTTTGAAATGGACAATTTTTGGTTTTGTCATTTTTCATTTGAAATTGTATGGATCACAGTTGCAAGCTATCTTTCTTTGAATTTGCATCTCGATTTGGAGGCCAGGATCCAGAACAACTTGCTTCCAGTTTGGGAATTGACATCCAAGATAGAATTCCAAATTTTAACGTGGAGGAAGAGGAAGATTGTTGCAATGGCATGCAATTTCGAAATTCCATCAATGCAAATTAATGCGAGGTGGTCTTATCTCCAATTTCCGATGAGAAGGTTCACGGAAATTACGAGGTATGCTTGGTTGAGTGCAAGAAAGTTTGCAATTGCATTTCTCCTAATTGCATGCGAGAAGGATTTTATCCGCTAAAAGAAAAGTTTGCGAGAGAAAGAGGAAGAGGGAATTTGAAAAGTTACCGTAGAAGCGAGACAAGACCAAGGGCAAAGTGACCACTAAGCGTAAAACAAAAGCATGCTAAAATCATTGTAGATCACATCAACAATGTATGCCTCAAGATACATCTGCTGATAGAAAAGAAATCATATCCGAGGGCAGCGAACACCTACATGAGTTTGGGATCATTGGAAACGGGAAATTACAAGTATACCAACATGTTGTTGAGAATATGAAGGACACTCTTCAAGCTAATAAGCGTGCTAGGACACGGGACATCAATCAAGCACGGGCATCCACCTTGATGATGGTCGTTAATGGATCTACCAATGGGACAGGTTGCAAAAGGTTTTGAACATGAGGAAAAGCAGTGTATGCGCATTGGATGAGGAGAAAGTTTCTTGAATTTGGAGGCCCGTGGTCTATGTTCAAAAGGAAATGCAGATCGATCGGCTATGGGATGAAGATCGCGAAAAGGTATACAACT
Organism: Isoetes taiwanensis; assembly: GCA_021234155.1. Taxonomy (NCBI): domain Eukaryota; kingdom Viridiplantae; phylum Streptophyta; class Lycopodiopsida; order Isoetales; family Isoetaceae; genus Isoetes; species Isoetes taiwanensis. The sequence continues at coordinate 12,033,758 of JAJEKV010000044.1, read as the reverse complement.
TTTGGATTTACGGAAACTAGGGTCCTGTCCAAATAAAAAAGGCGGGTTATGAAATTGAGAAGAAATAATACTTGGTGATAAGATTGCTAAGCCGTATAACCTGCAGCCACTTCATTACTTGGAAGAGAGTCAGGTATGTAATTGCTTCCTTGTTTTCACAATAAAAAGCTTCTCTCTATCTTATATTGTTTATTACATTTCAGGTCACATTTTATAAGAAATTTAAGCATCAATATCCAGAGATGAAAATAGGTCTCAGGTTGTTTGAGACTTTGAAGCCCAAGTTTGTGAAAAGGCTTAAAGAGAGGGAAACATGTTGCTGCATATACCACATGAGAATGGAATTTGTTAGGCAGGCAATCAACAAGCTAAGACGAGATTCTAACACCCATGGTTCTAGGTGTACATGCAAATGTGATGTCTGTGGTCCAGGCCCAATATGTGTAGCGAGCAATCATACTTTCAATAGTGTAAGTGAAATGTGGAAAACTATGGTGTGTCCTAAGGATGAAACTGCAGGTTGGTATAAGTCTACTTGTTTGACCATGGACTGCAATGCTTGTGGTCTGAAATCATTCCAAAGATGTCCCAAAGAGAAGCGCAAGTCAATTAAGCTTGATTGGAAGAACTTCGAGAAGGTTAGCATTCCATTAGTTGCATGCTTTGATTGACATTAATTTGATTATGACTTTTATTTGATATGGTTTAGATTAGCCATGAAGAGATGATTTAATTTATCTTGTGGTGGTTTAAATGTTGCTATGGAGATGTGCAGAGTGCTCAGCTAGTTCGTGTAGGTTATTTGATCTTATAAGGTTGCATGTGCTTAAGTATTGATGGGGTTCTTTTGCCGTAAGTGTTGCATATGCTTAAGTATTGATGGGGTTGCTGCTGTAAGTGTTGCATGTGCTTAAGTATTGATGGGGTTGCTGCTGTAAGTGTTGCTTACACAGGTTAGGGATAAGACTGCATATCGGGTAGCCAAGTAAATTATGGCCTGCATAGGGATAAGACATGCATACAGGGTAGGCAAGTAAATTATAGCCAGGGATAAGTTTAGGATAAATAAGAGTAAATGTTTCTCCTGCAAGGTAATATGCTGGCATGTTGGGTATTTAAGAAAGGCAACATCAAATTTGCTCTTATATTGCAGACAACAGAAACCTATGTAAAGGATACAAGCAAAGGGGGAAGCCCGATGAGTCACCACGGGGCGTTATGAAGTTGGCTTACAAGAGCACATCATTACATGAATTTATGGAGCATGCTGATGCGGTTATCAAACAATTCATTCCCCATAACTATCGTGCAAGGTGGCAAAGGCGGACCGGTTTAAGGAATGTTTGCAAACATTCCCAAAGGATATCTTGTTGTATCTGTTATAGACCATGAGAAAACTATACGTTCAAAATTCAGCGAGGAAATCGGACAATGCATTGGAGGAATGATCAATGTTCTATACTAGTGCACATTACTTACAGACATGCAAAGAAAGACGAGACTCAAACCTTCTAATTGGCGATATCGTAAGTTGGTGAAAGAGACCCACTTTTACATATCGATGATCGAAAGCATGATAGCTTATTCGTACAACACTGCCTCCAAAAAGCATGCCAACTACTTGAAGGAAAAGGTATATGCTATTCAAATCATGTATTTTGGTGCGATGGTTGCGCTTGTGGCGGTTCAAGTCCTCGGGGCCTTCTATCACTTAGGAAGATTTTATCAATCTAATGCAATAAAGATTTCATGGAATTTCTTTGCATCTTGCTATGGCAAGGGAGAGCATGACGGTGCTGGTGCCGTCATAAAGAGGATACTTACAAGTGAAATGTTAAAAGGGGGCGCGCCTCTAAGGAATGCAGAGGATGTTGTACAATTCTTGATTTGGTATTTCCAAGTGAAAAGAGGTGTCAAAGACACTTTAATCAGTAGGTATGATCAAATTCTAGGACTTCACAAACATGCTTATGTGTGTGCGTTTTACTAATTGTGATCAATGTCCCCTTACGGGTATTTTGGCTTATAAAGTTAGGTGAGGTGTGCGAGGGAAGTGACATATATTTGTGACACCTTGAAGGGCACGAAAAACATTCATATCATCGAGGCCAATCTGCCAAAACAGACCTACCATGGTGGCCTGAGACCTCTATCTTGCTTTTTGTACTAGTTCTTTGGATGGGATTATGGAATAGGTGCAAGCACATAAAGAGATTGAAAGCGTTATACATATTCTGAATTGAAGCTTGAGATAATGCGAGGAGGATACACGGTCACTCATGTGCAATATGAAGGAGATAACCAGTGGAAAGCGAGAACTTGTACAAGTTGGAGACAATTTTGCCATTAATCTGAGGAAGCCAACAATGCGAGAGAATGTTGATTTACGGATTGTAAAAATGCGAAGCTAAGCACATGGTAGAAATAGCATTCAAGGATCGGTGGGGATCAAAATTCAGTAGACAAAGAGGTCATTCTAACAGGCAAGTTCTACAAGTATATTGGCGAAGGTAGATCACGAGTTGTTAAGCCATATGCGGATGGGAATTGCTATTCACATCTCGTAATATCTGCAAGCGTGGGAGTTACTTGCTGATTTAGGTGAAGATAATGTGTACCATTTACCTCTAGCAGCACATGAGCATATCATGGATTCCTTGCCACCACCGGATGCGAGACATGAGCCCTTGGCGGTTCCAAGACAAAGCAAGAAAACAGTTGAAAGAAGAGAGGACATTCTAAATCTTTGTCGCGGAAGAAGGTAATAGCTAGAAAAAAAGCGGTTGGAAAAGAAGAAGGTTGGGAAGAAGAAGGCGGTTGGAGTGAAGTCTAAGGCAGTTGGAAGGAACCCTAAATCCAAAAGTAGTTCAGGTTTGTAGTGAACATGTTGTGATTTCTGGCTTTTCAATTTCTTGTAATTCATTCTTATTATTTTGGCAGGGAAATGCAGATGATTGTTTCACAGGTGAAGTTGGCAGGTATCTTGTTTATCACAGGTAAAAAACAGTACATTGCCCTACATGGCCATTCTGATTACATCCATCCCCGGAGGAGCCAAATATTGTCATAATTTCTCAATGCAACCTGTCTCATTTGGAGTACCATGTTGCAAAAGCAAGGAAATTACATTTTGCAAAGCAAGGACATATCTCGGCCCGAGGCGGATCATGAAGTACCATATACTACTATATTGCTATTGCGATGGGTGTACCAATTCAGGTGAGATTGTGTACTATTCATTCGATTTTTAGAACATCTGAATGGTGGCAGAAGATCTGACTTAGAATCTGGCTTGTTTGATAATATGATCATGGAACACAATTGTTCTTTGTTTTCAATGGGGTGCGAGTTTAGAAAGTGATGAGACCAAGCATAGGTGCATTATGGCATTTGGGCTTGAATCAAACATAATTGTTGCAACTGCTCTTGTTGAAATGTATGGCAAATGTGGAAGTCTAAAAGATGCACACAAACTCTTCAACGAGATGCGGGAAAGAGATATTGTTTCTGGAATGCCATGCTAGCGACATATGTTGAGAATGGGCACAATGTTGATCTTTGTTAATGTTTTTATACAAATGCAAGAGGAGGGATTGAAGACAAGCAAGGTGACATTTGTGGCGTTATCAATGCATGTGGTGGTCTGTCGGACTTGGAAGAAGGGAAGAGAATGCATGCTTATGTTATAAAGAAGGATATGAACTATATATCATTGTGGGAAGCAGCTCTTCTCAATATGTATGTTTGAGAACATGGTAAAAGAAATTTTATATCTTGGAACATTATGATGGCGGCTTATACAGAATAACTTGGTTAAAATGGATGCAATCACGGTGTTCAAGGCAATGCAACCTGGGAGGCGTGGGGCGGATAATGTATCATTTGTATGCATGCTTCATGCTTACGCTTGTCTTGCAGATCTTTTGGAATGCCGATGGATACATGCACGTAGGTTGTGTAATGGAATTGTCTGGGATATTATTGTTGAGGCGACTATCGTTAACATGTATGGCAAGTCGCGATAGTGCCCTAGATGCAAAAGGTTGTCTTTGATAGAATGCCCAAGAAGACTATTTTTATGCTTTAAGCTTGTTCACAAAAAATAGAAGACTATCGTTTTGCAATTTGAACCTATACAAGAGAACTGACCTTTAGAAAAATTGATTGCTCAGAGAGAGAAATGCCTTAAGCAAAACCTTCAGCAACTCTTGTAATTAAGCCTTTGTAGGGAACGTAAAGCACAAAATACAGCTTGCACTTTAAGTGTGATTAGAAAACACTTAACTTTGCATACCCTTGTAGTTAAAGCGGAGAATAGTTCTTAAAAACTATCCAAGGACGTGTCCTTGACAAAAGCAATACTATTTTCCTTTTACATAGTTTACAAAGAGCCAATCATCATAAAATATTTTGCCTAAAGTGAGTTTGAAATTTTTATGTGAAGTATGCAGATTGAAGTGAAGTATGCAGATTGAAGTGAAGTGAAGTTTCCCTTATCGATGGCACAACTTATATACAGTTTGATTGCAAGAGGAAATGTTGTTTTAGTCGAATACACTTCATTTTCAGGCAACTTGGCCCTAAACTAAAAAACAAAATGCATATTTAATGGTTCAAGTCCCCTGTTTTGCAATATAGAATAACAGCATACAGATCATACAAAGCTGCATGTCATGCCTTGCTCATCTTTAACCAGTGAACCAAGCATAATACAAAACATAGTTTCCCTGCCAAAAAAGACAACTGCATTATTTTGCACTTTCAAGACTTATCTATCGGTTGTTTTTCAAAATCCAAAATTTGATTCAACCAAATATATGGCATATTAGTCAAATGACCAACTAGGTCAAAACAAGGCATTTCTTGCACTAACAAGTGTATTATAGAGCACTATAAACATGAGGGCAGCACTATAAACATCAGGGCAGCACTATAAACATCAGGGCAGCAAAATTGGATGGATTTACATCGGGTTTGGCTTATTTCTTTACAGTAGTGACATTTCTCAGCCAAAAGATACATGCACTAGCATACTTTAACTGAGTAAATTAACAGCCGATGTTCTTTGTAAATTGCTCCAGAGTCATGTCTCCATCTTCATCTGATTCTGTATCAGATTCATTTGCAGGCAAATGTGGACCGCCACCACGGACGGGAGATTGAATTTCATCGGTATGGCGAGAAGGCGATATAGGTGCGGAACATGCAAAACAAACCGCCACCACCGGATGGGAGATTGAATTTCATCGGTATATGCGAGAAGGCATGATACGATGCGGAGCATGCTTTTCTTTGAGTTCAAGCTCTAATAAAGCAAGCGCATCATTCAGGACATTTAAGTCTGCCTCTAAAGATGAAATAGCGAAAGCAACATTCTTCAAAATTATTTCTTCCATATCAGTTTTTTTTTGGGTATTTCTCTGCGAAAGTCGCATTCTATTCCATGCAAATCTAGCCCAATTCACTATAAATTTAGCGGGATGAGCAAGTGCCATTGAGTATCTTTGCCATGCAAAAGCTCTAGCAAAAGGCTGTCCTAGCTTCCTTATTTTTTAAGCCTTTCGATAAACCTTGTGTACCAAATCATGCAAATCATCACGCAAATTCGGCCTCACGGGTGGAGCTTGATCTTATTGTCTTTCACTTCACCATTCCACACACTAAGAAAATCGGATGTGGGGCAATCAGCCCAAGTTAAAGTTCACGGATCTCTACCTTCATTTGGAAGCAATATGTAAACACGAAATTCCTCAATAGTGCTTGCAAACCTCATTTCGACCTACAAAGAAGCATGCATGAGCGGATAAAGGCAAAAAATGCAAAAAAGATCAAAGGAAACAAGATAGCTTTAGGGTCTACCTTTTCGAGGCGTCAAAATGCGGTTGTTTGATCCACGAGAGAAATGCAACTAGGGTTTCAAAAGATAGGAATCATAGCCATCGGGTGAATCATGTCGATGCACGTCTTACTAGCTCTTGTCGATGTAGCTATTGATCGATTTAGCTAGGGTCGCAAACGCGAAGCGGCCTCTTTGCATAAAACGTGAAGGGCATGGCGGGGGAACCTAAAATAAAAAGTATTAAAAAATGTTGTAAAAGGGTGCTTAGGGGGTGCTTGCCCGGTAAAAAAGCATCCCCGGCTACGCTTTCACCCATCAATGGTATCGACTAGGGCCCGACCAGAGATCTATGCCACACCTAAGAGCAGCCACAGACCAATGACAGTAGCTAGCAAACGGGTTTGTGCGCCGAAAGCCAAGAAGAAAGAGCCAGCAGCAAGCGAATCACCTGCAATGCCAAGGAAACCAATAAAGCAAGGGCAATGGATGGAGGCAGAGATGTCAGACGCCCTTGATGAGATTAGCGAAAATGGAATTTCAACTAGAGAGGCATTCAGACGGTCTGGCATACTAGAGTCGTCTATCAGGGATTGGCTATAAAGCCGAATTTCAAAAAAGAATACTAGGCACCCGCAGATCCTGACACTAGCCCAAGAAAAGGAATTGGTTGATTGGGCAATAGGCAAGGCAGAGCAGGGGATGGGTGTGATGCTAGCCGCTGTGAAGGAGTGTGTGCAACCGAGATGGCAAAAGAAGGGTAATTCGGCCTTTGATGGTGTGCCAGGAAGCAATGGTGGAAGCTTTTCAAGCAAAGACGCCCTGAGATTTCTCTCAGGAGCCGAAACATTGAAGGTGTCACGTATCCAGGCAATGAATCAAGGCAACCGATGAAAGCTTTTACCGCGGGGCTGAAAGAGTGAGTATAACCCCCAAGAATCTAGAATCGAGGCAGAGGCGGGGGATCAAGCGGGGAAAAGTAAAGGGTTTGAGGATAATTGCAAGAAAAGGGGAGAATAGGGTTAGTGAGCTAGGGATGAATACAAGGGAATAGGTAACTATTCTAGTGTGTGTCAATGCCGAAGGGTTCGAGCTACCTAACCTGTATATTTTCAAGGATACAAGGACGAGGCAAGACAACATAGCAAGGTATGAAGAGGGAGCAATTCAGGCAGTGCAACAATCAGCTTGGATGACCGCTGAATTGTTTAAGTCATGGCTGTCCCATTTTCAATCTAGAGTCCCTAGAGGGGTCTCACCTGATCGACCTCATCTCATATTGCTAGATGGCCATGGCAGCCATGTGGAACTGGATGTCATTGCTGCCAAGGAGATGATCATAAATGGTGGAAGCTTTTCAAGCAAAGACACCCTGAGATTTCTCTCAAGATTGCCGAAGCATTGGAGGTGTCATGTGCCCAGGCAATGAATCAAGCCAACTTGGATAGCTTCTATATAGGGCTGAAAGAGGTGTATGATAAGCATAACTTTCCCCCCTCAAGAATCTGGAATGCAGATCAGATAGGGATCCAAGCTAGGAAAGTGAAGGGTTTGAGGATAATTGCAAGAAAAGAGGAGAATAGGGCTAATGAGCTAGTAATACAAGGGAATGGGTAATTATTCTAGTGTGTGTCAATGCAAAAGGGTTCAAGCTGCCTAACCTATATATTTTCAAGGATACAAGGATGAGGCAAGACAACATAGCAAGGTGTGAAGGGGGAGCAATTCAGGTAGCATAGCAATAAGCTTGGATGACCACTGAATTGTTTAAGTCATGGATGTCCCATTTTCAGTCTAGAGTCCCTGGAGATGTCTCACTTGTTGCTGGATGGCCATGACAGCCATGTGGAACTGGATGTTATCCTTGCTGCCAAAGAAATAGGCATACATTTTGCCCTACTACCTGCCCACACATCACATAGGCTGCAACCACTAGATGTGTCTTGCTTTGCACCATTCAAAGCTGCATTCAAAAGACTTAAGGCAGACTATATGGTCAAGAAGTATAGGACATAGCCAAAGAGGGAAGACATAGCTAAACTGATTTCTCAGTTCATTGCAGCTGGTCTAACAGTCTCCAACATAAAGGCAAGTTTCATGGCAACTAGAATATGGCCATTTAATCCAACAAAGGTGGTTCTTGGAAGGGAAGGGTCGAGGTTTGCAAGGGAAGTCGTATATGTGACAGCACCACCCATTGGACAACCATCAAATGAGGTTGGAGAAGAGCATGGGAATGTTGTACCCAATGTTATGCATGAACCATTGGAGCAATTCGAACCATGTGTGCAAGGCTTGGATATGGAAGCCCATGTTGTAGAGGGTTACAACATGCAAGAAGTGGACCTACAATAGGAGGAACACGTCCAGGCATCACGTGAACATGCTGGGGCTACAACATGGGACCATGCAGCAGATCTTGCTACAGCAAGGCATGGATCCAAGCTTGTAGTCAAACTTCACAAGTCCAAGCAGATTAGAATACACAAGGGACAGCCTCGAGAAGAAGGGGCATTGCTCGTAATCTGCATGGTAGAGTTCATATCAGTAGTGATGGGTTTTGCCAAGCACTTGCAGCAGAGAAGACAAGGAGGGAAGAGGTTGAAAGGCTTAAAAGAGAATAGATAGCACTCAAGAAGGTTGAGGCAGTAAGGAGGAGGATTGAGATGGAGGAGGCCAGCGGAAGGGCTGCTGCAAATAGAGTAGAGAGGGAGAGTAGAAAGCAAGAAGGGGCTTGGTATGAGGCCAACACTATAAGAGCTTGAGGGAATTCATGTATCCAACTGGCCAATCCAGACTTCAAGCTGTATTTAGTTGTCAAAGACTATTGAACGAGGCTGCAAAGCAAAGGAGACCGGCTGCTAGGTTGATGAGACGAAGATAGGGCAAGGGTCCTGTTCATTGCCATACACCTATTGTGGATGAGGAGAATTCTCAGGCCTATGTATCAAGCAGCCAACCAGACTATATGCCTATATGTCATGGCAGCTTGACACTCAACCAAACCCAAACACAAGACGTGGAGTGTAGTCTCGAGGACACTCACTTATGTGAGGGAGACGAGGTCAACCCCCAGTCAATTAGCATAGAAGATTGTATTCCATTGGTCAGACCTACATCTAACAAGGTAAGCAATATTAAAAGCCCCTTGAAGAGATGGGATCTTGCCAGTAGTCAAGGACAATTCAACCCTCTCACTCATTCTTTAAGGATGGACACAGAAGGATAGATTAACTATGTTGCAGCCAATACAGGGCCAAGAAATGAAGATGTGCCTGCAATTGACAAGGCCAGACACATTAGGGAGATGGTTGACATAGGTGTAGATGCCCAGGCCCTTGTTACAGCGCGAGGCATGGACGAGGGTTTCTTCAGGGCTTGGAGAGCAGACATGGCACAGGTATGCAACTTTCATTCTACATCTTATTCAATAGAACATTTGATAACACCCCACCCTATGTAGGTCCAAGAAACAATGCTAGCCCTCTCTTTGAACACGAATGCTGCAGATAAGGTATGCTAGTCCTTGCATGTGGTTTGGATGGACAGAACCCTATAAATTATTAAATCTTGACAATTCCTGCAGAATGGTTATGACTCAGATGAGACAGTAGAAGAATAGTATACGGCTCTGCCAATGGGAAGTCTTATATATCCTGTAATATTGTTAATGGCCAAAAAAGCCATGGTAGCAAATAGCCAAAAAACAATGTTGTGTGATCAAATATTCCAATGCAATAACATTTTTCATTCATAGTGCCTCGCGGGCAATTATATTACTAAATCCAGAAAATGCCTTTTGACAAAATACTCTTTCACAACATGGCACTACAACAAAAACAAAACACTCATAATCAAAGGCAAGTAGACATGAAGTTAGTTACTATATGGTATATATAAAAGGGTTTATTTATAAGGATCGTCCATTTGGCCAAGCAGCACTAGCAAGCTAGTAGTCCAGGTCTCAGAGTTAACAGGGCTTTCAAATTTCACCTGATCCCCCTCAGCCACTGTGATGCTGTAGTGAACCATGTCATGGTCATCTTTTGCATGCTGGATCTGATCAGAGGTCTCGAGTGTGACCACAACAGGCGTCTGAATAATGGCGCTCTCTCTTCTTCGAAGAAGAGGGTGTATTGAGAAGCTTACGTTAGGCGCTTCCTAAAATGCCTTGGCCACGCGTCCATTGCCATTCCATTATGCTGCAGACCAAGAGGACGTGAATTAGATGAACTAGATTCTACAACCACATAGCTTGGAATAAAAAACCTTATCCTTGAGCTCGGAGTTGAACTGATGCAAGTGGGCAAACGAACTGAAGCAGGCCAGAACGAGCTTCAAACGTCAGAAGGGATGCTAATTGAAGAAAAATGCTTCCCCTTTTAAAGCCCGAAATGGCATGGTGGTGCCTCCGCCAAATTGTACGAGGCACTCAAATCCATGATCCTCTCAAATTATGTGGAGAAGTGCTTTTGGGGGTAGATCGATCGTCTTAGAGGAGAGAATTTTTGGCAAAAGTGGGCAAAGCAGCCAGAAATAGTAGCGAATGATGGACCCTGTCTAGCGTTCAGGGACTGTTCCGCCATGATGGCCATTTTGGGCCAAACGCGATATTTGCGTGAGGCCATCGGCCAAGCTACCACCGTGATGCCAGATCATGAGGGGACGTGAGGCGGAACCTTGTGTGCGGGACTAGGGTTTCGCATGTGGCAAGACGTGGTCTATCAGCTAGCAAAGTCTGGATCATAATTACATGGAACCTAGAGACTCTAATTAGCGAGGGGAGGGTTTTGGGGGCGCGAAAGTAGGCTCTAGACATGACGTAACAGGCCACATGTGTGGCAATGGGGCTTTACACACCACGACTTTGAGCCACATAACTTTTTAACCATAGATTTTTTAAGGGCAATTTTTTTGACAAACATGTGGCATATCTGATTAGGTATCCAATGATAGCTTAGTTGAACCAATTGGACCAATTTTTGTGTGCGCGAAACATGGCAGCTCCACCCTAATCTATGACGATGTTTATAAACATAAATTGCTATGCGGTTTTAAAATAAAAACTATGTTGCTTTCTATAAAAGTGTGCTTTTATAGATAAATGTTGTTTTATAATGAGTTTTATAAAAAATAAGGGCGGTTCACATTGTACCATGTAATAAAAGAGCTATTAAAACTTTTAACCTTCCCAAGGGCAACCCAAAAACAGCCATTAGAAAAAAAGTAGTATGACATGACATAAAAATATATGCAATGCAATAAATACGCAGCCGCCGCCGCCTCACTGCCTGTCATGCATCTTATAAGTTGATCGGGTGGGGTGTGTGTCATATCTTAATTAGATGTGCCAATGTAGCCGCATTAAATGTGGCATTAAGGTAAAAATTGCATTTCTTTTTATCTTGAATTGAATTGATTCGGTAATTAATTACAGGATTAAACAATAATCAGAAGCAATCTATGATATTTTTAGGAACAGGTAATGTTATGCCTAAAATATTTCTTACAGACCATTGTGTAATATTGTGCATGCATGCTAATGTTTGGCATAACAAAATGTTCTATGGTATTTGTGCCGTAGACGTATTATGGTCGCATGTATTCCCTAGTCTAAGTGAATGGCGCCTTGGATCTTAGGCTAGGGCGTAATGGGATCCGTGCGAATAATAGCGTGTTACAACATTGCTTGTTGCACAGGCCTGGTGTTACTGGGCGTTGGAATGGCTAAAATGCCATTGGGCCCTTTAACAGTTAAATAACCCTTAAGGTCATAACATGGTGTGGCCATAATGCTACAATGTTTTAAAGGGTTGTTTAAAAGGGTTATTAATGGTTTAAAAATAAAAAGTAAACACCCCTAAATCGGGGCTGGCTGAAACGTGGCTGACCACGGCCTGTAACGGCCGGATGGGAAGTCGGACAGGGGACCGGATTGGCCTCCGGCAGGATCACCTGCCACCTGCAGGCAGTGCCACGTGGATGGGCCACGATTTGACAGGCCTCCTGTGCTGATAGCAGGAGGTTACAGGGAAAACAGGAGGGGAGGCCGAAAGGCATAAGGAGGCGGCAGAAGGGAACTGGGCGGATTGAAGAAAGAGCAAAAGGAGGGAGTGATCGGATTTGCAAAGGTGGGCAACCGGCTGAATTGCTGGGAGGTCGGTGTAGACTTCTGGACATCGATTCAACAATTGGACTTGGCGTTCAGGTGGGCTCCTGCCCTTAGTGGGAAACATTAAATTAACTGGGGTGACTGTGGCCACCCGAAAATACCTGAACCCAAGTGATAAGCTGGTACACCGGCTCTACGATCGAGAATGCCATGTAGCTGGGTGAGCTTCCGGTTGTCACTCATAAACCTTGTTTACTTAACACAGTTGCCTTTCTTCTATTCAATGGTGTCATTTGATTGTGGCAAGGTCATTTGGCCGACTTTTGATAGCAAGCCAATTTCACGCCCATAATCCCTTCCGTGCCATCCAATATGGAATGGTAGCCCTCGCTTACTCTTTTTATGGGGATGAGCTTTTGCTTATTCTCTTAGATGCCTCTGGTGTAGTCTTTGGTGAGGCAGGCTAATGGTATTGGTATGGGACAATATCATATGCCCGCCGACGATCGATGAAAGCAGAGAGCATCCATTGTGGGCGATGCTCCTTTAAGGTTGCGATATCTTAGTGGTCTTGGGGGCGAGCCGCGATAAGTGCTACCCGAGAGAGTTTTATATGCGGTATGAGTAGATGGCGTTGCTTGTCTAACTAAGAATCGTGGGAGCGTTGGTGAGGTGAAACCCATCATTTGGTATGGGGCGGTGATGGATGTGGCCAAATAGTCGGCGGCCTAGGTTCTAATGCTACTTGCAGTTTCTCTCTTATTGTGGATCCACCAGTAGCGGGGTTCTAGGCGGCGTCTTGTCTAGATATGGTGGGGTGTGTCTGCTTGGCGGATGCTATGGTGCGTGTGGTGGATTCCATATGTGTGTTCTTGCGGTCAGGTGGGTCATTGCTTCATTATTGACATCTTGGATAACTCTTATGCATGTTACTAACACGTGGAAGCTTGTGCGGCCGTTTGATAGTTTGGCGGAGCATGCGTGTGTATAGTTATCTTATGTTGTCAACTTGTTATCGTATCACGTGGTGTTCATGTATATAGCCTCGTGGGGAGGCGATGCTTGTTACATTATTACTCGATGGTTTGATGTGAATACAAATCGAAATTTTTGGTACTAAAATTTTGGTTAAATAACAGTAATTCACGCCTACAAAAATTTTGGGACGAAAGCCACGGCAATCGATTGTGTGAGCGAGGACGCTGCGTCGCTTAAAATTTTCGTAGGCACAGAATTCTTGATAAAAAAAAACTACGGCACGATATTTCAACAATGCATCAACAGCAATTTTCACTTTTTAAAAACAAGATGAAAAACACCGAAATACCACGTTAACGTTGTTTTCGTCCTAATAACAAATTAACGTAACCTAATATTCTTAGTCCGCATTAAATGTGGCATGAAGGTAAAAATTGCATTTCTTCCTAGCTTGAATTGATTAGGTAATTAATTACAGGATTAAACAATAATCGTAAGCTTCCAATTATTTCATTTGGTATTTGGGGACCGTATTTCATGCATGGTTTTGCCTAGATTCGGGGGGTGTATATATAAAATAGTATGTCGAGTGGTATTTTTGAACGTGGTTTGAGCTTCTTGGCGAAAAAAAAGAAGCAATGTCCTTCGTTTCATTATTTTTCATTCCTTCACAAAGAAGCTAGTGGTCGAAGATTCCGATTGGTACGTTCATTTCGATTTGTGTTAAGCATGGTGCGAATTTAGAAGGAGATGGTTGTGAAGGAAAGGACCAGATTTATTAGGCCATGGATAAGATAGCATGATGGTTTCTAATTTCGGCAGAGCAGGGGCGGGCCTTGTGAGGTAGGCCTGAGGAGAAGCAAGTCCTGTTCTTTCCCATTATTTCTTTTTTGCGGGGAGTTTGGGTGCGTTTCCAGGCCGTTTGTGTTCTCGGAAAAGGTGGGCATGAAAGCAGATAGTCGGAGCAGAGCTTCTGGCGATGGGCGTTATGATCTGCTACCATCGATGCCTTTCGACTTCTTCTTTGCGCCCCTTCTTGCTTTGCCATTTGCCGCTGTGACGACTTAAGAATCCATGCTCTGTTTTTGTTCCCAAGCCTGGTTGGGGCTCCTCATTTTAATCAAAAATCGCCAAAACCCATTTGTGCCTTACTTGCCTATGGGGCTGCATGGCAAATCATCAAACACAAGCGGGGCCATCAGGGGTAGATTCATGTGGCCCACGGTCGAGGTTTCATGCCCACGCACTTCGGAGGTTTTTCGCTTTTTTTGTGCTTCCAACCATACGTTCGGTTTGGACCATTAGAAGTGGCAGGCAAATTCTTGATAAAAAATTTAATGGCCTTTGATCTAGTATAAAACACAGAATATTCTGGAGATTAATGGTCAGAAATAAAAGATAGAAAAAAAGCCATAAGAAATGAACAATAATCTGATTATCAGAAGCAATCTATAATAGTCTTAGTCCTAATAATAAATTAACGTAACCTAAACATTCAATTCCTCTGCCACGAAGAATGGTGGCATTGAGGAACAAGTACTGGGTACTCCGGCATGGTCGCAGCATCCCTAACGAACGAGGCCTTATTGTCTCCCATATAGTATACTATCTTTTCCTTACCCCTTTCTTACATTATTTCTGCAGCAATGGAACAGGAATCTAACCTATTCCATGGCTGTCCACCTCCTCCTAGATTGATAACTAGACATTTTGTCTCTAATTCTTGGTTTTATGCCTCACATTTATCTGCCAACTTCTAGAACAACGGAGTTTTGGCGGAACATGGCCTGGCGAACGAAGGTATCCAGCAGGCTGAAGCTGCTGGGCAGATGTTCCTCATGGTAAATATTTTTCCAAGTCTGATTCTAAAAAGTAACTTCTAGCTTCTGATAGATGACAATGGTCTATGGGTTGCTACCAGGAACTGGAAAAGTACGGCATTAACAGAGTTCGAATCGTTTCTTCACCATTTAGCAGGACACTGCAGACTTCCGAAGCAGTTGCAAAATCTCTGGACATAATGCAAGAAAAACCACAGATACAGGTAAGGACGAGCTTTAGCACCTCTGTGTCTGATTTTTCCTTCAGTGTCTTCCATAATACACGAGTTTCATGATATTTTAGTGAATAGAATCTTCCACAACTGGTTACCTTTACATATGACTTGAAATAGTGCCATCACTTTGCATGGGAAAGTTGAGACTATTATCTCCTTAAGTTATATAAAAAATCCTGAAATTTTCACATCAATGTAGTCATTACCTTTGACTGGCCATCAAGCTAAAAAACAGAACTGCTCAATTTTGCAAGCATAGTGCGGTGCTTGATCTTTCCAACTAACCTTCCATGATTCTTGATTTCTAGCCCCATACAATTACTTTAGGGCATACAGTAAGATATTCATCACAAAGATAAGAGTGCAGAGGGCTCATTTTGGAGGTGGACTTGTTAGGCATCATCCAACAAAACTAACATAGGGTGCAACTGTTAGCAGCTCACGAATTTACTAATTAATCATGAGGTAAGTGGATCAATAGTCAGAGTTACAGTGACATCTGGAAAATTAGTCGTTTTATAATTTTTCAACAATTAGAAAGGGCTCAAGGCAGGACTTGCTAGGCATAAGTGCATCTGAATTCGATCGGTTATAATTGTTGGCATTGTCTGTTGCAACTGATTCCTTTTGGCAGGTGATGGAAGAATTAAGGGAACGTTACTTTGGTCCTCAACTTGAGCTGGAGTCTCATATCCATGTAAGTACAAAGGGCCACCACTACATCTATTTTCTGTTAATTCTCTGCCTAATACAATAGCTGGTTTTGAATGGGAGACAGTACTCAGAAATCTGGGAACTTGATGCCAACAATCCAATGGTTGGGCCTGATGGGGGAGAGAGTGTTGCAGATGTTGCTGAGCGTGCTTTGAAAGTCCTGTTGAAAATAGAAACTGAGTTGCAAGGGTTGGTAAATTTACAAAAATGTTCTATCTAATTTCTCCAGCTAACATGCAGTCTCTTTCTTATAGGTATGGTGTTCTGATAGTGGCCCATGGAGATACGTTGCAGATTTTGCAAACAATTGTGCGAGCTGTATGTGCAGCACATCGAAGCTTACCTGAAGGCATTCAGACGTGGCATTTTGAATCAGTAATTAACCCATCAGTATTATCCAAACATCGTGACTTTTCTTTGCTTACTGGTGAGCTTAGACGTTTGGCATAAAGTTGACAATGGGGTGAGTAGCAAGGGGAATGCAAAAGATTGTTTGCGTCTATGAGACTAGGTTGTTGTCACAACTAGCCTAGTTTGTCCAGAAAGCCCTTTAGTCCTTCTCACAGTACAGGGTTGGAACAAAAAATAATTTTTTCTCTATCCCTACATCTCGGTTACATTGTTTTATCCTTTTTTAAGTCTCCAGGATGCTGACTGATCATTGCCATTCTGCTGGATAATTTGCTGGAAAATTTCTGTCAATAATAATTGCTTTCATTATGCCATAGAGCTGGAACACCTTCAAGCAGTTTTATGAAGCATCTCTGCAACTTGGTTGCGAGGAAAACAATGAGTTAATGAACATGTGCCTAGCTGGATCCATATGTGAACTAACACAAAGTCCGTTGTCTTAGATGATATCTAAAATCCTTGCTCAGTCTGATTGTCACAATAAATGGTGACATGAGATAAAGGTAACACAAATCTTTGGTCATACTTGGTTGTACCCTTAGAAGCACATGATGGCTACGTTTTCTCAGCACCATCTTCATTCTACCAAACCAAGCAAATACAAGAACTGACCACCTCTTAAGAGCCGCTCACACTCATTGTCATAGGCAACAACTAGATTACCCAAAGATAGCAAAGTTGGAACTTACCTCAAAATTATCCAGCCATTCGTAAGCACCCAAAGCCAGCCACCAACCTTCTCCTTTGATTACTCAAGCTTAGTGCAGAATAGAAATGGGGCTTTTAGGTCAAAGATAAAATATCACAAATCTACTCAAAGGAATCCAACGTAAAAGCAAATTGGCATTTTATTGTGATAAAAGAATTGATGAACAATAAGAAACGAATGACACAAGCAATTGCACACACAATGATCATTTAGCGAATCGTAGAATTCCATTAATCATGATTGAGAGTATAAGAAGAAAAGAATTCCAGAATAGCCACTCATCCTTTATCTCTTTTCCATTGAAATCTACGCCTTTTATAGTTTAATGCGACTAATGCTCCACTAGTTCTACAATCTGCTATCAACAACTGGAATGTTGCTCGTCAACTCAGAAGAAACTGTCTTGGATCTGAATGCATGCTGTGGACGCCTCACTTTTGCCATTTTGGTTTGTATTACATTTGCGATTTTTATAATTTATTTGCTATTGAACCCATATTTTGACATTTTATTGAAAAGTGCTCTAAATTTGAAATTACTCATGCCAGCAATTCAACATCGTCGGATCACCATTCTGGGGAGAGACGAGACTATTTATATGCATCTTGATCCCTTCATTCTTATCGGTGTCTTCTCCACGAGGAAGTGCGATTAATCGCGTGCCCGCGTTTCCTTCATCAACTTCACTCTAGTTTTTCTTGGCTTCACCATGCTCGCCATCTTGGGCCTCTGGTCTTTCTTTCCGCCATAGTGACTCTTCTCTGGCGGATGGTTAATCCTACTTCCTCCTCAGATTGCCGGAGTCTTCTCCCACCCCTTCTTTTTCTGTCTCTCCCACTCGCCTCATCGCCATCTTTTGGAGCCTGCCGGATCTTGTGAGGCTTCTTTTTAGATTCGATCTGAGAGAGCCGACCTCCTCCTCCCAGTTCTGTCCTCGGCTTCATTACCATAGGTTTCCTCGTTCATTTTGGCCATGTGCTTCTCTCCCTTTTTATCCTACCTTATCTGTTCCATCTCGTTCCTCCCCAACTTTTTACCCTACCATGCCCGTTCCTTCCCAATCTTCCGTCCCTCCACACGTCTTTCCTTCGTCCGCTTTTCCTTCTGCTTGTCTTGCATCTACTCCAGTGTTTCATGCCCCGTTTTTGGCTCCTTCCTCGGATCCTTTAACCCAGTTGCTTCACGAGATGCAATCTCAACGTACAACTTTGAACAACCTTCAATCCACCTTAACTCAGCAGATACCGTTGCACGCCCAACTCGATCTCCTTCCGAGAGAACTCCACGGCATACTCCGACGTTTGAGCGCGACTCTACCCGCCATTATTACGAGTTTGCTGCATGGAAGATAGTTTTTCCTGGATTCAGGCACGTTTATCTTCGATTGGCCTATTCCTGATGATGTTTTTCAAATGCTTGAAGATGGTAAGCACTTGGTTGACCAGCAAATGAAATTTATGGCGATCGCCGACCAGCATGGTTACGAGGTGGCCCTCCACTTTGATGGTTCTCAAGCCCTAGGCTTAAACATTGAAGAATCCAAATGCTTGCACCAAGCCAAGAAACTTGCACGCGACCGGTGTCTCCAACGCCAATCCTGTTTTTCTGCTACTTCTTCCTTACCCATTGCTTTATCTTGTTCCTCCACCACTATTCGTTTCTTCATCTATGGCAAACCTGAGCACCTTGCCAATACTTGTTTTCGAGCCGCACTTACACATAACGCTATTGCTCCGATCACCCCCTTTTTTTCCATGCCACATGCACTCCCCGCTCCCTCTCCTCCGCCACCTCGGGACCATGTGCCAGCGTGGTCATCTTGATTGATTTGTTGGTTTTTTGCTGTACATAGTCAGGTGTTTTATATAATCAGTTTTTTTTACATTATCTTCAGTTTGTAATGTTGTTTATAATAATAGAGATTATGGGTTGATTTTTCAGATTGTCATCTTTTTGCTGAGCCTCTCCCCCATTTACCATTTAATCCTATGGAGGCCGATGCCATTGCAGCAAAACCTCAGTCTGCAATCGCCTTTCTGATGCCCTTCCTTTTTTGCAGTCTATTTCAGCAAATCTGGTTGTCCTCTCTTGGATCCAACATAGTTATGCTCTTCCTTGGGCCAATTCCCCACCTTCAGAACCTTTTTTTCAACCCAATTTATCATCCCTCCGGGGTCACTTTGATTTTGCCCGCTCTGCCATTATCGACCTGCTTTGCACTGGGCCCTGCAATTAGTCGGCTCTCGCCCCTTTTTTTGTTCTCCTCTCGGGGTCGTACCTAAAGGTGTTGATAAATTTTATTTAATTTTGGATTTGAGATATTTGAATTCCTGGCTATAGGTGCCCTCTTTTCGTTATGAATCCATCTCTAATGCCATTGCCATTCGGCAACCCAATGATTTTCTCTGCACAATCGACCTGAAGTTTGGCTATCATCGTGTCCCCATTTGGCCACCACATTACACATTTTTGGGATTCCATCTTGACAATCAAATTTTTGTCTTCATCATGCTCCCTTTTGGCTTATCCTCTGCTCTATTCGTCTTCGCTAAACTCATGCAAACCGCTTGTCCGTCATTGGCGTAGTTCATGCATTCGTTGTATACCCTATATGGATGACTTTTTTTTTTTAAACATAGGATGATCCCGGTCCCCTTCAGTACTCAGTCATTTAGGATCTACAGTCTGCAGGTTTTCTTTTAGCTTGGACGAAATGTCGTTTGCGTGTATCCCATTGCACCATCTTCTTGGGCCTTCTTTTGGACTCTTTAGCGGGTAGCAGAAATTTTTCCATCTTTCTTCTGCTGTCTTTTCATCTTCAGTGCTTACATTATGCCGCCTGGCTCAGCTTCAATTTTTACGGATTGTTTTTTTTTTTTCTCTTGTTTCTGCATTGAGATCTTTCTGCGATCAGTTCTTAATTGGGATGCTCCAATTTCTCTTAGACCTTTGGCCCGTCTGGAAACCCTGCTTTGGGAGTCAGTTGTGACATCCTTAGCCTCTCGCTCCAATGCTTAGAATCGCGACCCTTCTGCACTTATTGGGTTCGATGCCAGTGCTTTTGGTTGGGGAGGATGGTTGCAGATCCTATGTCGACCTCGTGCTGACTTTTCTGGCATTTTTTACCCTTCTGACTTGCTCGCTCTTCTATCTGGCATGAGCTCTTCGCTTTCTACCATATTCTTAAACATCTTTGCCTCTTCTTTGATTGCTCGTCATCTTACCGTTCGTGATGATAACCTTAATGTTTCTTTGCTCCTTCACAAAGGCGATTCTTTTTCTCCGGACTTGCAATTTCTTCTCTTGAGATTTTTTTATTTTGTTTTCACTGCTCAATCTCGCTTGACCCACTTTGGATTCCACGCTCAAAAAATGAGTGAGCTGACTATGTCTCTAGGGTGGCCTCAAATGGATGAGTTTGCTTTAGCCTCTTGGTGTTTCAGCACATAGATCGCGCTTGGGGGCCGCATCATGTCGACCGTTTTGCATCCCTCTCAATCCCAAACTTCTTGTATTTAACACTTATTTTGCCTACCCTCATCGCATTCCTCCAGACGCATTCACTTATGATTTGCATGTATTTAATAATTATTGTTTTCCTCCCCCACCTTTAGTTCCTCGATTTTTGGCCCATGCCGCTGCCTGCCATGCTCGCATCATCCGTATTATTTTATTTTGGCCTTCTGCTCCCTGATGGTCTCTTTTATGGCTGGGCACATCTTGGGCTCCCTTTTCTTTTGCTGGTTGTCGTTGACATGTTGCAGTCTTTGCGCTTCGTTGTCTTTTCTAGCAATGTCCTGACTATATATCTTTTTGTTTTTTTCAGCCATGTTTTGGCTTGTACCCTTTAGTAAACTGCACCTGTATTTTTCTACCTTGCCATTCCCGCTCTCCTCTCACGGGCCCGCTACACTTCGTGCGTATTCTGCCATTTTTTGCCGCTTTGCCGCCTGGTGCTCTTGTATGTCTGCCCTTATCTCCCTGCATCTTCTATTACTATTACTGCCTTTTTTGCATCCCTTCACGACAACCAATCTTCCACGTCCTCGCTCCTTTCTGCATCCGCAGCCATTGCTTTTTTCCACCAACTCCTCAATCTACCTTCCCCCGTCTCCTCGCCGCTACCACTTTTGGTTCATCAATCAGGTATTCGTCATGCCTTCCCTTCTTGCCCTCATCTACCTTTGCTGCCTGACCATGTGCGGTCCATTGTCATACGTTTTGCCTCTCCATCTGCCTCTTTTACAGACCTTTCAAAAGCCACGTTCATCACTCTATTTTTCACCACATTTTTGTGTATCTCTAAGGCATTGGCCCTAAATTGGCATGATATTACTTTTGAACTTTCACACTTGTCCATCTTCATTCGTCGCTCCAAACGAGGTCAGTCTGCTAGAGGCTATTCAGTCGTTGCGGCTAGACTTCCATCATTCACTTGTCATGTTGCCCTTTTACAACGTTTCATCTTTTGTGGCGCATTCCATTTATCTGACCCAGCTTGTGGTGGCCCTCTTTTTCGTCTTTCCCCTTCTTCCCTTCGTCCCCTCTCTTATTACACTGCAAGGCAATGGTGGCAGCACTGCTTGACGACAATCAGCTTAGACCCCCCATTATTGGACTCATGCAGGTCGTCGAGGGGTGCTTCTCTGATGGCGACTCGTTTGACAATGAGATTGCACATACTCATGGACAATGGCGTTCTCCTTTGGCTCATGCTTGTTATGTCACTCCCAACTTGCACCAACAGCTCTCCCTCTTCCACCATCTTGGTCTTTGAAAGGGAAGTTCTCTTTGGATCAACCGGTTTTCCTCGTCTAGACGAGTCTCTCACTAGAATGCCAGTGATTCGACACCGTTAGATCGCCATTATTGATCCGTTCAATAATCTTGATCCATCTTGATCCATCTTGATACCTTCATCCTTATCGGCGTCTTCTCCGCGGCGGTGTCGTGAACCATTTTTTCCTCCTAAGCGCCCCCCCTCCCCCAAATCTCTTGTTCCCATGTTTGTATGCAAGTGTATATATTTCTTTTAAGTAATGGTATTTTATCAGTTTTTGCTATTGCATGGTGCGCGTGACCAACCCCTCTAGATGAGGAGGATTTGTTTTTTTGCGTGGCATGCATGAACAACCCCAGGTCTTGTATTGCGTGGCACGCGTGAAAAGCCCCTCCACAATGGGAGTTTTTTTGTTTCGCATGGCGCGCCTGACCAGCCCCTCCCTTTTTCTTGGGGTGGAGTTACGTACATGGTATCTGCTTTCTCATTTATAGGTTTCTTATACCTAATGGACATCTTGTTAACATTTTTTCATGCATCCAGTCAGCTTTTTTTTTTCTCACACCTAACGGGTTCTTTTTTGAGCTTTTTTGATCACTTAGAGCAAGCTCACTCCATTGCATCCGCTTCGTGCATTGAGTCGAGGACTTTTTCACGTTGCATTTTCTCTATATAAGGTTGGCGAAAGGGCAGGGTTTTTTATCCCGATGATAAGCCCTCGCATGGCACCTTTCTTTTGGCCCTTCCAAATTCGACACTGTCTCCACATGCGACCTGGACTTGGTTCCTGTTATTCTTCAGGGGTAGTCCAATAAGGTTCCTATGGTCAGCTACCCCACTTGGATATTCCAAACTTTGTATATATTGTTGTGATGAAAGATATCCCTATCTATAACTGTCGATTTTCCCGTCTAGACGAGTCACTCATCAGAATTGGCATTTTATTGCAACTATCTATCTAAATTTTTATTTATTTTCGTCAGCGTGGAATTTTTTTGGGCCGCAATCTAAGTTAATGTTTTGATGCCATGCGTTTTTGCAAATTTAAATAGACGTCTGGGAGTGACGTGTTGCTAGGTGACCATTATGGTTCTGTAATTTCTTGGATTCTGTTGGTCTCCCCTTTTATATAATGGTATCACTTTATTCGGGAAATGTTGCACTTCTCTTTAGGGAAGCCCGCTAAACATCCATATATTTGTATAAGCCAAAGCTATTCAACAGTTCAGTATTTGCACAAACCTTCAAGCATATGCCACAGGATCGAATAAAAGATTCAACAAAGCGACGAAGCTCAGGCCACCAATACTCTCAACTAATAAATTCAAGAGTCTTGGCTACTCCAAAGTGTCCGGCCATAGGTGAATCATGGCAAGCCTGGAGAAGTCGAAGCCTAGAAGCACCATCTGGCACATACAGAAGCCCATCACGGAATATGAATCCATCTCGAACCTCAAAATGATCATAGTCCAATCGCATTTGCTGAGAAGATGATACAGAGCCAAGGTGTGAAAATACATCTTGGGCCACTGGATCGGAGGACAGAGATGCTCGAACAAACTCCAACAAGGTTGTATCATAGGGCCTCTCGAATACAGTGAGGGCCATAAGTTGGAACTGATCAGGCTCTAGAATAACCTGTAATTGCTGATCAAATGCAGGATTTCCTGGCTTGGACTCAAGGCAGGAGCGTCGAGACAAGGCATCAGGCTTCCCTTGGAGGGGTCCAGGATGGTACTTGATCATAAAGTCAATGCGAGATAGTACTTGAGTATGGCACCGGGCCTGATGACGGTTGAGCACTCGAGCAGACTGAAAATATTCTAGATTTTAATGATTTGTATAGACTGTGACCTTATAAGGAGATCTCTCCAAGAAGCGTCTCCACTCCTCGAAAGAATCAACTATCGCCAACAACTCCTTGTCATAAATGGGATAGTTGATTTTAGCAACCTGAAACTTCTGTGAGTGATAGGTAATCGGATGCAATTCATGGTCATCCCCCTCCTGTGACAGGATATTACCAAGAACAAAATCAGAAGCATCTCCTTCGACAACATATGGCCGTAAAGGACCTATATGAGCAAGAACGGGTGCCGTGGTGAAAGCATGCTTCAGAGTAACGAAAGCAGATTCCGCTTCCACACTCTACTCAAATGGCACGTCCTTAACCATGAGGCATGTCAAAGGAAGGGCAATCCCTGAAAACTCCTGAATGAAATGCCGATAGAAATTGGCAAACCCAAGAAAACACTGAACATCTCGAACGGAGGAAGGTGTTTGCCACTCCAGAACAGTGCTGACCTTTTCAGGATCCATAGAGACTCCATGTGGAGTGATATGATAGACAAGGAGCTCCACATTATCCTATTTGAACTGACACTTCTCAAGTTTGGCATATAACCCTTGCTCACGAAGCTTCTGAAGGACCTGTCAAACATGCCTCTTATGTTCTTCGAGAATCTTAGAATAAATAAGAATATCATCCAAATAGATGATAATAAAAGTGTCTAAGAACTCCCAGAAGACATCATTGGCCATATGCTGGAATACTGCTGGAGCACTGATAAGCCCAAAAGGCATAATTATATACTCAAAATGGCCATATCGAGTACGAAAAGTTGTTTTCCACTCATCACCTTCCCGGATCCGGATAAGATTGTAGGCACCTCGAAGATCAATCTTCATAAAATAACACGCACCTTGGAGTCCCTCCAATAACTTTGGGATCAAAGAAATCAGATACCAATTTCGCACTATGATTTTGCTGAGGCCACAATAATCAACGACCAAATACAGAGAATCATCCTTCTTTTTGACGAAGAAGATAGGCGCTCTAGCAGGGGACTGAGAATGTCGAATGAAACCAGTGGCTAGATTCTCTTCAATATAATCCCGTAAAACCTTCAACTCAGCGAGAGAGAGACCATATATCGGACCATATGGTAGCATTATGCCGGGCTGCAAATCAATAGGGCAAATCTCAGTGGCATTGTGTCGGGCTGCAAATCTAGAAGCTTGTTGACCTTGACTTTGTCAAAAACATCAGAGAAGTCGCCATATCTGGGAGTATTTATCTAGGAGCATTGGGGCGGACTTCACCAGTGGAGGCTAGCCGATGGATGAACCTGGATTGCAAATACTGAACTTGGATCTTACCTTTCAGATTTAATAAACTCGTATAAACTCATGAAGTGAAATCTTCGAGATACAAAACTTAGGGCATGAGGAAGCCTCTACGGGGGCGGGGAGGCGGGAGGCAGGGGGAGCAAAGGCGGGAGGCGGGGGCGGGAGTGGGAACTTGAGCAAGAACTGGAGTTGGGACATCATCGAAAGCATGGGCAGAATTTGGGGCATAAACTGGAGGAAAGACAAGAGTCAAATCAGAGGAGGGGCCGCGAGAAAGCGGGAACAACGGGGGCCAATCGGGGAGCCCACGATCTTTGCGGTTGAAGTCGATCTTTGGTGCCGGAGGCCTGAATTGCAGATGAACTAAAACTAGAGCTAGAACCAGCAAATCGAAATGATCTAATATGCCAATCAATCTGTGGGTTATGTAGCTCGAGCCATGGCAGACCCAAGACTACGACACATATGGGCTAGCGATGAGATTGAACTCGAACAAAACCTGAAGAGGTGCAGTAGATTCTGTGACTGCACCTGAGGAGATTCCCGTCCATCAATCACTTCGATAGAACTGGGATGATCAACCTGATTTCTAGGGATGGCGTGCTTACGGAGGAAATACGCCAAGATCGGCAAAGAATCTAATATATGAACAAGAATCAGGAGTACAATGGGCCAAAAGCAAGCGGGAACATGAGATAGATGCCTAGAAGGCTCAAGACTCGCGTTGAACCGAAATGGTTCGATAAGCAGAAGGTGCCTCCTTATAAATCTAGGCCAACGGTCAGGATCGTGCCCCTCCAATGGATGAGATCATGCCAAGTGTCACGCATGCATGTAGGTTCTAGAATATTCTGAAACCTCCTGGAAACAACCCCACATATGAAAAAGACATGAGGGAATGTCTTCAACAAATATTGGTAGCGCACTTGGCAAAGGTGTATGACTCGCAACTAGAAGGTTGTGAGTTCAAAACTTGTCTTGTGCAACTACTCTTTCCCATCCATGTGACGACCATCTTTTGTATATACGAGTATAATCTTTGTATAATACGAATGTGCATATGGATGCCACACCTGCAACCTGATGCCCCGTCATATTATGAGCTCTCTGAGTGGACCAAGCAGATAGGCCACCACGAAAATGGCCCAGACCAGATGGAATAGGCAAGGGAGAACCCTCTTCCATGAGAAGGGCGGCGCGCAGGAAGACTTAATCAACGAAGTCGGTCTAGTAGGTAGCTGACTGCTAGCAAACTAGGCATTGACAAAGGCCTGGAAATAATTCGAGGCAAGAATTGAGAGTAACATTACCCGAATTGCAGGTCTGATACAAGAGGTTTAGTCCTTAGTGCTCGAGGTGCTTAGAAGGCAATTGGCAATGGAGAAACAACGGATCGCAGAGATAGAGACCCACACATAATAGATGGAAGACATCATCCGCTGGCGCGCCGAGGCAGCAAAACAAGCACGGTCCAATGGGTAGCCGGCGCGCTAGCAAACTAGGCATTGACAAAGGCGTGGAAATAACTCGAGGAAAGAATTGAGAGTAACATTACCCGAATTGCAGGTCTGATACAAGAGGTTTAGTCCTTAGTGCTCGAGGTGCTTAGAAGGCAATTGGCAATGGAGAAACAACGGATTGCAGAGATAGAGACCCACACACAACAGATGGAAGACATCATCTGCTTGGCGACGCCGAGCGCGGCGAACAAGCATGGTCTCGCTAAGCTCTGAGGCCGCATGGACTCCACGACCTTTGCCATGGAAGCCATGACAAAAGAAGCAAACTTAGCGTCTTTGGCGGGGAGATGATGACAACCATCTCTCGCTTTCTATCAGAAGCTGGGGAGAGTGCTACCATATTACAAATTGTCCAGGTCGCCTTTGAAGAGAGCCGGTCACAATTAAGAGGCCCTTCAAAGTAGGGTCGAGGCACATGAAACGGCCTTATTGGTGTCATGAACCTACCCGAAAACAAGAAAAAAAGGTGGAAAATACGCAAAAAATATGGAAGAAATATGCCAAGGTCGGCAAAGAATCTGATATATGAACAAGAATCAAGAGTACGATGGCTTGAAGGCAAGCAGGAACACGAGACAGATGCCTAGAAGGCTCAAAACTGGCATTGAACCGGAATGGTTCGACAAGAAGGAGGTGCCTCCTTATAGATCTAGGCCAATGGTCAGGATCGCGCCACTCCAATGGATGAGATTATGCCAAGTGTTGCGCATGCATGTAGGTTCTAGAATATTCTAAAACCTTCTGGAAGCAGCCCTGCATATGAGAAAGACATGAGGGAACGTCTCTAATAAATATTGGTAGCGCACTTGGCAAAGGTGTGTGACTCGCACTTGCGAGTTCAAACCCTGTCTTGTGCAACTGCCATTTTGCATCCACGTGATAACTATCTTTTGTACATACGAGTATAATGTTCATATGATACAAATATCCATATAGTCATCACACCATCCCCCTCCTATGATGGCGACGAATCCTCGGAGCTGGGGTCAGAGTACTCAAATTTGGCTTATCCGGGTAACGTCGGTGGAACTCCACAATTTTATCAGGAGCATTAGTCAGATTCCGGCAGGCTCCCAGGTTCTATCACTTGGCGACAAAGTAATACAATCGTTGATAAAGAAACTTGGAGTCCAAAATCTCTCAAACCTCGAACTCCTCATGATCATTAATTTCTACTGGTGGTGGCGGTGGAGGAACGCGATCCGGAAAAGTATTAACTGTGTAGGGCTCCAATAGAGAAACATGAAATACTAGATGGAGCCGAACAACTGGAGGGAGCTCGAGCCGGAATGCCACATTACTGACCTGATCCGTGATCCGGTGAGGACCAAGGCAACAATAGTCAAGCTTGTTGCAGGGACATGAGGTAGGGAGGTTCCTACGAAGAAGCTGGACAAGGTCACCAACGTGAAATTTAGGAGCTTCCTGCCGATGCAAATTGGCAAATGCCGATAATGTTCCTGTGCTCGGTGAAGATGATGTTGAAGATCAGATTGAAGAGCTTGGAGTTTCTCAAGTCGAGACTCGATACTAGGATTGACAGAGTCATTGCAGCGACACTAAGGGACCAACGGGGATGCTGACCAGAGTTCAGACAGAATGGAGTCTGGCCAGTGGAAGCATGTATTGAGTTATTATCGGCAAACTTAGCCAATGGAAGATATTAATCAACCCAATCATCCTATTGATAACTGATAAAGTACGTTGCTCCAGAGTCTGATTAGTGCACTCTACCTGCCCATTACTTTCTGGATGATGACCAGATGTTAGTGAGCCGCTTCCAAAAACCTGCAACGAACTGCGGTCCACGATCGCTGACGATAGTATCGGGCAAGCCGTGAAGTCTGACTACTTCATGAAGAAGAAGACCCAATGTTCGCTCACTGGTGATGGTGATGTTGCAGGGAATAAAATGAGTTGTCTTAGAGAAACGATCAACAACAACCATGATGACATCATAACCCCGAGAGAGTGGCAGCTCCGGAATAAAGTCTATAAAAATGCTCTTCCAAAGTCCATCTGATACTGGTAGTGGCTGAAGAAGGCCATGAGGAAGATGCCTTGGAACCTTCGCTCGACAACAGATGTCACAGGATCGAATAAGGCTTCGACGTGGCGGCGAAGCCCGGACCATAGGTGAATCATGGCAAGCCTGGAGAACCCGAAGCCTGGAGAACCATCTGGCACATACAGAAGCCCATCACGGAACAGGAGTCCATCTCGAACCTCAAAACGATCATAGTCTGATCGCATTTGCTGAGAAGATGATGCAGGGCCAAGGTGTGAGAATACATCTTGAGCCAATGGGTTGAAGGGCAGAGATGGTCGAACAGACTCCAACAAGATCGTATCATGAGGCCTCTCGAACAAAGTGAGGGCCATAAGCTGGAACCGATTAGGCCCTAGAATAACATGTGATTGTTGATCAAATGCAGGAGCACCTAGCTTGGGCTCAAGGTAGGAGCGTCGAGACAAGGCATCAAACTTTCCTTGGAGGGATCCAAGATGGTACTTGATCACGAAATCAAACGGGATAATACTTGAATATGCCACCGGGCCTGGCGACGGTTGAGCACTCGAGCAGACTGAAAATATTCTAGATTTCGATGATATGTATAGACTGTGAACTTGTAAAGAGATCCCTCCAGGAAACGTCTCTAGTCCTCGAAAGAATCCACTATTGCCAACGACTTCTTGTCATAAATGGGATAGTTGATTTCAACAGCCTGAAACTTCCATGAGTGATTAGGCAATTGGATGCAATTCATGATCACCCCCCTCCTGTGACAGGATCCCACCAAGAGAAAAATCAGAAACATCTGCTTCGACAACATATGGGCGCGAAGGATCATGCAAGAACTGGCGCCATGATAAAAGCATGCTTCAGAGTAACGAAAGCAGATTCTACTTCCATACTCCATTCAAATGGCACGTCCTTAACCGTGAGGCGTGTCAAAGGAAGGGAATCTCCAAATAATCCCGAATGAAACACTGATAGAAATTGGCAAACCAAAGAAAACACTGAACATCTCGAACGGATGAAAGTGTTTGCTACTCCAGAACAGTGCTGACCTTTTTGGGGTCTATAGAGACCCCATATGAAGTGATATGATAGCTAAGGAACTCCATATTATAATGCTCGAACTGACACTTCTCAAGTTTGGCATATAACTCGTGCTCACGAAGCTTCTGAAGGACCTGTCGAACATGCCTGTCATGTTCTTCGAGAGCCTTGGAATAAATAAGAATATCTTCCAAATAGATGATAACAAAAGTGTCTAAGAACTCTCGAAAGACATTATTGGCCATATGTTGGAATACTACTGGAGCATTGGTAAGTCTAAATGCATAACTATGTATTCAAAATGGCCGTGCCAAGTACGAAAAGCTGTTTTTCACTCATCACCCTCTTGGATCCAGATAAGATTGTAGGCACCCCGAAGATCAATCTTCGTAGAATAATGCATATTTTGGAGTCGCTCCAACAACTCTGGATCAAGGGAAGCGGATACCGATTTGGCACTGTGATCTTATTGATTATTGAGGCCATGATAATCAACGACCAGACGCAACGAATCATCCTTCTTTTTTTACGCTCCAGCAGGGGACTGAGAATGTCGAATGAAACTAGTGGCTAGATTCTCTTCAATATAATCCCGCAAAACCTTCAACTCAGGGGAGATAGACCATATATCGGACCATATGGCGGCATTGTCTCGAGCTGCAAATCAATAGGACAATTATGTGGATGATGCTCTGGGACCTTGCTGGTCTTAACTTTGTCAAAAACATCAGAGAAGTCATCATATTTATCTGGGAGCATTGGAGCAGACTTCACTGGTGCCGAGCTAGCTAACGGGTGAACTTGGATTGCAAATACTAAACTTGGATCTTGCCTTCCAGATTTAACGAACCCGCGAAGAGAAATCTTCGAGATACAAAACTGAGGGCATGAAGAAGCCTCTACAGAAGCAGGAGCAGGAGCAACTGGAATAGGAACTGGAGCGAGGGACAGAGCGAGGAGCTGGAACCGGAGGCAAGGAGCATGAGCAAGAGCTTGGCTGAGCTGGAGCTTGTCATGATCGCCACAGAGCTGGAGTCGGGACATCATCGAGAATATGGTTAGAATCTAGGGCATGAACTGGAGCAGAGGCAAGAGTCGCATCAGAACATAGCGTAGGAACAAGAACAGCAAGGGTGGAATCAGGAGCCCACAATACTGCACGGACTGAAGTCGATATTGGTGCAGAGACCTAAACTGCAGATGAACTGGAACTAGAGTTAGAACCAGCAAATCAAAATGATCTAGTACGCCAATCAATCTGTGGATTATGTAGCTCGAGCCAGAGCAGACCCAAGACTATTGGCGCATGTGGGCTAGCGATGAGATTGAAGGAAATACTACAAGAAATTCCCTCGAACAAAAACGAAGAAGAAGCCACAATTACATTTTGTGACTGCACCGAGGAGATCTCCGTCCATCAATCACTTGGCGTGAATCGGGGATGCTCAATCTTGCTTCTAGGGATGGCGTGCTTACTGGCGAATGCACTATCCATAAAGAAAGCATTTGCACCACAATCAAGTTGCGCCAACACTTCCAACCTTCCAACTTCTGATTTCAATGATATAGAGATGAAAAATGCCTTAGCGACCTTATCCAGATGGAATAAACATGTCAAGAAGTGTGGAAGGAGTATGAAAAGCGGCCAATAGAGAGACTCCTAGTACTCGGCCAGGCCCCGAAGTTTTCGGTGATTTGGGCGCTTCCGCGGGGGCATCCACACGAGCAATATGGCCAGCTCCTCCATAGTAGAGGCAAAGATTAGCCTCTCTCCGGCGCTGCTTCTCGGCGGCAGATAAAGGTCCTCGAACTGCATAGGCTCCGGTCCGGACCTGTTGAATTCTACAGATGAGGCCGGGGGAGGCGTAGCTACAGGCGCTTGTGTGATTGGAAAGATCGCTTCACGTTTTCTCCCGCCTCGTTGAAGAGCCGATTATCACATCGAACTGTAAATTTGATGGCTTCTTCCAAAGTCTGAGGGTCCTCCATAGATAACAACATATCTTTGACATCCTCACGTAACCCCCTTCGGAAACAATCTCGAAGTGCAACATTATCCAGGCAGTATCTATCGCAATTTGACGAATTTCGGATGCATATCTTGAAATTTGGACAAGCGTCTTGCCTTAGATTGCAAAGTTTTGTGACTGCTGTGTGCTGACGATTGGTGTCTCCAGAGTATACCTCGAACTCTGCAGTAAAAGCAACAAAATCTTGTAGCTCTGGGGCTTCTTTCTCCAATAAAGGAGCAAACCAACTTAGAGGTTTTGTGAGGAGGAGAGAACCAATCAACCCAACTTGTTCCTGGACCGTGAGATATCTATGAGGGTGGAGCTGGATCACAACCCTAATCTGATTCAAAAAACCACGTAGCTTGGACCGAGTGCCGTCAAACTTCTCTGGCAGGCTGATCTTAGGCTCTGATAGCCTTAATCTAGAGCTAGAAGTAGATTCATGTGAAGCAACACATTCTTTAAGTTTTTTATTGTCCAACTGCAACTGCTGGCATACTTGAACAAGCTGCTAGACCTGCTGTAATAAAGTCGAAACCTCCATAGATATAAAATCACCTAACACGAGCAAAAAAATGCTTAGGGTCAGAGAGCAAGAACCGATAAGGGATTCATGTTCAATGAACCTACGTGAAATGAAGGAAAGCACGTGGAAAATACGCAAGAAATACGGAAGAAATATGCCAAGATCGGCAAAGAATCTGATATATGAACAGGAATCAAGAGTGCAATGGCCCGAAGGCAAGCAGGAACACGAGATAGATGCCTAGAAGGCTCAAGACTGGCATTGAATCGGAATGGTTCGACAAGAAGGAGGTGCCTCCTTATGTATCTAAGCCAATGGTCAGGATCGCGCCACTTTAATGGATGAGATCGTGCCAAGTGTCGAGCATGCATGTAGGTTCTAGAATATTTTAGAACCTCCTCGAAAGCAAGCCCATATAGAGAAAGACATGAGGGAATGTCTCTAATAAATATTGGTAGTGCACTTGGCAAAAGTGTGTGACTCGCACCTGAAAGGTTGCGAGTTCATACCCTGTCTTGTGCAACTACCCTTTTGCATCCGTGTGATGACCATCTTTTGTACATACGAGTATAACGTTTGTATGATACGAATATCCGTATGGTCGTCTGGTGGCATTGAACCGTGTCTTTGGACTCCGCTTACGGATCGAAGCACGCTCTCTACTGCTCGGGATCGGGAGGTGCAAGAGCTGCGGGCAGCCGCTGCCCAACAAGGCAAGGGCTCCATGCAGAGGCTCATAAGCAACTACAGCGATGCATGAGATGGCAAGGCAGCAACAATTCCCGCAGAAGCTAAGCTCCAAACTTCAAGAACGACAGCCCATTGCATAGGCCACGAGTCCCACACGTCCAAAAGCCTGCATGAGGTCAGCCAGGGTCGTCGACTGCTGCACCACTAATCTGCCCTATGCCACCACTGCCTCGGTACCGGCGACAACCCACACATCATCAAACACAAACATCACCCGTCGCTCCAGTCAGCATTGACCCGACATCAGAGGACTCCAAAGGTTGAGATGCAGAAGCCATAATGTAGTGGTACATGGTCTAATAGAAGAAGCAGGGGAGAACCTCATCAACTGGCCCTAGATGCCGACCCTCGTTCGAATGACATTTCGAACGCCGATGGGCATTTTAAGGCGAGCCGCCATGGCACCCAGTGCCCTGACTCCTCCTGGAGCTCGTATTCACAATCACAGATTGTGCACGTGCGAGCAACTATCTTGCGTCAGGCAAGCAGTTGAAGGGGATTGCCTTCAACACGAGAGGAAGATCACAGGCATGAGTTGGCCAAAGTTAGGAGCGTTTGCAGGGGGAGCTGGAGGATTGATCCGAGGCAAGATGCATATCTTTCGGCCACCAAATGTTGTTGCGAATGCTATGAACCCTCGGGGCCCTTCTACCGAATGCACAGGCAGGGGTGGAACAACCCATGAGATTTGAGCTCTGGACTAATGATGTGTTGCAGTTGCACCCTGCAGAAGGAGCTTAGCCACGAGCATCCTTAGATCACGTGCTATAGTAGGCAGTTGCTTTTGCTTTGCAGCATCTTTGACCTGGTAATTTGCAATGGACTAGCACATGGCCATCCTCCCGCAAGCGCACTTGCAGGCAGGGGGCAGAAGTATGGTGGATTATGTGTTGGTGGCTGAGTAGGATATACGTATGGCCAAGCACTTCCGAGTGGGAACCGATAGTAGGGATGAGAAGGTCAATTCAGACCACTTACCACTTTACTTGCAGCTGGCTTGGCAGACTATTCGAGCCCCTTGTATGATAGGTCCTCGCATGCCTCAGCTGCGATTGGATTATATACAGAGGCTTATGCCCGGATGCTCACATATGACTTGACAGGAATTTTGCAACACCCTAGCTGAAGTAATAGACGAGCCAACTATATGACATGCTTAGGACTACTGGGAGAAGTCGCCCTCTACAAACCTCAGGGACTGAAACCTTCTCACGTAACCAGTGGTTTGATGCTGAGTGCAACAAACACAAATGCTGGCTCTTCCAGGTCATAGATCATACTCTACGTGCTTTTCTTAAAGCTAAGAAAGCCAAGTACATTACATGACATCAAAGGAAGGGTGCTCAGAAAGCCAGTATAGCCTACAGAGAACATCACTTCCGAGCAGTGGAAGCATTAGTTGCAGTATCTCTATGATCCGCAGAGTGCAAGAGCAACATTACTCCCGCAGGAAGGCCTGGCACCAGAAATCATAGAGGCAGTTGTGGTCCAGGGCGTACAGTGTTTTTCCAATGGGAAAGCGCCAGACCTGGATAGCATGCAGGCAGAGTTGCTCAAGTAGGCAGGGCCGTCCATAGTACCAGAAGGCGTTACAGGAATGTCCCTCCTTCCAGTGGACCACTAACAGAGTTGTCCCTATCTACAAGGTAGATGACCTGCACTGCCCAGCCAGTTGTTGATTCTAGTTGAGGTCTTTCACCTCAATTCATTTAGAGATAGCCTTAAATTTGTTAGAGATCTTAATGTCTTTACAATCATTAGTAAAGCTTTTTAAATTAATCCAACACGTATCCTTCTTTGGATATTTCTCATTTGTAATTCATGGCTAGACAAAGTTCAACAACTTTTATGTTAAAAATATCCAATAAGAGAGAGTTGCTTGTATTCCTTGGGCTGGTCATTGAAATACTGTATCACATCAGAAGGTGGATGAAATTTGAACTTAATTAGAAACTATCGATAAGAAGAAGTTTGTGTCTTCTTATGTTGATGCATACCTTTTCTGGTTCAAGCACCTCCTTGTCACTTCTAGCATTAAAAGGTTCTCTATGCTTCATTTTCTGCAAAATCTCAGAAGATATTTCACTACTCCTATAGTACTCTTAACATAAAAAATTGGATGCAGGCCACTTGTAGCTTCATCTGAAGCTTTCATTTCTTCTCAGCAGGGGCATTAAGCCCACAATCAGATTAGGGGACAAAGTGTCATCATATCATTGCATAAAACAAATCAAAATAAATTATTCCCATTCCAAAATATTGCTTTTTGCTCTTGATTATGAAGTTAAATTCGGATCCAAGTGTACTATAGCATGTCTCCATAGAAGATTACCCTGAATAAATATTGGATTCTAGTAATGAAGCAATAACACCCTGAATATTGCTTCTAGAACACAATGTGAATCGAATTATATTGGACTGAGCTAAATCTAGCAGGGTGGCGTGTAATAGAAGCCCGGAATTAAATTTTGGGACTCACAATGGTCTTACTAGCCTCCCTAAGGCATCTTATCATTTTGCAAGGTTCTTGTTGGTATTAGGATATCTACACACTAAAGGGTTAAAATTGTTATGTTAAAAAAATTTAACTTAACTAGCAATGCATATGATTTTTGTTAAGGAAATAGTTAAAACGAAGGGGTTAACTTATAACAACTTGTTAAAGTTAAACTCAAGATTTAACCCCCTTCCACATTCATTATTGTTTTGTTAATTGTTAACAATGTGTTGACAACCCTACAATTTCATGACGGAAATTTAATGTGCCCCCAATTTAGGTTTGTCAAACAAATTCGAGGTCGCGGCGCGAGTCGTAACGAGCGGAGTTTAGAACGAGGGCGGAGGTCGAGTCCGTCGATAGAACGTGGCCGAGTCGAGGTCATTTGTGGCGTCATTTTCGAATGCTAACCAGCTGACAAAGCGGGCGTTGCTAAACTCTCGGTAGATATTTCTTTCCTATCATCCTAATTTTTTTTACTGTCTTTTGTTTTATTCTACTTTCTTTGCTTTTTGTTCGAGTATTATTTGTAAAAGTGCAATGCGTTTTTCATTCATTACTACTTGTAGTGCTTTATGGTCATGAAAATGTAGAAACCATGAAATTCATGTATGTGAGTTTTGGAACTGTTAGAAACGGGAATGGACCCGATTATCAAACCCGGGGAACCAAGCGTTCTACTCTATAGTGTGCCCATTAATTAACAATCGGTAAAGGTTGGTAATGGTACACATTCAATGTCTACTGAGCCACCATTTGTTGTTGCAATAGTTGGCAGTCCATGAGCAGTAGCCTATGAAAAGATGGCATAGTTGGACCTCGGACCTTTGCATTTGCGTAACTCAGAACCAAGTTCTCCATAAAGATAATAATTCTCGAAATCTAATGATATAGTTTGGACACATCTGGAGGATGAATGGCAAGTTATTTCCGTCCAATTGCACATATTAAACTTCTATTACTTGCATTCCAGTTCCACAATATTTCGTTTCTATCATAAACTCCATTCTTGAACTTTAAAAGAGCATCAAAATCCTCGCCATCCTTCACTGCCATGGAGTTGCAGCAGTATCAAATCAGTAAAGTTCTGAAAGGTATGAAAGGTCTGAGGATGGACCAGTATCAAACCCAAGAACTCCTATGCTCTACTCCATAGTGTGCCCATTATCATATATTTAACAATCTATTAGTATGGTACTTGTTCAATGTCTACTTTCCCACCATTTGTTATTGCAACAGTTGGCAGGCCATGAGCAGCAGCGTATGAAAGATGGCATTCATTAACTTTGCCTGGAGAGCTTGGAGGTGTAGATCACATTCACTATTCTAAGTAAGCTGATGACAACATTTAGTGTTGATTGTACCTTTTGCTCTCTATCTGACTTCCTTTTTTGAACTTGGAAGCTGTTGTTGCGAACTTACCTTAAGACTCAAAAGCTAATGCAAGTATTTGTCTTCAGCCTATGGTTTGACATAATCCTTTTTAGTTACCTATTTTTAAGATCTAGGAGAAAATATGTGATACGGAGCCATTCCTTTTAATTATCAAGCCATCTTCTGTACAAAAGATCCCATATATATCAAATTGATGGATGGTTTTGGTTCGTTTAATGCTTGAGAACAATTAGAAAAATTTTCTAGGATCATAAGGTTCAGTACCTTGTCCACGAATAAAAAAACCAATTTTAAGATCATAAGATTCAATACTTCCTTCAGTACTGCATTTGCCAAGTACATATTTATACGATTAACGTGCGTCAGACTCTGTCCATAGGCATGGTAAGTATGCCTCTGCATTTGGATCTTAAACCAAGAAGCAATCTGAAAATCAAGAAGCTGGAATACTATGCATTGAGTTAGTAACAGACTGACGAAGGTTGTAATATGATCCAAGTCACCATTGGACATAGTACACAATTAGCATTAACCTCATAGTTGCAAGTTATGATGTAGGTTGATATCAAGCAAAGCAGTGCATATAGTATTGCTGCTAAAGGACCAACGAATACCATCATTGCATTGCTGCAAAATTTTTTTTTTTTTTTTTTTTTTTTTTTTTTTTTTGAAGGCAAGAGTCTGTATTTATTCGAATGATAAAACTTTTATGTACATACAGTTGAGTATGGAGCTGCTACCACTTCTCTGATCCATGAATAGCAGTCCACACTCAGAGCCTAGTACTCCTAGCACCCCTCTCAACTTCTTCTCCATAGGATACTACAGGAGCAGAGGACTAAGTTCCTAGACCCTAGTGATGCAACAAGGGCCAACTCTTTTGGACAAGAGCTACCCGGCCTCTTCTCGGGACAGATACTATGGGAGCCTGACTCTTATCTTTCCTGTGCCCCGGTTGCATCACGGCTTCAAAAATGTTGGCCCTAAGATAAGCGGAGAAACCAGACTTGAGTTAGAGAGCCATAAAAGAAGCGGGACAGCCAAGTGCAGCGACCGCCACCAAGCAAGAGTTAAGAATCCTCATGCGCTCCTCCCGAATGTAGTGATGGCCCACGCCCGGATCATGCTTGATACTATAGGGAGTGCCGGTGTCTTGCGGCCTCAACCTTCTTCTCACCAAGCGGACCCGCAAGGGCATCACCGCTAGAATCACGAATCATGCTAAGCCCATGCATCTAGCTAGCTATGCAGGCCTTGTCTTCTGCAAAACCAAGAGTGAAACATTTCTAGGGTCTCCGCCCACTAGAAGCCCTTGGCTCTCAATCTGCCCGTCGTCATGACTATCCATACACAAGCCACCCCTTGCGGGAAAGGGGGGCAGTGCCTCACTACATGTTAAACAAACTACCACAAAATCTTTAAATAAATCTGAGGCCGGTTGTGAGGAGTTGCTCCATTCAATGGCTCTTGTTCTTGCCAACTCCCGGCATATGCTCAAAGATAATCTGAGTCTAGTACTAGTAATGAAGCGAGTCTTCTTCTTCCTTACCATAGTACTATAGAAGACATCAGATCTTTCCATCCACGCCTTTTGCCTAGCCATAAAAGATCCCCAGAAAAATTTTCAAGCAAAGGATTCTTTGTACTAGCGAGCTCTCCTTCTTCCTTAGGCTTTGAATACTATAGCTCTTGCTTGCATTGTTTTCTGAACCACAATATGACCTTCTCCCGGCCGGCATACCGAAGTAAACAAGAAAAGATGTATCTAATAGAGCTCCTCCCCATAAACCAGACCACTAACACGAGGCCACGGCTCACAATAGGAAATCTTGTGGGAGATCTTTGAAATATCTGGCCGAAAACGGGTATGCCGTCCTTGCCAAGCAACCACGAAGCCCCTGGATCGTTAGAAATTTGAAAGATAAGGCAAGAAGGCTTTCTGGTTAGTAGCTCAAAAGGAAACAAAAGATTGGAAAACCCAGCTGCATAGGAACGCAGCCCTGTTATCTGATGCGCAGATCCCTTTTGGCCCTCCAGCTTCTTGCACAAAGACTGCTCTCCACGCAACAGAGACGGCCAGAGCCGTCTCCTACGACTCTGCCAAGATTGTGGCCGCCATCGCCGGCCCGTTTCGGCGCCTCCGTTCCTTCATCTGGCAAAAACATGTCATTGCTGCAAAATTAACAACTGATTTTGCCTCGTTATTACATTTGCAGATACTGTTGGTCTATGGCCATTCACAATAGACAGGCTTTGCATGATTATATGAGTATATGGCTCGTTCACTATGACATATTAGATGTTGATGTTCCTATTTGTCTTGATGTATTGTGGCATACATGATTCTACGTTTATAGGCGAGAGACATATTGCTCTCTAAAAACACTTGTTAAGGATGTAGAAGATCTTTGCTGCGATCGACATGTGATGACATGGGATGACAGCTGCCC
This sequence comes from Isoetes taiwanensis, assembly GCA_021234155.1. Taxonomy (NCBI): domain Eukaryota; kingdom Viridiplantae; phylum Streptophyta; class Lycopodiopsida; order Isoetales; family Isoetaceae; genus Isoetes; species Isoetes taiwanensis. Next base: position 11,994,819 of record JAJEKV010000044.1, on the reverse strand, counting down.
AAGTATAAGGGATGATAGCACAGCAATGTACAATGTGAAAAGAACGTTAACAAATTCTATTGTGTTAGTATTTAATGTAACAAACCATTGTGCAAAAGAGTTTTGAACAGATTTTGTTATGTTAGTAGTTAACGTAACAAATTATATGTGAAACCAGTTTTAACAGATTCTGTAATGTATTGAATAACATAAACCTCCATAAAATTAAACTTAATTTAGCATAACAATTCATTAACTTAAAATTTAGTGTAATTTAATACTATGGTTTGAATGTACCCTTAGCTGTGGGCATTTAGAGTATGCAAGATCATCATGTCTTGACCTCGAGTTAAATCCCCCAAAACCTTAGGGAGAGAAAAGCCCTAAAGAGAGAAAGAAGTGCAGAGAGTAGAGCAACTGGAGTTGGCGCGAGATAGATAGATAGATAGATAGATAGATAGATAGATAGATAGATAGATAGATAGATAGATAGATAGTATTTTAACGTCACGCCACTAGGCACCATCCAACTGGACATGTGACCACACACCACACTACATTGCTTGGTTGTGGGGGGAGAGAGAGAGAGAGAGAGAGAGAGAGAGAGAGAGAGAGAGAGAGAGAGAGAGAGAGAGAGAGAGAGAGAGAGAGAGAGAGAGAGAGAGAGAGAGAGAGAGAGCTTGTTATGCATTAGCACCTCTAATGTTAACAAATACATCAAAGGGTGGATCCTTCTTATTGACTTTTAGCCTTGATCAATTTATTAGCACCTCTAATGATAACCAACACATCAAAAGACAGAGTCTTCATGGAAATTATCCCATACCCCATAGACCATATCAAGTCCTCCCTTCCTTGAGATGCTTGCCCTCAAGCATGTGGAACACACCAATGTTGCATGCATGTGGATTGCCACGAGGAATTGAACGTTGACTCTTTGATACCAAATTCTTTGGACACTAGCACCTTTGGTAATAACCTATACACCAAAAAGTGCATATCTTTTATCAAAATCGTTATCCAATGTGCCCCACTTTCCAAGACTTCATCCCATACCCCATAGACCATATCATTGACTTTAAGAGAGCACAAAGTTGGATTGCACTTGCTCTTTGATATAGATAGTGAAGGACTTTAACGGATTTTCACATGCTACAAGATTAAAATAGTTGAATAGAATCTTCTCATATTATAACGTCTTAGTGTATGCATGTTGTGAGCCAAAATGTAAATATGATAATTCATGTTGACCTTCCATATTAGATGGTCAAGAATCGTGGAACAAACCCTAGGGAAAGGGGTAAAAAGGTAAAGGAGAAAAAAGATGGAAAAAAAAGAAAAAAAGGAAAAATATAAAAGGTGAAAATAAAGGAAAAAATGGGGGAGGGAAAAGGGGACAAATGTGCATAAACCTCTTATCTTATCTTATAGCCCAACAATGTTGGGCAGAATCTAGTTAACCCATATTATTTTCTCGCCCTTAATAAAGCAATAATAAACTTGTTTATTGCTACAATCAATTGCTATGGAGAAATTTAGTCTTAAAACCAATAGGTGCATTTCATGAAAAGTTACATACGTTATTCATAACAATCAATTGGTTCTCTTGCGATAAAGAGCACCCCAAAGTACATGTATAATGATATGAATAGTCATACGGAACCCAGAACCACCAAGTATAAGGTGTGGCATGAAAATTGCCCTCGTAAGATAAATTGAAATGCTTTCCTTTTGGTCGTATGAACTCTACATTATAAAGTAACGGACTTTCAAATGCACCCACATTCACTGCTATGTATTTTCTTGTATGTGGTAATTGGTGAAATCGAGAGACCTGGAAGCAAAGGGAAATTATCTAAGCGATCATATGACACTCTTAAAAAGTCAGAAGCATACATTGCCATATCCAAGCGGAAACTTAAAGTGCTTCGTATGTAGTAGAAGATTAATTCGAACATCTTCAAATCGCATTTTCCAACAGGAGGAAGGATTGTGGACTAGGATATCTAGTTTTGAAGAAAAAGTAAGAAGCACAGTTGAAGAAGCTCCCATTGATGCATTGCTGGTACTTAGGTTCCATCGAGATACATCTAGCCTCGGCAAAGGTCAGAGAGCATTGAAGACACATAAAAATAAGCGAAGAACATGAAAGATGCACCAGGTCGTGATGATGGGGATCAGGGTGAGGAGGATAAGTTCCCAACCGAGCACGAACAACATGATAAGCATGGAGAAGATGGACAAGCAAGGGTATTTTTGTATACTCTTGGCATAGATGCCTTGCAAAGAGCCCATTTGAATTTGGCTCACTAGTTGAATGAAAATGAATGCGCTTTAGAAGAACCCTAGAATGGAAGGAACCCTAGAATTGGAGGCCATTTTATTTTGGGCTCCTCCAATCGATGCATGTCATTTGGACATGGCTAATTGGATCGTACTTGCGAACGGAGGTTTCTTCGCCCGGGTATGAACTTTGGCACTCTATCTAGAAAATCTCGTGGTTTGTGTTGTCGAGTTGTTTGCATGGCCGTCACCGCCCGATCAAAACGAGATGTCAAAATTGGTGGCGAGAACCAAACATCGCCGTGCAAGTAAGCTTCTTTTTGCCCCTTTTTTTCCCTTGCTACAATCGAAGCCTGGTTTACATTGCTTCAGTTTACGCTTAGGACATGTGAAACTTGTTAAAGCTTCAACTCGTAGGCTGTATGATGAGCTAGAAGAAGAATCGAAAACGAAGAAGAGGTATCAAATGAACATTTTTAGGGTTACAAATTGGTAGGCCATATTACGATGCAGCCAATAAGCGTGCATGTTCTTGATGACCGGATGAAGTAAGTATATAGCATTTACTTTGTTTCTACAAAGCAAAGGTGAGGATGTTACGAAGAGAATAACATTCATCTACCAGTCTTCATAATTTAGACAATTTACGTTTTGTAAAATTGCGGGCGTGACATTAGTGACCTCCTTGTTACGTAACTTGCCTATATATATATGCAGTTGATTTTTGCAAAACTTAGCTTGCCCATAGGGCTGCGCTGGCATGTTCTAAAAATGTAAGATAAGGCTTTAAAGTCCAGGTGTTGGAGGCATTTGCATTGGATTAGGTAGTACTAATCTTTTTGCCTTGTTGACCTTATCCGATGGAATAAACATGTCAAGAAGTGTGGAAGGAGTATGAGAAAAGGCTGGCCAGCCAGCGAGAGACTCCTAGTACTTTCGACCATTGAAGTTTTTTGATTTGGGCTTCACGGGGGCATCCACGAGCAATATGGCCAGCTCCTCCATAGTAGAGGCAAAGATTAGCCTCTCTCTGCTGCTTCTCGGCGATATAAAGGTCCTCGAGCGCATAGGCTCGGTCCGGACTGTTTGAATTCTGAGATGAGTAGGGGGAGAATGAAGCTTCTGGTAGCTTATGTGATTGGAAAGATCTGTCACGTTTCTCCTGCCTACGTTGAAAGAGCCGATTATCACATCATCGAATAGAATTTGATGGCTTCTTCAAAGTCGAGGGTCCTCCATAGATAACAACATATCTTTGACATCCTCCACGTAACCCCTTCGAAACAATCTCGAAGTGCAACATTATCCAGGCAGTATCTATCGCAATTTGACGAATTTCGGATGCATATACTGAAGCTGGACAAGCGTCTTGCCTTAGATTGCAAAGTTTTGTGACTGCTGTGTGCTGACGATTGGTGTCTCCAGAGTATACCTCGAACTCTGCAGTAAAAGCAACAAAATCTTGTAGCTCTGGGGCTTCTTTCTCCAATAAAGGAGCAAACCAACTTAGAGGTGGCCCTGTGAGGAGAGAACCAATCAACCCAACTTGTTCCTGGACCGTGAGATATCTATGAGGGTGGAGCTGGATCACAACCCTAATCTGATTCAAAAAACCACGTAGCTTGGACCGAAAGTGCCGTCAAACTTCTCTGGGTAAGGGCTGATCTTAGGCTCTGATAGCCTTAATCTAGAGCTAGAAGTAGATTCATGTGAAGCAACACATTCTTTAAGTTTTTTATTGTCCAACTGCAACTGCTGGCATACTTGAACAAGCTGCTAGACCTGCTGTAATAAAGTCGAAACCTCCATAGATATAAAATCACCTAACACGAGCAAAAAAATGCTTAGGGTCAGAGAGCAAGAACCGATAAGGGATTCATGTTCAATGAACCTACGTGAAATGAAGGAAAGCACGTGGAAAATACGCAAGAAATACGGAAGAAATATGCCAAGATCGGCAAAGAATCTGATATATGAACAGGAATCAAGAGTGCAATGGCCCGAAGGCAAGCAGGAACACGAGATAGATGCCTAGAAGGCTCAAGACTGGCATTGAATCGGAATGGTTCGACAAGAAGGAGGTGCCTCCTTATGTATCTAAGCCAATGGTCAGGATCGCGCCACTTTAATGGATGAGATCGTGCCAAGTGTCGCGCATGCATGTAGGTTCTAGAATATTTTAGAACCTCCTCGAAGCAGCCCCGCATATGAGAAAGACATGAGGGAATGTCTCTAATAAATATTGGTAGTGCACTTGGCAAAAGTGTGTGACTCGCACCTGAAAGGTTGCGAGTTCATACCCTGTTTTGTGCAACTACCCTTTTGCATCCGTGTGATGACCATCTTTTGTACATACGAGTATAACGTTTGTATGATACGAATATCCGTATGGTCGTCACAATTGGCATTGAACCGTGTGCTGGACTCCCGCTTACAGATCTGAAGCACAGCTCTACTGCTCGGGATCGGGAGGTGCAAGAGCTGCGGGCAGCCGCTGCCCAACAAGGCAAGGGCTCCATGCAGAGGCTCATAAGCAACTACAGCGATGCATGAGATGGCAAGGCAGCAACAATTCCCGCAGCTAAGCTCCAAACTTCAAGAGCGGCTGACCCATTGCATAGGCCACGAGTCCCACACGTCCAAAGCCCGCATGAGGTCAGGCCAGGGTCGCCATTTGCACCACTAATCTGCCCTATGCCACCACTTTGCTGCCCGGTGCCGTGACAACCCACACATCATCAAACACAAACATCACCCGCCGCTCCGGTCGGCGATTGACCCGACATCAGAGGACTCCAAAGGTTGAGATGCAGAAGCCATAATGTAGTGGTACATGGTCTAATAGAAGAAGCAGGGGAGAACCTCATCAACTGGCCCTAGATGCCGACCCTCGTTGAATGACATTTCGAGCGCCGATGGGCATTTTAAGGCGACGCCATGGCACCCGGTGCCTACGACTCCTCACGGGCTCGTATTCACAATCACAGTTTGTGCACGTCGAAGCAACTATCTTCGTCGGGCAAAGCGGTTGAAGGGATTGCCTTCAACACGAGAGGAAGATCCACGAGGCATGAGTTGGCCAAAGTTAGGGCGTTTGCGGGGGAGCTGGAGGATTGATCCGAGGCAAGATGCATATCTTTCGGCCACCAAATGTTGTTCGCGAATGCTATGAACCCTCGGGGCCCTTCTCACAGAATGCAGGCGGGGTGGAACAACCCATGAGATTTGAGCTGCGGACTAATGATGTGTTGCAGTTGCACCCTGCAGAAGGAGCTTAGCCACGAGCATCCTTAGATCACGTGCTATAGTAGGCAGTTGCTTTTGCTTTGCAGCATCTTTGACCTGGTAATTTGCAATGGACTAGCACATGGCCATCCTCCCGCATGCGCACTTGCGGGGGGCGAAGTATGGTGGATTATGTGTTGGTGGCTGAGTAGGATATACGTATGGCCAAGCACTTCCGAGTGGGAACCGATAGTAGGGATGAGAAGGTCAATTCAGACCACTTACCACTTTACTTGCAGCTGGCTTGGCAGACTATTCGAGCCCCTTGTATGATAGGTCCTCGCATGCCTCAAGCTGCGATTGGATTATATCTGAGAGGCTTATGCGGGATGCTCACATATGACTTGGAGGAGAATTTTGCAACACCCTAGCTGAAGTAATAGACGAGCCAACTATATGACATGCTTAGGACTACTGGGAGAAGTAAGCCCTCTACAAACCTCGAGGGGACTGAAACCTTCTCCGTAACGGTGGTTTGATCTTTGAGTGCAACAAACACAAATCTTTGGCTCTTCGGTCATAGATCATACTCGTGCTTTTCTTAAAGCTAAGAAAGCCAAGTACATTACATGACATCAAAGGAAGGGTGCTCAGAAAGCCAGTATAGCCTACAGAGAACATCACTTCCGAGCAGTGGAAGCATTAGTTGCAGTATCTCTATGATCCGCGAGTGCAAGAGCAACATTACTCCCTTGAGGAAGGCTGGCACGAGAAATCATAGAGGCGGTTGTGGTCGTACGCATGCGGTTTTTTCAATGGGAAAGCGCCCGGACACTGGATAGCATGCGAGCGGAGTTGCTCAAGTAGGCGGGGCGTCCATAGTACCGGCGTTACAGAATGTCCCTCCTTCCAATTGGACCACTAACAGAGTTGTCCCTATCTACAAGGTAGATGACCTGCACTGCCCAGCCAGTTGTTGATTCTAGTTGAGGTCTTTCACCTCAATTCATTTAGAGATAGCCTTAAATTTGTTAGAGATCTTAATGTCTTTACAATCATTAGTAAAGCTTTTTAAATTAATCCAACACGTATCCTTCTTTGGATATTTCTCATTTGTAATTCATGGCTAGACAAAGTTCAACAACTTTTATGTTAAAAATATCCAATAAGAGAGAGTTGCTTGTATTCCTTGGGCTGGTCATTGAAATACTGTATCACATCAGAAGGTGGATGAAATTTGAACTTAATTAGAAACTATCGATAAGAAGAAGTTTGTGTCTTCTTATGTTGATGCATACCTTTTCTGGTTCAAGCACCTCCTTGTCACTTCTAGCATTAAAAGGTTCTCTATGCTTCATTTTCTGCAAAATCTCAGAAGATATTTCACTACTCCTATAGTACTCTTAACATAAAAAATTGGATGCAGGCCACTTGTAGCTTCATCTGAAGCTTTCATTTTCTTCGGTGGGGGCATTAAGCCCACAATCAGATTAGGGGACAAAGTGTCATCATATCATTGCATAAAACAAATCAAAATAAATTATTCCCATTCCAAAATATTGCTTTTTGCTACAGTATGAAGTTCGTCGGATCCAAGTGTACTATAGCATGTCTCCATAGAAGATTACCCTGAATAAATATTGGATTCTAGTAATGAAGCAATAACACCCTGAATATTGCTTCTAGAACACAATGTGAATCGAATTATATTGGACTGAGCTAAATCTAGCAGGGTGGCGTGTAATAGAAGCCCGGAATTAAATTTTGGGACTCACAATGGTCTTACTAGCCTCCCTAAGGCATCTTATCTGTTTTGCAAGGTTCTTGTTGGTATTAGGATACCTACACACTAAAGGGTTAAAATTGTTATGTTAAAAAAATTTAACTTAACTAGCAATGCATATGATTTTTGTTAAGGAAATAGTTAAAAGCGAGAAGGGGTTAACTTATAACAACTTGTTAAAAGTTAAACTCAAGATTTAACCCCCTTCCACATTCATTATTGTTTTGTTAATTGTTAACAATGTGTTGACAACCCTACAATTTCATGACGGAAATTTATTGTGCCCCCAAAATTTAGGTTTGTCAAACAAGTCGAGGTCGCGACCGTCCTGACGAGCGAGGCCGGAGTTTAGAAGCGAGGCGGTCGAGGCCGCCGATAGAACGTCGATAAACGTGGCGGTCGAGGTCATTTGTGGCGTCATTTCGAATGCTAACCAGCCAACAAAGCTGGCGTTGCTAAACTCTCGGTAGATATTTCTTTCCTATCATCCTAATTTTTTCTGTGCTGTTTTATTCTACTTTCTTTGCTTTTTTGTTCAGTATTATTTGTAAATTCTGTGCGTTTTCATTCAGTACTACTTGTAGTGCTTTATGGTCATGAAAATGTAGAAACCATGAAATTCATGTATGTGAGTTTTGGAACTGTTAGAAACTGGGAATGGACCAGTATCAAACCCAGGAACTTCTGCGTTCTACTCTATAGTGTGCCCATTAATTAACAATCTGTTAAAGGTTGGTAATGGTACACATTCAATGTCTACTGAGCCACCATTTGTTGTTGCAATAGTTGGCAGTCCATGAGCAGTAGCCTATGAAAGATGGCATAGTTCAGACCTCCAGACCTTTGCGTTTGCGTAACTCAGAACCAAGTTCTCCATAAAGATAATAATTCTCGAAATCTAACGATATAGTTTGGACACATCTGGAGGATGAATGGCAAGTTATTTCCGTCCAATTGCACATATTAAACTTCTATTACTTGCATTCCAGTTCCACAATATTTCGTTTCTATCATAAACTCCATTCTTGAACTTTAAAAGAGCATCAAAATCCTCGCCATCCTTCACTGCCATGGAGTTGCTTGTGATATCAAATCGATAAAAGTTACGAAGGTATGAAAGGTCTGAGGATGGACCAGTATCAAACCCAAGAACTCCTATGCTCTACTCCATAGTGTGCCCATTATCATATATTTAACAATCTATTAGTATGGTACTTGTTCAATGTCTACTTTCCCACCATTTGTTATTGCAACAATGGTTATATGAGCCATGGCGTAGCGTATGAAAGATGGCATTCATTAACTTTGCCTGGAGAGCTTGGAGGTGTAGATCACATTCACTATTCTAAGTAAGCTGATGACAACATTTAGTGTTGATTGTACCTTTTGCTCTCTATCTGACTTCCTTTTTTGAACTTGGAAGTATTTGTTCTTGAACTTACCTTAAGACTCAAAAGCTAATGCAAGTATTTGTCTTCAGCCTATGGTTTGACATAATCCTTTTTAGTTACCTATTTTTAAGATCTAGGAGAAAATATGTATTCTGGAGCCATTCCTTTTAATTATCAAGCCATCTTCTGTACAAAAGATCCCATATATATCAAATTGATGGATGGTTTTGGTTCGTTTAATGCTTGAGAACAATTAGAAAAATTTTCTAGGATCATAAGGTTCGATTACCTTGTCCACGAATAAAAACCAATTTTAAGATCATAAGATTCAATACTTCCTTGATCTTGCATTTGCCAAGTACATATTTATCGATTAACGTCGTCGGATCTACGTCCATAGGCATGGTAAGTATGCCTCTGCATTTGGATCTTAAACCAAGAAGCAATCTGAAAATCAAGAAGCTGGAATACTATGCATTGAGTTAGTAACAGACTGACGAAGGTTGTAATATGATCCAAGTCACCATTGGACATAGTACACAATTAGCATTAACCTCATAGTTGCAAAGTTATGATGTAGGTTGATATCAAGCAAAGCGGTGCATATAGTATTCTTTGCTAAAGGACCAACGAATACCATCATTGCATTCTTTTGCTGCAAAATTTTTTTTTTTTTTTTTTGAAGGCAAGAGTGCGTATTTATTGAATGATAAAACTTTTATGTACATACAGGTTGAGTATGGAGCTGCTACCACTTCTCGATCCATGAATAGCGGTCCACACTTTCGAGCCCTAGTACTCCTAGCACCCCTCTCAACTTCTTCTCCATAGGATACTCACTGAGGGCAGAGGACTAAGTTCCTAGACCCTAGTGATGCAACAAGGGCCAACCTTTTTGGACAAGAGCTACCCGGCCTCTTCTCGGACAGATACTATGGGAGCACGACTCTTATCTTTCCCTCAGTGCCCCGGTTGCATCACGGCTTCAAAAATGTTGGCCCTAAGATAAAGGGAGAAACCAGACTTGAGTTAGAGAGCCATAAAAGAGCGGGACAGCCAAGTGCGATCCGCCACCAAGCAAGAGTTAAGAATCCTGCATGCGGCTCCTCGAATGTAGTGATGGCCACGCCGGAATCTTTGTAGCTTGAAGACTATAGGGAGTGCCGGTGTCGCAAGCACTCAACCTTCTTCTCACCAAAGCCGGACCCGGCAAGGGCATCACCGCTAGAATCCCGAATCATGCTAAGCCCATGCATCTAGCTATGCGAGGCCTTGTCTTCTGCAAAACCAAGAGTGAAACATTTCTAGGGTCTCCGCCCACTAAAGCCCTTGGCTCTCAATCGCCCGTCGTCATGACTATCCATACACAAGCCACCCTTCTTTGGGAAAGGGGAGCGAGCCCTGCTACATGTTAAACAAACTACCACAAAATCTTTAAATAAATGCGGACGGATTGTGAGGAGTTGCTCCATTCAATGGCTCTTGTTCTTGCCAATTCGGCATGCGCTCAAAGATAATCTACAGTCTAGTACTAGTAATGAAGCGAGTCTTCTTCTTCCTTACCATAGTACTATAGAAGAGCATCAGATCTTTCCATCCTGCCTTTTGCCTAGCCATAAAGATCCCTTAGAAAAATTTTCAAGCAAAGGTTCTTGTACTAGCGAGCTCTCCTTCTTCCTTAGGCTTTGAATACTATAGCTCTGCTTGCATTGTTTTCTGAAACCTGTATGACCTTCTCGGTAGGCATACCGAAGTAACCAAGAAAAGATGTATCTAATAGAGCTCCTCCCCATAAACCAGACCACTAACACGAGGCACGCCTCCGGCCCGAAATCTTGTGGAGATCTTTGAAATATCTGAGAAAACCCGGTATGCCGTCCTTGCCAAGCAAAACGAAGCCCCCGGATCGTTAGAAGGCTGAAAGATAAGGCAAGAAGGCTTTCCCGGTTAGTAGCTCAAAGGGGAAACAAAAGATTGGAAAACCGGTACCGCATAGGAACGACCCTGTTATCGATCGCGCAGATCCCTTTTGCCCTCCGACTTCTTGCACAAAGACCGCTCTCCCGCGCGAGAGGCGGCCGAGCCGTCTCCTCATTTCTGCCAAGATTGTGGCCGCCATCGCCCGGCCCGTTTCGGCGCCTCCGTTCCTTCATCTGGCAAAAACATGTCATTGCTGCAAAATTAACAACTGATTTTGCCTCGTTATTACATTTGCAGATACTGTTGGTCTATGGCCATTCACATTAGACAGGCTTTGCATGATTATATGAGTATATGGCTCGTTCACTATGACATATTAGATGTTGATGTTCCTATTTGTCTTGATGTATTGTGGCATACATGATTCTACGTTTATAGGTGAGAGACATATTGCTCTCTAAAAACACTTGTTAAGGATGTAGAAGATGCTGCACAAGCTGCAGTCAGCATGTGATGACATGGGATGACAGCTGCCCAAGTATAAGGGATGATAGCACAGCAATGTACAATGTGAAAAGAACGTTAACAAATTCTGTTGTGTTAGTATTTAATGTAACAAACCATTGTGCAAAAGAGTTTTGAACAGATTTTGTTATGTTAGTAGTTAACGTAACAAATTATATGTGAAACCAGTTTTAACAGATTCTGTAATGTATTGAATAACATAAACCTCCATAAAATTAAACTTAATTTAGCATAACAATTCATTAACTTAAAATTTAGTGTAATTTAATACTATGGTTTGAATGTACCCTTAGCTGTGGGCATTTAGAGTATGCAAGATCATCATGTCTTGACCTCGAGTTAAATCCCCCAAAACCTTAGGGAGAGAAAAGCCCTAAAGAGAGAAAGAAGTGCAGAGAGTAGAGCAACTGGAGTTGGCGCGAGATAGATAGATAGATAGATAGATAGATAGATAGATAGATAGATAGATAGATAGTATTTTAACGTCACGCCACTAGGCACCATCCAACTGGACATGTGACCACACACCACACTACATTGCTTGGTTGTGGGGAGGGAGAGAGAGAGAGAGAGAGAGAGAGAGAGAGAGAGAGAGAGAGAGAGAGAGAGAGAGAGAGAGAGAGAGAGAGAGAGAGAGAGAGAGAGAGAGAGAGAGAGAGAGAGAGAGAGCCGAGCCTTGAGTGTTATGCATTAGCACCTCTAATGTTAACAAATACATCAAAAGGGTGGATCCTTCTTATTGACTTTTAGCCTTGACTGTTATTAGCACCTCTAATGATAACCAACACATCAAAAAGACAGAGTCTTCATGGAAATTATCCCATACCCCATAGACCATATCAAGTCCTCCCCTTCCTTGAGATGCTTGCCCTCAAGCATGTGGAACACACCAATGTTGCATGCATGTGGATTGCCACGAGGAATTGAACGTTGACTCTTTGATACCAAATTGCTGGACACTAGCACCTTTGGTAATAACCTATACACCAAAAGTGCATATCTTTTATCAAAATCGTTATCCAATGTGCCCCACTTTCCAAGACTTCATCCCATACCCCATAGACCATATCATTGACTTTAAGAGAGCACAAAGTTGGATTGCACTTGCTCTTTGATATAGATAGTGAAGGACTTTAACGGATTTTCACATGCTACAAGATTAAAATAGTTGAATAGAATCTTCTCATATTATAACGTCTTAGTGTATGCATGTTGTGAGCCAAAATGTAAATATGATAATTCATGTTGACCTTCCATATTAGATGGTCAAGAATCGTGGAACAAACCCTAGGGAAAGGGGTAAAAAGGTAAAGGAGAAAAAAGATGGAAAAAAAGAAAAGAGAAAAGGAAAAAATATAAAAGGTGAAAATAAAGGAAAAAATGGGGGAGGGAAAAGGGGACAAATGTGCATAAACCTCTTATCTTATCTTATAGCCCAACAATGTTGGGCAGAATCTAGTTAACCCATATTATTTTCTCGCCCTTAATAAAGCAATAATAAACTTGTTTATTGCTACAATCAATTGCTATGGAGAAATTTAGTCTTAAAACCAATAGGTGCATTTCATGAAAAGTTACATACGTTATTCATAACAATCAATTGGTTCTCTTGCGATAAAGAGCACCCCAAAGTACATGTATAATGATATGAATAGTCATACGGAACCCAGAACCACCAAGTATAAGGTGTGGCATGAAAATTGCCCTCGTAAGATAAATTGAAATGCTTTCCTTTTGGTCGTATGAACTCTACATTATAAAGTAACGGACTTTCAAATGCACCCACATTCACTGCTATGTATTTTCTTGTATGTGGTAATTGACGAAATCGAGAGACCTGCAGAAGCAAGGAAATTATCTAAGCGATCATACGACACTCTTAAAAAGTCAGAAGCATACATTGCCATATCCAAGCGGAAACTTAAAGTGCTTCGTATGTAGTAGAAGATTAATTCGAACATCTTCAAATCGCATTTTCCAACAGGAGGAAGGATTGTGGACTAGGATATCTAGTTTTGAAGAAAAAGTAAGAAGCGCAGTTGAAGAAGCTCCCATTGATGCATTGCTGGTACTTAGGTTCCATCGAGATACATCTAGCCTCTGGCAAAAGGTCAGAGAGCATTGAAGACACATAAAAATAAACGAGAAGAACATGAAAGATGCACCTGAGTCGTGATGATGGGGATGCGAGGGCGGAGGATAAGTTCCCAACTGAGCACGAACAACATGATAAGCATGGAGAAGATGGACAAGCAAGGGTATTTTTGTATGCTCTTGGCATAGATGCCTTGCAAAGAGCCCATTTGAATTTGGCTCACTAGTTGAATGAAAATGAATGCGCTTTTAGAAGAACCCTAGAATGGAAGGAACCCTAGAATTGGAGGCCATTTTATTTTGGGCTCCTTCGACCGTTGCATGTCGCTGGACATGGCTGCCCTGATCGCCTGCGAACCAGAGGTTTCTTCGCCGGGTATGAACTTTGGCACTCTATCTAGAAAATCTCGTGGTTTGTGTTGTCCAGTTGTTTGCATGGCCGTCACCGGCCGATCAAAACGAGATGTCCAAAAATTGGTGGCCAGAACCAAACATCGCCGTGCAAGTAAGCTTCTTTTTTGCCCCTTTTTTTTTCCTGCTTGCTACAATCTACGAAGCCTGGTTTACATTGCTTCAGTTTCTGCTTAGGACATGTGAAACTTGTTAAAGCTTCAACTCGTAGGCTGTATGATGAGCTAGAAGAAGAATGCGAAACTGAAGAAGAGGTATCAAATGAACCTGTTTTAGGGTTACAAATTGGTAGGCCATATTCTGATGCAGCCAATAGCGTGCATGTTCTTGATGACCGGATGAAGTAAGTATATAGCATTTACACTGTTTCTACAAAGCAGAGGGCAGGATGTTACGAAGAGAATAACATTCATCTACCAGTCTTCATAATTTAGACAATTTCTGTTTGTAAAAATTGCAGGCGTGACATTAGTGACCTCCTTGTTCTGTAACTTGCCTGTATATATGTACAGTTGATTTTTGCAAAACTTAGCTTGCCCATAGGGCTGCGCCTGGCATGTTCTAAAAATGTAAGATAAGGCTTTAAAGTCCGTGTTGGAGGCATTTGCATTGGATTAGGTAGTACTAATCTTTTTTGCGTTGAGAAATGCATGCTTATATTCAAGCTTTATTTAATAGATTTTGTAGCATTTGTTATAGTTTGCACTCCCACCTCAACTCCCATCTCAATTTTTGCCTCTGGAGTTTGCACTAAGACACCAACTGTCTTCGTAGGATTTGACCATTATAGTCAGTAACTGAGGTGAGAACTAACTGCGAGAACTAAGTGCATGAGATGTGCCCATCTCAACATGGAAACTGGCTCGCTCGTTTCGCCTCTCTCGTTTCGCCTCTTTTATGGAAAATGGCACGGCGATTCTGCTCAGCAGGTAATTCGAAGGTAAATCTGGCGGCAAATCATTGCGGCCCAGTTACCATGTTGTGGCTACCTGGAATTGGGTCATGATTCTAGGACACTCCCCAGATTCCATGCCATGCCACCATACATTGTCATAGATGTGCCTTTTAAGCATCCCTCCTTTTTCTACAATAGTATGATGTGGCAATGAACTTTGAAAGGCATCCAAATTGCAACTTTCCTTCCTTCTTTATATCTTTATGGGATGTTCCAAAGTTTTGTTGCTGGCCCTAGATGGGAAGAATATTCCCCACGTTATGCCAGATCGAAGGCCCATAATTTTTCTTCACATAACCCCATGAAAATCACAATGGTGCACATCAAACAGAAACAACCATTGGCCTAACAAGGCCTTAAAATTCACTTCCCCCCTGCCACTTCTAACAGTGCAGAACAAACAATAAAGAAACCCGTCTTCGTCTCCACCTTGCTCTGCATTCACAGATCATCAGACAGGCCTTAAAATTCAGCAAATCTCCCTGCCACTTCCAACGGTTCAGAATAAACAATAAAGAAACCCATCTCCGTCTCCACCTTGCTCTGCATACACAGACCGTCAGACAGGCCTGAAGCCCTATCGTAGCTCGATTCAGGGTTTGGGGTCGGAGGATTCGAACCTCCAGGCTGCAATGGCTTCACTAGAGCTCCAAAGCTGTGCTTTGCCTCAATCTGAAAAAAAACCACAGGCAGTGAACGATTCCGAATAGCCAGGTTAGCTAAGATAAACTTGCAATTTGCTTCTCTCTTGCCTTACCTCGTAGTAAGCCAGACTCAGTGGTGTAAAATTCCATCTTTGACAACAGAATAAACCATTGCTTCTTTGGCCTCTCAAGTTGGTCTACACTACCAAACAGAGAGCAAACCGGCCAAAAACACTCTGTAGCCGGCCTTCAGACAGGAAAGGAGATGAAGCTCATTCCATCGCTGTAAATCTACGACTACCATCACATCCCAGTCTGGGGCATGAAAACAGAGTAAATCTATCGTGTCTACGTTCTTCCCATTCTAAAACTAGCTAGAAATGTTTTTTGTTTTGAACCATTGGAACAAAACCCATCCAAATCACTCCAAAATAGAAATTTGACCTTCAAAGTGCAATTAAGCTACTCAAACATGGCAAAATATACGATTTTCTATACAATACGTGCCAGGAATCATAGTCCCAACCATGCGGGAAAACCCCTCCCGCAATATGAATGTGCAAACTGCATGATATGAGAAGGTTATGGCAAATGACCTATGAGGTTTATTTCTATGCAGCAAAGCTCTTGGCGCTAAGAATAACATATGGTGGATGACTTTGCTATAAAGAAAAAAAAAAAATACAAAAAAATACAAATCTACCATCACACGTGTAGGACGTCAAATGCTGTCAAAAAGTTGGGAATGTTAGAAATCCAAAGAATAAGTTCCCCCAAAATCATTCCTGTTCTCAAGGTCCCTCCAAATGACTATTCTCTATATTGCATAGTCATATTTCTAACTTGCAAAGTAGAGGATGGGCGGTTGAAAAATAGAGGAAGAATAGAGCAGGAGCATGGACGACCAACCAAAAAGATAAGAATAGAATAGGATAGAATAAACTTTTTATCGTCCAACGAGACCAATTGCACAAAGTATAACAGGGATTAGATTAGAATATTTCGATATCCAGAAGATTATTGTGATTATAGGTTATTGTGAAAAATATTAGACTAAACTTTATCTTTATTTCATGACCTTAGGAATGGCATTTTGACAAATACAAAAATACATGTGCATTAATTTTATTTTGACAACTACGCGAAAATTAAAGGGCCTATTTAAACTTCTAAATTTTACGTTTCTTATTGCGAGATATAACTGCAAGCCCAAAAAATATCCATATGACAAATGTTGCTTAGGAATGACTGTGGCAACACCACACCACTCTGAAAGCGCAATAGGAGATGCTTTTTCATAAATAATGTTTCATATATCACCTAGTATTATAATTAGAATATTAGTGGTTGGTAAGAAAATATGGGACCATTGAACTCACGGGTCCACGTGGTTGGATCCAATTGGGTGGATCAAAACTAAGAGGGAAAACCTCTTCTGATCATGATGGCAATAGGATCTGAATTGGCAGCAAGATGCATCGCCTGGTCTATAGCAATTTCATGGAGGCGAAATAATAGATGCTTCCAGACAAAAATTTGAGCAAAATCAAATTTGAGAGTGGAACAAAACACCTCCTGGCTCTGCTCCTCTAGATATAGAAAGAGCCTATTGCCGATTGAAGTCTAATTGAAAAATTGTCTCTGTTTGTTTCTTTTTGTTCCTGATGGGTCTGTTTTTTATGGCTATCTGTTTGATGTTTCTGTTCTTGATGGGTCTCCGTTTGCTTGTTTCTGTTGTTAAGTAAAGCCCAGAAGAACCAAAATTTTTATATGATTCAGCTAAAGCTTTTCTCATACCACTCTAAGATTAAAAGATTGCTGCAATATGTGAAAAAAGGGGACACATCGAGAAAACTGAAAGGAAGTAAGAAACCAAACTTGTTGAGATCTTGCCTTAATTGGAGATAAGGTGTAAATGTGGCCCGAGGGTGTTACTGAAAAATTGATGGGCCAAATTTTTTTTTGAATGAAGTAACACCCGAGGGCCAGGGCATTATCGCCCTTAACACACTGCCCCGAGAGTTTTGGACCATCCGATCACCATCAACATTGATCTGGATCCGTCCATTTGATAACACCCTAGGGTGTTATGGAGTAGTAGTGTGTTATAGCTCCATTAACACACTGATCAAGATTGATCTGAACCGTTGGATCACTATAAACTTGAGGGGCAGTGTGTTAAGGTCCAAGAACGACACATGTCCATCTATTTATTACCGGTAGTCAGGTTCGACGCAAAATTCCTTTCTATAAAAAACGAGCCAAACCCCAGCCCAGGCGTCGAGTTCTGGGAGAAGATAGCGGCGGATTTCAGGAAAAAAATAAAGACAATTAATTGACGACGGGGAGAAAATCAAAATTATGTTTAGAATACATAATGAATTGTGACAAATGAGAAATGACAATCCCGATGCAAGAAGTGTTCTATACTAAAGTGCTAACCTAAGCATTGACGTCCACCCACCATTCCGGCCATGATGTTTGTCTTAATAACTTGAGGGGTAAAAAAAAGGCTTTAGCCACCAAATGTTATTTGATTATATTTGTGGGGAACTACAACCGACAAAGAGTTTCGACATTGAGAGTTGTGTCTGATGAGCACGTTGCATTGGTATGAATATTTTCGATTCGGATATTGCAAACGTGTTAAATCTCCTCTACATCTATATGTTTTTCTTTCAATATTTGGGACTCGTGGATAAGAAAATGATTGAGACCGGTCAAGAAAGCAAATACCATGATTTTATTATAGAAAGTAGTCTCTAGCAATCACTTATAAAATGATGAGGCTGGTCAAAAAGCAAATACAATGATTTCGTTGTAGAAAATAGCTTACATTCATCATTTCAATATTCCGAGATAGACATGCCATTCTTTGACGACATGATAAACATAAACAATGTTGTGTTGGTCTATAAAATGAACTCATATACTAGCAAGAACCACCAGAAACTAGACGAAACAGATTGGCACTAGTGGTTGATTCACTTCATAAGACCTTGCACTGAAGATATGGGGCTAATTCCAACATGCTCCCCTTGCTTCCCTGTGACCCAAAACTCAAGCAAGGACAATAGCGGTAAGGGTGGTAATAATAAGGGAGAAAATCGTAGCCAGTTGCCCCCTAAACGTGGCAAGGTGAAGGCTGCCATAGTTGCAGATTGTACGCGGCCATGTTCCACAAATTACTCAAAGCTGAAGAAGTAATTGCATGCTTCATTGGTAAGCTACCCATGCTAATTCTAAGACTTCCTTTCAAGATATTAGAAAAGAAAGCATGTAATTACTATATGTATAGTTTATGCCTTTTTATTTTATGTCTATATCATATGATAAGCTATGAGAAGTTCTACAAAGGGATTCAAGAAAGTGAGAAGTCCTACTCCTATAGAACTTCCTAGTGTGGGAAGAGGACGACCACATTCTTTAGCACTGAATTAGGAATAGTGGTCCTCTATAATACTGATATTGGAGGGAAGAAGTTGAGCAGGAGTTCATATAGAGTATTGAATGCCTGTGTGTTGTACTAAATGTCATAATAGTTGTTTTTGGGTATAATCCTTCCCATTTGGCCCATTTGAGGGTCTTAAATAAGGTTTCTGTACCATCTATTATTATAAATACAAACTTGCCTTCAAAAAAAAAAAAAAAAAAAAAAAAAAAAAAAAAAAAAAAAGATAAGCTATTTATCTATACCGTTACCTGTGACTTTCTTTCTCAAAGATACTAGAAGGCATTTATTTGTAATACACGCAATTGCACATGGTTCATTTACACACAATTAATGATAAAATTTATATTAGAAAGCATTTATTTGTATGCCATTGCACATGGTTCAATGAATGGTAGACTTTGTATTCAAAGAATATAAATTGAATCTAATTATATTTTTAAGTTCCATGAAAATAAATCAATTTATGGGATCCCTAGGTAGTCCCGCCATTCTAGGTTTAAAACTTGCCTCGAGAAGGAAATCCTTTGTAAATAATGAAAGTAGATACTAGAACAAAAACATGTTGACACTATATGAAAATTGTAGAAAAGCATTTTCAACCAAAAAAAGGGCAACAATATACAACTATAAGGATAAGATAAGGAAGTTTCCCCCAAATAATATAGCCAAAAATGCCTTAAGATGGAAAAGCTTTGAGACTGACCAGGACAACAGATGTGATAGAGTAGAGAACTAAGTATACTTATAAGCATAACTCAAACTTCAAGTCCTTAAAAAAAGAAAACTCAAACTTCACCATAAGTCAACGTTAATATTGTAATTCTGCAATCCTGTCTATGATATAAACTCTAGAGGGATATGCTTTGGCACTTTATTACGAAGAGCCCTTTTTTTTGCCTGTTTCTTGTGATCATATGCAATATAAGGTAAAAACCATACAGCAATGTAGAACTGATATGCATGAGTTTTGTCCCATAGCCCCACAGTTCTTTCTTGGTGTAAAGAAGTAATATTACATCAAAACAATAATGTTACATCATGTTACTAAGCCTCATTTTGAAGCTTGTATAAATTGCATCCAGAATATCTCTGTCAGTGTCTGGAAGATGTTTTAGCTCTTCATGATCAACTCAGTCAACGGCAGGAAACTCGATATAAATTAACTGTTGAACAGAAATTGTAAAGGGATAAGCTAATGTCAACCAAAAAACATTGGAGAAGTGCTTCCATACTAATATGGCGGCCAATGCTTCCAGGCAAAGAGCTTAACCATCTCCGTTCTCGGCACCGTGTGTCCCCATAGCTTCAAGAGTTAATGTATGTACAAATAAACAGGTCACATTTTTATCAGGAAGTGCAGGAGGATACATTTCCTAGGTGTTGTATTCGTGTAGAAAGCTAGACTAGCTTAAAATGAATCAAGGCAGTTTAGAAATTTGCCTATCCGCAGGTGCCTTTATAAGGCCACAGGTACACAGTTGAAATTTCAGATCCTGCATTATGTCATCCACCTTAGTTCCAAAGTATGTTCAAGTGATTCATAGTTTTCTCTGCCAATACACCACCTGCATTCTCAATTGTCCTGCTTTATCTATCCATCAACAAGAATCTTAGGTGTAATTTCATTAGAGCATCCTTTCTCCAGCATATCTTGAAAAATTTTCTGGGCACCTTTCATTACTTTACAGAACTGAGCTATTATGTCTCCAGGTTATCACACTTGAAAAGCATCCTTCATACCCAACCCCTTGAAGAACTGGATATTATAGGCGTAACAACAAGACGCTCTCATCCGTTGTTTCATCTATACATCATGAGGGGAGTGAATCATAACTTTCTTTGCAATATACCTTCTGCTTTCTCAACTTGCCCTGCGTTTCTGTATCCATTAACAAGGATTTTATGTGTAGCTTCATTAGGAGAACATCCTTTCTCCAGCATGTGCTGGTAAATTTTCTGTGCATCCTCCATCCTCATTACTTTACAGAACCCACCTATTAATGTGTTGTAGGTCACCACACTAGGATAGCACCCTTTATAAGCCATTCCCTTGAAGAGCCTATATGCATCTTCAACTTGGCCCAACTTGCAAAAGCTATTCAAGAGGATATTATAGGTGACCACGTCTGGTGTGATACCCTTAGCGACCATCTTTTCTAGGAAAGAATGTGCCTCAGACACCTTACCAGACTTGCAAAAACCATCAATGAGGCTATTGAAGATTGTTATACTAGCAAGAATACCAGCACGATCCATCTCATCGAAAAGACTACAAGCTTGACCTATCTTACCAGATTTGCATAGACCACTGATGATAGTACTATAAGTCACTACATTGGGGGCATTTCCCCCCAGATTCATATGATGCAGTATGTCTAATGCATTTTCCAATTGTCTGATCTTGCAAAGTCCATCAATCATAATGTTAAAAGTCACCACATCCACTGAACAGTTATCATTGATTATTGACATAAAGAATTTATATGCTTTTCCTACCTTTCCAAACTTGCACAAACTATTGAGAAGAATATTGTGCGTGAAAGCATCTGGAACAGTTCCATGTTCATGCATTGCTCCAAAAAAAGTAAGTGTTTCTTCTATTTTCTTCATCTTACAAAGCCCACTTATAATTGTATTATATGTAGAGGCATCTGGGGTTGGACCTTTCTGAAGCATTTCTTCGAGCAATCCTCTGGCTTCTTCAGCCCCATTACCTCTGCAAAGAGCACAGATAATGATGCTATAGGTGATCATGTCAGGAGCACATCCCTTTTCAGTCATGCTTCTGACAAGGTTTTTTGCATCAACCAACCTATTTACCTTGCACAATCCATCAACGAGGCTATTATATGTAACGACATTTGGAGTGCAACCCTTCTCGTTCATAATCTCAAGGACTTCATATGCCTCTTTAACTTTGGTTGCCTTGCATAAGCTATTCAAGAGTATACTGTAGCTCACTGTATCTGCAGAAAAACCTTCACCAATCATGTCTTTGAACAATACCTGTGCCTCTTCTAACCTACCAGCTTTACATAATCCATCCATCAAAATGCTATATGTGACTGTGCTAGGTGCAATCTTGCTATTACGCATTTCTTGAAATAGCTTGCGAGCATCCTCAAGCCGCTTTGCTTTGCACAGTCCATCAATCAACGTATTGTAAGTGACTATGTCAAGAGCTATTCTTCTTGATATTAATTTGTTGAAAAATGTGAGGGCTTCATCTAAACGTTGTTCCTTACAAAGGTGATTGAACAGAATATTAAAAGTAGCCACATTAGGCACAGTACCCTCAGAAACGATCTTATCAAATGGGCCTTTAGGCCCATTGTCCTTGACCACATCCTTATCCACTATCGTGTCATATACTTTGCAGGCCAGGTCAAACTTTCCTGCTTTGCATAGACTATCAAAGAGGGCATTACAACTAGCCAGATCTGGCTCCGTTCCTTTCCCTCTTACCAGCATTTCAAAAAAATTATAGGCCACGTCTGTTTTGTTTTCCTTACAGAAGCCATTAACAAGTACGTTGTATGTGATAGAATCAGGAATATGGCCCTTCATTACCATAGCATCAAGTAGCTGAATAGCCTCTTCCAATTTATTGTCTTTGCATAGACAATCAAGCAAAGTGTTGTAGGTCACAACGTCTGGTCCAAGCATCTGCTTGAAATACCTTTGTGCATCCTTTCTGCGCCCTTCTTTACAGAGGCCACTAATCAATGTATTATAAATTACAGTGTTTGGGACCCATCCGCACTCAGACATTGCTTCTAAATGGCGACATGCCTTATCCAACTGACCAGTTTTACATAAGGCATGTATGATGAATCCATGTGTCCAAGAATCCAGATTATAATCAGCCTGGCACATCTGATCAAAATATTGCAAAGCCAAATGCTCTTTCCCAAACCTAACCAAACAATTGAATAGACAGTTGTAAGTATACACAGAATGCCGGTAACCATCCTGGTGACCAATCCAATCAAAGAACTTGGCACATGCAATACCGTCTTTATAATGATTAAGAACATCACCAACTAAATCTGTACTCAAAATCCCACCTTTTTTCTTCAGCAATTCGCTCAGAATAACCTCCCAATCATCCTCCTCCAGGATCTGCAATACCTTTTGTAAAGAAACATGACAAAGTTTAGACTCCTGATCTTTGCCTGGGTTGTGTTTTCTATCTCTGAGACTAAACCTAGAAGAACTTTTGGGTGCTGACGTTCTAGATCTCTTGAGGCGATTCTTGACGGATTTACGAAGCCTAGAAAAATACCTGGTGCCAGAGATTTCCGAGCGTATAACTGGCAGCCACTTTGCCCAGAGGAGCCGCATTGGCAGGAAAAGCAAAACCTAAACCATGAATCTGTTTCTCCTGGGAGACTGTCTTTTCTTATTTTCAAACCTTTTTGCCAAATGAAACCTTTTGCTAACAGTATTTAAAACAGAAGACTTTGCGTCTTAATCTAGTAAACCTCATAATGTTTTTATTTGTATTTTGAATAATGTACCCACTAACATTTATTTGGTGCTTATCAAACATGTGTTGTTGACATAGTTGTATCTACATTTACAAAACTTGTGCATCCGCACTTGTGAATGCTTTTATAGATCCTTTGTTTGGCTTTATAGCATAGGCCAATAAGCTTAAGTCCTTTGTTAGCTTGATTTTCATGTTAACTAAGGCCTGAATAATTGGAGATTGATCACATTAGCATTAGTAACATGTTAAGCCAAGCATTTTGGAGGAAAATCACTTGCACATATGATTGTTTTTCTATAACATGTCAATCTTATGACATCAAAAAATGTGTATATGTATAAAACACGATGGATAATGTCCTTCCATAGGCCACTACAACTAATAAAGACCTAGCAAGCAAGGGATGGGCCAATAACAATGTAACATAATGGGCAAGGAAGGAAATCATGTTTATGGTGTTTATGTATCAAAAGAATATGCAAAGAATATGCTGAATTGCCTCATGAGGTTTTGTAAGATTACATATATAAATGTGTGGTCCATCTTTGCGGGGTGTAGATTCACTTGATGCATTGTCATGACATTCGTCGTTTGATCATTCTCCATGTGTGAACCTCATCCAACACAAGATGTACAAACCCTAAACCAATGTCGAGCCTTAGTGACTATGTTATTTGGTAAATTGTAACCATTGGTTGTATTGACAATGTGATAAACACATAAACTTATAAAACCCTACCTTTAAACCTCAAACCCTAAACCTTGAATTCTAAATGCTAATGGGCATTAATAATTGTGTCCATAAAAATGGATATTTGGCGAGGCCAGGATTAATGATTATATAGTCATGTGTGTATATATCTACCTATTGCCTTGTGCTCTTATTATGCATTTAGCACTAATTGATGCAATAGCTATAACATCCATCTTTTTATCATTGCTTGCTTAGTAATAACATCCATCTTTTTATCATTGCTTGCTCGGTACGTACAAAGAGAGTAGAAAGGAAGGCATAATCTCCATTCATAGGCCATTACACTTAAATACATAGCAAGCTAGGGATGGTACGTACAAAGAGAGTAGAAAGGAAGGCATAATCTCCATTCATAGGCCATTACACTTAAATACATAGCAAGCCAGGGATGAGACAATATAGGCAAGGAGGTGAAATGAATTCCGCTTTGCCTCCACTCTTATTTGACAAAATTTGACATAAATTGATGGCAATTCCAACTGTAAATTGTTTCCTTTTTCATCTTTTCAATGTAACTTTCGACATGGGGGTACTGCCTGCTATTGTATAAGAACCCTGGTACCATCTGTCTCCTTGCACAAGAGGACAGACACAATCATTACATGTGGATACGAGTCCGACATTGCAGTGGCGACCCCCTCCTCGTGGCAGCATGCTAGTTCCCTCATGCAGAGTCTACCTTTTATCGCTGTCACTCGGATGTGGATAAACTGGACCTGTATGTCGATCTATGTGATGACATACAACATCATAGATAGTTAGGCCATATCATATTGCTTGGGGACTTTAATGCATACACGGGGATAGAATAACTAACAAAGTTTTATGCTTTTGCACAAGACGTCTTATAGCTCCACTTATAGAGGTTGCTTGGCCATGGACAACGGATGACAAAACCTATACAATCACGTGCATTGATTGCTTCACATGTGTAACATCCGGACTTGGTCATCTACAATGGGTTTCGATAGGTCATTGATCTTGCCCCCAACACGAAGTCGGGCAATAGCACTTTCCTCGGGGTAAGAGGGCTAGATACATTACAAAGCATCAAAGGTAAATGTTCTATCTCTTGGACCGTCGTCCCAAGACCTTCTGGTGAAGGGTGCTAAGAAGGCCTATACAGCCTACAAGCAACATCACTTTTGAGCAATGAGTGCAATACTTACAGCAGCTATATGATCCTCTGGGGAACGCGAAAGCAAAGAACACCTCCGCAGAGATAGGCCAAGTGTCGAAATCATGAGGCCGACGCCATCCAAAGACTTACAGCATAGCATCTATTCAATGAGAAGACAACTGACTTGGATGGCATGCATGCAGAGTTGCTCAAAAGGGCAGGGCACCATAGTGTCGATCCTAACTACATTGTTTAATAGGGCGTTCAACAGGGCATTGCGGTAAGGCTTGCCCGCAGTGGACCACTAGCGGGGTTGTTCCTATCTACGAAACAGATGATCCATACTGCCCTGCCAATTCTGAACAATCATGGTCAGTTCATATTTGCAAAATTGTTGGCCGGCATTATTGAAAAGTAGTTAACGAGATGGGCTGAAGTACGAGACCTAATGCATGCAGGATTCAGGCCCTGACACTCAACCATTGACAACATTTTTACATTGCAAACTATAGTGGAAGATAGCAAGAATCACGGGCAACACCTATATTGCTGTTGCATTGACTTTGCCAAGGCTTTTGGCATTGTGCCTTAGGAAACGTTGTAGGAAATATTGCCACAGTTGGAGGTCCCTATGGACCTACAAAATGCAGTATGTATGAGATATGCTGAAGCTGGTTGAAATCCTCAAGCCAACCATTCAGCGGTAGTATTGGGGTCCGCTTGCCCTCTCTCCCCCACACTATTTGGTCTTCACATTGATCAGTCGAAAGCTGACTTGGGGAGAATGGGGGCGCCGAGGGAGGGGGGGAAGGGAGGCTCAACTTCTATACCAGTTTACTAGGCAGCTTAGCTTACACCTTGGAAGACATGCAATGCCATCTGGATGCCCTGGACACTTTTTGCCAGGCCACTAATATGTTCGTTAATCTAGCTAAGACTAAGGTGTTTCTTGTCTTGTTCTCATGTCAGCCAAGGCCTCCCTCATATACTTATCGGGGCTAAAATATAGAGGTAACACCCACCTACGAGTACTTGGGACTAGAGTTCCCTTCTACCACGTACTGGGATACTCTCATCTGGCTAGGAGTGACAGTGGCTTGGAAGGCACTGTATGCGATATAGAACAACAGCCACAAAGCGTAATTGTATGACTGGGCCCATCAGTCGCACTTGTTCAGCGTCTTGATGGAGCCCATTTTTATGGGGTCAAAGTCTAATGCTTAATAATATCTCTGGCCGTCTGGAATGACTTGGAGCAGGTGCAGATTTCCTTCCTCGCTCAGGCCACAGTCCCATACCAGATTCGTTTGCAGGAGATGGTTTCTTGCCTCTTCAGAGTGCGACCCTCGATCGCCATCTCATATCTTTTCAGAAGGTGGTCAGTATGGATGATGCTCGTCTCCCCAACTTGGCTTAGACTGTAGAAATGGGCTCGCAACATCTCAAAGCATGCTAGAAGGAGAAGCGAGCTCAGTGGCTAGCTTGATAGAATATGCAAGAGCACAGGTGCATACAGGTGCAAACAGAAAGAGGATCGCCATAACGTGAGGCAGTACCTTGATACTTGTTTCCTCAGCAAGCTTTAGGATGCTAGCACCCTGGAACAGGTCAAGACAACACCCTACTAGTGCCGGATAAAGCCCATGCTTGCATGTGGTTCAAAAGGTATGCGTGTGCCCATCTGCCCATAAAAAGACACAGACTCGTCGCTTCAATTCGCAACAGGACCTTAGAATTATGCAGATGGTTTGGGGAGGCATGTGAGGAGAGACTTTGTCAGTGCTGCCAATTTGGAATCATTGAGGATGAGTGCCACAATCTTTAGAGCTGTATATGCTTTGATTGCGTGAAGATCGTCTAGTTATGATGAAAGCATGCTTGTGGCCATTCCTCACTAAATCCAAAAAGAAACAAGATTCTGACACGTGGAGGGGTTGCCCCTCTCGTGGCTTGCAAATTGTACTAGATACCATTAACATATTTCATTTTGAAGCTAATAGTAGCAAAAATGTGAGATGAACGCCATCAAGATGATTGGACATCGTTGACAGTTGGAGGAGAGCTAATTCTCAAACTATATATATACAGAAATCAGGACATACCATCACCATGTCACAGATTGATCGGAGAAGGTTTGCTGAAGGGCGCTGGTGATGGCACCCGTGGTTTCACTCGCTCGCTTGGCACATAACTTTTGATTTCCATGTCAGATTTCAGTAATTCTGGGCTCTTTGAAAAGCTCGTTGCATGCTCTTTCCGTTGATATGTAGTTTGTATGATGATTAGACTGTTTTGGCAGCAGAAAATCGCCTGACATCTCTGACCCTTTATTGGTGGTGTTAGGGTTTGGCTGCAATCCTCTTTTTGCCATAACTCATGCATTTGGTGGCATTTTTAGGTGTGCTGGGGCTCTTTGGAAAGCTCGTGGAATGTTACTTTCAAGGTGCTTAAGTTTAGCAGAAGTTACTCTTATGTGGAGGACTATTGAGCTCTAAAATCTCGGCCCCTTTTAGTGGAGATGGCAAAAGCAACTCGTAGTCCTTCCAAGCGCTCCTCTGGTAATCCTAATGGAATACAGAGCAATGGTGAAAGGGAATATGCTATAGATTCTCCAAAGATTAGTGTTCGAGATGCTCGGAAACTAGCTCGTGAAGGTGCCCCTTCTTCTCCTAAGAGTTTGCTATCATCAGTGGCAGTTGGATCTGAGGGGCAGGAGAGGCAGGCCTCTGTGCACCTCAATCCGCTGGCATTGCCTCATGCTCATGTTTCTTCCAGTAGCGTCTGACCCTATATCTCATGATTCTAGAGGCAGTGTGGTACAGGCGACCCTGGAACTGGAAAGTTGATACTTCCAAAGGCACCTCTAACACACGTTGGAAGTTCTTCAGAACAAATGAGATTAGTAGCTCCTGCTCTGAAGAATGTGACACAGGTTGCATCCCCAACACATGTCAGGAATCTCCCACATGAAGGAGGCCCTTCTGGACAAAAAGAACATCCAATGCACGTTGGAGATTCCTCAAGGCAGGAGGAGTTTCCCCCTCTTCCCTCGAACAAGCCTGGGATTGCTTTTTCTTCAACCACGCCGCATGTCTCGGACTCTACACCTTGGAGGTCTTCTGACACAGTGGCAAGAGTTATAGGTGTCCCCTTCTCTGAGTGGCTATGCAAAGGTGTGTCATCTCCAGCCACCTCACTTCGTGTATCAGAAGCCATTGCCACCATGGTCGACAATAATAAGAAAGAAGTTGTATCCTATCTTTAACAATTGCAGGCCAAGCAAGACTCCATGGATATTTTGTTACCACCAGCTAAAATGTTTTATGAGGTTCAGGAGTGCGGGTCAACCTTTGAGCGCTTTGGGGTCCCTGTGATACAGAGATCAGTCATGAGACTCACTGTCCTCATGTGGAGCAATTAGTTTCATGCTCTGTTGTTTGTTACTTCATTAGCCCCTTTTTGGATCTGAAGCGCGTGGAATCTTAGTTATCTGGGCTCCAGACAAATTAGGGCTTCCTGCGTATCAATCTATCAAGCTCGTGCCCAAAGATCAACGTTGTTTTCTCCTGATGTTTGAGTCTCCTGAGCCGGTGGTGCGACTCATAGAACGAGCTGTTGATCCTATGTGGAAACATTTCTTGTTGTATCAACAGTATGTTCCTGGCTCTTTTCCAGGTAAGCCAGATGCCTTATGTGCCATATTCTGGATTGCTATTGAAGATTTTCCTCCAGAGCTTCAAGATTCTAAGTTCATTTCTGCTATTGCTAGGCTGTAACCAATGACATTAGTAAGATTTGTGTAGCACGCCCCATTCATCGCGGATGCGCCTCGCACAATTGTTGTTCAAAGTGGGTCCCATGTTCTTTTTCGCTCAAACTACGATTGTTAAATGGCCTGCAGAATGGGCTCTCATGTTCCCCGAGGCCCCCTCTTTGCTCAATTTAAGTTACTCCTACAAGGGCTCCTCTAGTTGCCTCTGCTACAAATCCTACTCCTAGCTCTGCTCCTTCTTCAATAGATGTCTCTCATCCCCCTGTGACTCTCTACATCTATTCCAGCTGTTGGTCCCATGCCTCTGCTGCTGGATCAATGAGTGAGGTTGAAAAGGTTGGATGAGATTCAAAGGTCGCAAGAGCAAGTTGAAGAGGCTTGTGGGCAGTACATGGACATTGATCGTCGTGGTGCTCACCCTCCACCTAAACATCCACCCGTTCTTCATCAACCTCGAAAGTCGAGATAAGGGTTCTAGCACCTCGTATTTTCCTGCTCTCCTCAGAACTTGCTATTCGTGATTCTGCTCCTCCTATGGCATATGGTCACTTTGCTCCACTTCAGTGGGCTGATTTGGCTGAAGATAATATTGTCTTGTCAAACTCTCCTGAGATTCCAGTAGTCACATCGGATTTGACGCGGTTACAGGTTCAATGCGGTTAGACTCTTAAGCAGAGCCTTATCTCCTTTTACTTATCTAGTATAGAGTAAGCACATGGTGTCGTAGGCTCATGTTCCAGCAGCACCCTCTTTTGCTTACACGACTAGATGAGAAATATTCATGTTGTACTTATTCTTGTTGATTAATAAAAATTTTGTTCATCCTTCTAAAAAAAAAAAAAAAAAAAAACGTCATTTAAATCGTGAGATAGTAGCATCATGAAGGTTCTAGAGCTACTGTAGGCCTCGAGTTCGAGACCACCCAAAGTCGCACTATGTATAAACCCATCCCATAGCCCGTCTATAGGGTTCATGTGGATGTTAAAAGTAATATCTACCTATTGTAGGACGCATAGGTTTAGAGTGTTCTGTATGACTTTATGCTGATAGAGATAACTAGATCTTATGAGGTGCAAATTAGCTTGCAAATTTGAGTGCAAAATTAATCAAAGCAATTTCAATAGGTTTTGTCCTAGCAATCTTATCCATGCTTGGTATAGCTCATCATAATCATAATGCCATAAGCTTCGTCCACGACACAGTATTGTCCTAGAATTCTATAGGACATTGTTTTAAGTGTGTATATATATGGTCATGTCCCGCAATAACCAGTCAAGCACCGTTTGAAGACCATGCAAGTAGCTCATGTGTATATTCATGTTACATGTTTAATTGAAATTCATCTTATCATTATTGGACTACGTTTTCAATGTTGTATTAGAATTTCAGGTGTTGCACGGTTTCAAATCTGTGGACATTATTTCCAACACTTTGGTGGAGTACTGCACTTTCGAAGGCCAGTTACTAGTGGAGGTGGAGTTGGTAATGTATTAGCATCAACGAACCTCACTTCCCCAGGAGCAAATGCCAGATCACTATGCCTGTATAACATCAACTCTGATAAGTTTCATACATGCTATGAGAACATTAGCACCTACAAGCAAACTGAGACGAATACAATCACAACATGCAATTTGAAATAAAGAAGAAAAACTAGGCTGTGTTGAAGACCAATATATGTTCATCTTTTTGACATGGAGTAAATTCTAGCTGATATGGAGGATATAATACAACACTTCTAATATCCTGTGCTGAATGGATGCTACTAAGAATCAGTTTCAACTTCAAAAACTGATTGTGGAGTACGCAACACAAAGAAAGATCAGACCACTTTCCAATATGGCTCAGATCTTCCCCTCTATTACACTGTGGCCAAAGCATAGTAAAAAAAAAAGCTAGCATATGGAGATATGGAAACATTGGTACTAGCACAAGTTAAAGAATTAAAAGAGATGAATTTAGTAGAGTACCATACCTGCGAAGATCCAGACCAGTTAAGCCTGCTTGAAGAATAGATAGATTATCTGAGTCTGGTGATACAATAATTACTGACTGTCCTGAAAATTGCGTCTCTAATATTGACATTAGCTGTGTAACTCGTACAAAAACATCTTTCACACTCTCATTTGGTGTTCCATCTGTGTTTGGAAAAGGTCGTATATCTGGAGACTGCAGGTCAGTCTTATATATCTGCCAAGAAGATTGCCAATTAGTGTCAATAAGGATAATCATTCAAAGAAGGAAATTTTTTATTAATGTCTACTAAAGACCCGCAAGGTCTATGAGACCAGATGAATCTAACATCTTAGACCTGTTTGGAGGGCATCATCTTCCTTAGCATTAAAATAACTACAATAGACAAAAAAACATAAACATAATGGTATTTAGTCACTTTGAGATATGTTCTGGTATCGGCCTTTGATCTCTTGCTACACATGTGCTCTTCTGAAATGACTGCTCATGTTTTTGTAGACTTTGCAGTTTTTTCTTTTAGAGACCGTTACCTCTCCCCTTCGGGATCAGCGCACTTCCTTTTCTCTTAACGGTCCTCATTCACACTATGTTCCGGATCCAGGGTCTTCCTTCAACAGTGAAGAATGCTCTTTCCTTTTGAAAAAATTCATGGACACAACTTTCTGGTCATAATATCTCATAAGCTGCTGTGGAGTTATTGGATCGCTAAAGAGGCAGTGATGTAACAAGCAGGGAAGAACCACTATATATACTTTATGAAACTTCAGCTTGGATTATATGCCATGATTTGGCCACTATAAATGGTGCATGGCTTCATGTGAATTATAGCAGCTGAAGGCCTATCAATCAAGTAGAGAACTGTTTATCTCACACATAGCAAATATTTAAAATTGGCTGATTGACAAATAGCTCAATTTCTGCTCTAACAGTCCATGTTCACATTTAGACTAAATTTGCCCTCTCCGATACATGCATGCTTGTTCAAAATTTGTTCAGAGCCAAGAAATGGCATGAAATCCTTCAGTAATGGTGCTAAATAACCATGACAGCTCCTGGGAATAGTATTTTATCATCGATGTAATATCATTGAAGATGTAATCAAAGGTCACAAGAAATGCCATGAATTAAAAAATGACATAATAACCTCATTAACTGCCTGTAGCTCCCTTCCTTCATAAGATCCGTAACCACGTGCATCCAAAAAGCTATATTCTGGGACAAGACGGCTGTGAAATTGGATACAGGCTTATTAGGTAAGCATAGTAGTACGTTGACTTGCCCTTTGTATAAAAAACAACAAAATTAATTCAATCATGTGATTCTCATACAGCATAATGCCAAATGTTTATGCCTGAAACTAAATGGTGGAATAAGAATGCAAACCTTCGGGACACGTTGTTGATGTAAGAAATCAATTCACCAGTCTGATATGCCCGTTGAGTAATAGAAGCCCATATCCAACAATTTCCAGCACATGCTCCCATTTCTTTCAAGTGTAGAGCGCCCTTTAGGCTTTGCTGTGCCCCTTCCTTAGACAACCCATTATCAATGGACGTTTTGGCCACTGGGTTCGTGTTGATAATCCCTCTTCTCTCAAATTCAGACTCTCCAGCTCTCACTAAATAATAACTGATCAACTAACAACAGACTCCAGATTACACCGCGGCAGAATCATCACTAGCATCTGCAGAAATGCTTAAACTCACCTGTTGTTTAACTGGCTAGGTGGCATTAGGAATAAACCTCCACCTATAGCCTGCTCCTTGTGGAAAGGTGCTAAGGTGAGAAAGCTGGATAAAGTGAAAGCCGTAACAAGCCGTGCTAGGCGAACTCCGACCTGAAATTTATCCGGCAAGGTCATAGCCACAATGGGTTTTTGAACCCAATTCTTGTGAGGTCTTTCAGAACCTAAAGGTTGCAGCTTCTGTGGAGAAATTGAATTAAAAATATGAGTAGTAGTAAGGATGAACATCTTGCAGTTTTGTGGATCCCCAAGAATCCCACAACCATGAGGCTTTCTTGAAAACCACTTACATTACATTCCGCGTTCTTTGCCAATCGTATGTTTACATGTGGCGTTGATTCTTTTAAAGGAAGTAATATAGATTTTGCATTTAATTTTTCATGACATTCCAAGATTTTACCCCACATTCTGCATATGACTCAAACGTTCTGTTCACCTAGAAACTAGTTACTCGAAGTTATGGATCGGTGTCCAATTTGATCATGCCACATGGCACATCTTCAAACGATGAATTCACAGCAAGCATCGCCGCAGAAATTTTACTCGAATGTTCAGCAATTTACATCACATTCCATTAAGTTTAATTTACCTCTCATTCTGAACTCAGAACTGCAAGTAGCAGCTTTTCACATAATGAAAATGCGACTTCAGGTGACATTCTCATGTGGAAACACTGGCAACGTGCTAATACGCGAAGGCAGTGTTTTCACATGAGAACGTCACTTACATTGACATAATTGTATACAGTAAACATCAAGTGGCAACATTGTTGTCCCCTCTTCCAATCCTATGCTGCCACATGGAATATCTTCTTTTAGGGAATGTTAAGCTTGAAAGTGATTTTCTTATTTGCTCTCAATTCTCATTGTACATTCCTATTTTACTTGACGCTTTGCAAGTTTTTACTCTACATTCTATGATTTCAAAATTAAACATAGAATGTTCAGTACAAATACAGTTAAATCCATAAATCTACATTATACGTTTAAACTACAAATTCACATCATCAAAGAGGTCGAATTTCAAATCAAAAAGTGTATTTAAAATCCAAAATGTGATACAACAATTTCACTTGAATCATGAATTCAATTCACAACATTACAAAAACATAGAAATCACAAGAACAAGTTCTTGAGCTACTTTTTCACCATCTGCAAACTTTCCTGTCATTTGTAGCATTACATTGCTACAAATCTGGAAACTTCTACTAGAAATATTAGCAAACTGCATAAACGTTCCTAATGCATGTCAAACAAGCATCTCAAAATCCTTGCTAATCTTCTTCTAAATCTTCTTCAACTGTAGCTGGTAGAACAACTGACATATCAACAATTGGACAACTACTCTGCTTTAGAGATGCAATGTAGCAAGTATTGACAATAGGAACAACAGTCTCAAGAATAGCAGTCACACTGCTATTGCTATTATCAACAACAAAATCAACCAAAGTAGAAGTTTAGCTATGACCAAAACGATCAAGCTCGTCAACTCTTTTAAGTTCATTCTGGTAAATAGCATCAAACATTCTTTTGTCTCCGTTATCATGGATTGTTTACAACATCCATTGCACACTTGGCTTGCACTACATGGTTTGCCCGTTGGGGGTAAACAAGTAATCAGCTTTCGATGCTTGCCATTCGATCCCGAGCTTTTGCAACAATATCTCAATGGTCGTTTTTTCTCAAAAGATATGGGACGCAAATCACTTTGACCCAAGTGAAAAACGGTCATTATCATGCACACATAAATCCCACCTTGGCACCAGGGCCCCAAGCTTATTTGCTTGCTTCATTGTCCAGGAACAAGCTTGTAGCTATTGCATCAATTCGCACAGGGTCCCTCAAGCTACGGATTGAGACAGGTAGATGGGAGCGGCCGCATTGCCGGCGAAGCTTAGACTATGTGCATGTTGCCGATTCTGTTATTGAAGATGAAAGCCATACTCTTCTGAGTTGCCCTGCTTTTGAGATAGTCCGGAATCATTTTTTGACCTTAGCATTCCATTCCACGCTTCCACAACTTCTCAGAGCACCATCTGTGCATGACTTGGCATTATACATACTTGAGGTTCTAGATAAACGTCTGCAATTACTGAGCCCTCAGTAGTCATTATCTCTGCTTGTCTAGTATCATCATTACTGCAAAGGTTTTTCCCTTGAAAACCTTTCGAGGCAGGGGTTTTTTAATCCTAGTAGTAATGATTGTACTAGCCCATTGTATGGGTCCCATGACCTATTGGTCTCCGTGGACGTTAAAAAAACTATTCTATTCTATTCTTATACATATGAAAACAAGAGAGACATCAGAAATAACACAATAATAAAACAAATAAAGCAATAAAGAAATTACCTGTTCTATGCTTCAAAGGTTTTTTCTCTACTTATGCACATTTCGACTAACATTTGAATCGAACTCTTGCTTTAATCAGCATAAAAGTTACAATTATACGTCTAGACATATTTACCATCGACTTCGTTAGTAGCTAACATGTATTAACCCATGCAGCAAGTGTCCGCGCGCACTCACCATATTCCTAAAAGTATACCACTGGATAGACTTGTAATTCTGGATAGGTTGCATCAAGCACACGAGCACGTCAACACGGCATCGGAATCAAAACATTTGCATGACAATCTGAATTGCTCTTCTAGATATTGGTTTATATGTACATCATGATTCTTGCTTAGTGTTCATTATACTCCAGATACTCAGTTCGATTCTCCTCAGCAACTAAGAAATCACTTATAAAGCAACTCATAAAGCTCATTCTGCCCACGAATTAAAAAACGAGTTACACTAATACATAAAACTTCTTTACAGACCTCCTGCATCCACGCGGGTATCCCAATGAATGCAAGCTTCATAGTTGTACTTCTACTTATATAGAGCGCATATGGTCATTAGATTCTTCTTTAAGACTATCTAGACCATAAGTAGAGGTAACATTCAAGCATAACAATAATTGTGGCAAGTGTTGAGAATAAAACCCTTGAATTCTATGAAGGAATTGTGTTGGAACTAAAAAGGAATGGCAGTATGTTATTAAATGTATTGCCTAAATAGTTCTTGATAGATACCAAGCAAGAGTTGTCAAGGTTGATGATGGGGGAGGCACTCAGACGGGTGCCATGGTGATGGCGACAGTGCTGGCCTGCTTAATCTTGCATAGCTTTTGCATATGGACTTTGTTTTTAGCAATTTTTGGTCCCTCGGAAAGTTCTCTTAGTGCTATTTTTTTCTCCAGCTTTTTATTTTGGTTTTGTTGTGTTTGGTGGTCGGGTTGGATCTATTTTATTTGGGCCCCTTGTTGAAGATGTCGTGAGCTTTTTTTGTTTTGGGGGGTGGAGGGGAGGATGGGAAGGTGTTCCAAGGGTTTTTCCTTTGGTTCGTGAAAATCCATTGGCCTTTTCTCATGGCTTCCCTTCTCAGGAGAGCTCCTTCAACTCAGCCAATCTTCTACTAGAGATCCTTCCACCCCCATCACAATGGAGGATGGTGGCCATGTTGGACCTTGTAGCACTTCTCATATGAATGGTACTTGTCTTGCATGGCAGGTCTGTTACAAGGGTTGCACGCATCTCCTGAAGAAGTTATGTTCATATTATAATAAATATCCTGTTGATCCATGTGATAACAGAGAAATCTGAGAATGTATGGAAAGGAAACACAGCATATCTGGCACATATCTGGCACAGGATAATCTAGCAACAGTCAATGGTTACAAGATAAAGTTAATGGTTACTGAATCGGTGCCGACCATGTTAATATAAGAAGGATTGGATTGCAGGTGATTATACGCACTGATTTGTAGATCGGATTCATCCGTGGATGCTGGGTTGTCGGGACTAATGAGATAAGTTCATTGCTACAGTGTTTCATATTTGGACTCATTGTTTATTTGCTCTATGAAATAATGACCATTGAATAATTATTGCTATGGTTTTGATTTCATACAAGTTGAAATTGTGCTATTGAACTAGCTAGATAATCAATTCTAAATTCAACATTGGTATCAGAGCATCAGGTTTAAAATGTCCAGCAAATTTGGAGCATCACTTTTAGCTGGAATCAAAGTTTATGAAGGAGGTCCTGGTTTTCAAATCTGGAAAGAACAAATGAAAAATGTGTTAGAGAATGAAAACTTATGGGAACTGTTGGATATGAACAATGGTTGTGATAATAATGCTACAGCCAGTATTGTTGCAGGAAGAAGGGAGAGCAGCTCTTTTGGAGAGACATCTGCAGCAGAAGGTGGAGATGCAACTGCAACTAGTGGGATTAGTACAAGCCTTAAGGCAAGTGATAAAGCCAAGGAAGGAAGCATATGCAATACTGACCAGCAAAGTAGGCGCCTCTATTCTCTTGAAGGTAAGGGGAAAATCTCCAGGAGAAATTTGGAAGTATCTCCTTAAACACTTTGAGGAGAAAACCTCCTCTCAAATTGATATTCTGGACAAGGAATTAAGGAAGCTTAGATTAAGAGAGGAGGATGATCTGACCATTTTTTTCTCTAAATTTGACAATATTATAGCAGATCTTGAAGGGGCAGGGGTAATGATGACTGAGCAACAAAAATTGTTACATGTTGCTAGAGCTGTTGGAGAAAACAAGCAGCTGGCTACACTAATCAGAAACGTAGCCAGAACTAGAGAAAATGCAGAAGAAATGATACGAACAGAATATGAGCAGCACAAAGTTTTGTTTGATGATTATGACGAGAATGTTGAAGTCTTGTATGCAGGCAGAAACAAATATAAAGGTAACAGCTCAAACGAGCAAAGATCTAAAGGAAACTTAGGGCCATGCTATCATTGCAAAGCTCTTGGACACTTAAAGGCTAACTGCCCTAAGCTAAAAGATGTGGAATGTTTTAATTGTGGCGGTAAAGGCCATTTTGCTAACAGGTGTTCCAGCAGCAAAGGAGGCAAAGGAAAAACCAGCAGGGGAAGAGGAGTACCCAGAGATCGAGGAAGAGGTAGAGCTAGACAAGAAGCTGCTATAAATCTGGCTCAAGAGACTGAAGAAGGAATCAGTGAAGATGACGAGGATGCTGAGGTAAGTAAGAATGAAATCCTAAATGTTGTAGACAAAGGATCTAATGTTGCAAATGATGTTTTAATACTAGATAGTGGAGCAGAAAAAACAGTAACAGGCTCGGCTCATTTGCTTAAAAATGGAAAAGAAGGAAAGGGAGGATATATCAAACTAGGCAATGGAGATCTGCAAAAGATACAATGTACTGGAACTTTGGAGCTATTTGACTTACAAGGAAGAGCAGTAGTGTTAAAAGATGTCTTATGTGTGCCTACATTAGTTAGGAACTTAATTTCTGTCAGCCAGCTAGTAGACATGGGATACACTGTCATTTTTGACAGATTAAAATGTACTGTTTTACTTGATAATGAGATCAAATTCTTGGGCAAAAGAGTTGGTAATCTCTTTGGACTAATAAATGAGTATTTGCCATCCGTGAATGCAATTTTGGTTCCTGATACTAATACTTGGCATCAAAGATTGTGCCACACGAGCAATAAGAATATAGAGAGCATGGTAAAGCAGGGATTAATTGAAACATGTGACACAGAGAATGAACATAAAATCTGCTATGGATGCATTATTGGGAAACACACGAGGCTGCCATTCAAAAAATCTAACAAAAGAGCAAGAAGAATTCTAGATGTGGTGCACACAGATCTGTGTGGACCACTGAATGTAAGAAGTATAACTGGAAAGAAATACTTCATTACATTCATTGATGATTTTAGCCGAAGGACTAAAGTTAAATGTTTAAGAACTAAGGATGAAGCCTTTGAGGCTTTCAAGGAGTTTGTGCGGGTTGAGCTCGAGATCGAAACAAAATCAGATGTGTGCGCCCGATAGGGTGGTGAATATATGTCCGATGAATTTAAAAGGTATTGTAAGAAAAGAGGGATCAAAAGACAATTTAACTTGTGCTTTCTCTCCCACAGAATCTGAGCGGTGTAGCCGAAAGGAAAAATAGGACAATACTTAATGCAGTTAGAGCTATCCTATGATCAAACATGCTGGTCTTCCTAATTTTCTATGGGAAGAGGCAGTAAAGACTGCAGTTGAAGTACAAAACATATTGCCATCAGCAAGCATCAATGGGTCCTTACCGGAAATGTTGTGGGCGGGAACTAAACCAAGTTATGACAAATTAAAACCTATGGCTGCCCTGGGGTTTTGTGCATGTTCCAAAGGAACAAAGAAAGAAACTTGATGACCGAAGCTCGGATTGCCTATCTAGTAGGATATGATGAGAACTCAAAAGCATATAGAATGTTTGACCCTGCAAAAAGGAAGATTGTTATTAGCAGAGATGTGACCTTCGATGAAAGTCAAACATATAAAGATAAGAAGATACCATCTGCAGTAATGGTACAAGAAGATAGAGTGCAGAATATCCAACAACCGGAGAGCAATCACATATTGGATGATGATGAACTAGGATCGACCTTTCTTTTTTGCGAGGGAACTAAAGACAAAAGCTGGACCGGAAGAGGGTGTCAATAATAATCATGAAGCAATAGAGGAAGATCAATCTGAAAATCCAAAGTGATCCAACATCGAAGAAGAACAAGTGCTCAAATTATTCAAGATGAAGCAAAGGTTAGTTCTGAATTTTTTGGCGAGAGATGAATTTGGAAGAAGCAAAAGATTAAAACAAATTTAGGGGAAATAAACCTAATAGAAATATTAGCAATGATTGATTTTGAAGTGCCAAAGTCTTACGAAGAAGCAATAAATAGTCTTGATGCAAAACTTTGGAAAGATGCAATGGAAGAAGAGCTAAATGCATTTAATCGAATCGAGACATTTGATTTAGTAGAGCTACCTAAAAGGAAGAAATGCGATGGGATGCAAATGGATCTATAAGATCGTTTAAAAAAAGTGGATTTTTAAATTTTACTCGTTAAGATCTTTAAAATCCTTAAAATCTTTAAAAAGTATAAGGCTAGATTAGTGGCTCGGGGGTACACCCTTAAACAAGGAATAGATTATGAAGATATTTTTTCTCCCCTATAGTGAAAATGGCCGGCATTAGGATGCTTCCGCTATGGCAAATGCTAAGGATCCGGAAGTACATCATATGGATGTATCTACAGCCTTTCTTAATAAAGTTAGAAGAGGATATTTATATGAAACAACCCCTATAGTGAAAATGGCCGGATTTGAGCAAGGGAGAGACAAGGTGTGGAAATTAAAAAGGGCTGTTTATAAAAAACAACCACCAGACGGTGGTACTTATGTATGGACACATTTCTTAAGGAACAAGGATTTGTCAAACTTAAGGATGATGGTAATATATACTGCTCAAAGAAGGCTCGATTTACGCTATATTGCATTGTAACGTAGATGATAATGTCATGGTAAGTAGCAATTTGAACATTCTTCATAAATGTAAGGATATTTTAAAAAGTAAGTTCAAGATGACTGATTTGGGGGAGCTCAAGAAATTTCTTGGTATTGAAGTTTTTAGAAATAGAGATAAAAAAATCATGACTCTTTCACAAGGTCAAAACATTGCTGGTGTTTTAGAGGTTCAACATGGAGGATTGCAAGACAGTTAGAACTCCAATGATTCCAGGGAATAAGTTATCTAAGAAACAATGTCCTCAAACATAAAAGGAATTATTTGCTGCTCAAGAACTACCGTACATGGAATTGATTGGATGTTTGTTATACTTAGCTAACTGTACAAGACCAGATATATCTTATGCAGTGAATATCTTGAGTAGATATTGCAACCAATTTGGAATAATGCACTGGCAGGCTGCTAAACGTGTGCTAAGATATCTCAAGGGAACTGCAAATCATGGAATTATGTTCAACTCAAATAATCTAGACTTATGCTCCTACTGTGACTCAGACTGGGGTGGCGACCTGGATGAAAGAAAGTCTACTTCAGGGTTCATTTTAATGCTAGGAGGAGGACCAATATCCTGGAAATGTAAAAAGCAAAATGCAATAGCCCTTTCATCTGCAGAGGCAGAATATTCAGCTGCAACACTTGCTGCTAAGGAAATAGTATGGAGCAGAAGGTTATCAAATGAATTGGGAATGTGTCAAAAGGATCCACTCATCTTGCTGTCAGACAGTACTAGCTGCATAGCTATGACGAAAAATCCCATATTTCATGAAAGGACCAAGCATATTGAACTTGAAATGCATTTTATAAGAGACTTGGTAAACAAGAAGATCATTCAGGTACAATATGTTCATACGAATCTGCAATTAGAAGATATTCTCACAAAACCTTTAGCTGAGGTAAAAGGTCGATTAAGGGATCAAATAAGCTGCAAGGATTATAATATGAAGGGAGAGTGAAGAAGTTATGTTCATATTATAATAAATATCCTGTTGATCCATGTGATAACAGAGAAATCTGAGAATGTATGGAAAGGAAACACAGCATATCTGGCACATATCTGGCACAGGATAATCTAGCAACAGTCAATGGTTACAAGATATGGAAAGTTAATGGTTAACACAAATGTTATTTGAAGCCGTTAAAAGCAAAGGTTATAATGAGCTATGGTTATAATGACCTATGGTTTGGTTTGAAAAAGGAAAGGTTTTTCGGTCAAATAAGGCAAAGCCAAGTTCGAAACAAAAGTAGAAAGCAAAGCATGATCGTCGTTCAGAAAAGAGGTGCCGATTCTTACTGAATCGGTGCCGACCATGTTAATATAAGAAGGATTGGATTGCAGGTGATTATACGCACTGATTTGTAGATCGGATTCATCCGTGGATGAATGCCTGGGTTGTCGGGACTAATGAGATAAGTTCATTGCTACAGTGTTTCATATTTGGACTCATTGTTTATTTGCTCTATGAAATAACGACCATTGAATAATTATTGCTATGGTTTTGATTTCATACAAGTTGAAATTGTGCTATTGAACTAGCTAGATAATCAATTCTAAATTCAACATCTCCTTCTCTGATTGGCTTAAGGTTTTCCTGATTCCACCAGGCTTGCTTGCTCGTATAGATGCTGCTCTTCAGGTGTTATCTCTCCACTAGCAGAGAAGAGCTTTGTTCTATTTTGGAGGTCCTTAAAGCTAAGCAATTCGAAGTTGATTTGCAGTTGTCCCCATCTGACGTATTTTATTCTTCAGACAGTACGTCTTTTGTGGCAGTATCAGAGGTTCCTTTAGTGGAACTCAACCATGATGCTCATGTTAGATAATCAAATGAATTGACATCTCATTCTGTGATTCGTTATTACACTGTTAGTTTCTAGTCTCTATCAGGCTGCATGTTGTTATGATACAAGAGGGGGGAATAGTTCATAGTGAAAGTGATATATGGTTAAGACAAGGCTATGTCAAATATTATTCCCTCAATATTGCCTAATAATTTAATAAAAATGGCAAGGGACCTATTGTTATTAAAAAGAGCAATATCTATTTTAGGAAGGACCTTTACCTTTTCAAAAAGGGAGAGCTACTATAACAAAAAGACCAACTTTAGAACATCATAACTCAGTGAATCAAAATGGTGCTATTCTTATCTTGCTTGAAAAGTTCTCGGAGTCTAGTTTCAGAATTGGGGTGGCAGTGTTTGTAACTCCTTATAGTTTGAGAGATATTGCAAAAAAGATGGTTAGGGATCAAACTAGACTACACGTGGAGATGTGCAAATACATATCTCAATTCATGTTGAAAATTGATACTATTATTCCTTATCCTAAGCCAATGTATTATTTCATCTGATCGGAGACTGCGGTACGACAGTGGTGATCAGAAGCCAGTTAAGCCAGATGTTAACCACTGCCAGATGTTAACCACCTAGTGGTTAACATTGCGCACATGCTAGGTGTCAGTGGTGGCAGACTACACTTGGCATGTTTAGGTTAGCATAAGTGCAGGGCTTAGATTTAGCTAGATGTAGGACTCAGATTTGCAGTCTATACTATATTAGACCAGAGCCTCTTCAGATGTATTCAGGTTTGATCTCATATTTGGAGAGCCTCATTCAGTGCACATTTTCCATCTTCTTTGTACATATTTATCCCCTTTCCTCTTGTTTCATGATCTTGAGCATGGCAAGCTTGTAGTATCCGACAGTCATGGACTGTTGCAGTAAGCTGTATGCCAAGACCTCATAATTAACAGTGGCGCCGTTATGCCGGGGTTCGATCAAGATCATTTCTTTAGCCTTACTGTTTGCTTGCTGTTATCTTGTTGCTCTCATAATTCTCCGTCTTTGAAAACTTCTTGTATGCTATTCTTTACCCTTTAGATTTCCTTGGTTTGCCCAACTAGTTCGATTCATGAATCTGCTTGGAGGCCTTTGTTTTTCAACACAGCTGATGATTTTATCAGCTGATCAATTTAATCTTGTTAATCTGTTCTTAAGACTCTGCTTTTCAGGTGTAGCAAGCACAGTTTGTAGTTACAGGATTTCTGGAGTGATGACGACACTCCTCTTTGCCATATTATCTGTTTGTTTTTCTTATCTTTTATCTGCTGCAAAATTATCAAAAAAATGATGATCCTTCTTGTTACTTTTTCTTCTATCTCTGTTTATCAGATAGTTTGTGCACTTTGCACACCCAAAACAACAAAAAACCAT
Organism: Isoetes taiwanensis; assembly: GCA_021234155.1. Classification (NCBI taxonomy): domain Eukaryota; kingdom Viridiplantae; phylum Streptophyta; class Lycopodiopsida; order Isoetales; family Isoetaceae; genus Isoetes; species Isoetes taiwanensis. The sequence goes on along the minus strand of JAJEKV010000044.1, from coordinate 11,951,697 downwards.
TCTGTATCACATCACATGAAGCATATCAGTATGGAGCATATCAGTCTGTATCTGCGAATCTTGAGCTTTTCAAGAAGATTTCTTTTTCAGATTATTTGGCAGAGGGCCAGCACTTTTGCTAGCCCTCCCTTATGGTTCACAATCAATTATCAGATAGCTTCTTCATGTAGTTCATCTGCAAAAGACTAGTTCCTGCATATTCATAAAAGCAAGCATCGGAGATTTTTCTCCAAATCATATGTAGCATGTTTTATCCAGCACATATTAGTACCTGCATCAAAGTTTAACTTTATCATTTTATTTTGAGCACAAAGAAATCATTCAAGCATCTTAGGTTCTAGAGGGATTCGCGTCTTCGTGCAACTCTTCCAACACTTTCCATCGAAAAGAAATTAGAGCCAGGATTTGAACCCAAGAAAAACCGGTCTCGCCTCCTACCAAACAATCACCACCACCGGGTTACTTCACACAAATAAGCCCGTCACCGCACTTTGGATTCAGCCACAAATTGCGGGATATTTGTCCCACCGGCCACCGAATTGGATCCTCTTCACAATTCGCAACCAGTTTTCGCGCCACAACTTCTTCGCAACCTCTCAATTTCACTCCTATCCTGGCTATACGGATCTCCTCCCTCTCGACGAATCTGCTGTCAGGCCCTCCCGGATCGTCTTCTGAAACTCCTTATCTCAGATCCGCCCTTTCGGTTCTCTCCCGTCACCGTGTTCCTCCAATTTTCCCAATCGCCCATTTTACTGTTCTTTTCACAACACGTGTCCCACTATGCTTATACCAGATGGTGTTTCGTTGAAAATAAGGCATGACCATGACCATAACTCCAACACTCCCCCTTCATGCCATATTTTCAATGCCAATAGCCTTTCTAAAATGTGCGTGTTTCCTTTCACCCAACGCTTTTGTTAAAATATCCGCCTCTTGTTTACTAGTGGGAATGTATTGTAAATCTATTTCTTCTTCAGCCACCTTCTCTCTGATGAAATGACAATGAAGATCAATGTGTTTTGTCCTTGAATGTAGCACTGGATTTTTGGCTATGGCTATGCAACTCTTATTATCACAATAAAGCACAGTTGGGCCTGGTTGTTTCTCCCCTAGTTCATTTAACAATCTCCTTAGCCATATTATTTCTTTACACGCTGACGACGCTGATATATATATACTCGATTCACCTTTGGACATTCTTTGTACAATTGCATTTCTTACTACACCATGAAATCATTTGCCCCATTAAGCTTGCAAAGATATCCTGTTGTGGATTTCCGCCATCCAAATCTCGGCCCACCAGATGCATCCAGATAACCCGACAATTCTGCGAAACCAGCTATCTCAGGGTTCCCATTACTCTTAGTATAACAGATTCCCAATTCCATAGTCCCCTTCAAATACCTAAGAACTCGTTTTGCAGCCACCCAGTGCGCCCAACCTGGATTGTTCAAATACCTACTCAAAAAGTTTACGGCAAACGCTATATCGGGTCTTGTAGCATTGGCGACATAAAGCAAACTTCCTATGAGCTCCCTGTACGGTATTCTTTTCATTTGCTTTCTTTCCTCTTCAGTCCTAGGGCACATACTTCCACAGATCTTATTATTGACCACTAGCGGTGTTGGAACTGGCTTACACTCCATCATAAAAAACCTATCAAGCATCTTTCTAATATATTGTTTCTGAGTTAACATAAGTGTTCCAATTTCCCTATTCCTAGTAACCTCCATGCCCAAAAGTTTCTTCAAACAACCAAGATCACTCATCTGGAATCTGGCTTTCAGGATGGCCTTGCATTCATCCAAAAACTTTCTATTGCTTGCACTCATTATGCAGTCATCGACATATAAAGCAATAATGCAGAAATCATCACCTGCCTTTCTTTTATATAAATTTCCTTCACTTTCTAACTTTTCAAACCCTTGCGACAATAAGAAACTATTCATACATACATACCATTGTCGAGCCGCTTGTCTAAGCCCATATACTGGCTTCTTCAACTTGCAAACTTTATTCCCTTGCACCTCGAACTCGATTGGTTGTTTCATGAAAATTTTCTCCTCTAAGTATCTATTTAAAAATGTTTTTTTTACATCCATATGATCAAGATCGAGATCATGCTCAACTGCAAGAGCTATTAAAGCTCTCAAACTAGTTAGTTTAATAATTGGTGAGAATGTATGGTGATAATCTATACCTTCTTCTTTAATAAAGCCTTGTGCAACTAACCTTGCTTTGTATCTTTCAATTTCACCATCAGGTCCCTTTTTTAATTTAAAGATCCACTTACACCCTACCACATTCTTCATTATCGGACGGGTTACAAGATCATAGGTACCTGTCAATTTGAACGAGTCCAGCTCCTCCTTCATTGCTTTCAACCATTTACTTGCATTTGGGGAGTTAACAGCTTCCTCATACGATTTGGGCTCTGCAATACATAACATAGACGGCGGCCGGCTCTTACGTGCATTAATCCCTAATTCATATTCCTTAAACCTTGTTGGCAGCCTACGTTCACGAGTGCTTCTCCCACGCTCATCTCTTCCATACTTTGATGTGTCAAAAGATACCTCCTCCTTCAATTTCTCTGCATCGCTTTTTTGTGCGCGGGTTTCTTCCACCAATGGCTCTTCTACATTTACATCTCCTAAATCCACCGCTCGATCTTCAGTCTGTTCTTCCAAACTTACTTCCATACTCTGATCTTCCATTTCTGCACCTTCATCTTCTATATTCTCCTCTACAACACTATCTTCCACCTCCTGGGCCTGAACAACCTCTGTTTGATATTCTTCCGTTCTTTTATTTTCGTCATTGTCATTATCATTGTCATCAAACCAACCTTCTGGCGCCCAAGGCTGGTTTGCCAAGTCTCCTTCTTCCCTATGCAGCACATTTTGCTTCACCATTCTGTCCTTATAAAATTTGGTTTCATCAAACACTACATCCCGACTTACATAAATTTTTCTGGTCTTGGGGTCATACAATCTATATCCTTGATCCTCGTAACCAACTAGATATGTTTCTACACTCCGATCATCTAGCTTGGAACGCAGTTCTTCTGGCACATGCATGTATGCTAAACAACCATATGCACGCAACCGCTCTACAGATTGCTTTCTAGCAGACCACACCTCCTCTGGAATTCTCCCTCTAATACCTGCAGATGGTAGCTTATTCTGAATGTAACACGCGGCTTGCACTGCTTCTGCCCACAAGTAATTAGGCAATCCCGCATGTTTCAACATTGATCTCACAGCGTTCATTAGAGTTCTGTTCTTTCGCTCAGCAATACCGTTCTGCTGTGGAGTATACCTGCAAGTAAACTGACGCCGTATTCCCTTTTCTCGACAAAACTGCATGAATGCACCTGATAGATACTCTCCCCCTGAATCCGAACGCAGCCGCTTCAACTTCCTGGACGTCTCACGTTCAGCTTCAGCTAAGTATAATTGAAATGCTTGGAATGCTTGATCTTTAGATTTTAAAAAGTAACACTTCGCCCTTCGGGAAAAATCATCAATAAATGTAATGAAGTATGTTTTGCCGCTCATACTCTCGACACGCATTGGGCCACATAAATCTGAATGCACTAAATTCAAAATGCCTAAGGTTTTAGAGAAACGAGGACTGAATGCATGTCTAGCTTGCTTTCCAAGCATACATCCACGGCATATTTTGTGTTCTGCTGCATCTATGTTGGTAGGCAAACCCTCTACCAACTTATGTCTGCTCATTATTTTAATGATTGCATCACTGGCATGTCCGCATCTAAGATGCCACAATTCTAAAGAACTGACATTTCCAACACACGGAAAGGCATCCAAACAATATAACTTACCTTTTCTGTTTGCATAAATTCTTCTTCCATTACGCACCATCTCACAGCGTGAAGCATCAAAATTTAGTTTGTAACCGGCGTCTACTAGATCTGCCACAGAAACTAAATTGAACAACATACCAGGAGTGTAGAGAGCATTTTCTAAGCACACCTTCTCCTCATCGTCATGATAAAATTCCAACTTTCCGCATCCTTTGACTTGATGCAGATTGCCATTGCCCATTTGCACACAAGGTGTATCTGATTCCTTCATCTCCTTTATTAGTTTTCCAGAAGCAATCACCGTCCTCTCAGCCCCAGAATCAATGGTGAGAGAAACTGGAGAAACTCCTTCGGCATTTGCATCCATAGTTGAGACCGTCCCTGCTCTGATACCAATGAAAGAAATTAGAGCCTGGGATTTGAACCCAAGGAAAAACCGGTCTCTGCCTCCTACCAAACAATCACCACCACTGGGTTACTTCACACAAATAAGCCCGTCACCCTGCACTTTGGATTCAGCCACAAATTGCAGGATATTTGTCCCACCAGTCACCGAATTGGATCCTCTTCACAATTCGGCTTCTGCAGCCCAGATTTCTGCTGCCACAACTTCTTCTGCAACCTCTGAATTTCACTCCTATCTGGCTATACACAGATCTCCTCCCTCTGACGAATCTGCTGTCCGGCCCTCCCAGATCGTCTTCTGAAACTCCTTATCTCAGATCCGCTCTTTCGGTTCTCTCCGTCACCGTGTTCCTCCAATTTTCCCAATCGCCCATTTTACTGTTCTTTTCACAACACGTGTCCCACTATGCTTATACCAGATGGTGTTTCGTTGAAAATAAGGCATGACCATGACCATAACTCCAACACCATCAATTCGTCATCTGCACATAACAAATCAGGTACCATATATTAAATCGAAAGCAGAACATGCGCTGCCATCTGGTTGCAGTTCTCGGTCAACAGTACTGAGTATTTTCGGTCGCCCTATGCTCATCAAGCTTCAGTGGTTTCTAAGCTTTCTGTAAATCATGTTATATGGCACAAGGATGAGGCAGATTTCGGTTCAGTTCGAGTTATCCCTCTGCACACTCCCGGAATAGCAGTACATATTACATTCCTTCCCGCTTTATCTAAGAGCTGTGGTTTACATTCAGTTACACAAAATGCATCAGGAACAAGACAAGAAAAATATCCATGTTAATCTTACCATTGTCATCTAGTTGTTTCCGGTTGAGCCAGTAGCAGAATTTGCGCTACCATATCCGGGAGACTTTTACTTTGCGGCCCCCCCCCCTGTCCCGGTGAAGGCGACGGACTGCTACAGGTTCTTTTGTCGCGTGCACCAGGATGGATTGTCGCGACATGGTTAATAAGACAAATAACGCTCGGTCGTTATTTTTGTCGCCCCTTTTTGTCTTGTTTACCTGTAGCAGTCCGTCGCCTTCACCGGGAACGGGGGGGCGCAAAGTAAAACTAGCCCCATTTCCGGCATTTAGCCTTCAAATCCAGTCGCCATATTTGGAAATAAGCTGCTATTACATTCTTAAAAGATCATCATCTGCTCCATCTGCCTCACGTTAGGGTTTTTCATCCAACGACTATGATTTGGCCACCTAGATCTATGGCCCAGATAAAATAATGTTTAGGGCTCACGCTCGTTCCATGCCAATATTTAATAGTTCTCCATGCCATGGCCGACGCCGTGGTTTTTCTTAATCGTGATGTCCCTCATTTTAGCCGGTCGATAACCAATAACGCCCACGCCCATGCCCCGGACCACGACCACGCCACACGGGCTATGCCCACGCTTGCTCACGCAAGGCCACTGTCTTCTTTGCCCATAGAAAGCCACGCCATCACGATCTTATTCCCACGCTTATGCTCACGCCTAGGTGGCAAGCCCACTGCTCCAAGCCCACGCCCAGTTCCCCAAAAAAAAAAAAACTCGTCCATGGTCACGCTCATAGCCCACGGTCCATGCCATGACAAAAATACAGTCATGCATATTCACGCTGAGACACGCTCTTCCAGATTTTGTGCACGCTTTATATAGCTGATAACGGGGACGCTTTTATGGTGCTTATTTTTCGAAGACCCCCTATAATTATGTTTAAGTGGAATTTTAGGCACTATTTGTAAAGTTTACTTACCCATATAATGGAATGGTCTTTATATTTTTTCTTGGCCTAAATTCCTACGATCCACATTCTACATCGACATTCCTTCGGATCCTATTCGTCATCAATGCCTTCAGGAAGATTTTTTTACGACGACACCACCCAACTATTACCATCATTTATGCCCCTAAATTTTTAGCACCATGTTGTAATTGTCGGACTTGTATTATAAAAGTTTGTACATGTTTTTGTGCTAAAAATTTTTAGGGGGAGGCAGTGTTAACCACCTAGTAGTTAACATTGTGCACATGCTAGGTGTCAGTGGTGGCAGACTACACTTGGCATGTTTAGGTTAGCATAAGTGTAGGCCTTAGATTTAACTAGATGTAGGGCTCAGATTTGCGGTCTATACTATATTAGACTAGAGCCTCTTCAGATGTATTCATGTTTGATCTCATATTTGGAGAGCCTCATTTGGCGCACATTTCCCATCTTCTTTATACATATTTGTCCCCTTTGTTCTTGTTTCATGATCTTGAGCATGGCAGGCTTGTAGCATCCGGCAGTCATGGACTGCTGCTACAAGCTGTATGAAGAACTCACAATTAACACCAGATTTGAAGCTTTGCTAGTATAGTCTTTCGAAGATAGATCCGATTGGTGACGTGCTATAACAATTTGCTTGTATATGATTCTCGATATCTAGTGATCCATTGTATTGCATGTTCAAGTATTAATTATGTGATGTTATAAGAGTAAAAAAACTCTCAATCATACCAATTGGTATCAGAGCACAGTTCAAATCTTCTATAGAACTGTGGGTTATGGAATCATGGAAGCAAGATGTTGTAATCTCTATACGCAACTAAGACGAAGTTGATGCAAAGGTAGGCGGCCCGAAGCAATCCAAAAATGTTGTATAGATTTTGCGAGGAAGCGAGAAAATAATATGTGGACTATGTGGCTTGAAACAACAGTGCTTACTTTTTGAAGACCCCCTATAACTATGTTTGTGGAATTTTAGGCGCTATTTGTAAAGTTCACTTACCCATGATATAAGGAAATTTTTCTTGGCCTAAATTCCTACGATCCACATTCTACATCGACATTCCTTCGGATCCTATTCATCAATGCCTTCATGAAGATTGTTTTATGGCGACACCACCCGACCATTACCATCATATATGTCCCTAAATTTTTAGCACCATGTTGTAATTGTCGGACTTGTGTTATAAAAGTCTGTACATGTTTTTGTGCTAAAAAATTTTAGGGGGAGGCAGTATTAACCACCTAGTTGTTAACATTGTGCACATGCTAGGTGTCAGTGGTGGCAGACTACACTTGGCATCTTTAGGTTAGCATAAGTGTAGGGCTTAGATTTAGCTAGATGGGGCTCATATTTGCGGTCTATACTATATTAGACCATAGCCTCTTCAGTGTACTCATGTTTGATCTCATATTTGGAGAGCCTCATTTGGCGCACATTTCCCATCTTCTTTATACATATTTGTCCCCTTTGTTCGTGTTTCATGATCTTGAGCATGGCATGCTTGTAGCATCCGACAGTCATGGACTGCCGCTGCACACAATTAACACCAGATTTGAAGCTTTGCTAGTATAGTCTTTCGAAGCTAGATCCGGTTGGGCGGTTAAATGACGTGCTATAACAATTGCTTGTATATGATTCTCGATATCTAGTGATCCATTGTATTGCATGTTCAAGTATTAATTATGTGATCTTATAAAAGTAAAAAAACTCTCAATCGTACCAATTGGTATCAGAGTGCAGTACAAATCTTCTGTGGAACTGTGGGTTATGGAATCATGGAAGCAAGACGTTGTAATCTTTATACGTTACTAAGAAGTTGTTGATGCAAAGGTAGGCGACCTGAACCAATCCAAAAATGTTGTATAGATTTTGCGAGGAAGCGAGAAAATAATATGTGGACTATATGGCTTGAAACAGCAGTGGAGTATAAACATATGCTTAAGGGAAAAGCACAGATCTATCCATTCCTCAGAATATCTTTCCAAACCTTTCCAAACCGCTGAAGAAAAGTTCCATTTCCTAATTGCAACAATTTATCCACTCTTTTCATCTTCTCATCATTGTTTGCCAGTGCAGACGGTAAAATATTTTGCATCTGACAGTAAGTTGTCTTCCTTCATTCTTCCTCTGAGTCAGAGGAAGGCGTCCATGTCTGACATGTTGGTGCCCCTATATGTCTATGTTTCCCGCTCCTCTATGGCGAAGTCTTGTGATGCCCCCCACCAAATATACGACACCCCGTCGTACATCTCGTGCGAAATCCCCCATTCGGCCCTCTCCTACCGCATGGGCCCTCCGTCTATCCCCCATTTGAGATAGCAGCAAATGGGCGGGACATTTAAATTGTCCCGCGGCCCCTTCTCTTATGGGCTCCTATAATAGCAGAAGCATAAATATAACATCAGCACTAGCAATAACAATCTAATCAATCACCTCGAAGGGTAGCACATCCGTACAACCATAGATACATCAAAGATAACAATATACCATAAAACATATGAGCTCTTATTTAGGCTCAAACTCGTAAGGGAGGCCGACTGATGGCTGGGCCTCAAGATAGAGCAGACTGAGATATAACAATGGGGGGGTTGGCTATAGACAACGGCTAGAGTTGACCACTCCATCTGCCCCTCCCGTGCATACTTCGCAGATGGGCTAAATCGGGCTCTGGCATGACTATGACCTGCCGGAGTCATAGTCTCATGGTATCACCCATTGGGACAACTTCGGGTTGCATCTCCCCGGTCTGATGAGGTAGGAAGGGTTGGATCTCCCCTTCCACGGACTAGTGACTCCACGGGTGACTAGAGGATCATAGCGACACATGATCCATACCCGACTGAACTCCCAAAAAAAGAGCTAGGCCGACACCTGCAATTCTTGAGAGTCAGGGCGATACCATTAACCCAGGAAGTGTTGGACCCATACCCGACCCACATGAAGTGACCGATTATAGGCCTAGCTCGCTATGGGTCCCCAATAGCCGCGCTCAGTAAGGTCCTTCCTCCACTTTGCCACTAACCTCGTTGTATAGTGCTAAGTCACTCCATAGTGCCCCCTAGGATGAGTTCGCTCACTCATTTTAGGTGGGACTTTAGATTAGTCAAATAGGAAAATTGAAAAGGGAGTAAGCCTGGAGTGCGACCATGGCTTAGTCTTTGTCCATTCCACACCCTCTCGAATGGTTGTCAACTAACCAGGCTTGTATTGTCGATGACAAACAATATAGATTTCCCGGAATTCTTGTTACCTCCTTTAGAAAGAACGAGCTTTGCTCTCGCTCTCTTTTGGCGACTCTCTGTCTCAATGTAGCTTAGTTATTTTGCTAGGTTACATTACACAAAGAGGCTCGAATAGAGGTGAGCAGAACTCATTCCTTCTAGAGGTAGAAGTTCTCATATACAAGTTGCTATAATGTCAGAGGTGAGAGCGTACCCTAATTTCTAGCCAAAGTGGTGCCTGAGCTTTGTCCATCCATATAGCGGCTGTTAGGGAATATCCTAACTCCTGCTATTGATGGAGAACCTCGAACAGGACTGTGAGTTGAAGTTAGAGGACATCTCCCCTTCGGCGTCGTGGTAGATTGTACAAGGACGAAGGTAACAAGATTTTTGAGTACTCTATTTTATTGTGGCCATCGATGATACAACCTAATGGTTGCTTGCGATTCTGTGGCTTCAAGTTCATGAGATGATGGTGAGACGAGTCACTGAAAAAAAGGGACAGATGCAATTGGGGTTAGTGGCCCAAGCGTGGAAGGGTTCATCAGAATTCATGTGGTTGATAGAGTAAAAGCATTGAGAATTCACAATCTTTCTTTTCCGGCCTCTTTGGGCAATGTAGCTTAGTTACATTCTAAGTTCCATCGTTCAAAGAGGCGTGATTCTGTGGCATGCGAAGGGGCAAGCATCAACGAAATCAAGACGATTCTGATCCACAGAAGGTTCTCAAGGCACTACGGTCGACTTGTTAAAACGATCAAAAAATTTACTTTGTTATTAATAGTGGCAGAACAGTTATTACTTTCTGTTATTAATAGTAAATTTGTTATACATGAAACATAGAGAACAGTGACAAATTGTTAAAATGACAAGAACTATTATACATGAAACATAGAACACGGTAACAAATTGTTTAAACGACAAAAACTTATAACAAAAAAATTTACTTTTTATTAATAGTGACAAAACGACTATAATAGTTTGAAAATCCTCATCCATTGTTACAATAGATTGAAGATACCCATCACATCATCTTTCTAGGTAGCACCATCTTCATCAGTTTCATCGTCCGACGTTCCATCCTCTTCTGCCTGCTGGCCTAGGGTTCAACCTCCTATGTGGCCCTTTCGCTTACTACAATGTCCTCGAGATGTGTTTCTTCTGACAAGTTGCCTGTTTGTCAGGGTAATTGGCATTGAGAGTCTCTTTGGATCACGCATGATTAAGTCCTCAAAGCGGAACTCGGTAGATACTTGCACTGGCCTTCCCCGTGTCGAGACTCCTTTGTATCTTATTTGCCGTCGACTCGTCCGAGAACATGTTCTCGTCTAAATCATCTTCGGCGTCGACAAAATGAGTATGATGAATGTCTTCGCCAACATGGTTAGCGGCATTTACTGCAAGTAGCTCGTCCTCACTGTCTTCGAAGCTGTCCTCTTTCACTTCGAAATCTACATCCATGAAAGGAAACTGTAACTTATCGACTACGGCTGCATCACTGTTGCGATTCAAAAGCCGCCATTTTGAGAAGTTGTATATAAGCTTGTCAGCCTTCTTATTCAGCAGACGATTTCCTGTGACACTATGTATGTACTTATATGCACTCTAATTCCTCTCACTTGCACTATTGGAGGATACCAAGGAGAGGATAGTCATTGCAAGGGCATGTAATGTATCAGTAACTTGTCCGTGGACTTGCCGTGCATAGAATTCCATATTGGGCTCTTTCTTATGACTCTCCAACACGCCATGAAGATCTTCATCTTCTTGACTTCCACTCAAGTTTTGGTACTTTCGATTAACTTTCGCAATGAAAAGTTTGTAGTCGAGAGCTGTTAGGATAGTACATTTTTGAAATCTTCTTCAACTTAACCCATAACTTCCTTATCGTATGTTTGTCCATATCATGGTTGTGCGGGTCTAAGGCATAAAAGGCGCCATGAAGGTCATTGTCGACTTCTTCCATCATACAATGAAGTCCTTGAGCAATGTTGCTGCGTTTGGCATTGTCAAAGGCGATTGGGCCAAATCACATTCTAGGAATGATTGAATTGAGTGCCAACACCTCCGGACCTTACGATTGCTTTCCTTTGAAGAATAAAGGGTTTTGATGGCATGACAAACAGGTTGCATGCACCTCACAACATTCCTTACGCCTTTCCAAAATGTCTCCCGCCCAAGCATTTCTCAAGGCGTGACTTCTTTGCGGTGTTTGATGCATTTTTGCCCTTCTGCCTCCTCTCCCATTCAAAGAAGTCTGTATGATTGAAGGTCGAGATAATCGGGCCACGACACCTAAGCACTCTTTCAAGGCAAATGTAATTGAAACCGAATCGGGTAAGCAAAACAACTATTTCCCTTAAGCGAAAACATTTTCGCGTTAAGTTTTGTTTACGAGAAGTTTAAAAATTTTCCCATACGCGAAACTTTAGTTTCGCTTACGCAAAAACGTTTTTGCATAGGCGAAGTTTTGTTTATGCGAAACTTTCTGCACTTCGCGTAAGCAAAACTTCAGTATACGCGAAACTTCAGTTTCGCTTATGCGAAAATTTCTCGGTGCCAGAAATGTTTTTTGACGTATTTTTTATATATTATACTTCATATTTGTGCCATATCTTTCAAATAATATGTATTGCATATAAAACATATACAGTATTGAACCTACTTTGGACCAAAGTCTTATCAGCTGAAATTGATCGTCTTAATCATGTTCAAGCCATGAAACAACCACATTGAGTTGCAACAATGGAAGACGAATTATCCTTGTTACATAACCAAGGTGCATGGGAGGTGGTCCCTAAACCAACAGGAAAAAATATGATTCGAGCTAAATAGGTATCTAAAACAAAGTACCATGCTGATACAATAGGTATCTAAAACAAAGTACCAAAGCACAAAGCAAGGTAGTTGCAAAAGGGTTCCATAGAAAAGAAGGGTTTGATTATCATGATGTGTTTGCTCCATTCGTCAAGTTAAACACACTTAAAGCAGTGATAGCTTGGCAGCACAAAAAGAATGGTCACTCTATCAAATGGATTTCAAATCTGCCTTTTTTAACGGAAAACTAGGAGAGGAACTATACATCTTTCAACCACCAGATTTTAAGGATAAAGAGAGTCCAACTTATGTGTGCAAATTGAAAAAGAGCCTGTATGGCCTTATACAAGCTCCATTGAATCTTTAAAAATCAGAAAATCAATGCATTTCTCTTGCATCCTAGTTACCAAAGATTTAGATGATTTCGAACCTTTATTTCATGTCAACTAATCCTCAAGTTAGTGTGCTTCTTCTCTATGTTGATGACAGTATTATCATAGGAGACGCCGATCCTATTATTTTTCATACTAAGAAAGCACTTACAGAAAAAATTGAGGTAATAGATTTCGGGCTGATGCATTAGTGTTTGGGCATGAAAATTTGGCAAGGTGCTCAAAGCATTCATCTCACTGAACTTCTTAAGAAGTTTTATATGGCAGATTGCAAAGCATCATCTATTCCATTTGAGGTAGGTTGCACTCTAACTCTAGACTCCAATTATTAGGATGTTGATGCCACCCTTTACGGACATCTAGTTGAGCCAACACTAGGCCGATTTGGCATAGTCATTTGCGATTCTTACTAGGTTCATGCATCATCCCAAAGTATTACTGCATTGGAAAGCGGCAAAATGAGTTCTCTATTACCTCAAAGGTACTCAAAGTGAAGGAGTCCTATATACCAAAGTTGATCATCCTACTCTTACACTTGTTCTCGATTCCAATATGGCATCCACAGATCTTGAGAAAAGAAAATGCATTATTGGATTTGTTTCCTTTCTTGGAGGCAACTCTATCAGTTGGGGATCTAAAAAGCAAAAGATAAACAACATTAGTACTACTGAGGCTGAACTCAAGGCCTTGGTTACGACAATAGAAGAGATGCGTTGGTTGGTTAACTTATATGAAGATTTGGGTTGTCCGCTCAAACTTGCAGCCATTTACTGTGATAACACTGGAGCCATTGCTCACGCCAAAGACTACAAGATGTATCTGCATATCAAGCATATGGATATTAAACTGTGATTTGTCAAAGAGCAACTCCAAAATCGGTATCTCTCGCGATCTTACTGCTCTAGTAAACATCTGTTGGAGGATCAGGAGGAGAGAAATGGAAATGAGCTGCTTTCATTTGCATGTTGATGTCACATATATGATAGATGTTTCCTACCTGACTCTAATGTAACCACCTAACTGGTCTTAACATGTGACCTTCACCTAACTGGTCTTACATGTGACCTTTGACCATAAACGTTAGACCCATGTGACATAATATCCATATAGGGTTAACAATGTTGTTCCAACACTCTCCCTTAAACCTGTGTGAACTTCAAAATTTCAGCTTACTACATGTTGCTCTCCCTTAAGCTGGAATTGCATCATCCCTAGCTGCTCCTTGAACTTTCTTAGTTTGGCACTAGCCAAAGGTTGGGTAAACTTATTTGCTAGCTGATGTTGTGTTGAACATTAAGACAAAGCCAACTCAGAAGCCAGAAATCGTTCTCTTGAGAAGAGAAGATGTGCATCAAGATGTTTGGTTCTTGCATGGAAAACCGGATTGAATACTAGCTGAATAGTACTCTGAATAATACTCTCATTGTCGTGTACAATTGTGGCTTTTGTATGGAAACTTTAATGTCCTTCCACAACTTCTGTAACCAAAGTGCTTCCCGCACTCTCGCTGAAAGGGCTTTGAATTCAGCCTTAGTAGTGCTGATGGAGACAATGGATTGTCGCTTTGACATCCAATTGAACAATTAGGCCCAAGTGAAGACAGGTCCCTGTTGTGGACTTTCGAGTGTCTTCACAACCTGCATAATCAACATCAACAAAGATGGTGCAGCTATCAATTTCTGATTTTCTGTAAAATAATCCTTCTTGTAACAGGCCCTGAAGGTAGGCCAGCATATGCTTGGCTGCCTTCCAATGTAATTGTGTAGGCCTTTGCATGTACCTGGAAAGAAGATTGACTGCAAACATAAATTAGATCGTGTTGCAATCAAGTAGAATAGACTTCCAATAAGGCTTCAATATAAAGTGCTATCACACGGGTTGCCGTCTGCATCTGCATGAAGCTTGATACCTAAGTCTATAGGTACTAAGATTGGTTTGGCATTGCTCATACTCCACACGAATAGACATATATTGAGATAAATAGGCGCCATCCGACATTTGCCACACTTCAAGCTCTAAATATAAGTGGAGCAGTCCTAGATCAGTTATATTAAATTTCTATTGAAGAGTTATCTTTGTTTGATCAATTAGCTGTGCTGCTCCCCCTGTAATCAAGAGATCATCCACATAAAGAACTATGATGCAAATCTCTTGATTAGAACCACATCTAACATAGACGTTAGAGTCTGCTGAGCTTTGGTCAAATCCTGCACTCAAAAGGAAGGCATGAATTTATTCCAGCATCTAGGGGCTTATTTCAAGCCATATAAGCTCTTCTTCAACTTGCATACGAGAAGTTCTTGCCCCTTTTTAGCAAACCCTTGAGGTTGCTGCATGAAAACTTCTTCTAGATTCCCATGAAGAAATGCACCTTTAAAATCCATGTGGAATATTGGCCAGCCTTTAGCTGTAGCCAATTCTATGATTGCTCGAATAGAAGACAAATGAGCTACAAAGGCAAATACCTCATCATAATCAATCCCATACTTTTGTGAGTATCCAAGGCGCGCTTTATGCTTAGTTATAGATCCATCAGCAACAAATTTAGTTTTGAAAACCCATTTGCAACCTATAGCATGCTTAGCTGGAGGTAGCGGGATCAATTCCCATGTTTCTTGCTTGTCAAGCGTACTGATCTCCTCTTGCATGGCAGTTCTCCAATGGTCAGCCTTACATGCATCTTCAAAATGCACAGGATCATTAGTAAAGCCATGTCACATACATTGTGGACCTTTTTGCATATTGCTTATCCTAGCTGACCTCCTCATGGCCAGTTGAGGCGCAATTACTGAATTTTGAGCAGAGCTTTCTAACTCTTGTAAACTCTCCTCAACGTTCAAGTCTGAAAAGATCACACTGTGGAGGTAATCCTACCTCAGATCCTTGGGGAAAGGTTGCTGGTTGAACTTCTCCATGTGCATCTTCAAACCAAGATTCCAAAACATCTTGCACCCCTGCTCTTCTTGTGACTGAATATCAGCCTGCCCCTGCTCTTCTTGTGACCGAATATCAGCCAATATGGGAAATACCTGCAAAGTTGGTGAATTTTTCTCTTCTTGTACATTACTGATTGACCAATTCATTGACCAATGAATCCTGGTCAGACAAGGAAGCATCATTGGCATCCCAAGGTACAACGTCATTGTACCGTGCATGTTCAACAAAGTGAACAGACCTGCTGAGGAACATCTTTCTTTTTACATGATCATATAGCTTATAGGTGTCGTGCTAAGGTGGATAGCCTATAAAAGTTGCCTTGACTGATCTATCATGAGTTTTACCCAATTTCTTGACCTCCTCCAATGATAAACTAGCATAGGCCAGACATCCAAATGTCTTCAAATGTCTTCAAATGTGACAGATCTGGTTTTTTGCCATATAGAGCTTCGTAACGTGTCATATCTGCAATGTCCTATCATGATATAGACTGCAATACTAACAACCTCAGCCCAAAAAGATTTTGGCAGATCTGCATGAGCAGTCATAGATCTTGCCAAATCTAAGATGATGCGATTTCTTCTCTCAGCTACTCCATTTTGAGGGTGAGTATAGGGAACATCAGGGAAGCATCTAGGAAGTCTGGGAAAGCTTAAGATACATACTCTCCACCATTATCACTTCTAATACTTAATGGTCATCTCAAAATGTTTATCAACCATTTGATAAAACTTCTGAAATGATTCAAAGACTTGAGATTTATACATTAGAGTAAAATACCCAAGTAAAGCGAAAGAAGTCATCAGTAAGAGTCATAAAGTACATGGAGCCTCCTATGCTTTTGACTCTCATATGACAAAGATTCGAGTGGCTGAAAAAGTAGCAAGTGGTTCTATGCAATCAATATCATTGTTGAATTCATTGTGGAATACATCGATGTTCGAACAGTCTAGAGGCCCTATGCTCAGCAACTTTTGAATACGAAACTTGGGATTGTTTGCCAAGAGAACAAGCATTGCAATGAAGATCCACGTCTCTCAAATTAGGCAAATCTCGCACCATGTTTTTCATGTGCAACATGTAGATGTATTTGCAATTGAAATGGCCAAACTTGTTGTGCTATAGCTCTTAAGGACTGTTATGTTGGTGGATGAGTGCACGATTCATAGCTTCAACTTGTTCCAACTTATAAAGCCCATTCTGCAACTTGCCATGCGCTAATTCTTGTGCTGCTCGATCATCCTTGGGATGTGCATCATAGATGACTAGTTTGCCACCTCCAAAGAGAATAAATCTGCAAAATGAATCCATTTGCGTAAATGGAAAGTAAATTTGTTGCCAACTCAGGGACATACATGACGTTGCTAATTGCTTTCAACATGCAATCGCCCAGATCCAAGGTGACTAGGCCTTTGCCTTGAATTGGATGAGAGAAACTATCCCCTAACTGGACTTCCCATTTTTGCTCCTTATGTAGGTACCGGAATACAGTAGAATCTCCAGACATGTGATTTGCGGCACCTGAATCAAGTATCCAGTAGTGCCCCTGTGGAATCCCTTGTGAACTGCCATGCAAAGAAACTCTGCATTAGATTCTAAGACCTTAGTGCAAGTTGCCAAATTGGATTTTTCAGATTTTGAGTTGCTCTTGGATGTGCTTGCCTTCTTTTGCCTAGCATCCTTAGCATCCTTCCTTTGCTTAGGGATGCCTCACATGTCACCGGCAAGTTTTTGCCGGACGTCAAGCCGTTCAAGACGCTCAGGTGTAAACTGCTCCAGCAGTTCGGGGACGAACGACTCAGACGTCAAACCGGCCGTCTCAAATGAACTACATGTGAATACCTAAAAATTTACATGTGAGGCGCCTCTTAGCATGGCAATCCTTTGCAATATGCCCCAACTTGTAACAATAATAGCATTCGATTGCTCTTCTACTTGAATTCTTTGTAGAATTTTTTGCTTTATGGTCTAACCAAAGCCTTTTCACCTAGTATTGCAGCCCTTACTCTTGAGGATCTTGATGTGAGACTCCTCTTGAATTAGCATTCCCTTAACTTTGAGAAAATCAGGCTCCTTAGCATGTCGGATTAACATGGCATACTCAAGAAGGAGATTGACCAAAATGCGTTGAATGAGATCTAGATCTTCCATCTTACCTCCTATAGCAACAAGCTCCAATCTTAGAGCTTCCATTTTCTCCTAATATTCAGTCATATTTGAAGAAGAAGTCAGCAAAGTGCTCTCAATCTTTTTCTTGATGACAAGCTGAGTTGAGAGACCTGTGTAGGCATAAGAGTTCTCCAACTCTTTCCATGCTTCTATGAAACTAGATAATGGTCTGAGCCTGATCCTTATAGAAGGTGATACAAGGAGTTTAAGATAGGCTAGAGCTTTTCTATCTAACTCTGATGTGACCACCTAACTGGTCTTAACATGTGACCTTCATCTAACTGGTCTTACATGTGACCTTTGACCTTTGACCATAAACGTTGGACCCACGTGACTGGTCTTACATGTGACCTTTGACCTTTGACCATAAACATTGGACCCATGTGACATAACGTCCACATAGGGTTAACAATGTTGTTCCAACAACATCAAGTTGCATATGGGTTCACAAAACCTCGTGGAGGACACCAATTCAGTAAAATGAAATGGCTCTTGCATGTTCTGCCCATGCTCATTCTCAAGGGGGGTCATAGTGTTCTTGTAAAGCCTCTCTCTCAGGAGGATTTTGTCTTTGATGTTTATTCCTGTTTCTGTTTTTTCAGTTCAGGCCAGCTAGTTATCGGGGGGGTGTTAGTACATGACATGTCACGTGTCACTATTCATAGATGACTAGGCATGCCACATAAGTGTTGCTGACATGGCTCTCCTATTAAAGCCATAGTCATACTTTATAGTCATGCTTTATTGTTACACATCAAGTTCACTCACTAGACTAGCTATATCGTCTATCTCATGCTATCCTTGCATACTATATCGTCTATCTCATGCTATCCTTGCATACTCGTCTTCATGCTATTCATATTCAGTCTTATGTCCACTGTCTAACTATAACTCTAGGAGGTATAAGTCTAGCTTGGCATGAGATGCACTTGGAGAACCTGTGAGCGGAAAGCTATGAAGCAAAAGCCAGAATTCATAATGGTCCGAGAACTAAACTATTGGTCTTTCCCTTACCTCTTTGCTCATAATGGAAACCGCTTCCTAATATTTCCAAAATCCTCCCAGAACTCTAAGCTAAGAGGTAACTAGAGAGTTATAAACAGTTGTTGTTCAGGACTCGTGATTGGGTAGTCCGGAGAATGTTTGTTTGCTTGTGCTGTCAAGCCTGAACCCCGCTGGGTGGTGAACTTGCCAGATGGTCCAGTATCTGTGAACTTACTTTGGACATATATCTTGTCTACTAAGTTTGTTGAATTTGCAGGATATAGTAACAATCCTTATCAACTACTCAACCAAAATACATTCCTACTTCATAAGTTTCATACCACAGACTGTAGACCAGTTCTTATACCTTATGAATCAGGTTTAGATTTTAATTCTTGAACCCACTCAAGTGGATGCAGATTGTACTCTCTATTTGCCATTTGGTTGGAGCCTTATTATATATTACCATTACACGTCCATATTTGGCCTATGATGTAGGTGTTCCCACTCGATTTATGCAACATCCAAAACAACCTCATTGGCAAGCAGCTAAAAGAGTTCTTCATTACCTCAAGGGTACTTCCATAGATGCTCTTTATTACAGTTCAATTAATTCTTCTCTCCATCTCTTCTCTGATGGAGATATGTCCACTAGTGATGTTGGATGGAGAAAGTCACTTACTGGATATGTTTCCTTATAATGCTGTCACATGACATTCTAAAAAGCAGTCCATAATTAGTTCTAGTACCAAGAGGCTGGATTCAAAGCTTTATGCATAGCAGCTCGAGAAATGATATGGATTGTGCATTTATTTGCAGGGATTGATGATGCTGAAAAACTGAGGGCTAAGAGTTGGCTAGCTATCGCATAAGAGGGATTCAAAGTCTCTGGGATCCAACATGCATGTAGTCAAATCTCTCGTTTTCTTTGATAAAACTCTCTTTCTTTTCTTTGGTGACAAACTTACAAAGGATTCTTAATTGATCATATAATAATGCTATCTTGCAGCAAAAACATGCATGTAGTAAGATCTCTCCTTTTCGTTGATAGAAATGTCTTTCTTTTCTTTGGTGGCCGCCTTACAAAGGATTCTTAAATGATCATATAATAATGCTATCTTGCAGGAAAAGCATGCTCTGCATTAGTTCAAAACAACAGTCAGCAATCCAAGCAAATAACATCGATGATGTTACAGCCCTAGTCATTCACTTTCTCCATAAGCTTATATCTCTTTTCTTGCACGCCAGTAACGCCCATTTGAATATCTATAACAGTATGCAAGGGAACCTGGTAAGAAAAGACCAATTAATAAAGAAACTGCTCCACCCCAACTACATACAATTTAAGAAGCATGGTCTGTTGCTTATAAACAGATGCTATGTAATAAAATAATCTATATGCCAACTTGATTAACACATTAAAGCTTCACAAGCACAATCTCCAAAATTCTCTTTAGCACCACCCACCAAGAGAAAGAATGTTATTGGACAAGTGATAACTCGATCTATCCAAGTGGTGTCATTACATCTCACCACTCTAATTTCTGCCATATCTTTCTTTTTCATGGCAAAAATGAAGCAGGCAAATATGTATGTCACCAATTGAGTCCTTACAGAAATAATGAAGCGCCGTAGATTAAGCTAAGTTGAATTCCAAGAATTGCAAGGTCATGCCAGCAAAACAGATAAGGGACAATAAATGTCCCATGCAAGATTGTGTATCTAATTAATTATCATCCAATAAACTCTCATCTATGACTCAAGGCATAATAAGATTGGACATGTAACTCAAATAGATTGCTAATATTAATGCTTGAAGCCAAAACTGTAAAAAACCTTTGTATGATAAATGAGTGGCTAATATTATTATTCGCATTGGCTTTTCATTCAAGTTCCTGGGCACCAGCCTCTCCTGTTTTCTTGTTTCTCATTTCAGTTCATCGTACATAGTGATAATTCTCCGCTCTATCATGGTATTAGTCTGAAAGAACGTGAGAAGGCGGCTATGTGAGACTGACACTAACCTTTGTGTTACAGATGAATGACTGTGTGATACATCATAAATGGATCACTTTCAAACTTCACTATAAGATGTTTCTGTAGACATAGGCTATTACCTACTTTCTAGTTCCCTTTGTATTTTTTCATCTTGATTTGCATTCCCAGTGATTCTCTCAGTTTCTAGAATATGATAAGGACTACAGAAAAACT
This sequence comes from Isoetes taiwanensis, assembly GCA_021234155.1. Taxonomy (NCBI): domain Eukaryota; kingdom Viridiplantae; phylum Streptophyta; class Lycopodiopsida; order Isoetales; family Isoetaceae; genus Isoetes; species Isoetes taiwanensis. The sequence continues at coordinate 11,930,962 of JAJEKV010000044.1, read as the reverse complement.
TAAGATTGTTCCAACCTGTAAATAAAAGGAAAGGGCAATGGGGCAATGTCTGGAGTTGTCCTTGTTTGGCAGTTAGTTTTCTTATTTATATAAACACATTCTATAACTTTATAGCAACACACAAAGTAGAAACTGCCCTCTCATAGTTGTTTACAGCGAAAAGCATGAATTGGACAAAAACAAATCAAAGGCAGAAATAATCTTACTCATAATCCTCCGGCATATTTTCTTTTATCTCCTCATAAGTCATGCCATCACAAATGCCTGCATTGATTTCATCCAGAGCACGCCATTGTACCTTCATATTATAAAAATGGCCCTCAGTCACAAAGCCAAATGAGAAGAAAAAGTAAGAGGATGAAGCGTATGGGATCTGCACGCTACAGATGGAAGCATTTCTAGAAAACAGCACTTTTTTCCAAATATCTTCTCAGCTCATGCTTGAAGTTAGTGATGCCACGAAGAAACAATCAAAGAGCGGACAAAGATAAGTAAGAGGCAACTTCTATGAAAGTACTAGCATTAAAAATTTAGAGAAGCATGTACCCATGGTGCCTAGCGTGAACTTTTAGAGTCTCAACTTCTATGCATTGGATCAGCATTAAAAAAAAGAAAAGTCCTCATCTCAATTTCAACGTGTTTTTTGTTGAGTGAAGGAGGTGATCTGAACAGCAAAACACAATGGAGAGAGGAGGAGACGCAACAAGCAACAAAGGAGGAGCAAGAAACTTGTGTATTACCCTAACTCACAAGATGGTATATTACCCTAACTCACAAGATGTTACATATATACCTCATGTTGGGTGGCAAATAGAGAAAAAGTTTAAAGTAAGCGGCCCATGGGCTAATACAAAATGTCCCATGGGGTACAACGTTAAGTTACACTTTATGACTTAACATGTCCAACATATATCACATTATACTATTCTAACATCCCCCTTAATGTGATATTCCAGACTCCTCTTTCCTCATGCCAAGGGCAAACTTGAAAGCTTCAAACTTGGTTTTTCCTAATGGCTTCGTGAAAATATCTGCAATTTGATCTTCTGAACCCGAGTATGTTTGATCTCATATTTGGAGAGCCTCATTTGGCGCACATTTCCCATCTTCTTTATACATATTTGTCCCCTTTGTTCGTGTTTCATGATCTTGAGCATGGCAGGCTTGTAGCATCCGACAGTCATGGACTGCCGCTGCACACAATTGACACCAGATTTGAAGCTTTGCTAGTATAGTCTTTCGAAGCTAGATTCGGTTGGGCGGTTAAATGACGTGCTATAACAATTGCTTGTATATGATTCTCGATATCTAGTGATCCATTGTATTGCATGTTCAAGTATTAATTATGTGATGTTACAAAAGTAAAAAAACTCTCAATCGCACTACAATTGGTATCGAGTGCAAAGCACAAATCTTCGTGGAACGTGGGTTATGGAATCATGGAAGCAAGACGTTGTAATCTTTATAACGTTACTAAGAAGTTGTTGATGCAAAGGTAGGCTTAATTGAACCAATCCAAAAATGTTGTATAGATTTTGCGAGGAAGCGAGAAAATAATATGTGGACTATATGGCTTGAAACAGCAGTGGAGTATAAACATATGCTTAAGGGAAAAGCACAGATCTATCCATTCCTCAGAATATCTTTCCAAACCTTTCCAAACCCTTTGGATCCGCTGCTCCTTTCTATGCCTACTTCAATTCTAAGCTTGATTCACTGTGCCTTTAGTGTGCCTTTAGACTGCTTGTCCCTCTCATCTCTCCTGGACTCATTTTCGGTCGTGCGCTATCATCAATTGCTCAATCTTATTTCCTAATCTAGCTAGAGTTTTTGGTTGCTTGTTTCAGGTCCAGTGTTGGCTGGAGTCGAGTTTCCTTCCTTTTTACTGAAATTAGTTTTTATCCATACTTATTTTCTATGATCACTAAATTTTTGAGACTTCATTGGCCTCATATATGTTGATTTAAAATTATTTATGCTCGATAAATTTAGCTATAGACCTCTGCTAAAATATATTCTGCTGACTTAAGCAGAGTCATGTATTGTTTTTCTTGATTAATGGAAAAATCTACTCTTACTCTCAAAAAAAAAAAAAAAAAAAAAAAAACCTTTTTAAACCGCTGAAGAAGAGTTCCATTTCCTAATTGCAACAATTTATCCACTCTTTTCATCTTCTCATCATTGTTTGCCAGTGCAGACGGTAAAATATTTTGCATCTGACAGTAAGTTGGCTTCCTTCATTCTTCCTCCCGAGTCGAGGAAGGCCCATGTCTGACATGTTGGTGCCCCTATATGTCTATGTTTCCCGCTCCTCTATGGCGAAGTCTTGTGATGCCCCCCACCAAATATACGACGCCCCGTCGTACATCTCGTGCGAAATCCCCCATTCAGCCCTCCGGCCGCATGGGCCCTCCGTCTATCCCCCATTTGAGATAACCGCGGTGCGGGACGGGGACACGAAGTTGTCCTGCGCGCCCCCCTTCTCTTATGGGCTCCTATAATAGCAGAAGCATAAATATAACATCAGCACTAGCAATAACAATCTAATCAATCACCTCGAAGGGTAGCACATCCGTACAACCATAGATACATCAAAGATAACAACATACCATAAAACATATGAGCTCTTACTTAGGCTCAAACTCGTAAGGGAGGCCGACTGATGGCTGGGCCTCAAGATAGAGTAGACTGAGATATAACAATGGGGGGTTGGCTATAGACAACGGCTAGAGTTGACCACTCCATCTGCCCCTCCCGTGCATACTTCGCAGATGGGCTAAATCGGGCTCTGGCATGACTATGACTTGCCGGAGTCGTAGTCTCATGGTATCACCCATTGGGACAACTTCGGGTTGCATCTCCCCGGTCTGATGAGGTAGGAAGGGTTGGATCTCCCCTTCCACGGACTAGTGACTCCACAGGTGACTAGAGGATCATAGCGACACATGATCCATACCCGACTGAACTCCCAAAAAAAGAGCTAGGCCCAAGTTACCATGTTATAAAGCATTTCACATTTGCTTCTCCTGTCTGAATCCTCTGTTGCAGGTTATTTTGAGGTGGGCTATTCTTGGATGTAATAGGTCCATGTTTCTAACTTTATTAGTTTCTGCTTCATACTTTGGGTATGCCTATCTGTGTATTCTGGGAAGGGACTCGCGAGAGACACAAAACCGGCCGATAGGCTTGTCATTCATCACAGCAGCAGTATACAATGTTTTGAAGAATAGAAAGGGGTAGCCGACCATAGGAACAATATCGGACTACGGTAGAAAAGAAATGCACGTGCAATATAGAAGGGTAATGGTGACAACTTCTCACCGGGATAAAAAACCCCGCCCTTTCGGGTTTTCGAGGAAAACCCTAATGAGAAATGGTCGCCAACAACCTTGAATGTGTTGCCTGGAAAACCGAAGGAGATGGATTGATGGCGAACAGAAATATAGCAGACCCTTTAAGGCGGAATCCCCGAATGTGTTGCAGGAGAGCGAAAAGGTGGGTTGATGGCGAACACAAATATAGCAGACCCCCGTAAGACCGCTGGAAACTGCAAAGAACTCAAATGAACCCAAAAATACCCGTGAATGGTTAGAAAAACTACCATGCATGGCGGGGACAAGGCAAGCCGCACAATAAAATGTTGGAATTTATGATGTTTGTTGTCCATTCTATTTTTGGAGATGGCCGTTGGAGCTCCACCGACATAGAGCCCTTTATATGAAGGACTCTTAGATCACTGGATATGCATCTTCTTTCTCTGTTTCCTTGTGTGCTTCTTCTCATGTGAGCTTTGGATCTTTCACTATGGGCGTGGTCGAGCCCTATTCGGGACATGACGATGATACATTGGATTCTCGTGGTTTGATACACTCATTGTAAAGACCGAGGAGCTCAAGATTTTCAATGGGTTATGGGCCCGCGATGCTCAAACTCGCTTTAAGTCGCTTTGTAGTTTGAGTTCTTGTGCTTTTATTTTTTCATGCTGAGGAAGCTTCATGATATTTATCTTGTAGCCATTCTCTCAGGCTTAAAATTGTCACAATTGCTGATGCAAAGACGCACTGTTTAAGAACTTGTTTCAAAAGTTTTACCTCTGTTGGAGGAGTTCGCTTTTGATCGTCACCTCTGTTTTAAGGTATCATCCATTGCAGTTGAAGGCTTTGAGATCCCGGATGCCTGTGAAGTGGAAGACGATGAGGTTGATTCGTGTTCTCATAGAGAAGGAGAAGAAAGAGAGATCAATACCGCTTCAAGAAGTTGTTGGTGAAGCGGGTAGGGTCGGATAGTCATGAGAGCGTTGATGAGGTCATAACTCATTATAGTGAAACACTGTTGGATGCAACGAGGTTTGATTCAAGCCGCAACAGGGACGAACCATTTATTTTAAGCTCGGTCAAGGCCTGGTTATAAAAGGATGGGATTATGGAATTGCAACAATGGAGAAACAGGAAAATGAAGTGTTCATCATACCTCTTGAACTTGCTTTGTGGAGTCTTGTGCCCCTTCAACAATCCCTCCAAATGCTTCTTTGAAGTTTGATGTTGAGGACGTTTTCAATAATGGTGCCTGTGAAGATAAAAGTGTGAAGGCCAAAAGTTGCAGATGAAGTTGCAGTTAAGTTCTCACTAAAATTGGTGTACGACCCTTCAAAATGGAATTGAGTTCTATGTGAAGAACATATTAAAAGGGGAGAGAGAGAAGATTGCCTGCAGCAGAAGTCAGAAATGCTCACAAAATGGATGGTTCAGAAATGCTGAAATGTTTTGACAGGATGAAATCTTGCTACAGGCTATTAGCAAAGAACGTGGTCTGCACGCCATGTTTTTTGCATATCGTAGGATTTGATCAAGGTACACTATTAGTGATGGATTAGTCAGCTCTAGAATGTTCTTTTTCCTTTTGGCATATGGAAGTAGGAGTTTCCTGCAGATAATGTGACGTTTGTTAGTAGCCTAAAAGCCCGTGGGCAAAGCATTGGAGAGTCCGGACAGTGGTGAAAAGGAGTTTGAAAGGGATTTAATTATTGATAATGGTTTGATACAAATGAATGTCAGATGTGGCGCAATTACAGAAGCTTGTAATCTCTTTGTTAGGCTCGCAGTCCGAAATTCAACGTCATGGACTTCCCTACTAGCAGGATATGCTGAGCATGGTTCTCAACAGAAATTGCATGGATGTTTTGAGCAGATGAAACTTGAAGGCATGATTCCAGATATTGCAACATTTTTTTTATATGGTTTGAAAGCTTGTTGCAGCCAACAACCAACAACCAACAACGAGAGCAACGGAGAGCCGTTGGATAGGCATATTCACCCCCTTATTCCTTAATCTACACCGCATGCGTAAAGTTCCTCGCTTGTGGGGTATGCAAGTACAAAATTTGCTATCTCAGATAACAAGATTTGCAAAATACTATAAGATTTCAAGCAAAATACTATATGGTGTTGATTTTGTGCGTGCAAAACATAATTATAAGGGCTCACCGCCTACGCCACCCCAGGTGTGAATATGCCCCAAACCAAAGGGGGTTTAAGGGGGATTTTAATTTAAATGTGTTGGACCCAATGGTTGTGTTAATTAATGTTAATGGTACTTATATGTTGGTTGTTGTACTAAAAAATTTTGGCCCTTCGGCCCTAAAAAGCAAACATAATGAAAAAACATGCAAAACATGTAGCAATATGTAATACATAATATGTAATACGTAATGGTAAAAAATAATATGAGTAACACAAGCTTCTAATACTAATATCTAGCATTAGCATAATGGTAGATAGATATTGAAAGGAAGGGTTATTAAATTTTGAAGTTTAAAGGATTGTAGACATTCAAAGGGTGAGATTTTAAAGTTTCAACCTTAGGCAAGAGATATAACTGAGGGCGAAGTTTTTAAGAATGGGCATTGCTAGATATTGGTAGACATTGAAAGGAAGGGCTATAATAATGGTAGATATTGAATTTTAAATGGAAATAGTTCAAGGAAACAAACACGAATAACCATGGGATTTTCAACGGAGCCGGATATTAGGTTCACTTTAGGGTTTTCGTGATTCGATCATGGGAACTTACCAAAAAGCAGATGTAAAACCAATCGGATTTGGGCGAATCTAACTCAGGTCTTTGTTCCTAGATGTTGAGAAGACACAGGCTGATTCCAGATGTCCAAATTAACCATTGTGAATTTGTGAATTAAACCACATTCTGAATGACATATACGGAGTTTCGTTGATGAAAGTGGTTTGGAGACCTAGCAGAATGCCATGCCGGAGCTTGAGCATGTCACCGCAACAAGTACTTCTAAAACAATTATGTTACACCACCAACAACAATACATTTCACATTGAGACCACTTCGGACACAATGAAAGGATCTGTACATTTTCCAACCACATCCACAAAGCAACTGAAGTTCTGTGCAAATTATGTTGAAATCCCACCATGCCAACCATGTGCTTGAGCAAAAACCCGAGGTTGTTGTGTCGGGTTATGAGCATCCACGCCATTTTGGCACATCCGAGGTCTGTACATTCTCATCAACCACATCCATTTCATCCTCCTCTTCCATCAAAGATATTGTCATCTTCTTCCATGAACTGAGTAGGATTCCCCGCAGAACCGTATTAAGCCTAACAATTTGCACTTGAATTCATTGGTTGCCATGCTACTACAAAGAAGATCTTTATCCTCTTTTTTTTACCTCAAAATCAATGTCCGGAAATCGGCCCCGTTGACAAGTACTGCTTTTTCAAAATAACCACCACCGATATGATTGGGAAGCTTTTCGTAAGCTCCCGCTTGGGACACGTGAATAATGCATAACCATAGGATCTATTCTTCAAAACTTCGAGCATGTTAAGCAAATAAAAAAAGGCACTCACCTTTGGGAAAAATATTGGAATTAATCCATATAGGTAGCTCCAAAGATCCCATTGTCGGACCACCGTGAAACAAGGGCTCGTTACAATGGAATGTGCTTGTACAAAACAATAGCTTTCTGCCATTTTGCTCAAAAGATTATTTCCGAGGAATCTCTTGGCAATGCCGCACAAGCTCGATACTATTTTTGAAGATGTCAAATGCACAACTTGGATTTCCAACCTCCAAAGCATTAATCAATTCCAATTCTAAAATCGAAAACCCTATTTCATTACTATATGGTCCCAAAGATATAGCTAAGCCGGCCATTTAAATCTCGGAGGGTTTTAATGGAGGGAAAAAGCCGAGGAGATCCGCTATGGCAACACAACTTTAGGGTTTCAAAGATTCGGAACATGGCAAGCTTACAAAAACAGATGCAAAACCGATTGGATTGGGCCGAATCTAACTTCGTGGTGGAACATGGGCGGGTTCCATGTAATTGTCTATGAATGAATCATTTTACATATACTTTACAGTGAACCTCTGTGAATGGTTTGACGCGGCAAGCCCACCGGGAAGTAGTGTCCATAGATTTCTTGTCCACCGGGCTAAGAAACCCAGCGCATTCAACAGGCTCGAGTCTGCAAAGGAACGGATTAAATGTACGGACTTTTGTAGGGCTGAACAAGTTAGGGATCTCGTTGGCTCATGATAAACCCTCCAGATGTTTTCATATTCAATATTCCTGGCGACCCAAGCCAAGCTCCAGGCCAATTTCACCACTTAAAATTTGCTCACATGACAATAAGAATATCAACACATGTTGCCTTGAAACCCACTAGACCATGCCTTGGAAACTTTGAATATGTAGCACAAACCTTCAAGCAAGCATCCCGCCGATCATCCTCTGCACTAAAGCTTTCTTTTCTTACGCACATGCAAACCAAATGAAATGCTTGTTCGGGAAGAACATTAATTTTTGCAAGAATGCCATGCTATCCACGAGGCTTGCATGTTCAGCCCTAAACAAAAAAAGAGGGCTTTTGTTGTGAGCCCTTGAATGTTGGACCATTGAAAAAAAAAAAAACTAAATCAACCACTAAGAAATGGTGCACTCTAGATGTAATGCATTAGTACATCCATTCCAATACGCCATGAAATCTTAGGAAAACCTTTGTGAAAAGCGTACAAAAACACAAAAAACCCCTGTTATTATGCTACATATTGCAGCAAATATGCATTTTTAGGTGCAGATCTCTTGGAGAAGATGAGGATGATATTAGTAAGCCATTAGTCTAGTCCATGATCAAAGATGTAGTGACGTCAATGGTGTAGAGATCTTGCAAATATATAAGGAGAATCAAAGGTGTTCTTGATTCATTGCGCAGGTTTTGAATGCCAGTGGGAAATACACAGTTGCTCAGTTTGGGGAAGCTCAAACAATTTTTGGCCCGAAACATGTTGTAGCTAGAAAATCCAATATTGACCTGGGCGGATATGTCAATGATCATGAAGGCAAGTCCCGAGTCCATCACGATAGTGATTCTTCTACTCATGGTGATGACAATGATGGCATAGACGGTGATATTACTGGGAAGGGGCTAACGCCTTGAAATTTGGGAAGGCGCATGCCAGAAGAAAAGAATATCCCTTGAAATAAATGATGATGAATCACTTGGAATAATGCCATCAAGATGAGCACCGATGTTTTCAGCTTTATGCCTCACAAAAGCATTATGCCCTGTGAATAGAGATACAATGTGCATGAAGCACATTGATTGGTGGATATACAACGGAGATTTTGTGGCTTTGAGAGGGTAGATCATGTACGCATATATATCGTACATCTGATTGAAGATATCTAGATGATTGAAGATATCTAGATGATTGAAGATCAATGCTAATTAGTATGTGACTACATTGATACCTTTTTGGTAAATTAAGCTGAACGGCCGGGGGCCAAGCCGGACTCCTTTTGTTGAATGTTTTTCTAGCATGTGGCTAGAGGATCATTCTTGTACCCGCAGAGACTTTTTTGTTGGCAGTGCGTGAACGCCGGGGCCAAGCCCGGACTCCTTTTTGTTGAATGTTTTTCTAGCATGTGGCTAGAGGATCATTCTTGTACCGGCAGGGAGATTTTTTTTTGGTGGCAGCCCTGTGAACCGGGGGACCAAGCCGGACTCCTTTGTTGAATGTTTTTCTAGCATGTGGCTAGAGCATCATACTTTGTATCCGGATCATGGTGATGCTAAGAACGGTAGTGGGGGGCAATGTGGTTCCTTATCTGTGCAAGCTTGGACCGCATGTATCTTGTGCGCGCCAAAGATGAAGAGACTGGAGGATATTTTTTATGATGACAATCATTTCTTTTGTAGGGAGCCTACATTTGGGCAAGCCGTTGGAGCCAAATCACCGAGATCGGCGAAGGGAGCCTTCTTTAATTTTTCAGCAACCCTTTAATTTTCAAGATCCCTTTAAGTGGGGGTGTTGGAATTATGATAATTGCACCGGGTGTTCGTGAGTTAAATCAGATGATTCAAAGGGAGCCTTCATTGTATTTCGCATCCCTTTGAGTGGGGGTGTTGGAATTTATGATGTTTGTTGTCCATTCTATTTTTGGAGATGGTCGTTGGAGCTCCACCCCACATAGAGCCCTTTATATGAAGGACTCTTAGATCACCGGATATGCATCTTCTTTTCTCTGCTTCCTTGTGTGCTTCTTCCCTCATGTGAGCCGGATCTTTCACTATGGGCGTGGTCCCGAGCCCTATTCGGGGACATGACGATGATACATTGATTCTCGGTTTGATACACTCATTGTAAAGACCGAGGAGCCAAGATTTTCAACATAAAACCTCGCAAAGAAGAGCAAATTAGAAACATAAAAAAAGACCCAAAAAGGTGGAGGAGCATCACCCAAATGGGGAAAACAATTATGCGCCACCCTCATGGTGGAAAGAAATAGCATCACCCTCAAGGTGGAAATAAATAGCATCACCTCAAGATGGAAATAAATAGGCCACCTCAAGGTGAAAATAAATAGCATCACCCTCAAGGTGGAAATAAATAGCATCACCCGAAAAGTGGAGAAAGCATCACCCAAATTGGAAAATAACATGTGAAAAATGACATGATAGTGATGCAAAAACATAATTATAGTAAATGCAAAGTGAACAACAACAAAAGTGCAAGGCCTAAAAACACAAATGAAACAGTGACGGCCCCCATCGAAAGGTATGAAGGGAGGGAAGCTACGAGGAAGGAAGGAAGTCAGCTGTGAGAAGACGCCATAACCGAGCCAAAACGAAATGGCCTAATATAGGCGCCGCCCCCCTTGGGAATGGCGTATCCGATGGCTCGGATCGATGGGACCGCTTTGTTTTGGCAAACAAACCGATGAAAAGGCTAATGCACACAACTCCTTTATCTTATGCACTAAAACAAGTCCTAGGCATCAAGTTGACTTTTCTTGCCAAAAAATGAAACCCGTGTTTCTCAAACACTGCCCACATGTGGCTAGCAATTTAAAAAGAGAATAATGATATTGGAGCAAATCAAATGCCCAGAATGATTAGGTTTCAATTTATAACATGTCAAACTCCTCCCCTCAGATATTTGTAGTGCAACGATTGTATCTTCTGTCGAGAAATGATAAAACCTTTAGAGCTTCTTTTGAATGCATATTTATGCAATGAAAACATCATGTTTGCCTGTACTTTCCAATTTTGAGTTCTTACAACTTGGAAAATACAATGTCTCTACTCCAACAATAAATGCTTTAAAATCATCCAAAGCAAACAACTTGACATCATCTAGGTAGAAGACATTCTCTCAAAATGATCAACCAAACCATTGATGGCATTGTTACCATTGTAGTTATACATTCCCATTTTTCATCTATGTTTTGGTAACGCTTTGATATATGAGGCTGGGTGTAATTAAACTAGAAGCCATGGTCACGCATTCAAGTAATTGACTTTGCCATATAAAGTTGGATGTAACTGGATTCAAAGTTGTGTGCCAAATTTGTAGATTGGAAAACAATACTTTCAATACATAATATCTTTTTGAAGTGAATATAAATTACATTATATTTATCATGTTGTTGTCCTTTAACTCAAGGTATAAGTTCTCCATGTTCATGGGCAAAAAAGGCACCATTAGAACATCCACTAATTAGAAATCAAGGGTTAAAAGTACACAACTACCTAGTTTCCAAAAAAGCCCCCAAAAAAAAGGGGACAAATATTTTGCCTAGGTTATGTACATTAAACACATCCAACATGCTTGGTATAGATGATTTCTCATTCTTGGCATTCTTGGACACCTCGACAACCCTACCCTACAATCCCTACTATTATCTGTGCCATAGCCATGCTGCCAACGTTTGGGGCAATCCAAAATATCAAACTTACCCTTCAGAGGGAATCCAGGGAGGATTCAAAACCACAAAGTACAGATAATCAGGGATGCACTTTGATGAACTCAACAATTAGCCATTTGTTGGGCAAAGAATACTTCTAGGCTTCAAAGTTTGATGGTTTGATTGCATATTCTTAGTATATATAGTTTTTGTAAATATATTCTCCGTAACAAATTCTAATCTAAGTTTGTGGATGAAATTTTACTTTTAACATTTGCAATTTGTAGATAAAACTTAACACTTATACGTGAGAGTGTTATGTTAGCTTTGTTATGCAGCGTCGGTCCCAAAAAGCTATTTACAATGAGTTATCTATATTAACCATACTTATTATCATCTTATTCGTTGTTCTATTGCTTCTCATTGGCAGAGAAATCTTACTCCTAAAAGCGTGCCACATTACTCCTCTTGGGGTGAATAATAATGTTCTCTAAATGTTATATGCATTCTCTTTTATGCTATTGCTTATATTGTGTTTGGACATATATGCATAAACAACTGAGGTGACCGGACTCTCGCTAAAACATTGGATATCCAATTGTATATCATTCCATTATTCAACAACATTATTGCAAAAATGAGGTTTTCGATTGTGCTTATTTTTCGTTGTATTAAGGAAATGGGATCTCTCATGACAATAAATCTAGTCAATGTTCACCTTATGTGATGTTCTAATAAATATAGGACATGGTGCATTGGAAGCTTATCTTCACAGATCCATAGAAATATCTATACTTCAATAAGAATGTGTAACAACAAAGCTTAATTTGACATCAAACCCCACTCCATATTAAACCTTATCCCCCTCTTCAAACATAGTCAGATAATACCAAAAGGTTCTATTCCAAAGATTTAGACATAATCCATTCCCAATCATCACTTAGATCACCTGCATCTCTATCCAATAAAAACACAATGCAACTACAAAATAACCACCCCTACAAATTATTACTAAAGCCCGACAACGCCGAGCACCATAACTAGTTTAACATTAAGTTCAATGTCTATCTTAAGTAGATGCAATGTGTCAATTGTGAAGAGAACATCACACTTACATATTAAACTATTTCTTTCGTTATCAACGTATAGAAGGAAGGAAGGAAGGAAGGTATTTTTATCGTCCACGGAGACCAATCGGTCTAGAAAGGTAAACAAAATAATTTTGGACGAAGCTAAAATTATTGCATTAAGCTTCAGATTAATACATATTCCATCGTAGTTTGCAAAAAGAAATATGTTAAGAATTTATATGTACTCCAATCGCACACATTCATGCACATATTCTAAACGAGGTGCACCCTGGACTACCACATCCGTCGGATTCGTCAATCCTACGACCCAGATCGTATCTTGGAGCCTCTGGGCACCCCTCTATACGACTTTGTCTAAGCTTCTAGAATATGAAATACGGGAGCTCGAACCTCTACCAAAATAATTCAATGTCCTAACTAAGACTACTTTAATCAATATAACCAGTGAGCTAATGCGATTATATTTTATCTTGAATCTATGTTTTTTTTTTTTATAACAACTTATCCGATTGTTTTAGGGATATATGGTCTATGGTTTCAGAAATTGTTTTTTTTACATCGATATCAAATCCCCCTGGAACCCCCTTATTTTGCTACATTTTGAAATGCAACCCCTTTTTGTAGTGATCCTAGACATGTCATTTTTTATGTGCATCATGTAATGACCAAAGTCGAACAAGTACAAACCACTCTAAACACCAATGCTACAGCATGACAAAATGGGCAGATGGCTACCTATATCAGAAACAACTGCTTATGCAAGACCTTGTTCAAAAAATATAGCTAAGCTATAAAGATTAAACGAAGCTGTGATTCATGTGTATTATCTATCTATCGAAATCAGAGTAACATTGTTTATTCATACTCTAGTGAGAAATAGACCTAGAATATGGAACATTGTTTATAAAGACTACAACATATAGCAATGACAAATGGACCTAGCGAGATGATCCAAAAGCAAATTGACTCACTTCATTCCTACAAATAGAATGCACCTGTACCTCAGCAGAAGGCTGGACTTCTTCAATTTGTATTTTCACTTTTATTGCAATGCATAGAAAATCAGCATTAAGCCATTGAGCATGCGCCCTAATATTGGGGCTGGTTTATTCGATACTTTTATGACAATGCATAGAAAATCGGCATTAAGCTATTGATCATGCGCCCTGATATTGGAGCTAGATTTATTCATAGATTCTAAGTCACCAATATTCCATAATGTATAGTTGAATACTTGTTATGAGCTTGCATCGGCACTATTTTAGCAATGCATAGGAAATCAGCATTAAGCCATCGACCATGCACCTTGATAATGAGGTTGGGTTTATTCATAGCAGTTAACAGGTTGGTATTCCATATTGCATTCTTGAATCCACCTAAGGAACTTGGGATATTGTGCATGATGTTGCATACTATCCACATCGTAGTATGAGCCATCAGGCATATAAAATATACTTGCAATCTGGCAACAGTTAAAATGATTTACGTTGTCCAATCTATGCATCTAAAAATAATAGAAGCATAGAGAAATATGCCTGCATCTTCACTTATAGATCTACTAATGAAGAAGCTAGTCCTTGAATCCTACCTAAGGCACTTGGAATATTGTGCATGACGTTGCATACTATCCACATCGTAGTATGAGCCATCAGGCATATAAAACATACTTGCAAACTGGCGACAATTAAAATGATTTATGTTGTCCAATCTATACATCTAAAGATAATAGAAGCATAGAGGAATATGCTTGCATCTTCACTTCCAGACCTACTAATGATGAAGCTGGTCTCCAAGAGATTTACCATTTGGCCTTACTCATGATTAAGCAATGAGATCAAATAAGTTAGTCATTGACCCCGTCGAAATAAAACTTGAGATGCTACTAACTTAAAACATATAGCTAAATCGATTTGAGTTGATCTAAGACACTACTTTGTGGACTTGGCTAGCATAGCTTTTCTTAAGGTAATTAGTCTTTTCTTGTATCTCTAGGTAGACATAAATATAGATAGCCCATAATATCTTCTAAAGATATGTTTGGGAAAGTGTTGAGCCATATGGTATAGATGGAATGAAATGCTTAGAATGTTTTAGGCATATTCATGGTGGCTAGAGTGAGTGACACTATGTAAAAATTTTCTATAGAGGCTTATTATTAACCCATTGGAAGTATATGAATCATAGTTACGAAAAACAAACACGAAAGTAAAATGACGAGTCTTTTTTTGAAAACGTAAAACGAAAATGCAAAACGAAAACGGCAATAGAATGGCATAGTACTCAAAAGATACAGAATAAGATCATTTTACTAGAAAATGCTATTAATTTAAAAAAAAACAACATATAAATCTATTAGAGAACAATACTAAATTGTGAATTATGGGAGACAAGCATGGATACAAACTTAGTGTATATAATACAAACATGGAATTTGGAATTAAGCATAGAATTGACATGATAGGTAAAATCATTCAATAAATAAATGTATAACGTCATTTGGTTCAAAAATCAGGCAAAATAGTATGAATGATCAAAGTTATATATGAATGAATCATGCAAAAGAGTAATGTATGAACCAGACAAAGTTCCCTCTATCTATATACCCAATATTGAATGTTAAATCAGGCAAAAGGGTATGAATGGTCTGTCAGGCTTTTCCTCTGCCCAAGCTCATTCATGGAACAGATTCGGGGATCTTCAGCAAGCTGGATAACAGATTGTTTGAAAGTTTAGAGCAGAGAAAATAGTAGAGTTTGAATTGAAGCTTCCAGAATTGAATGCCAAAATTGCATGTTGAGTTTATGTAATGTGATGTAATGTATTTATCATGCTCATAAGGGCCTTGAAGAGACTATAGAGCAGTGGAATTTACAATGTTACAATTTTCGATAACAAATTGCGGTGGGATTCCATTGTTTTCAGAAATTCTCCCAATTTAAATGGTTTTATATCAAGAAGAGAATGGAAACTAGTGGCCGTGACATCAAACTTGCTTCTGATATCGGCATATGCGGGGCATTTAGTGAAAGCATGGTCCTCATCTTCGATCACAACTAGGTCATATAGCTGCAGCCCTGACTTCCGAGGGATACCATGCCAATGCCCCATTTCAATGTTCAGACGATGTGAAGAGGTACATGCCCTGGCAATGACATGTTTCATGGAGCGAGGTATCTGTGCTTGCAGGTAATCCTTTTCCGAGTAGATCAACATAGGATTGACCTCAGCTGCATAGTATTCCATTCTAGAGCCTTTGTTGCTCATTCATCAAAAAAATCTTCAAAATCATTTCCACCTGCTTCCATTGATTTTGGGAGAGACTGGGCCCCCAAATTGGTGCCCCATAAAGGATGACTGTCTGTCGCAGAAGTCCTAAACAAAGAGCTTTTAAGCTCCCAATCAGATATAAATGCCTTGTGGCACTTTGATAGCATGGCGTACAATGCTGTTTTATCGCTTGTAATTCTTCTACTTATGCATTCCTTCCAATTGTATTTGCAGCAGAAGTTTTTGCTCAGATATTTGTAATTGCTTGTCATCTTTAGCATGTTGCCCTGATCGCTAAAATAGCAGAGTTTAGAGCTTTTAGAATAGCAAAGTTTAAAGCTTTCAGGAGTTTATAGTAGATTATTTCTGGATCCATTGTTTTAGAAAAAGCATTTCGAGAAAATCCGATACTGAATACTGATGAGCAAGTCGAAGAATAGAGGTTTGCCATTGCCAAAGAAAAAATAAAGGTTTATCCAGAAAACCCAAGACTGATTGTGAATAGGTCGAACCGAAAACATACCTTTTAGGCTATAATCAGACTGTTAAATCGAGAGAATCATTGTTTGGAAGCGCGACAGTCCACTTTCGAGTTGTGTTTTCAGGTTTAGTTAGGTCCGGCAAATATAAAAACAGGGGTTAGAACTCTCCATACTGAAAATGACCGTTTGTTTCTAAGAAAACAGTTCAAATGCGCCGTTTTTGGTAACACCGTTTTATCGTAGCTCGTTTTCCATTTTCGCAACAGCAAGCAAGAAAAAACCATTTTCTATGATCTGAATATATTATAAAATCACCCATCCATTTGTCGACGGCTGGTTCAATTTCTCATAGCCTTGAGTTGTCGACCGCAATCACCCATCCATTTGTCGACGGCTGCTTCAATTTCTCATAGCCTTGAGTTGTCGACGACTGCTTCAATTTCTCATAGCCTTGAGTTAAAGTGATGTCTCAATGTTTGAAAGTATGCTGCTTCAAGACGCGACACTGGTGGAATGAATGATTATAATTAGTCCAAGGGTGAGAAAATTGACAGACAAAAATATTGAATATTGCAAGAATTAAACATAACTATAGAGGAAAATGTCAAAAGGGGTAGCTACAGATGCAAATAACCATGATCTGGTAGTAACTGATTAGGTTAAAGAGAGATGGTTAGTTTATTCATGGTTAATTTATTCATAGGTGTATGTTTGATAATTTCCATCATAGGGCAAAAGATATATATATACATAGAATTGAAAGGTAAATCAACTTACTTGGTTCTCGCAAATCGCACGCATCTATAGTTTAGCAAAAGCCTGGACTTCTACAATCTTGCTCCCGCACTTTTATGGCAATGCATAGAAAATCATCATTAAGCCATTGAACATGCGCCGTGATATTGAAGATGGTTCGTGTAAATGGCACTTACCTATTTCAGCTACAAAAAAAGGAGGCCTTGGTGTAGCTCATATATATAAAACATAAAAATATGACGTGGACATGGCTGGCCCAATTTTCAAGCTCAAGTAATCTATTTTTGTCTACATAAGGAGTCTGTATCCTGAGTTATGATAAAAAAGGCACATGTTCTAGAGGTATGCAAAAACTCTACATGCAATTTTAAAGCTGATGAAAATAATAAAGCTCTTCAAGACTTGGTTCCCGCAAAGAACATGAAAACTTAACATGGACAAAGGACGGAAGATCGATGCAATTTTCAATCTTAATTAACTGCTTTTGGTTCCCCGCAAAGAACGGAGAACTTGACATGGACAAAGGACCAAAGATGGCAAAAATCTCTCATGCAGTTTTCAATCTCAAGCAAACTACTCTTGTATTGGCATAAGGAGAAACATATGATCTGTATTATGAGTTATGATCAAATAAGCACATGTTTTAGAGGCAGGCAAAAACACTTCATGCAATTATAAAGCTCCAAGAATCTTAAAGAGTTCTTCCAGCTTCCGGGAATAAGACCATTTGTTATGAGTCTGTCTTAGATGCCAGATATAATGTTATGGAATCTTAGCTCCCAATTAACAAAAGAACTAAAGATGGTGCATGATGTCTTGCACATTAAGTACTATCTTCACTGAGATAGAAGCAACTAAATATCTTCACTGAATAAGTAGACATATTGTCATAATAGTTAGAAGCTCAACATATATTCTCGCATAGTGGCAATGGCAAGGAAAATTGAGGTGGCCAAGACTAACAAAATTCCAAAGAAAAGATGACTCAAATCGAAGGAAAAAGATGCAAGATACTTACTATAGCTCACCACTTATAGTCTAGTAGATCCATGAGAAGAACCCTTGGAGCCCGAGGCAAAGGAAAAAGGTCTTTTGAATAGCCACCTAATGATAGTATTGAATTGAATAGTATTGAATTGAATATCCCTGCTGTAGAATTGAATGGGTTATGATGGATAATTTTAAAGCCCGAGGTTATGAAGCCACTAACTATGGACATGAGAATCTGCAAGGCCATTGTTCTAACCAAATCAAAATAGAGATGGACATGTGATCCCTCCCCCATTTTTAATGTAGGATAGCGAATTGACGTGCGCATCAAGCCGATGTTTGTCCGGTGCTCCAATGATGCAAAACACCCATCTCCTTGGTTCTCAAATGGCAACTTCAAATTAAGAACATGGTTGAAAAGATCGCTTTAAGATGAAATCCCCACTTCAATTGTGGCATGGCATGCACCTCCTCGCCAGTGCTATCGTGCCCAAGTAGGAATCATACTAAAAGATAGGGAACCCAAAATCATATCTAAAATTGTAAGATTTTCGTAATATCGCAAATTTTTCTCAAGATCCTTTTGAAAACCATACGCTTAGGAATGACGAAGCAAAGGTGCCTCCAGGCTAGGCCAAAACCAGAAAAGCCGTAAGCATAGCCCTGGCCCTTTGTATTTTTAAAATCCATGTCATAATATTGCCATTCCATTGTGACTTTTCAGGTATTTCAAAATATCTTTGTAATCACATGACATGGCACAATCTAGATCGCCGATCGTGGCGTAAAGATATTCAAGAATCTCGGCCGCCGATAGGGGCTGAGGGATAGATGTAGACACCACGATTTTATAAATAAGGATATAGGATTACTACATTGGCTCTAACGCCCATGCTTCATCCCGAGATAGGTACTTACATCTTTTCTCGCTTTTATGATTCATAGTTACATGCATCAGCCATTGAATGTTTTATATCTACATGTAATGCTTTTTACGTACTCTATGTTATCTAAATACGTGATGGTACTATATAAAAGTTTATATTACTATGTGTACCTCAAAAAATATGTAAAACCACGTGGGTGTTCCTTTACCTACTATAGTTCACTTCGTGAACATGTACCTCACCCATAACATCATTTGATTAGTACATATTTGTTCCAACAGAATTACGATTCGGTGAAATCAAGTCAACTCAACAAAAATGGTGAAGGCAGATGGTATTTAAAGACATTAAGAATATGCAGAAAGAAAAATTCATGCATTGCACTTTCTTTTCAAAGATACTGGACCATATCAGATTTGACAAAACCTTCAAGGAATTAATCATAAAGCTTCTGTCTAACGAAGGTCCTTTGATGACTGAGAGTAAGAAATTTTGTTGGAGATTTGTGGACAATCTCAAGAGCAGATTATATAAATCCAAGAAAGTGTTTGCTGATTCCAAAGCAATGGACTGTTCCTGTGCTAGCCCTGGCTTCAAAAGCTTCACTGATGATAGTATCGGGCATGTCAGGACCACCTGCTTACATAATGAAAATGCCATAATTTCTTAGTAGGAGCCTTCTCAACCAGATATTTGGAGCACAAAAATTCATGTCCTCTCAACTGGCCTCTCTACATCATGCACAAAAATATGATTCATCCAGATTCCTAACCTAATAACTTCAGAGCTGAAGGTAGCATCCATTCTTCCTGAAGCTTCAGGAAAATGACCCCTAGGTGCATCTACCATAATCACATCGCATTTTAGTTTTCTATAAAATACAACTATTCTGGAAGCACTTTCAAAGCAAAACGTAAATGACAAAGTAAGTCCAGCAAATCTTACCAGAGCAAACATATGAGAAAAAAAGTCGCCAGAATCTAAAAGGATACACGACAACCGATTAAAGAAAAGTCATGGTCGAAATATAATCAAAATTTCTCTGCCGAATCAACTTTTCTTTGCCAGGTTTGGCTGGATACATGCTTCCATCTCATCTGTATGCTGGGCCTAGAAGAATCGCCACGGAAGATCAAACGACGCCCAAAGGAAAAAGCGCCATTTATCTTCTGCCAAAATACCCTAGTATTTTAAAAAGTGCCGAACATTCCAAAAGAGCATTTTGATAATATGAACAACCAAAACACAGCATAATTCCAAACCTATATACCTACAAATGCTTCATAAACTACAAATGACATCAAGAGTTTAGCTGTTTTAAAGTAGAACTAAAGATAGGAAGTACATTGAGTGCCTATCCTCACTTAATATGCCTAATCTGGCTAATAAATTATTCAGAAAATTAACTTACTTGGTGTCAGGAATTCCACTAATTATTTACCAACTTCAAACACAACAACAAACTTGAAATGCGGGCAGAACTTTAAGAATGTGAAATATGCAAAAAGTGGGTACCAGATACGTACTACAGCACCAACTCCTAGTGCATAATAAGCATCTACTCTGCTTCCAAATTTGAACCCTCAGATATCCAAAATAACCTAAACCTAGTTCTTTAGTTTTACAAATGGTCCTGAAACTAAAGCAAAAGACAAAGGCCCTAACTAAACATAATTCGGCTCTGCACATCATGTTGACCCCTTCTAGCTATGCAAGGAAATGGTATGGTACCAAGCAGAGGAAATGATGGATGAAAAAAATCAAATTTCAATCTAACCCAGTAAAACAATGAAAGGTTTGGGATATGGCAAGAAGCACAAAGTTGAAACGTCATCAGCATCAACAAGAATGATATTAGAAGCTAATCTGAGATGATTGTGGCAATTGTGGCATGCATGCTTGGGGCCAGCTGCAATCGGATAAGGAGAGTCAATGTGGAATTGATCGAAAATGGTAAGAGATGGTATACCAAAAAAATCAAGCGTTTTTTCTCAAGAGCAAGCTGCGAACATAGATATGCCTTCATCCATCTATCTTGTGCTTCATGAAGAACTTGGTCAGCAGTAAATGTTAAATCCTTGAAGATACTCCATCGCCACCTTTTCCAGATAGGCCAGACCAACCAAACTGACACCAAATGAAAAGCCTGCTGATAGCAAGAAGCACCTGCTGGCTAGTTAAGGTCTGGTCGCATAGAGAAAAACAATGCCCGAGAGTCTCAAGTTGCCGCTTACACAATGGGTAAGTTCTAAAATTCGAGGAGCAAACTTATGGATCGGCACATAAATCCTTAAACATCTATGAAGGATCTGCCACCACAAGGCAGAAACTTTGGGATGAAGCAATTTATCCCAAGCCCATGACCACATTTTCCACTGAGGAGGGAAAAGGCGAAGCTGCCAACCAGCCTGAAGGGGAACAATGTCAACTTCGACCAGCTTCTGATATAAAGAATGCCCAAGCAATGACGTATGCGCACCTTAAAAAGGGACTTGCAATAGTTTTAGCTACGAAGCAAGACTAAAATGACGGGCCAAAGAGATTTTTTTAATTATAAATTTAGAACGTCTAACTCCCATTCTCAATTCTAAAGTGTTTATATTTTTGATACTCCAAATTTCTTTGAAAGTCATCGATGAAAATGAAGAACAAACCAAGCCAATGATGCACCTTAGATATGTGTCCACTTTATCAAAGCTTCAAATGTGTAGCTACGATTTTGAAGTCTAGTATTAACATTGTTATTTAGCATTCATGAATCCTTTTTAATGTTTTTCTTTGAGAAATAAGCTTGAAGCAAATGGTATTAGAAATATCTGTTCTGTTTGTCATGCCAATCATTGTGCACCATCAAATATACAATTAGTTATCTATGATTAGGGGAGATTAAGGGATAAGATGGTGCTAATCTTAGTCTGGAGTATTAGAGGAGCCAGAGCCATACACTGGATGGTCGGATGGCGTCTAATGTCTTATCACGACAACCAATGGCAACAAAACCACCTACTAACGCTCAACCATTGAATGCAGAGGAATTCCCTTCTCATCTCTTCAATTAGGGTAATTCAATAATATTCAATTAACCCACCTCCAAGGGTTTACCCTTTGGGAAACCCAAAAATGCAAGTAAAATATCTATTTAAATCATAGAGACTTTTTATCCATCCATCCATCCATCCATCCATAGAGACGGATTAAAAAATGCAAATTACTTGTTAACAAATAAAGATTGCAATTCAATAGCTTTAGGAATGAATGGGTCTAAAAATGCAAATAGATTTGTAGGCAACAAAAAAAGAACGCAATTAAATACATTTTTGAAAGAAGTCATGCCACTTGGTTACATAGGAAACAACAAAGCTCAATCTTCAAACACATGTTCTCGTGTTGTTTGCTATGTGTTACAATAATTTAAAACAAAAATGCAAGACACTTAATGTGGTTTTTTAAATTAATTGGCAACAAATAAAACAAAAGTTCACACAGCTCAAAATTGAGGGCCATCTATTGTTGTTGCGAACTTTTTTTCTCTTAAAAGACATGCCATTTTCTTCACCTTAAGTTGTTTTATATGAGCAACTTTTGTCAAGCATTAAAGGCCATTTTACTTTTTCCTTATAAAATGAATAGGTCACCATTCAAATTTGGACTCATAAGGAGCACCTAGAGTCTTACTATGTTGATAGGTCGAAAAGACAAAAGTAGTAGGCATCCTTTTGCGTTGGCCAAGGCCCAAGGTTAGTAGAAACTTTAATGATAAACCACCCCCCATTTGGTCTTTGGTGTTTAGTAAGAGAGGATGAGGATACATTATATCTATTCTGGAATAATCGGATAAGTTGATAAAACTACATTATAGTTAGTGGCGAGCCATTCGGCCAGGTCCTTAGTTGCAATGGCCACTCCTAAACCATTACCTCTTTCATAACTATAATTATAACAAAAAAGATGCTCTATAAGCTGAAATATGAACTATCATGCATTTTGTTTTTGTGGAAGTACACATTAATCTAAGGTAAAAGCCAGAGGAGAGCATTATCTGACTCCATATCAATAGTACTCCTTTGTAGATCATTACGCTTGGCCTGACAATTTAGGTCCGAGCTAGACGTGACAACATACGTACTATATCAGGGGAGAGACAATTACTTACTTAAAATATGTGGGCCTAAATTACTTACTTAAAATATGTGGGCCTATCTGCATGGTTATTTTGTTAAGAATAATGTTCCCATTACTAGGATGAGGCCATTACATAGGATACTTGGGCCTATCTGCCTTATTCTTTTGTTAAAGATAATGTTCCTATTACTGGGATACGTGCTTGCAAGCTTCTTAGGGCGAACCAGTGCCGAACTCATGTAATGTCCAGCACGTGAGCATTTTCCCTCGTTTTAGGTAATTTCATGGACAATTTTTGGCTAAACATTATGGGGTCTGAAGTATAGCAACTCCCGTATCGCAAGTCCCCCATAACATTAGAATTCAAGAGTAATTTCATGCAAACGTCTACAAGATGCATATCCATCAAACAATATGGTCATCATGCTTTTTGGTGCAGCCATGTGGTGCACCAATCCAAGGGGGATTCACTGTGGGCACTATACAATGTGCCTGATTGACTCGTAGAGGGGTTTTTTCGACCCATTTTCACACGTATACATATGAGTTAGCGGGTTGACCCACGCCTGGCCTCCACGGGCGGCAGGACCTTACCTTACACCCCGACAACCGTATATTGCTGGATAATAACATTGAGCAATAAGGTCACCATATTATGGGTGTAAGTTAATTGATCCTGTATTCAGCAACGGAACGAAGGGAAACCCGTTCTCGGCCGATGGTAGTGCCTGGGTACACCCATACAACCGGATATTGCCGGTCAATTCACTAGACCCAAAAAGCAGGCAACATTGTTGTTGTATATAACAACAATAGAATAGAATAGAATATGATTTTATCGTCCACGGAGACCAACTGGCCTATGGGACCAATAAGGTCTATATATACATACACTAGAAATAACAGACCAAAAAGTAGGCAAGGTGGTTGTTTTATATGCAATGTGGGCATAAGGAATAAGTAGGTTGTTTGGCAATGGTATTAAATTGGCGGGGTAAAAGAATAAAAGGGCGGGCTAACACGTCGACGAGACCTTTTCTGCGACAGCGATGGGGAGCCTCTTCTTCGTAAGTGCTTTGGTGGTTAGGGCAACCATTCCGGCGAAGCTGCCCCGAACAGCTCCAAAAATGCGTCTAGATCTTCATGCCGCTTCTTCGATTTCTTCTTCTTATACCGGTTCTTCCTTCTTTCCTTCTCTTTCTTTCTCCAATATGCAAAATTTCGTAAATCTGTAGCATCCATGGCTTCTTTTCCTCACAATGTTGATCTTCCCCCCCGCAAGAAGCCTCGCTTCATTGATCTTGAACTTAGATTAGGCCCCCCCGGCAGTTACTACTCCGATTCTGTTGAAGATGATGAAGAATTGGACGAATTTGAAGAAGTTTCTGATGCTCGCGTCGATTTAGAGGCTGATCCTTGCCTGGCGGGGGAGAATTTATGGAAATATTTGTCTCAGGATGTTGTGGATATGATTCTTGCAAGGATTTCTCAGGAAGAATTGGCCAGACTTCGCTGTGTGTCAAAGGATTGGAATTCTTCTGTCCTTTCCGCTGGAATTTCCGCGTTTCGTGGAGAATTGGGGATTTCTGGGCCAGATTGGATCGTCGTCTTGTTTGACAGTACTCCTAAGCCTAATCAGATGGTGGATTCCGCTTCTTTTGATTATTATAATTGGCTCATAGCATATACGCCGGAATCAGGCTCAAATTCTCGCTTTCGGACCTTTGATTTGGATTTTCTTCCCTCTTGTTCAGGCAAAAAGTTTGCAGAGCAGTTATGTAGCTTTAAGCTGGGGAATTATCGGTTTAAATCTTCTGCCGGAGGTCTTCTTTGTCTGCAGAACAAGAAGCTGGAACTTGTGATATGTAATCCCTTTTCCAGGGCATATAAAATTTTGCCAAGAAGAAACATTCAAAGCTTATCTTCAACTGCCATGTTTTACAACAATGCGAGCAAGAATTACACGATCTTTACTTGGAAGGCGCAATTTGTGAGGCTAGTGGCGTACGATTCTTGCTCAGAAACATCCAAGGTTATAGAAACCAACACGGAAGAGCACAATACGCTCTTAAATTCAAAGAAAATTGTAGCAGTATCATGCACAGGGTATGTAATTTTTGTTGCTTCTTATAGAGACAGGCGACCCGGAAAGCTTTGCATTTACAATGTGGCAAAATTAAAATGGGACAAATGCATCATAGATTGCCCAGTTTCAGAGATCGAAGGTGTGGTAAACTGCCAAGAGAGGCTATTTCTGCTGGCAAAAGGAAACGCCAGAAGCAGAAGAACCGTTTGGGAATTGGATCTGGCAAGCAAAAAGTGGATCGAACACAAAACATTTTGTTGTCCAGGACAAAATGTAAAATGTGCAGCAATTAGGAACCATATCTACATTTTTAGCAGGATGGCAAGCAATCTGATTGTTTATGATATTCTGAGCCATACTTGGGTTACAGAGGCATGGCCAGATTATACAGGACCATGTTCTTCCTCCAGGCTTGATCATTCACTTGGGGCATCAGTCTTAAGCTGTGAAATTCATTGTTTGCCTTAGCAATCCGCCATAGCCACCAGTTTCGGATAAGCTTGATCCAATTTGACTGTTGCTGCTATGGATTTGGGGCTAATTTGGTTTGTAATTCAAAAGAATATGTTGTAAACTTTGAGAAACTTGTAAAAGATTTGGATTTGGATTCTTTGCTTACATGAATTGCCACGTTTAGTCCAACTCAGCAGGATCTGGGGGATCTTGGAAAATGCATTTGACCCACAAAAGGCATTCCAAATTTCTAATGTGCGAGTATCATTCCATGCCCATCATTTCTAGTTGGTTTCGATAAGTCACATTGGCATCTATTGTAGGGGCGCAAGGGCATCTTCATCTTGAGAGCATAATCTAATCATATTGGCATTTATCCCTAGGTCTGACGGGCATCTTGATCTAGAACGTGAAAACGTGCACTCATAGAAGTTCCTAGCTCTTCATGGATTTTTCAACATGAAAAAGACAATTACTTAGTTTGTCTTTTCATCAGAAGATGTTACAAAATTGTCCCAATTTGCACTCACATCCCATCTTCTTTATCTATAAAATCACGCCAATGGTCAAGGTTTGTACTCATGTCTCGTTCACTGCACATTCTTCTTCAAGCTCTTCCATGGCTGGGCTCATATGAAATCACTCTACATCACTCTCTTCAACACAAAATAAATAACTAAAAAAAAAAAATCACTCTAAATCATATTAATGGTCAATTGCTCACTGCACATCCTTTTCAAGCTCTTCCATGGCCGGGCTCATAGAAAATTGCTCTATTTTTCTAAATCATATTAATGGTCGAGATTCGCATTCACAACCTTAGTCGTGGGGAGTTTTCTACCCCCCTTCACAACAACATTGGAGAGACAAACTCACACAATCTAGCACGTGGAACAACTTCCTTGTTAGTTGCATTAATTTGGCACTTGCGAGATATTTTTCTTATTTAGTATTTTTTTTTTTTTCATGCTTGTTAAGATCTTCGTTGTCAATGTTGTCGCTATTGTACCATGTATGTTGTTGTTAGTGTGGTTTTAATGATATTTTGACATGTTAGTGGGACATATTAGTTATATTTTTATACTAGTAGAGATGCCAAGTGGATGCATTCGTATACCATAAGGTACCTATGCCACATACAAATTAGTTAAAATTGCAATAGTTCTTTACTTTTCAAAAGATGACAAACTTTATTCATCAATCAAAATATTATGTCAAGATACAATGCAGAGACGGGACTACAACCCCAGTGGACAAATACAACTGAGCACAACCGCCTGTTTATGCATAACAATGAATTTGAAGGTAGATTTCCAAAACCAATACCTTTTTTCTGTAAATCAAGAGAAGCACAATTATGAGCCATAACAATTTTATCCTATGCCCATTGAAGAACAAGTTCATCTATAGTGTCAACACCTCGAATTTTTGAGTGGTGCAAAATGTGCATTTTCTACAACTTTGAAGTAAGGTTTGTATATGATTTTTGTAGATGTATTTGTTTTGAGCTATTGTATATTTGGTTTGAGCTATCTGGTTTCCTTTCTTTTGTTTATGGTTGATTTTCTTTGGTTTTTTTAGTTGTCATTAGAGTTTTTTTTAGGTCAATTAAGGGCCTTGTACTTAGGATCCCGAACCTACCTTTCCCCCCTCCATACCTAACTTTCACTCTCCTCTAACCTAACTCTCCCCCTCCCCCCTCCTCCAAACCTAACCTCATAGCTAACTTTGTAATCATTACTAGAACGTGTGCGATGCCTGCATTAATCTTGGATGCGTGAAATTGGTATATGTAATGGATTTTATGGATGGAATAAGAAGTTGGTAAATATAATCATGTCTAAAGAGGTATTGGAGTGCCAGGTGTAAAGGGTTTGGGGTTGTTAGCATTAGCCTTGACAATGTAAAATAATAGCATGCATAGTGTGGGTAAATGTAATGGAATGGATTGATATTTTTTACAGTTTAGGGTTTTGTCGAAAATTGCAATTGTTAATCAATACAATTGAGATTGGAGTGTAGTTGAATAGTCGACGTTAGATGTATTGGAAGTGGAATATGTATGTGCATATGTTTTTTGTGACTTCATAGTAGTCTAGTCTATAGTGATAATTGTGAACCCAAGGTGATAGTAATGCGTGTATGCATGCATAACCGTTGAGCAAACTATTCGGGTGGACGCAAGTGAACATTAACGTGATGCTAGTCAAATTTATTCTAGATGGATATTAACCTGCCACTAAGGCTATTAAAAAAATGAGCTTCAAAACATGGTAAGGAGAACATAAGGCCCACGCATGGCATTAGTCTAGATGCATGGAATAGCTGAGATAACAGAATGTAGAGGTTGGAATAGGATGGGGTAGGGTGAAAGGGGTTGCATTGCAAAGGATGAAGGGGAATTGGTTCATGTTCATGGCGAGCATTAGCCATGGATATGAAACAGATACTTGCACTTTAATTTTAAATCATCATTATTGGTACTTGCAAGAAATATTTGACCACATGTTAAGGATTCTTAGCCTTATCAATAGCCTAAGAATTATGCATTTTGCTCTGCCCAAGTGACCAAACACTCGCAATCTTTTAATCACCTTCTTTTTCCCTAGTGAGAATCAAGCAAACAAAGACACCATTAGCCTGAAGGATGGATGCTTGTTGCAAGTGATCCACGAAACCGAAAGCCATAATATTTGCAAAAAAACATCTAATACATATTTTATTTCTAAAGCTGCACTTATTTAGAAGATCTTCTGTTTATGCCGAAGATAATAGATAGATAGATAAATAGATTGTGATTCCTAGCATTTATCTAAGCATTATTCAGTGAATAAATTATTGAGGTTGGTATTTCTATAACTTCATTGCAATTATTATGAGGGCAATCCCTAGGTAACATCTTTATGCTTATCATGAACAAACATTCTTCTAACAAAAAAAGATGATTCTTGCTAACTTCCAAGTCAAAAAAACATTTCACTCTTATTTTGCCACTGACAAATAACTTGAGAACAGGAGCTAGTAGTTTTTCGTTTCCATGATTACTTGACAATAGGAGTTTTTAATTCAAGTCACAATGGAATTCTGGCCACGAAAACAAAATGCCATATTGAACAACTTGGTATTTTCAATTCTAAGTTGGAGTGGAGAAAATTCAGACAACATAAGATTTATACCATGAACTTAGGGAATCCTCAAAGAAAAACAAATAGCATGAACTAAACTTTTAGAGAACTAACAATGTTTCCTTGCCAGAGAGAGAACCTTCCGGGTGCAATAAAAACAATCTGCAATGCCTGCATACAATTTGATGCAAGTAGGAAAAGGAAACAATTAAAGGAGTAGATGAATAGCCAAAATATATAGTTGGACAAAATAAAGAAATTCAAAATCTGTAAATACTCATTTACATGTCAAAACCAAAGATAGTTGCTACCACTTGTGCAGAATAATCATAATTTCAACTGTTCAATTTATCACGATAAACTTGGAGAGCCAGCCTTGATGAAGTCCAGTCCAACAGTTATGCCTTCATAGCAAAGGCTTCCATCTAGACTGGGCAGCATGCCATTGTTAATTTGATTTCTACTTTCCTCAAGCTAGAGATGCTGAAAAAATTCCATATGAATGGCCAGTTCTTTAAGAACACAATCTCTATCAGAGAACTCACAATGGAAGAGTCCATTGATCAGACAAAAGAAAATTCAGTTATGTGCAGTTGGCATGGGAGGATCAATTTCTAGAACTTGCAGTAATATGGAGGCTAGAAAATGCAATTTATGAAAGGATTATGAACAGGCAATTTAAGTTGTTAAGTTGCGTATTACCTGATAGAGAAAATAGGCTGGCGATGTCAATCTTTGAAGCAACACCTGTGAAATAAATGCTGGATCACATCTTTCTGGAAAAGAAAATTAGAAAATCATGCCACAATTTACAACAGCGATCCTATGTACATATAGATTCAAAATATCAATTCAACGATGTATTTGTGAGGTGTTGAACCTCAACCCTGGAAATAGTGAATATGCTAACAGCGATGGGCGGGGTCTTTTGGGGCACATCTTGATTCTAGAATTGGTGGATAACTTAACCCAAACATAGGATACATTTAGCAGTAAAAATTCTATCTTCAAAAACCAAGTGAGTACTTGTAACCAATTTGCTCCCTTGAAATTTGACTTTCTTTTTGTCCTAAGCAAATCCCCTAAATTGATTTCAACAATACAAATGGTGGAGTCCCAACTGCTCTGAAATTCTTCTTTAAAGTAGAAAACCATATGCATGACAATAAATTACAAAAGAATGAAGTATCTACCTAATAAAAGAAGGAGACCTGCTGTAGCAATTCCAAGCTATGAATCAAAACCAAATTCGGATCATTTTGTCCTTTCCCCTTGCCTAAAACTTATCAAACCTTGTTAGACCAGAGAAAATATAATGCTATACGATGTGTAGATCCTTTACCACAATCCGCTTGATAGTTCTATCCCCTTCTAATTCATAGTTCTATCCCTTTTAATGATCTGCAAGACTTCAAGAAAACACACCAAAGGCAGATGGGACAAATAGAAATAAAATCATTCAAATCACATTCTAAACACCAAGTGCAAATCCAGATCTTACTTAGCATTTTCTTTGCAAAACACACAATACCGTACGTACGTAACATGTTAGATAAGATACCTGCTCTGCCATCTTGTATCTGATGCTTCAATCTTCAAGATAAAATAATCCCTCTACAACATCAAAGCAAGTATGATGCTCTTTTAGACTCATTTAATAATAAGAAGCCTACAACATAAGGTCGGAACCAAGAATACATTAAAAAAGGAGGAATCACCATACTCTCAATAATGTCCAGCTACTTGCTCCAGCCTTGTGTCCCAACATGCTGGAATTGCCTGAGCCCAGCTCCTGCTCACAATTGAACTATTGGATTTTTTGCAAAGCGTAATCACGTAACCGGGAATCAAATTTGCGACGTTTATTAAAAAAGCTGAATGCTTTAGAGCAAAGTATGGCACTTCTTTTAAGTCCTTATAAAATTTACACGCAATCATCAAGCTCAAATCTGGAACAGAGTGCTCAATAGAAGAAATGAAGCATGTAGATGCATGTGGGAGACTTCAGGGATCAATTGGGTTGGATCTTGCAACTTGCGGCATTAATTGATGCTCCAACACCTACATTTGGTTCAGTTTTTTGTTATATTAATCTCCCAACCAAGATCTCGTGGAACAAAATCACACAAATAACATTGTATGTGGTTGGTGAACTGGGACTAAAGATTTCTAAGTTAGGAAGTAAAAAAACTGGATTTGTACCCATATTCTTGGCACATAATGCAAAGGGCAAACAACAAAAGAAAAGACACCTCTTCCGAAGTTGTCTCATAAAGGGCTTCCATTTCGCAAAGAGAACATTAGCTAGAACTAATGCGTAAGAATACCTTAAGCTCTGAACAAACCTCATCTTTAAAAGGGCCATCGCTTTCTTCAAACTTTTGAGGTGACCTCTTGATCTTCCCTTTTTTGCTTTGAACGCTTGCTCAAGATTATTAGAAAGTTAAATGCATGTGAAAGAACTCGAGGTAAGAACAAAACAAAAATATGCCCACAAGATGTACCGCTTTTTGTGGTGAAATTTGCTTGTGTTTCTTAGATTTCTTGGACAAATGAACAGCTCGAGCAACACTTAGGAGCCCCCTTAAGACTACTGAGATGTTCAATGGCAAGTTATGGTAATCGCATGCCGGTGCCATGAATTTTTTATCACTACTTCCACTATCCGAAAAGTAGGAAAAGGGGCATTAACAATGAATCATTACCGAGAATGCTAGAAGGGACGAATACAAACATCTTGGGTGTAGAACTAATTGCTCCAAGCTCCAACCGACCTGCCATACAATTACACTTTAGGTTTACCGAGTCTTAGAGAAGGAAATATGCAAAAACTCCAAGCTCCCTACGATTTGCCTGTCCGTGAAATCCCATTGCAGATTTAAAATTTCTAGAAAACTCCATTACAATGTCAGTTTATTTCTTATATCTACAGTATCATGTGTCCTTTTCTTACCACAGCTGGTTTCCCAAAATGCAAAGAAAGAATTCCTTGAAAAGATTGTATCTGTTTCGGCAATTCCTCTGCAATGCAAAAGCTTTAATTCATGCACACTGAAGAGGTCATGCCCATATCTGCTCAGTAGGATTTCTCACTCCAAGAATATCAGGCTCTGATTAGCGGCCTCTGCTTAAAATCCACACATTCCTCTTGCATAAGACGCCCAAATCCACACATTCCTCTTGCATAAGACGCTTAAAATCACACGCCCAAATCTTGAAGCACGGAAGCCAGTGAAAACCTCGAGCTTCAGAAATTTGAATACGAATGCAGAGAGATGGAGAGGTGGCTTAGCATTGAAAGATGTCGGGGCGGCGGAATTCAAAATTTGCAGATTCCCCTTGAGAAGAAGGAACGCCGCATGATGCTCCGCATTACGCGCGCGTTAGAGCACACATACCAACACCTTCCCATTTTAATAAAAGAAGATTTCCTAACGACCACAAAATTTGATGATTACATCTAAGATTTTCCCTTTCCCACCATCGAGCTTCAGCCGTCGAGCTTCAGCGCCATCGAGCCTTGTTATCGAGCTTGCCATCGCTGCCATCGCGCCCAAGCATTGTTTAAATTCGAATTATGGCGAATTCTTGCCAAGCAAATAGAGCAAAATTTTCAATTTCGCTCGTTTGTTGGCAAGAATCTTCCTAATTCTAAGCTCCGGCCCCAGATTTCGGTCTTTGCAATGTCAATGGCAAAGGTATTTGGTTTCCGAAGTTGTCATTGCATTCCTTTGAGTGTTCTTGTTTTCTAATCCTTCTGTTTCAGGATCAAACTAATTCCGAGGGTCAATTTAGAGTGCAAGTGCCAAAAGGATGCCTACCTTAGGTGAATAAGTTCACTTGGGAAGCAACCAATAGATGAAGATGCGGTCATGAAGCCTCGGAGCCATGAATATAGACCTCTCGGGCTAAAGGGCAACTGTATCCTTGTGATCCTTTTACTCGAGCCCATCCAACTTCCACTCTACATCCGGTCTTATTGAATTTGCTTGTAAGGGACAGCAAGGGTTACTAGGTTACTGTAATAATTTAGTTAATGGTAATACTGATCCACATTTGCGTGCCATGTATAACCACTTGTATGGATTCAATTGCAAAGTTTTATCAAATGTTAATCAGCTCCAATAGGCGACCTACTTGCTGTCTCAACAATGCCGCAAGCTCAATGAATTGGAGGTAAAAAATCAAAAATTGGTGACGGAGATGAAATCACTGCAGCAAGGAAAATGAAGAGGGTTGCACAAGAAAATGATTCCCTCCACAAGCGAGTCAAACGAATGAAAACAACTCCACTGGGGATCAGGAAAAGGGCAAGAAACCTGGGGGTGGAGGCTAAAAAAAAGGGTCATGGCTGTTAAAAAGCTTGTTGATCCAAATCTTGCACAAGAAAATAAGAGAAAACCTGCTAATATTGCCCGTTTATTAAAGAAATTAGTTACTAAAGATGATGTATTGAGAATGTTAAAGCTTCCTGGCAGTATTCAACTTAGAAAAGCTGTAGTACATCAACTGCTGCAGGAATTGGGGAACAGTCAAACCTCAGAATCAGTGCAAGAACTGTATGACAATTCGGAATAAGTAGGCAAGCTTATATTGCTTTGTTCAGATGCTTGCAGGATGGCCATAAACAACAAGGCATTACCAAAACTATTTTACTACCAAGGGTGACTAGTGTGAGGACTTGTAGGTCATCGAGAAACAGACAAGTGCAAGAGCTTCTTGGTGATATGTATCAGCTGACCAGCAGTGTCAATTTGGATACATTGCCATCTTATACCAAAGGTAAGAAGAAGTCGAAGTTTGGTGATACTTTCTGCCTTAATGAAAATAACAAATGCTAGATAGACTTAAGTAGTCGAATGCTTCAGCTTTTGGTTCGATTTTATGATATGAAGGTAGAAGAGTGCGCTCTGGCAAACTAAGAATTGTTTTGAAGCTGGATGAAATGGAATTGGTGAAATGCGAGAAGTACGAGAGAATTTCACTGAGTCTAATGAACAAAGCTTTGAATACAGGGCATGAAGAGTCAAATCTAGAGGGTAAGTTTTCCGTCCAGTCTGAAGATCACATTTGGTGGGTTGGTTTATTTCAGGTACCAGAGGAAAATCACAGTATACTGAAATGGGTTTTTTATCAAACACCCATCCCCACAAT
Organism: Isoetes taiwanensis; assembly: GCA_021234155.1. NCBI lineage: Eukaryota > Viridiplantae > Streptophyta > Lycopodiopsida > Isoetales > Isoetaceae > Isoetes > Isoetes taiwanensis. Next base: position 11,897,329 of record JAJEKV010000044.1, on the reverse strand, counting down.
GATTGCCTCTCATGGGATCGGAGAAAAACTTGCAGTTCCTGGATATGGTGAGTATGAGGTTGAATGGCATCTTGCTGCAGATTTGAAGACAAATAAAATGCATGTACAGAATGAAGCATGTTGCTGGTAAGACTACTCATGCTTATCCTTACTGTCTCTATGCGAGAAGAGATTCAACTGGGTTGGACAAGAGTACATTAGACTGTGCCCAGGATGAGCCACCAAATAGAGAAGAGAAGGACACAATCTTGATTCCAATTCTGCCAATTCCGTTAAAAAGAGTACACATATGCATACTTCATGCTTTCTTGAGAATCATAGACAAGATGGTTTACATGTGTATCCCGTTTGCTTGGAATAAATCACCCCAAAGCTCTAGGGAAGCCGCCATGCATGAGGTTGAAAAGGTGCTATCTAATGTGGGACTTCATGGTGGGCACTATAAAATACTTCAAGATCCAAAAGTATCCGGCAAGGTTCCCCTGAAACCCAGTATGGGTGGTCCAAAGCCCGGGGGATTCACCTTTGATCAGCGTATAACCCATGAGAGTTCAACGGAGGGGTGTTTTTTGGACCATTTGCGTACGTATACGTAGGGGTTAGGGGTGTTTTTAGGCACTGCTTTGGAGCAATATCTATACACAAAGGGGTCAAATTGCCTTTTAAAACTGCGTATACAAGGGGGGTTTTTTGCTACCCTCCGAACGCAGATGCCATACCCCCCTTATGTATAAGTGCACCCCCCGGGGTCCAAAGGCTAAGAGGTTTTTGCCGCCCGCGAAAGAGAACTCATCTGGTGTTTGGGAAGTTTACAAGGATCTTATTGCAGCTGAGGATGATCGTGGTAGATCATGCCTGAAGAAAATCAAGGCATGGCAGGATTTCTCTGTACTGGTGAAGGAAATGCAGAAAAAGGTAGTGCAGGAAAATGATGTTGCCAAATTCCAGGAGGCCGTCACAAACTTCACTAAGTCTTTCCTGACAGCATGGGGTGAAGCCAATTTGACCCACTATGTCCATATTCTGTTTGCACATGGCATGTGGTTTGTCACAGAATATGGAAGCCTGGGAATTTAGAATACACAGGGAATGGAGAAGTCCCATAAGCAAGCAAAGAATACATTCTTCCGTTCCACTCAACACAGAGGTTCAATTGGGAATTCCTTATAGCGGATGTGTCAATGGTTTTACAGGAGGATCGTGTCCAAATGGGTCAAGAAATCATGAAACCAGAGTGAGTCAACACTTGCTAAGTTGTTTAGACAAAGACCCCAGCGGGAAAAAAAGAGGGAAGCTTGGTATAAGTCCGCAGCTGTTGAGCGATCAAGGGAGTGGAGATCAATGAGATGTAGGCAAGGCAAAGGTTATGTCTGTATTGAGAGCTCATGATAATGTCTCTATTGTAAAAAAGGTGGTTTATTTATCACCTTTTAAAAAAGGTGGATTCGGGTATTTTGCACTGTGGTCACGGTGCGAAATGCTGTACTGTAAGTAAACTGGATGCATGTATTGCACACCGTGTAGCCACGGTGCGAAATATGGGCTTGTAACTAAACTGGATGTAAGTATTTCGCACTGTAGGGGGGAAATTTTTTTTAGGTTTTTTTGAAACATGTTTTTTGAGTTTTTTATGGAATATTCATAATATTCTATGAATTGACAGGAGGATGCAATGCTTGCTTCCAAAAGGGACAGCACCTTGCACCAGAAGACTTAAACAACCCAATCATAGAACAATGTTGGTATCTAGATAATAACATCATGAAATAATATAACAAAGAGGAATTGGAGAATTATACTTAGAAAGTAGATAGATCGATTACAGTATTAGAAAATCCGAATAGCATAGTAATTTATGTCAAGACAATAATTGCAGAGACTATATCTAATGTATAAATGACAGATGTATTTTATATGTTTAGATCATGTATCTGCTTGTGCCTCGTTATCAATGTAAAGACATCGTTTGCGTTTCTGTACTTTTTTCTCAATACTTGACATTAAGGACAACACTGTGGCATGTTGCTCGGCATAGACGGGCAAGAAACTGCAATATAAGACAAACATATAGTTATTTTTTAGTATGGATGGTTAATGTAAACAAAAAATAGAAATTTTAGCTCACTAACTAATCAGCTGGTTCTTCAATCACGTCTGTGAGTATCTCATCCTCTTCCTCCAAATCCAGTCCATCCACTGTCATCCAAACAGAGTCCACCCAAACTGAAACATCCATCTACTAGTTGTGTGTCAAGTTTGTTACAGTTTCTTTCTTTACCCAAGAATTGAAGCTCTTGTCATTAGTTGGTATCTTCTGATAATTACCAAACTGAAATGTGCTAGTCATTGTCTTAATCGAATTATCTCTCACATTGTTTTGCACCTTTGATCTGACCATAAACAAAAGCTTTTCCACTGTCACATTAACTCCTTTAGATTCTAAATCCTTGATTGTGACATGTCGTAACCAAACATTCCCAAGACTAGGATTCACAATGGCTAGATATTTTTGCATTTTAGTTGTCCACTTTTGTCTCACTTCCCAGCATTTGCCTTCAAGACATCTTCTTTTGAAATATTTTCATGATTTGATTTTATATAATCCTCAATGTCCTTAACCATTGAAGCCTGCATCAATGCATTATTAGTAATTAGTTTATTGAATCTTAAATAGCAAAAGAAATATCATAGCAGAAACAACATTAAACTTACGTTATATAATATCTTTGCATAGGCCAATCTTGTGAGAGGATACCAAGGCTCGTTTGACCCAATCATTTCCCTTGTCCTCTCCTCTGTGCTTTTAACTCATTGGGAGATAATTCCTTCATATACTTATCTGGTTTGGCAGTAGCAACTCTATGCACAATCCTTAGTGTATCTTGTAGACTTGTATGAACAATACCAATCTCGTTCAATCTACAACAAGCAATTTTTGCAAGTGAGCAAGAATGATTTGCATATAGAAATAGAAAAGCTAAAAAACTCACAAGTTTATTCTGTTCATTGCAGCAACTAATGTTGTCTCGTTTGGCTCGTCGATGTTTATAAAATCAGCACGAATACAAATATGTTTGGATTTGACATGTTTGTATGTACCATTGATTTCAAACATCCATGTCTCAGTTCGATGGTTGCCATCCCAGCAAAGAAACATTCTACCATGCAAATCTGACCAGTCCTTGTTATTTACCAATGACTCTTCAAATGCCTTATTCACTTCTTGCCAATACTAACATCAATTGCTTAACATTCTGTGTTCTAGAATAGGACAAAATTTAAGCAACTGTGCCATCCCTTGCAACGTTTGGCATTTCAGTGATTTAAAATGTTATATAATCTATGGCAACGGTGCCATCCCCTTGGAATGAAGCACATATAAGATCTTCCACTGAGACCAAAACTAAGGCAACGGTGCCGTCCCCTATTAATATCAGCTTATTTGAACAGCATTTGAACAGTCGAGACAGAGAAATCTAGAGCTCCATGACCAATGCCAGAAGCAAAGAATGTGCTGGGAGCTCTGAAAATGAACATTCAATGTGTTCTACAATCAGACAAATGTTAAGCAACGGTGCCATCCCCTTGCATTGGCTGGCATTTCAGTGATTTGAAAGTGATAAAATCTAGAATCAAATGTGCTAGAATAAGACAATATGTTCAAGCACATTCAATGTGCTCTAGAAGAAGACAAAAAAGCAACGGCTGTCATTTTCGGATTTAAAATCAGATAAAATATAAGGCAACGGTGCCGTCCCCTTGGAATCAATCACATTTTAATTTTTTCTGATGAGACCAAAACATAGGCAACGGTGCCGTCCCCTACTAATTTCCAATGAAAAACAAATAGTATTTGTAATACTTACAGTGCCTGAAGTCGGATCTAACAAAGATTGTCATAGGAGCATGATTTATGCCGGATATTGGAAGCCCGAAACTGTCTGCCAGCTGTAAACTCCACTACTGGTAGCCGGATGTAAGCTTCGCTAATGGTAGCCGGCTTGGTATCAGAAAATCCGGAAAAGGATTCGACGTTTGAGATGTAAAGGGTTTCAGTTGTTTTTGATGTACAGGTTTTGATGTAAAGGTTTTTGATGTTTTTCAGATTTGTTCTGCGGGTGTGAACAATATAAATGTGGAGATATAAACGTGAACAATATAAAAGTGGACAATATAAATGTCGATAATGTGGAAAAAACATTTGTGGTGAACAATACTAAGGTTGAAACAAAAGTTGGGCAAGTTGTGAAAACCTTGATTGGTACATCGAAGTAAAGGAAAAAACTGGAGTATATAGCAGCAAAGGATAAAGATAAGGAGCAAAGGATATACAACTTTAAGGGTATTAGATTAGCAATGTAGCCATTTTATTTGCTAGGTAGCCATTTTATTTTTAAAAAACAAAACGTGTAATCAATAATGTAATTTCCTTTAAATTAGGCTAAACTATAGGACCATTTTTATTTCGTAGGATGCATCATTATGTGGCTCAGGAGTAGATTTAGTAAATAGAATGTCCGGGTGGGGATTTGGAACATAGTTGGGGTCATTTTGATCATGTGAAACGTATTCCCACTTGGACAACGTTAGGGTGTCATGTCTATGATCCAAAGTAAGTTGTTTCTTTTTTATTTTGATCCAAAATAAGTTGTTTATTTTATTTTTGAAATTTCTTTTTTGTAGGATAAGGTCTCTACAAACTATTGCCTTGTGTGACATGAAAACTGAAGATTACATTGCACAAAGACTGTTTTGGGAAAAACTAAATAAGGTGATGGAGGGCAAAGGTTTTCCAGCAGTTGAATTTAGGAAATTCATGGCCGATGCAGCACAGGCTAACTGGACAGCAGTACGAGATGTGTTCAATAATGGTCAGGAAATTTTAGGTGGAGAACGTTCACGTCAATTTCATTTTGAGCAGTGTTTGCAACGTCACACAAATAAATACATTTATGAGGCCTGCTGTATCCAGCATCTAGATTATGTAGAAAATGGAGGAATGTAGAAACTATTGAAATTGCAGAAGATATTTATCATGAAACCATTGATTGATGGCCTGGAAAAGCCAAGAGGTGGACATAAAGTCGTTAGGTTCGTGGTTGTCTTGGTGGCATCAGAGGGTAAGCAGATGGAGAAATTATATGCTTACAGGAATGGACATAGCCAGTGCCATACATGTTCCTCACACTAACATGTCTGAATCCAAGCACGGAAGCTGGCTAGCAGCTAGGGGATACAGAAAGACTATGAATTTATATGATGCATGCGTATTTGATATGACAGAAGCACTCTTGCAAAGCTCCAAATACAAAGCATGGTTGGAGGGTAGACACTTGGGAATAGGGCCTACTGTTTCGAATCTGTTGGAAAGATTCGAAAGAAGTTTTCGCTCTGGAATAAGCCCTATGCAGGGAGTGAATATAATTAATGAAGAAGCGTCCAGGAGTGGAATGCCAGAACATAATCCTGGATCCGGTGGTAATAACCGAACCATCTTGAGAAAGACATCCACAATTACTAATTTTGAAGCAGGAAGCCACCATCCAAATAAGGTAACCCACACTATGTCACGTTCAAGAATTGATGACTCATCAAGAAGGACAATAAATTTTGGTAGTCCACAAATTAGAGTCATAGAAGTAGATATCCATTAGGCTAGTTGGTTGCTGGAAGCGAAGTGAAATGTATGGGTCATGTTTCAAAAACTGGTCGTAAATGCCAAATACATATTAACAAGGGGAACAAATCCACTGTTGCCCCTTCTTTTTATGGGATCAGAAGACATCGAAATGGAGAGCAGGAACAAATGATGTGTTTTTTTTCAACCAATGTGCAACATACATGGTATCCGGATTACAGTATTGTCAGTGCTCCTAGCAGACCTAGTAGTTGGCCAGTGGCTATAGGAGTCAACATAAAGGATGAAGAATTGCAAGTGTTGATGAGTAGCAGATTCGAGGTGAGAGGGCTATCATCCACATCTAATTAGTATTCCACTGACATTTCTTTGGATGCACCTTCTGCGAGTAGCTTCGTCAGAGTTAGAAATGGAAGGCGTGTCAATAAAAGAGCTAGATTGAGTAACGATGAAGATATGAATCTAGAGCGAAGTTATGACATGGAAGCAGAAGTAGTTGTAAAACAGATTATCACATGCGGAAAGCATGTAATTTTTGAGCTTAGAAGAGATACCAACATTTACAAGATTGAGATTAGTGCACACCCTAAATGTAGTTGTCCAGAATTCATGAAACATGATTGCAAGGGTAGATTTCTCCTCTGCAAACACATGTGTTATGTCTACAACAAGGTGTTGGGACATAATCCAAAAGAGAACAAGGAGGTGATTCAAGCAGTTTTGATGGATGCTACACTGGCAATGCTTTTAGGTGTCAATTAAATTCTTCAAAAGTAATTGTTATTGTATATCTAGAAAAGTAGTAGGCAACATCAAAGTTTTGGTGTAAAGTGTTCAAGATATTATATAAAAATTAAGATTCCTGCCAATTTTATTTACTCAGTTTTCTCCATATTGATGAACGGATTAAGAGGAATACACGAATATTTCTTACAAAAAAACACGAAAACATAGTTCGGAAAAACTTAAAAAAAGTCGCACCCGCACTGTAGCCACGGTGCAAAATAGGCCCCTCAATAATTTGTGGAAGAACCGATTTCGCACCGTGGCTACGGTGCCGAATATGACCAATTTAGAACAATCACATTAGAAAATACATTGGTAGAAGAAATTATTCACTTACACGAAAAGTTAAAAGGAAAATTATTCACCTAAGATAATACATGATAATATATAGAAGTTACTTAATTATATGGAAATTACATGCTTATATAATTAATTTCTATGAAAATCGTAGGTTTATACCAGTTTATACACATAATTCCAATGGAGTATCTTTACCTGTGATATGTACGTATTATATGCTGTGTGCTATGTAGCCATAGCTCACGTATATCCCAAGGAATTGTATCCCATCTGGGGAACTTAGACAGTAGCCACAGGATGTCGAAGTCAAGGGAACGGAATAGGAGCTGACCAATATCCACAAAAGATTTGTAATGGAAGTTGTAAAGTTCAATGAAGATATCAATCCTATTCTTTTCACAAGTAGGAATGACAAGAGGTACATAGTGATCCAGAGAGTAGGCCATGAAACCATGGAAAAGCATGCAATTGTTCTAGCCTCTCTTCCAAATTTGAGGGGGGTTCAAGAAGTCCCAAAGCAGTTAGAGTCATCCTTGCATTACTCGAACTGATCTCCTGCAGTGGAGGGAGCTGACAAGTATAGCGATCGATAATGAAGTTGATCAGCTGCCTTGCAAGCTCTGTGGTTGGACCGTGACGCCACCGATGCTCCCAAAAGTTGCTAACAAATTCATCAAAAATGCACGTCTTTATTCTGCCGCATGCTTGCAGGTATTCCGTATCGGCCCAGCGAGGATGTTCTTGAAAAGTTACCATTTGCAAGAAACTAGTGGAGGAGCAGACAAGGAGCAAAAAAGCTACTTAATAAGGAGCAAACAAGGAGCAGACAGGGAGGCAAGGAGCATGCAAACAAGGAGCGGACAGGGAGGCAAGGAGCTTGCAACAAGAAGCGGACATGGATGCAAAGAGCATGCAAACAAGAAGCAGACAGGGAGACAAGGAGCAAAGAGGAAGAGGAAGAGGAAGAGGGGGAAAGAGGCAAAGACAATGAAGACATAGATAGCTATTTAAAGAGAAACTAGATATATATATACTATATATGTACATTATATTTACATGTGTATTTTGTACATTATGCTCGTATATATAACCAATAATGCTGCTGCAGTGCATGTCAATAATTTTGTTCGATATAAGTACAGCTCCATTCAATGCAGAAGCATCCATTTGCTATGTCTTGGTCTTCATCTTCTCATTCCAAGGGGTCTACCTTGCCTCCTCGTCCCGAAGATATAGACTCCATTACTTGCTCTACGACATTTAATGATCTTGTTAGATGCAAGCAGAGGGGTATCCCCCTTACTCCCTGGCTGGATGGAATAACTACGGGTCGAACTCGTTCTTCCTCTGGGTTATATCGTGTTATTATCCACCTTGATTGGGTTCCAAAGCGCGGCGCCTATGAGCTTAATAGCATCATTCAACCACCTGCTCATGATGAGCCCGAGTGTGAATGAACTGCTTCATTCATGTATGCTATGCCTCTTACACGAGTTATAAATTCTGTTATTAGAATATTTCAGACATCCGCTAGTTATAAGGATGTAACCATAAGTGATACATGTGATCCACCTATCTACCGCACATTTTCAATTTGGAAAGCTCTTGGCCATTTGCCACACATGTAGATTCTAAATTCAGATAAGCATTCTCTTCTGCATATGAGGTGCAATTACCAAGATGCGAAATAGGCACCCCGGCACGTTGCATGAGTAAAATGACTGAATGTATCCAGGGTGCAAAAACGGCCCCCATACAGCGCGTGGAACAGTCTATTTCGCACCGTAGTCACGGTGCGAAATTGCACCCTCCAAAAAGTTAGGAACTATTACTTTTGCACCGTGGCGACGGTGCGAAATAGACCTTTCCACAGAACGTGGAATAGTCATTTTCGCACTGTGGCCACAGTCAACACTAGTAAATGAATACGCAGCCTCAATAAATAGAATAGCAAATAGATACAAAACCTCAACATATATTAGAACGAGAACTAAAATGTAAGCATAAAGAGAGAAAAATATTAAAACACTCATATATTAATAATCGAAAAAGGGTTACAAAAGGCTCCTAAGGGAGGCATCAACGGAAGTATCTAGCTAAGGCATAGTCCCTGTCCTGCACAGTAACACGTCCTCTGTGCACACAACAGCGGATACTATCCTCGAAGTGGCTAACTAGATGAGCCTCTGCTGCCTCTTGCAATATATCCAAGGCCTCTGCTTGGATTCTGTTCACCACCTCCTCCACCATCGGAACATAATCTGGTGCTCTCTCCCTCCTCTTCTTCCTTGATTCCTTCCTCCTCTCAATGATGGCCTGCATCTCGTACCTCACCATTCCAGCGGAAATTTTAGTGGCCCCGGCGGGCCATTTGGCCACAAATTACAGGTTCAGGCAAAATAAGACGGCCGGCTTGAGTAGGATGCCTTACCTACGGACTACCTGCAGATTCGCCATTTCATGGCACTTTATTTTATTTTTTTTTGAAGAATATAGGAATATATTAAACCATTAGAATGTGATCAAGTACAATGATAAGTGTGGTGCTAAGAAATGAAGTGCCCATCATGATTCACAATCTGTAAGAATGTCGACCAAATTTCCCGCTTAATCGTGCGGACAAGCTTGAGACTTGGTAAGCCCGCCACAACTTATGCCTCAAGATGGAACCAACCTAAAAAGGGCTAAGCATCGCATTCGAAAGACCTTCGCTCTCCGTCTTTTCCAAATCAACCACGGAAGCCAAGCTCGCGATAAATGGAACGCTTGCCGCTTGGCCACCGACCAAGCTCGCTAGGAAAGACTCCCATGAGAAGCTTCTCGACCGCGACGGTGAAGACCCAAAGAGGGCTCTCACCCGGGACCAAGCTGCCCCCTACCTGTGCATAGGACAAAGCGGTGCTCAATGGTCTCGGCGCCCCCACATAGAGGGCATGTTTCCGCCACCGAGGCTTGAACACGGTATTACCGGACATTCACCCCCGAGGCTGATTGCAAGATCTGCCATAAAAGGGTACGGATTTTAGGAGGAGGCAATGTATTCCATGCCCACTTCCACATGGCGGGCCACTTACTCCCCTGGAAGCTTAAGTGACCACTTATCCAGAAGCGGCAATGTGTCTGGCTTCTAGAAGCCCATAAGCCGATGCTACAAACCGAGATGCATCAAGTCCACTATCTCGACTTCCAAACGCGATTGACTTGAGAAGACAAGCGCAATGGAATAGCATTCGCAATTCTGGCCCAAGTCCAGAAATGTCCCAAAGAAGGCCAAATCGATCCCTAAAAACTCCCACGGGGCCCGGTGACCCTCCCAATACCAGATCCACGGATGGATGTTACCCCCGCAGCAATCCATCGGTACGAAGTACTGGGTGTAGGGAAGAGGCCAAGGGATACCCAAAGAAAGGCCGATGAGGCTACCATACACCTGCTAGGGTCTAATGAAAAGAGAACCTTGACCACCTTCCGTGCCTTGAGGAGACCTTTTAAGAAAAGGAAGCATGAGGGAATGGCCGCCAAATCCTCAAACAGAGCCCACGGCAAGAATGGCCGGAATTGCTGGCTTCCTAAACACAATAGAGTGGCGGAAGCGATCAGGCCAACAGAGCCAATCCACGGGGATTGTTGCTCCCGCAACAAACTGCCCGGATGAATTTCGACACGGAACCTTCGCCGTGTGCAAGGACACATCAAGCATACCTAAGCCCCCGCCTTTCGGGGACGCACACACTTCCACCATGCGACCTTCATTGTAGCCCCCTCCTCATTTCCTCCCCAAACAAAATTGCAAATGGTGTCATCCAACTCCTTAAGCACACTTTCGGGCGCAAGTATGCGGGGAGGCTGCATATAAACATGAGTGCTACAGAGAGCGACTTGGCTATCGAGAATCCTACCACTCAGCCATGGTGAGTTTACTTCCCTCCACCAGTTCGGATCTTCGCTTAAGATTACAGAATGTCTCCTCACCAAATTGCCCTAGCATTAATGTCCAAGCCAAATGGTATGCCCTAGCAGTTTGGCGGTGTGTGTGGTGGTGTAAGAGCCCGGCCCGACTCAACCATGCGGGAGGAGGTTCCTCCGGTACCCACATGGCCGAGCACCGACCCGGTTAAGCAAGCACCACGAAGCTAAAGAAAAGGCATCCAAAATATTCTTGGCTGCTGGAGATTGGACTCATCCGCATGAAGAAAGAGGAATGTATCATCCGCGAAATTGATTGCAAACACATTGCGACCCATCATCCATCGCGGAGACCTTGCACCACATTGTAAACCAAGCGCCACCGAAAAGGCTGCGAGAGAGCTTACGCCACTATAGTGAGCAGGGAAGGGGGCCAGCGGACATCCCCGCCTAATGCCTCGACCTGAGAGAAGATTGAAGAGGTCTCACCACGACACCTGCTTTGTCGCCTCTAGCGGCACGATGCAGCTTCATAACCGTTTCCACGAAACTAGGTCCGCGCAAAGGCACGCATCATATCGCTAAGAAGCGCCAGCTAACACCTTGTCATAAGCCTTGGCAAAATCCAATTTTAAGAAAAACAAGGGGCTGCCTCATCCTACTGAGCCCAATGCACTCCCTCAAAAGCGGCAGCCACATTATGAAGAATGTTCCTTTGTGGTATAAAACCCGATTTCTCCTCGCACTAATGGCGTGAACTAGTGCTTGGCTTAAGCCTCTCGACCAAAGCCTTAGCAATGATTTTATACACTACGCACAAACAGAGTAATATGCCTCCGGTCATTGATGGTTTTAGGATGCTTTACACTTGGGTATAAGTGAAATACAACTGTATTCAATGGGGATGCATCGAAGTTATTCCCAAAAGATCCACATACACCGCACCCACCGTCCCCCCCATTCCCATTCCCAAGAAAAAACTCCCTTTGGTATTCCATCTAATCGGGACACTTATTCCGAAGCCAACAGCGGCATGCATCCCCAACTCCCCGCCTGGCCAATGGCTCCTCTAAGCTCTGTCTTTGAAGGGTGAGATTCTTGGCGATACCTTGGCCAAAGACCGACTCTTGAAAAACACTCTGTGACATGGCACTTTATTGTCTATTACGACATTAGAATGGCCAATTAGATGTTTGCTAATTGGAGTGGTATTGACTTTGGGGCCAATTTAGTCCCAATTGAGAACTAAATATGCTTATGGAATGGCCATTTAGGCCACTTGGCCAAATCCTGTAATGCCTTAAGTTTGCCAAACCTTAATTCATTAAGAGCCCTCCTCATAAATTCGTCACTTATGGGGGGCCAATATTATTAGAAATTTTTATTCCTAAATATATCTACCAACTAAGAATAATCCCACTCTTTTGGAAAATTAAATGTCGAGGCACTTTTCAATCCTCTTTACGAAGACTCTGGCATCCGATTTTCAATTCTCCCTGCCAGCAATCTGTGCATTATTGAAATACATAGGGTATGAATTCAAATTCATACAGCATGTAACTTAAATACATTTATATAGGGTAGCGACTTCTTTATGTTTGGGCAACTAGCTCTATATTTAATAAGAATCTAGCTAAAAATTGCCATTTGAGCTACACAACATTAGATATTTGGTTCAAAAATCGCCAATTGGGTTGCATCCACATTAGAAAAAAATAGGAAAAATGGCCAGTTCAGGCTACACTTTTGGGGGCATATTTTACAAGGAATGGCCAATTCATTACACTTATATAAAATTATAGGTCCCTTAAAATTTTCCCTGCACCATTCTAGCAAAGGCAAGCTTGGGAATCAGAGGCTGGGTGCGTGTCTGTCAGTACCTAATCTCTCGTAAAGCTTGGATGCCAGGAGGAGCACCCTTTACCTTCTCAGAGCCACCATATCTAATACTGGGCTCCCCTTCCTTCGGCTTCCGCTTATTCCCACGCTTGTATGTCTCCTTGGCTGCATCTCTCTCTGCTTGTCTCCAACTAGGAACAAGCCTAGGAGGCTTTGCCGGGCCGGATCTCTTGGGTGTGGATTTCTGCTTACGCCGGGAAATGGGCTTCACAGTACATGTTCCTTTGGGGCCCGGGCTTCCCGCGATCATTCTCGATCCTACCGGATCATCTTTGGTCCTGGCGATGCCGATGTTCCACCCGATCCCCGCTGATCTTGTTGCACTTGCGTAACTCCGCCGATTCATGGGCCGGTTTTATGACCTCGTCGAGGTCGGGCGCTTGTCAAGCGCCTCATTTTGTGGGATATCAGAGCTAGCGCCTTCCATGGACATGAGCGGATTTTACAGAGGAGAAGAAATTCAAATAAGCAATATTGTCTCTCCCGATCCCATAAACCCCTAGACTTAAAAATGTTCATAGTAGCCACGGTGCGAAATGGTATCATGCGCACGCCGTGGAATAGCTGTTTTCGCACCGTAGCCACGGTGCGAAATAGGGCAGTCTAAAATATGTCGACATCGTGTTTTCGCACCGTGGCTACGCTCTTGATGTACATACATGGAAATGACTGAATTCACCATTAAAGAAGACCTAACATGTACATCTAACAAGGATTTATTGCTGACATTGAATTTTAACAATTCATACATTTCATAGATGAACAATCATACAAAAGCAATTTTCTCATATAAAATGCATTTTATAGAAAAGATACTATATTAATACAAAAGTCTTTCAAGTACATTTGCTTTTCTTGGTATCAGGGCCTGGAATCATTAGAGGAAAAATGAGATCAAATGTTGTCCCCATAAGAGAACTTCCACGTCATTTTTTTCCCATTTTCCACGTCATTCTTTCTATGCATTTATTGCAAAATGCATACCATTTTTAACCCAACAACCAAGCACCATTAATGTCTTTTCTCAACAAATGCCCATTAATGCTTCTTGGTTAAACCTTTTATATCATTCTAAATAAATATCCACGTTTAATATCCACATTTGATAGAAATGCAAAATCGTTAGAACATGATTTATGTGAGCTTCCCGGCAAAACGAAACTATCCCCTAAATTCAAAATAGAAATCGATCTTCTAAATTTGATCCTTCAAAAGCGAATTTCTTGCGTGGCGCTTATGTTCAAGATTCAAAATTTGAATATGGCGCCTCCCTGGTTTCCTGGAATTTTGAAGGTTCAACTCCTTCTAGTGAAAGATTTGCATCCTATTCTAATTCAATCTCATGTTTTCACTATGGCAGGAATTGCATCTTATTCTAATTCAATCTCATGTTTTCACTAAGACAGAAATTAGAGTTTCTTTGCCATCAAAAGATTATGCACCAATTTGGTGCAGGAAAGAAGGTGGATTGAAACAAAAAGTGGATGAGAACATACTAAGAATCTTAGGTGCAAAACATGCAGATATATGGGCAAGAGGCTACATCTATCCACGTGATCCAATCACTGGCCAATTTCCTGAATTCAGCTCAGTAAGTGGTTTAGTGAAGTTTACTTGTGAAGGTAAATCTGGTTTGTTAGGGTACTGCGAGAACATGATGTATTATATTCAACAGCTCTGTTTTAGACTTCATGAATCAGATAAAGTTATAAAGGATAAGGAGCACATTGGGAGAACAACAAAAGCAATTGGCCAAAATTTCAAAAGCTTGAGCAGAAACTCTATGTCTTGCAGCAAAATTACTCTCTGCAAAACTTCGTGATCAAGCAAACTAATCGGGAATTGAGATCCTCAATAATGATGTGCAAGAAGGAAGAATGCAAAGTGAAGACTTTGGAGAAAAGGCTGCAACGCTTGAAGATGACACCATTGGGGAATAGAAAAAGAAAGCCAATTGAGTCACTAAATCCGACTTGTGGTGCAGCGAGGAGGAGAATTTATACAATCAAGACAGTTCTCAACACAAAAAAAGGAGAAAAAAAATGTTATAGGTAATATAGGAAAGCTTGTGAAATGTATTGCAACGAAAGATGAGGTATTAGCGATGTTGGACGATCCATTGAATAGTTCTTTGTGTAGAGGTGTTGTGGAAATGGTCTTGAATGACATTTACTCTAAGATTGATGCAAATGAAGTGCAAGCCCATTGTGATACATCAGATATCAGTAGAGAAGCATATCGGATTTTGTTTAAGTCATTTCAAGATGCCCTTAAAGTATTGGGAACCAAAAAAATTGTTGTGCCTCGTCCATATGCATTGAAGTTAATTCGAAGGAGAAGAAACATGGTTGTTGATGATGTTCTAGGTGGCATGCACTCACTCGAATCTGGTTTCCCATTCAATAAAAGCACAAAGAAGAATAATGCATGCGAGCGTTGGCTTGAATGAGAACAATAATGTTTGGTTTGACATGGAAGCGTTGCTGAAATTTATGGTTGTCTTTTATCAGGTATGTGATTTGACTCATTGAACTTTGGATTTCATTTTTATTTGGATTGCATTCGCAAGTTTGAATTTAATTTTGTTTGAATTTTCTTTCCTAAATTGTATGGCCTTAGCTATAAGGAAATCTTCTGTTGAATGATTTGATTGACTGCATATTCAGAACAACAATGTTTTTCTCTCTGAAAACCTCGTGAGTACATGAACTCAAAGTTGCAACTCATATCCAAATTCGTGAGCCTGTTATAATAAATAGGTTGGACCAAGTTTGGAGGTTATTTTCTGCTCTAAAACAATCGCAGAAGTTGCTGAAACTACCCTTTCTTGAGAAAGTAGTGTTGCCTCCAATTGTCTCTAGTGCTTTGTACACTCCAAGTTTGTTTTGCTTCCCAAAAACGAAGGCCTGTAAGCAGTTTAAATTTTATCAGTGAGACTTTTCAAAATGTAGAAGGTAGTCCAGTTCCACTTATGAACATGTAGTAGTAACGAGTTTTATCCATACCTGGGTCAATAGTATATCAACACCTGCATATTTGTTGTCCCAGCTCAGAGCATTGAAAGATCTTGTAGGTCCTCCAAGACTGTCTCCATTGGTGTAAATATACTGGAGATATTTACCGTCCCTGCTTGCTTTGTAAAACCATGCAGCTCCCCATAGCAGTTCATCCTATACATGAATAACTTCAGTATTAGTGCAAAGTTTGCTTGATCAAACATATAAACAACTTCGCCAGAGTAGTCATACCTGAAAACCTGAGTAAGAAGTGTAAAATGGGCTGACGGTAGAGCGGAGAACATCTTTGTAGCTACCTCACGAATTTGTCGCAAACTCAAACATCCGCCATAGCCGGGTTAAAGTTAGCTAGGTAAGAAAAAAAAAGAGGAAGAAAAAACTAGTTTATGATGTGGTTTTAGCAAAAGCAATGAGATATATACACCGCCTAGCTAGATCTGGAGGAGTCTGTTGGAGTAAGAAGGAAGGAAGGAAGGAAGGAAGTATATTTTAACGTCCGCGGAAGAAGAGTCACATTGTCTGAAAACCATGGATGCAAAGACAAGGGCAGCAAATTTGTCTCGGAAGCAACATCCCGAACGGGGATTTTCTCTTTGTGACTTTGTAAGCGAGTTCTTGGAGTATCCATATCTTACGGTCTCTCAAAGATTGGTGATCGAGTTAGGATCTCCAACACAAACAAGTGACAAAGAAGTGCATAAGATTAGAGAAATGCATGGATTGATTTGCTCAAGCATGTTTTTCTACAAGAACTTGTTTAGATGGCTTTTCAAGGTCAAACTTATGCATTTTCAAACTTGCATCCGAGCTTGCTATTAGAAGAAACGTGATATAAAATTAATTTCAGCCCAGCATACTCAACAACTAGACATGAGCATGCAAATGCTTACCTGGTATAGCCAATAATTTGTGAATAATCATAGAGCCACGAAATATAGATTATTGTTTGAACTGTCAAAGAATCTTGATTCTAGCTGTGAGCCATGCTTTGGTTCAGCTATATAAGTTGGTACATCTAGAATCAATAATGGATACGATTTTAATAATAACTGGTCATGGGAACTGGAGCATGGCTTTGTTCACTTCAAGAATGGCCTGGCATAGTGGAGTCATAAACTGTCAATCTCATGCATGTCTAACTTTAAGCTTCTGCTGTCATTAATAGACACAGGAGGCAGAAGTGCAAGGCACACTAGAAATATGTCTCAAGCTGGACGAAATGGAACTAACCAGCAAGAAGAAGTTTGAGAGGGTGTCAATAGTTTTGATGAATTATGCTCTTCGTTTAGAGGACAGAAGCCGAAGAAAGGCGACAAATAGAGGGGCCCAGAATGGTTTTCAGTGCAGTCAAAAGATCATACATGGTGGCTTGGAATGTTCCAAGTGCAAAAGGAAAATTATAATATATTGAAATGGAGACAGAAATACCACGGCTAATTGGACTCTATGAATCAGGAGAATTGTTAAAAGTGGATGGCCATGGTTCTTTCAAAATCAGGTTCCATTTAGCGTCAGACCTAAAAACTGAGAAGGCGATGTATAACATATTATCTACACCGCTGCAAACTCATAGCAATTGTATTTATTGCATGTATAAACTAAAAGAACAAAAGAGGGGCAGAAGTATAAGCACCTTGAAATGTAACCAAGATCTATCACCCGATAGGGATCAGAAAGATCCAAAGTTTAATGCTATATTGTCAATACCCCTAGAGAGAGTTCACTTATGCACCTTGCATGCATTGGTCAGAATTGTGGAAAAAATGATCCATCACCGTTGTTGTTTTGTGTGGAATATTAAAGGCAAAAAAGAAATGAAGGAAGGAATAGCAAGAGTGGAGAAGGTTCTGTCAGGGGTCGGATTGCACGGTGGTTTTGTGAAATTGGAAAAGGATGAGAAAAAATCGACCAAAACTTCAGTCCCTGTTATGGTCTCATTGGGTGGTGACAAAGCAAGACGTTTTTTGAAAAGCATGGACCCAAAACAAAAAGGCATGTTTGAATTTGGAAAGAAACTTGTGCAGGCCGAGAAGGATAGAACAGATAGAGCACAATCCACCATTAAGAAATTAGAAGCATGGAATGCATTTTCTGATGTAAATGCCCTGTTGCAGAAACATTCTTTCAGCTCAGAGGAGGCAAATGCGTTCAAAGAGCGAGTCTCAAAGTTTATTAAAGCATATATTTCAGCACGGGAGAAAGTTAAGTTAGTCATTATATGCATATATTGCATGCACATGGGCCTTGGTTCGCTAAAACATATGGTAGTATAGCAGTTTGGAACACTCAGGGTATGGAAAAATCGCATAAACAAGCAAAAGCAGCCTTCCACGGAGCAACGCAGAGAGGTGGTAGTACATTGACATCTAAACCCTTGTACCAAATGAATCGGTGGTTCTATAGGAGATTGATTGCAAGACATGAGAGAAACGTAAGACGAAGAGCAAATCCAGCTGTAGACAAGGCTATAATTGAATTGTCAAAAAAAAAGGAAAAGGGAGGCTTGGATGAAGTCAAATGCCAAGGCAACACAAATGGAATGGAGATCAAGAAGACAACGAGTTGGAAGCAGCTGGAAATTGGATTAGATTAACCACATACTAAGCATATAATAAGCCTCTAATTATATCAATGGATTTTAGCAATAGCTAAGATGTAATATATTTTAAGGTTCTATGGCAGTAGCTGAGATGTAATATGCTGCCCATAATTGGGACATGAAAGTTTAAGAATTATGATCTTGTGACTCCTAACAGAGATTAGCCTGCCTGCTCTTGTTCATGCCAAAAGTATCAAATTGACTGTTGCTTTTAGTTGCAACTTAACGTTTGAAAACACTCAGATTCTTATTGTAATTCAATCAGATCACCAATTTAGTTGTTTGTTATACTTCATTTTCTGATGGCTTTGTAAGATCTGTGCTACCAGTTCTGATAATCCTGTCAATATCACACAACTAAAATTCCAGTGGCTGAAGAAGCAGCTAGTCATTAAGAATATGCATAGGATGCACAAGATTAAGAGTGTTGTCAAAATATGGCAACCTTGAAAACACTGGTTCATTGGAAAAAGGCCCCTCAATCCAAGGTACTCATGCATTTTCATGGATGATGTATTCCACGGATTGTTGGAACAATAAATCAGCGATTCTTTAAGTCATAAAAGAAGTTTTCAGGTTGACCAGGACGCCATGAGTCACACGCATTCTTTGCAGATCTTCTTTGAGTAAGCCCAATGTTGTTAAATACTTTGCATACCATACGGGTACCATACGTTTTTTAAGTTTTTTTTTATGTTTTTTATTTTTGGTTTTTAAAATCTTAGAATACGTTTTTATAACATTTAAAACGTTAAAAACGTTGCAAACGTAAAAAACGTAAAAAAAACTTTAAAAACCCCAAATTGCCCCTTTGAAACAGATTATATAACATTTTTTAATACCAGCACCATATTTGGGTTCCAATCAAATCACAAAAATGTGTATTCAATTCAAAGGTTTAACTTAATAATATAACAAATAACATAAATGTTTAGCTTATTATCATACTAGAGGTAGATAAAAGAGAAATGAATATAGGTAAAAAAGAATTATTTGAAGCATATACCTTTGGAACGGTTTTGGGTCACTTCCTGCTTCTATTTGTCACTTATGGTAGTCAGATCTTCAGAAGCAATATAGAAAAAAATGAATCGACATAAAATTAGTTGTAAAAGAAGAAGAATAGAAAAGTTACCTTGGTCGGCTGGTCTTGGATTGGCGCAAGAACTGTTTCCTAGTTGCATGGTGGAGTAAAAACCTTTCTTTCATTGAGCAAAAAACCAAAATCCTGGTTCTACATGCATTCGACATGTTTCTACATGCATGCGGCCGCGCATAGTTCCAAAATCTTGTTTGCTAGACTAGAAAATCTAAATGAAAGTCATTCAAGGCATTAGTAATGGTTTTTTTTTCTTACATTTTTTGATAACCCCCGATGGTTGCAAACGTTTAGAAAACGTAGGGGTTTTTTAAGAAGTACTCTATGGTTAAAAACGAAGTTTTTTAACAACACTGAGTAAGATTTGCTCGTTTACCATATGATGCTGAGTACATAGTTATCAATTCAATGTTATAAAAGAAGATAAAGGGTGCAAATGGGCTTTTAAATGCATGTGGAACCCTCAACAAGCTCAGAGTTTGATTTGTTAAGAAGGGCATGCATACAAGCAGCAGGGAATTCATTCTGAGCAGGCCATACTCATGTATCTCCCATTGGTTCTATGCAAATTACCCTATTCTAACCATGTTCTGTCACAGAAAAAGTGAGAATCACAGACCTGGCTATTGGGATGATAAAAAATGGCATTGACGCTAATGAGTTGAATGTGCTTTTTCTTTCAGCCCATGATATTCTCCATAGCCAAATTCAAGTAAGAAGCTTACGTATAACTCTGTAAAACAAGAAATAAATGAATGATGATTGCTTAAATTTTGACCTTGGCCCCTTGAATCAGAGACGACATGATGCAATAAAGAAAACTTGTAAGGCTTGTTAACTTTCTTTACATCAACAAATGACATAGAAACTGGGCAATGCTTCAATGTGAAAATATTCTGCAATTACTTGCTATGAACTGACCAAAAACCCATCTGGAGTTCAAGCAAACAGGCTTAACATAGCAAATAGATAACAACAACCTCAGTCTTAATAGCAGTCTTAATAACAGACTTAACATAGCAAATGGGCAACAACCTCAGTCTTAATAACAGTCTTAACAGCAAAATAACAGTCTTACCTCAGTCTACAAAAGAGAACTTATGAAACTGAATTGTGAGACAATCCAATATAACCCAATGATCAAGTTTGCCAACAAAATAGTTAGGCATTTGGATGCAACCAGATCTGTGGGTACCTGTCAAACACACATGGAGATGACTTGTATAAAATAGAATATGGAACGCAAAGATCACGTTGGGAATTGAACCCAACAATTGGCCATTGTGATATTGTTTTTTTTTTTTTTACTAGTTTACTATTCAATGTTCAAGAACAGCTCTCACAATGTGAGGAAATATACAATCTTTGCATTTTAGCAAATATTCTCTTCTAAAACCAACCTTCTTATCATTTCTGATAAATTGGAATTCAGAACATCCAGAAAGGGATTCCAACAATTTTCTGCATTCTAGAAGTGACCATTCCTCTTCCACATCTATTGTGTATAAATGGCCCTCTCCCATTTCTATTGCCAATTGCATCATTGGGGACCTTAAATGGTGCTCTTCTACTGGTTTCCAAGAATAATGCCCGCTCTCTCAGAACTGTTTCTTCCTTTGCACATAGAAATTGCAATATAATGTTTGCTTGGGTAACCTATATCTGCAAAATAATAAGTTAGGAATAATCTGATGACTGCAAATCTAGCTTAATGAAAGTTAAAACCTGAATATGATGCTGCTTGTATCAACTGTGCATTCTGTAATTTGTCCACCAGTTTTATGAAGTTTCCTCTTCCAGTTGCCAAAAAAAAAATACTCTGAAGTTTTTCATCTTCGACATCATGTAACGTGTATGTTTGAGGGGCAACTTTCAGCGTCTTAATATCCTTAAAAAAATATGCAAATACTTTTAATGGCAGCAAAACCTTTATTCCATATCTAACTCCTCCTCTTTCAGTCAGCATTCTTCCCACCTCGGTTGCTAGCATGCAGCGATATGCTGTCAATATTTGCATGTCACTAAAAGTCCTGGACAGGAAGAGTGAGATTAGGCACATCCACTAACGTAAGTTTGCCCACTTTACCTTCTGTCTTTGTGTAGTGGTATTTATGGAACCAAATACTGCCATCTCGTAGAAAGGACATAGATGTAGCAGGAAATAACAATTGTCCAAGGCTAAAATGATGGACCTCCAACACACTCATTATAGAGTGGACAGAAACCTTATCTTTGAAGTCAGAGGAGCAAATACAATTGACTTCTATCTTTGGAAATTGCGGTCTATTAGCTACTTCTTCTTTGAGCATGTCACTAAAACTATACGCATGTGCAACTAAAACCTCGTCCACTTTTCTACCTGTTTGGCTAATCACAAACCCAACCACTTTGGCCTTCCAATGAGAAGCAACGTCATTCAATTTTCTTCTTTTGATAGCATGTTGACCTGATTGACGAGGTCTCATTGTAATCCATGATCCTAATGAGACGTGCAACTCAATCCAATTACCATTAATGTCCTTGCTATTTTTCACAATTGATGTGGCTAATTTCAGATCGACTGATTCACATAGAAATGAATTATTATTATAATGTTAAGCTACCAAATACTTGCTCCGGTATCATGTAAATATATAAAGAGAATGCATTGCAAATGATTTAAAAAGCAAGATCCTACTCTATTCATAAGCCACACTACTTCAACAATAAAAAATTCAACAAACATTACAAACAAAGAATTCAACAAACATTAACTAGTCCACAAGCATTAATACAAATCTGAACCCTCTACTTGCTAAGGAAATGAGAATCAACAAAAACTATGGTACCTGGAAGTTATGACTCTGTAATTTATAAAGCAAGCGAACTCTAATATATCCACAAAGCTAGACTCTTGGATTATGAATTCAGTTGCCTGCAAAAGCAAATTCAGAAGAAATATCAGACCTGCAAAAGCAAAATGAAAATGCACAAGCAAGAGCATTTGAAATGAGTGTCAATAATTTAGACATAAACCCACCTCACCACATTTTGTGGTTTCAAAATTCCTGAATGCTTCAGAACCTTTTTACATTAATATCTAGCATTATAACAGGGGTTTTTTTTGTGATTTTATACGCTTTTTGGCATGGTTTTCATATGATTTCATGGGCGTATTCATGTGGACGTACTAAACGGTATTTCTAGAGTGCACCCATTTGTTAGCCATTGATTTTAAAGAAGAGGCAAAATCGTGTGGTTGTGGGGCTTTTATTGTTTGCATGTTTTTTTAGTCAAGGTTTCAAATATTTGGTTAATATTAGGGTTCCGGATTTGGCATGTAGCAAAGGCTCCAACTTGGAAAGCATGCTGCTTGGTTACAAAGATATTTTGCAGCTTGAATGCGGCGAGGTGGATTGATTCAACCATTCATTTGTATGTTGGCCGTGGAGGAGGGCGATTTTAAGGTGATAGCATATAGTGAAAATGCCCCTGAAATGTTGGATTTGATGCCCCAAGCCGCGCCTAGTATGGGCCAGCCAAGATATTTTAGAATTGGCACCGATGTCGGGGGCATTGTTCACCACCGCTAGCGCCGATCTCGAGAAGGCTGCAGGGGCAAAGTGGATGTGAGTATGTTAAACCCAATTTATGTTCATTGTAAGAGTTCAGGTAAGCCTTTTTATGCAATTATGCATCGGATTGACGTGGGTTTGGTGATTGATTTCGAGCCTTTGATGTGGGTTTGTAACAGAAGAACGTGCAGCAACCTAAATCTCTCGACACTGCCCAAATGGAGATTTCTAAAGCTGTAAGTATTTCGGTAGTTCTGATCTTTGCAATGCGTTTCCACTAAGAAACAGAGCATCCCTTGTTGTTCTTTTCCCGCTTATTCATTGTGCACTTACTGGATTCATTGTAGCCTCTCATCCATCAATAAACTATACTCCTCTCTTTCAAAAGAAGGAAGATGGAACATTATCATGGTGGCCATATTTATGTTTAGATTGGTATCAAATATACAGCGGCGCTGGCAGTTATGGACATGGCATCACCAGAAGGTTTACTTCTTCTTTCCATCTCCAGTTATGTCCATAACGACAGTTCCAGGTTCACTCCCTTTTCCATCTAGAAATTGCTTGGTCAACCAAGACACAGGTTCCTACTCTTGGCATACAAGTCGTCAAGTGTAAGCTTTTCTTTACTAGTTATTTAGCAAGCAAAGGCTAAAGCATGACATTTGACTCAAATTAACGGTAATAGTAATTTGAGTCAGCTTGAAATGTTGTTTGCAGAATGGAAATCCTTAATAACTACTAATAACTACTGGAAGGTAATTCTAGGAGTGGAATTGTACAGAGCTCAGGACAATTTGAAGCCTGTGATGGATTGAGCAGTTGGAGAAGATGTGGATTGTGCTAACAGTGCCATAGCCGACTTGCAGGTTTTAATGTCTGGCCATGCATGCCACATCTTATTTCTTATTTCTTATTTAGCATTGTGAGAGATGTTTTACTGTGAACATATAGGAAGCTAGATTGCCAGTTTTTATAGATGGAATTTTCATAAATGGTAAGCAAAAGTACCCCACAAACGAGGATCGCTATGTACGGTCCAGATCTTGGAATAATGAGCAAATATGCCCATCCGACAGCTCTCGTTGCCCAGAGTAACCCCCTGTGTGAATATGCACCCAAACCAAAGGGGGTTTAAGGGGGATTTTAATTTAAATGTTTTAAATAGAATAGAATAGAATAGAATAGAATATGATTTTATCGTCCACGGAGACCAACTGGCCTATGGGACCCAAGTACAAAGAGAGAGCAGCAGGCGTATTACTACCAGGATTAAAAAACCCCCGCCCCGAAGGGTTTTCGGGGGAAAAACCTTAGTAGCAATAAGGATGCTGACATACTGCACAGTTATATACATAATCACAAGTACAGCTGAGGTTAATGTCGGATAGGGGGGCAATGGTTTGTGTTAATAATGTTAATGGTAGTTGTGTGTTGATTGTTATATTAAAAAAAATTTTGGGCCCTTCGGGCCCTAACTAAAGCAAACATAGGTAAACTTTATGGTAAACTTTATGGTAAACTTTATGGTACTGCTGAGAAGAAACTAAAGCATACCATATTTCGAGATTCTGTCTATTGATTGAATAACTATTCTTGAGTGCAAGAAGATTACATTGCAGAGTGCAGAGAATAAAATAATACCATATTTAAGCAACGTTACCTATCATAGAACCTATTGGTGATGTATAATGAAGCCAGACTCTCAACCTACGAATTCAATTGATGAATAGTTACCTGCAAATCAAAATCAAGGGGATCAATATTAAGTGATGTTTAAAGAGCCAAAGGAAGAACTGAAGAAGAGTCTTGCAACATAGGCAATATAGGACTTACGATTGGATATAGGGCAGAAGTCGTCCAAGTATAACATCTACGATTGAATCGGGAAGACAGAGAGGCCGAGAACATGAATTAGGGGGAAATCAAGAATACCTAAAATTTTTGAATTCATTTGGCTCGATGGCGGTGAGGCTATTCTTTTGAAACTAATTTTGGTAGTTTTCCCTTGACATTAAATCACAAGGGGGTCATAAATAACATTGCATTAATGACCAAATATTTATTGTTTGATAAAATTGCCATGGAGGTGCCATGTAGGAATTTGGTGCCACGTAATTACGGCATAAAACAACTTGAGCTATGCTCTCATTGGCTGACATATTTTGCTGAGGTGTTTTTTCTTATTGATCTATTTGGGACAGAAGTTGATCTCATTTTTCCTCTAATGAATCGAATCAAATGCTTCTAAGTCCTCTTCCTTTACTCCAGCCCTAATTGCATCTATTAGACACAATATATCAGGGTCCTTCTGTGCACAGGACAAGCGCAATGCTTTCTTGTCCGCTCTACTCAAGCTTAGAGCTGCTTTATTTGCAAGGATAGAGTACATTTTGAAGCCTCTGAAGACATACATAGCGATAGCCCTATCTACTGCTATAACTCGATCATAGTTTGCGGTTAGGGGCACGTGGTTGCCAGCTAAGGACAGAGCTTTAAGCTTGAGGACCTCTTCTACTCCAGAGCACTATTAAGAGGCCGCCTAAAAATGAAGATGGGGTCAGAGTTCTTCAGGTACGAAAGCTGTACGCGGCTCATGTGGCTATACTCAAGCAAAGAATGAGAAGGAATCCTCATGCCCATGTGTCGCCACTAGTTGTAATGGTTGACAGGAGTCAGTGCAACCAACTAAAAGATTATAAAAAGGCTAACTTCGAGGATTACACATATTTTGTACTTGGAGGCACACATAGTTACAAAGCAAGGAAGGAACTTTCAAAAGAAGAATCCCGTAACGAAGTTTGGAAGAGCGTAGAAGCACATATCTACATTGGAGTCACAGACGAGGAAGCAAAGGTCATTGCCGTGAGTCATAATCTCGACAATGACTTCAGACTAAAAATGAGTCTTATAGACAAGATCCGCTTCATGCACCGGGAATACGTAGAGTTCAAGCAAGTGCATGGAGAGGACTTCATAAAACAAAAGAACAAGCTTCAAGAACTTCGAGAAGCATGTGTCACAGAGTGCTGCCTCAGCTATGATTCAGATAAGAAGCCCATAATGGCTGTGAAGCAGTACGACAATTACTTCCAGCTTGCTTTCAGAGACGGTCAAGTAAGTAAAAGCTTTAATTTAGTTCTCTGTAGTATGAACTTTGTAAATGCGTACCAAGGAAGACCAGCCACGGTAAAAATTTATACTGTGCCTGGTCACGGTATAAATTTATACAAGTGCACGGTGTGGTATAAATTTATACCGTGATCAGCCACGGTATAAATTTATACCGTGGCTGGTCTTCCGTGTGCAATTAAATAGTAGACTTCACAACAAATGCTTGCTCGCCATTCAACACTAAAATACTTGTGTTCGATCGTTGACAGGTGTGGGATCTTCAAGAAAGAATATTTTGTATGTTCGAAGATGGTGAGCTGAAAGAACAATCTACCTCTGCCGGAAAAAAACCAAAAAAAAATGGTGAGGCAAAAAAAAAAACATGAGCATCGTTACTCGGACGCAGCTTGGCTGTGGTTTGAAAAGCAAAGAAATTTTTGTAAGACTTCTAGAAAAGTTGTGGCCAAAGAATTCACTCTCGTAAAATGGCCAAAGAAGCTAAGACGTAAGCCACATTTCTTATGTCATGTTCTTTTTTTCCTAATTTTGTCTGACCACATTTTTCCCTCTGCAGTCAGAAAGACATTGTCACCTGCCAGGCAGAATTAATGAAGCAACTAAACCTGGAGGACTGGGAGGAGTGCAAGTCTTTATATCCAACCTCTACTACTGATTCTATTATCGAGAGCAAACCTGTTAATTTCAAATTGGTATCGGGTAAGTTGTGCAGAAAATACTTTTTGTTTTCGTGCCTTTGTCTCACAGTTTTCTTACAGAATAAGAAGAAAGGCCTACCAACAGGATTTTTAAACCTGGTTCGTAGGGCCAAGGAGGAGAGGCAGAGACTGAAAGCAATTGAGCAAGGAAAGCAAGTCAGCACTAGCAGTTTTGACACTACTTACGAGAAATTTACTACATTTGGTTAGGACGTCCGTCTGGGGTTGTTGGGTGGTGATCTGACGAGGCTGGAGACGCTTTTAGACAAACAAAACTTTACGTTATGCATTGCAGATATTCCTTATGGCTTCAAAATCAAGAATAGCACTTTTGACGAGGAGGCTTTTATTCACGGTAAGTCCGTTCTTTCTTGGATGGCCTAAAAGAAGTCACGACATCCGAAAACCGGAGGGTCATCATTTTTCATTCCGACCTGCCAGGCGATGCCGGTGCTAAAGCCATTGGGAGTCTGTCTATAACGAAGCCAAGCTGCGTATGGTAAGCTTTGAATTTCTTGCTTTTCTAGTTACTTTAACACCACGGTATAAATTTATACCACAGTCGCCTCGTGGTATAAATTTATACAGCAAGGCAATGGTGGTATAAATTTATACCGCCACACCACTTAACTAACTTTTTGTTCGTTTTCTTTCCACCAATGTTTAATTGCTTTTTGTTTGGCGGGGCTAAAACAAATGTCAAAGGACATGGTGGTGGTCCGCTTTTAGTAAGTCTGCTTTGAACATTTCCATATTGGTTTTACAAATACGGACGCCAAAAAACCATGGTTCATTTCAATACGCAGAATGAAAAGACTCCACCCCGCGCTTTTCGGTTCCTACCGTTTCTACAAAAATTGAGAGACCCACAACGACAAGGAGCCGTGGTATCTCATTATCGAAGCCACATCGGCTAATTAATAATTTAATTCGGTGGTTTTCGCCCGTGAGACCTGGATTCTAGATGCATTTTCGTGCTCAGCACCATTAATTAGTTTCGCCCTTAAGCAAGGGCGCAATGTTGTCTCCGTCGACATAGACGGGACAAAATAAGTTTCATCGGGACCGGGATAAGCTCTTGTGAATCCTTTCCCCGATGAAAACGAGGAACTGGGAGCAAAAAGCGGTCTTTGGCGATGTGAAAGGCACATATACGTAAATCCACCTCCACTTACGGGGAAGAAAAGATGAGGAGGTGGAGTTTGTCGATCTCGAGCCTGTGGTGCCTGAGCCCGAGAAACAGCCTGAACCTGTACCATTGGAATCAGAAGGGGGCGTCTCTGCTGTTAAAACCTCACAAGAGACTGATCCTAAGGGGAATGAGAGTCCTGTGGACTGGGAGCCACCTGTCGTATAAATTTATACAAACAGTATTTTAAATTAACTTTCATTGTAATCTATGTGCTAAGAATTTCAATATATTTTGATGAAGATTTTTCAACTGAAAACTTTGTCTCTTTAACAATGCTTTAGAACAATTCTTTCTTGATTTATGATTTCACATTCTTTCTCTTTTCTATGTTTGATTTTCTTAGTACTTATATTAAGCTTGCAAAAAGACAAACTATATTTCCTTCTATTTTCAACAACAAATACTTAATGAGTTTTTAAATTTAATGTCTCTCTCCTCAAAACAAGCTTTTTTGTTTTTTGCCCTTTTTTAAAAATGAAAAAGCTTCAAAAATGTTGCTTTTTGGGGGTATTTCGAATGCTATTTGCTCAACAATCTATTTTGCTCCCTATTTTGTCCATTTTTTTCAAGTTTCCAATTTTTATAAAGGAATCTTTCAAACGCACTTCTTAAATAAGTGCGTTTCATTTTAAACCTTGTTCCTTGTGAAGGTAGCCCATATAATATGCAATACTGGCATCCCGACCTAGGGTGACTCTCTCATGCCTTGCATAGAAGTCATCAATAAATAACTCCTGCATAAAAGAAACATCAGATTCAAGAAGAAATAAAAAATGAAACGAGATAAATACCTCTCTCTTGTCCCGTTCGACAACTGCTGGGTTTGTTATTTTGAAAGAGGACTTCGACAGCTCACGTTCTATGAACACAGAAGCAGTATTTGAAGAGCTAAGAGCTTCAAATTTGACATCTTTCACTGCTTCATAGCCTGCTTCAGCTTGATGCATGACAATTTCAAATGCATCCTCTGGAGGTATTGAGGATCCATCATAAGACACAGCCTCCATCATTTGTCTGGGAACATCAGACTCAAAGTCTATAAGTCCTCCCAGGCCTACAACATGAGCATATATCTGGCTCAATATCTCATCTTCTTTCAACCCCGTCACTTCAGATATGTCGGGCAGCAACAAGTATGGTTTCCCACCTATGTGGATGGGATATGCTTCTGATAACCTCCAAGTAGACAATTTCTTCTCGGAGACCTCCTCTTCCAGAACCTTGTTCTCTTCATTTTCTAGTATGAGCTTCTCTTCCTCAGGATCTATCGGCTTCTCTGCTGGTGAGGCGGGACGTTCTATCTGAGCGACCTATACACTTGAAGAAGAACCAGCATCTTTGTTTGACTTAGTGTAAATCATGTATGTGCTGAACATGATATCTCGGCTGTAAGAAATTTCTTTGCCCTCTTGCCTGCACAGTTCTGCAGGTAGTCTCTTCAAAAACCTCCTAATTCGGTCTTGATCAACTTTCGAAAACATCTTAATTATAGCTTGAATGCTTAGTGAAGGCAAACCAGTCACAGGACATGGTTTCACGTCAGGTCCAGCTCTAGCCATGAAGGATGACGCGAAAAGCATCGCTACATTGCAGAAAATCAGCAACGCATGTTTGATCTCCTGATGACTGAGCCAAAAGCCTTTTGGCGTAGAGTGTTGTATAAGAGGCATCAACCACCTGGCAATGTCACCTCAGACCAGTGGAGACAACGGTTGGAGGAGTTGTATGACCCCCCAGGAGCAATCGCTGAGGTACCAGATCAGTTAGGAGAAACACTACAGCTTTCAGAGGAGGACATCCGCCAGGGTCTTAGGCATCTTGCTAATGGTAAAGCAAAGGACTTGCAGGGACTTCAGGCCGAGCTGTTGAAATGGGGTGGGCCAGCTTTGCTGGGGCCGTTGACAGGGATAATCAATCAGGCCATTAGAGAGGGCCTCCCACAGGAATGCATGGTTAGCAAGGTCACCTCTATTCATAAGACGGGAAGTAAGGATGACTCCACCAACTACCGTGTGATCATGGTGAGCCCGTTACTCGCAAAACTTCTAGCAGTGGGTCTTTGGGAAGAAGTTAACGCAATGCTACCGAGGAAAAGCTGGAGCACGGCAGCTTGGGCGGCAGGTTTTTGCCCCGCCCCTCCACGAAAGTGATCATGTTTTTACTCGTAATTTTATGGAAGCTAGCCGCAATGCACGACGTGGCTTGTATTTCTTTGTTCCGTGGATTTTAAGACTCAAGATATGATACGGTCCTCGGGACTGTTGTGGCAAAGCTTGCAGGAGCTACATGTCCCATAGGATTTGCAGAATGCCATCTACCGGGTCTATGACGAAATATATGCCACTTTGCCTGTGTCAGATCACCGGGTGAACATCGCCATAGGTGTTAAACAGGGATGTCCGTTATCTCCAACGCTTTTTGGACTCTATATTGACAAGTTGGAGACCTGGATGCAAGAACACGGAGGTGGTGGCAGAGGCATATACAGTAAAACAATTGCTCTATGCAGACGATCTGGACTTATTGTCCCATACAGCTAGGAGTATGCAGGAACATTTGGATGCTCTCACTCAATTCTCGCGGACATAGCAGAATGATCGCCAACCGCCAGAAAACCAAGTTGTTGTCAATCCATGTCTGCAAGCAAAGATGATATCCCGGACTTCTATTACTGAAGGACAAAGGATGGAAGTTGTAAGGACCTTTAAGTATCTGGGAATCGATTTCTCTGCTAACATGCTATGAGATGACTGTGTAGAAAGAAGGGTCATCGCGGGATGGAAAGCCCTGTATGCAATGCAGAATAGCTGTTACAGAATAGATCTCTGCGATTGGGCACGCAAAGCACACTTGTTCTGAGCACTCGTGGAACCAGTATTGCTATATGGGGTAGAGGTCTGGGGGCCAGCAATTAGCAAGGGCACATGGGATAAGCTAGAGAGGGTACAGAAGGCTTTCTTGACATACCTAAAGGCGCCAAGGACGATGTGGTGCCTTATCGATTTGGTCGTATTGAGGCTGGCTTTTGGCCCCTCGCAAAGATTACGCTATGTGCAAGCACCTTGCGATTTCCAAAGGCCGATGAGAATGGATGCACAATGTCTTCCTCCCGGGCTCAAGTTATTGGCACAAGGGCCACAACGTCCCAAGAGAGTGTGGCAGGAGCATTGTAGGGGATGGTTCGCAAGATGGTCCATAGACTATCAACAGATTATGGATATGTCGGATATCGTGGAACAGGAGCTGCATTTGAATGAGCGCTTTGCTACCTCTCTGTGGGATGCGCCCACTCTTGCAAAGCCTAAAACAGAGCACTACCACACGCAGTTAATCCGTCGCTTGAACATAGCCCCCACCAAGAATTGAAGGCACACATCTCTACCAAGAAATGGAGAGCTATAGCTGTAATAAGGACAGTGGTCCCACCATCTTAGAATTGAGACAGATCACTAGGGTATGGATGGAGGGCAGGGAATCCCCCGGCATGAGAGATTATGCCAGTGCTGTCACATGCAGATAGTAGAAGATGAACACCATGCTCTACGGGGAGTGTCCCAAGATATGCACATCCGAAAGCAGACTCATGCCGATCTCGGATGCTTTCGAGATTGGCTTCGCCAATGGTTGCACGCCTCGCATCCTACATTACGCAAGTCTCCACTGGCGTCGGGAGTCCCTCACAAAGACGTGGGAATTTTGGCTTAGATAGGGACTCCGAATGCCTACTACAAGGGTTTTTTCCTCCCACATGGGGGGTTTTTTTGTCCCAGTGGTAATGACACACTGTACAGGGTTTCTGTGGTTTTCTTTTGTGTTTGGATACTTTTCGATATATTGTATTCACCGTCTCATAGGCCAGTTGGCCTCCGTGGACGTTAAAATATACTTCCTTCCTTCCTTCCTTCCTTCTTCAAACTCTTCTGGATGCTTCTGACGAAAATCCCGTTCTTTCTCCACTATTTTTTCATACCATGTGCTAAACAACTCCCATGCCTTATCTGACCCGCTATTTACCATTCTCGTGGAGTAGCGCCTCGATTTATGATAGTTTGAATGTGAGCGCCTTTGTAGCGGCTTGATATGCAAGAGAGACTAACACCGTGGCAACGATGCGAAAATAACACTTTCTTAATTTATGCTATATATACACAACACGGTGCGAAAACAAGACTTCGATAATTTATGTGATGTACAATTTTGCACCGTGGCTACAGTGCGAAAATACCCCTTTCATTTTTTATGCTATGCACATTTTTGCACCGTGGCTACGGTGCAAAAATAACCCTTCCATATTTTATGATATCCACAATTTCGCACCGTAAGTACGGTGCGAAAATACAACTTCCATATTTTGTGTTGTACACAATTTCGCACCGTAGCTACTTTAAGTTTTATGTTACAATGAAAGTAAATGTTTGCGATTAATATACAATAGATCTCCAATTAATCATCACTTTATTTATATTACATAGATTCATATACAGATATGACTTTTGGTGGCATGCATGACCCCAATTTATAGCATTCTTCTCTGCACTTTCTCACCTTCTGGCCTTCCATCATAAAATGGAAGAAATTTAAGTATGTCTCAAACTCTAATTGCCGCCGAACATCGAATAGAGACCACTCGCTCTCCGCTCTCAGACTTTTGAATAGCTATGAATGTTCAAGTCTATGACAACGGAATGAATGCCATCATTGTCATCTTGTTCTACAGGAATCCAGACGTACTTTCTTCCTTCACGGACATTTTGCCATCTCCTATACTTAAAAGTGACATACAACGTTTGCTTCCAAATGCAATATCTGAACTGAACCGTGTAAAAATTTTTCCTTCCTTCCTTCCTTCCTTATCTTGCATTCAGCAGATTCAACTCCATCGTGAAGTCGAGCACTCCAACCTTCAAGAAATAGACTATCTAAAAAACTAAACAGACGTAACCCTATCTGTTCATGTGATTGCAGATGCCAATGAAGAGGATAGAAAATATGGTGCATGCCCTACATCTGCACTTTATAAATAAAATTTTTTAAATTGCTTACGTATGTTTCTCATTTATAATTCATAAGGTGAAGGCCTACCTGCATTAGGGATTTTTTGAGATCATAAAAGGGCCTTCTAAGAACTGCTGACTAAGCTATATGAACTATTTAATCGAAAAAGCAGGCGGTAATCCGGTCAGCCAAAATGAAGTTATAACTAACTCACTGGATCACATTTTCTAGCATAAGTGTTGATAGAAAAGTCCAAATGAGCTCTTGTTTGGTGCAATAGATAGATCTCACTGATATCTTTCCAACCTTGGGTGGTTTACATATCTTTTAGCCCCGTAGGATAGTAAAAAATGGTAAAAACCATATTTTTTGGAGTTTTGACAATTATAAGTAGTTAAAATATATGCAAAGCACCTAAGGTTGGAAAGATCTCAACGAGATCTATCTATTGCACTAAACGAAAGCTCATTTGGACTTTTCTATCAATAGTTATGCTAGAAAATGTGATCCAGTGAGTTAGTTGTAACAGTTTTGCTGACTGGACCCGTCAGGCTCTGATTTCTGATTGATAGTTCATTTATCTTCATTTGGCTTAGTTGGCATGTTTTGAAGGCCCTTTTTTAATCTCAAAAAAACCCTAATGCTTGAAGCTCCCTTTGCGAAAGAGCATTGGCAGTTGAATAGTTTATCATGCCATCAATAAGCCCTATAGCTTTAGTTACTCTGCTTCTTTAGGGCCCTGGCAAATGCAAGTTAAGCACATTTTAGCTGCATAATTTATCCACCAAGGAATCACATAGAATATAGTTGGAAAGTTTGTACCACCTACCAGGTATAATTTCTCATAGATAGCATTAGGATCGATAAGTTCCTTGTTGTCTTAAAGCCATCTTTACTCCCATAGAATGTGTACTATAAGCTGCAGTGTTACTTCCTTTTCACTCATCAGAGAAGCTCAGCTATTCGGATATCAGAGGTACTTCCTTTTCACTCATCAGAGAAGCTCAGTTATTCGGATATTAGGAGGCAGTTAAATCTCACTAATGAGGATGTGGTTAAATTGCTGCCCTCACGATCATGTGCTAAATACAAGATACGGTTAAAGGTGCCAAATCAAAAACTGTTTGCCAAAATGATGCTTTTGAATTCACTGCAAAATTTACTAAGAATGAGACGGATAAAGATCTGTTTATTCAATGTAGATTTATTTGTCTTCTTTTCTAATTGTACCTGTCAATTGCAGATACCTCTCCCGCCGATGGATTAAATGAAAAAGTGATTGAGGATGTTGATAAGGATAGGCGCTATGCTATTGATGCATCCATTGTCCGTATTATGAACACCTTGTATAATGGTACTTGGGTTGATTTGCAAAAACGTTTCAGAGCTATGAAGGCTGCAGCATGTTGCAGTATACAGACTGGAGCAAGAGATTTAGGAGTTGCAGCGTACATATAACCAACAAATAAGAAGGCTGAAGTAGCAAAAACGGGTGAGGCAATTTCTTCAACATTTGTTACTCTTGAAGCTACTTCCTAGTGAGACAAGCACAGCGCAACTACTACTTCAACATCATAGCATAGCTTCACATGCAACCAGCTTGCCTTCACTTGCAGTATTCCAATTTTATCTGCATGTCTGAGTACCTTCCTCTTGATGTCTGGCTCAAAAGCAAATAACATGTTTAAAATTACTCTCCCCCCAAGGGACGAAAAAGAAATTGGAAGGACTTGAAACTGCAGAAGAATCTGAACCGACAATAGGATCTTCTCTCATCCTAGATCGATACAATAAGCTGAATTTTCCTCTAGATAGGAAGCACATTACATATTGAAGCACCATTCCTAAGTGAGAATTCATGCATGAAAGCTTGAAAACAACTAAGTTTAAGTACACAGGGATTTGAGAAGGCTGAAAATAATATGTTAGTTGGAGCATCCTATTCATAGTCCCCTTATGCATGATACGTAAAAGAATATGGTTGGATATCAACTGTCATGGAATCAAAATAGTTTGAATTCAACTAAGTAAAACTTACTGTAAGCTCCTCATATTTTACATAATATTGTAGATACCTGCTCCTCTTTATACACACAAAGGTCGTCTCTGGATCACTGCCAATCTTGCTACCCATATAACCATGTAAACATGCCAGTTTTACCTGCCGAATTGAAGCAGGAGGAGGTGATTATGAAGGAAAATAATGTGAGAAATATTGGAGTGCATTTTCTTATCATTTTTTCCCTTGCTGCTTTGCTAATACAATCTTAAGTGTTAATGAGTTGATACCTGGAAGAGATGGTAATTGTGCATTGCTATCAACAGGCATTGGTTCAGAAAGATCCTCCATGCAATGCCAATGCCCAGCCCATGCCAGACACAAACACTGCGCTTTGCCTTTCCTACGTCTGCAGATTCATATGATCTGGGAAATTTGTTTGCCTTCAGCCCAGGTTTTGTGGATTCCGAACATGTAGAGGACAAACAAAACAGGTCGTCACATGACACCGGATATTTGCGGTGGATCGCCAAACTCCGAGGAGCCAAAACTCCGGGCAGACAATTACTTGGATTTTCTAATTTCCCTGGCCCTACGATCCGAAATTACAGAATCGGACGGCCAAAAATGAATACAGCTGACATGGCATGACACGTGGCATAGCTAGAAAGTGGGCAGTTCGGGTTAGGCAACCCTAATATCCCGTCCAATATGTGCTAGGTAACCGGCCGGATTGAGGGGTTTCCGGCCGGTAAACCGGCGGCGCCGCCGGCTGCCGGCTTACCGGCTGGAAACCCCGAAATCCGGCCGGCTACCAAACGTGAACCATCAGTTTTGTGAAATTCCATTCTTGGATCTGGCGTGTTTCTTGGTGTTTTTTTTTTTTTTGCGATTTTGGGTGTTTTCTTGGCCCTTCAATCTCTACAATCGTTGAAGAAGGAGTTGGGCAAAAGTATGCTGGTGGGTATCAAAAGCGTCGGGACACATCTTCGACAAAGACTCATATAGCACCCCATATGGCGGCTTATTTAAGGTGTTCTTTGGTACTAGCACATGGTAATTAGGTAATCAATAGAAATATGTAACAACTCCAACTAATAACAAGTGGAATACTATGATAGAATAGTACATCCAGGGTGCTGATCTAAGTGCTGGGGCCACGTTTTTTTGATACCCACTAGCATACTTTTGCCCAG
Organism: Isoetes taiwanensis; assembly: GCA_021234155.1. Classification (NCBI taxonomy): domain Eukaryota; kingdom Viridiplantae; phylum Streptophyta; class Lycopodiopsida; order Isoetales; family Isoetaceae; genus Isoetes; species Isoetes taiwanensis. Next base: position 11,861,319 of record JAJEKV010000044.1, on the reverse strand, counting down.
TTTCAATATCCAATATCGCTGGGAACCTCCAATATCCATGGCTATGGCCGAAGCTTGAGCATCTTGCCGTTTTCCGGAACCTACTCTGATCTGCCATAATGAAAGAAAGAAGAGCACCCAAAAGGCTGAGAGAGCCATGGTGGATAACTCTTCCGTTTCCAAGAAAAAGAAAAGAATGGATCTGCTGCAAAATGTGAAAGCCGGGCTGATGGATACTCAAGATAATTGTCTGGCCATGAAGCTCGCGGAATCCAGGCCTGATATGGGCTCATCCAGAAGCAAAACGGCCGGATCATGTATAGCATGCTCTATGGAAACCCTTCTTCTTTCACCTTCTGATACGCCGCTGCAAATGTGAACAGGGGATCTGCTGGACAAATCTTGAGGCATGAAACAATGGCTTAAAACAAGGCCGAATGGTCTGACGGTCAAATGATCTGCCGAATGCCCTGCTCTTGAATGCCCTGCCGAATATCTGCCGAATGCTCTTGAATAGGGGATCTGCCCACATTGATAGTGGTACAAGTTCTTCCAGGGCATAAAAAACTGTATGAATGTTTTTGTATAACAATGTAGAAAACCTCCCGATCTGAAGAAGACCCACACTTGAGTTTTTGGGCTGTAGTTCCAGGGGGAGATGTTGGCATGGGCTTTACAGGTTTGTTGCGAGGAGATTTCTTTGGAGATGTCTTTGTTCCAAGCTGCTTCGTCATGATGAGCTCCTCCCTGGCGCTTCAGGTGTAGTTTTCACAAAAGTTTTCTATTTGTGAAAACTACACCTGAAACAACACCTGATTAAAAACCACACAAGTTTTCTATTTGTGAAAACTACATTTAAAAACCACACTTGATTGAAAACCACACTTAAAAAAACCACACCAATGTTCTACTGCTAGAAACTACACTTGAAAACTACGTGTTGTTTCTAGCATTTACATAACAAAACAATGGGTGAACTTTAAGTGTGTTTTTTTGCAAAAACAACAGCAAAAAACTACACATTGATAGTGGTACAAGTTCTTACAGGGTAGAAGCATAAAAGACTGTCTAAATTTTTTTGTATAACAATGTAGAAAACCTCCCGATCTGAAGAAGACCCACACTTGAGTTTTTGGGCTGTAGTTCCAGGGGGAGACGTTGGCATGGGCTTTACAGGTTTGTTGCGAGGAGATTTCTTTGGAGATGTCTTTGTTCCAACTGCTTCGTCATGATGAGCTCCTCCCTGGCGCTTCAGGCTTTCTGAAAATGCAAGCTTCGGCTATAGAGAATTAGAATTTTGGCTGTGGAGATCCTGATCTTGGCTATGGAGGTTCCCGCATCCGGTTATGGATGTTAAGCTTTCGGCTATGGAGGTTCGAATGGGAGGGAGGTCGAACAGAGCGGGAGGAGAGTTCAGAATTATTTCTCATATTTTCTTGCCCCTAAAACATTAATGATACCTCCTTCCAAGAATAATAATGGGGGGGGGGGGGATGTCCTTACATTTTGAATTTGTAAATGAAAAATATGGCACTTTTTTAGCCCACCCTTTTATGCTTCTACCCTCCACAAGAAACAAAAGTATTGTACCTCACATGTATAGACTTCTGGTGCTTTGAATGCCTCTAACAATATCATGAACTTAACCCTATCAAGGTTCACTCCTTGTGAGTACATTTTGCTAGAGAAAATATATGGCTTTTTTTACACATGTCATTCTGAGTATGAGCAGCAATCATGGTGGTCCTGAAAATCACATCCTTGTTAGAAATTCTCTCAAGCACAAGTCTGGCAATTTCCAAGCTCTCACAGTGTCTGTACATCTCTAAGGTGGTTTTTAACGTAGGAATCATTTATATAAAATCATTCTATAGCCCATTTCTCCTAATGTGATCACTAGTTTTCCCTCTGACAGAGCCTTTGCTTTGCTACGTCTCCGTAGTAGACATGCATAGGCAGTGGTATTTATCTCTGTTTGTGATTTTCCAGTATGCCAATGCGCAACAGGTAGAATTTCAGCTTTAGCGAATGGCTCTGCTCTATGGGATCATCTGGTATCCGCAACATCTTATTTTTTTCGAATAAGGGTTGTGTTTTTACATGTTGTATTCCTTCATTTGTCTTCCCAGCCTTAAAAAGCCCATTTGAAAGAGACGTGAATGAAATAATATCATGACTAAACGACATTAAATCCATTTGCATTAGAAGGAAGGAAGGAAGGAAGGAAGGAAGGAAGGTACTTTTATCGTCCACGGAGACCAATCGGTCTATGGGACCCAATACAAAAAACGCAGCCGGATTCTCGCCCGGATTAAAAACCCGCGCCTGAAGGGTTTTCGAGGGAAAACCGTGGCAACAATCACCTGGCCGACAAACTAACATACAAAATGCAGAAACACCCAAATATATACAATCATGCACCGCACCCGCATTGCCTAATCAGCGAGCAGCCAGGCGGGGGCAAAGGTGATCTCACAGGTCCAGTACCTCTGAATATGCGACCCGGGCGCGTCTTGACGGTGTGTTCATCAACAAATGTAAGGGCAAGTCCGCCGTACTAAGGAGCGTATGTCGCCCGGATCCGGCCAAGCGTTGGGCAACTCACGGAAAGTGTGAGGCTCATCCTCAATGGCACCTGTTTGACGGCAATCGACAGGCTCTGGCCCGGCGGGCTCCCAATCCACCTGCCGAGATCTCGATCGCGAAGATGGTGGGCTTTTGTGCGAATGGAGGCAATGAGTCCGCTTTCAGGGCGCTGGGAACATGCGGTAGAGCTGTGGGCCCCGGGCTAACACTGGGGTTGATGTGCTCCTTGTAATGGGCGTTTTTGACTGCTCCCTAGAGCGCAGGGTCCCGAGCTTGCCAAGGAAACAAGCTGTCTAGGTACTCCCGTGAAGCTGGGCCACGATCGGTCATTTGTGTCCACACGCAGACGCATTAATTCTCGCGTTCCATCTGGTGAACCACGATCTCTCTTACCTCCAACGGGCCCTAAGCATTTCGCGGACTCATTGCCTGATGTAAGCCGGTGCGGGAGCCGAGCATCACCCATAGTAACCACTTTCCGAAAATAGGCGATGTGTCTATCAAGGGCTGCCCGTGAAGCGGCAAGAATCGGTTTTCTGCCCGGAATCGATAGGGAACTGAAGGTTTCACCCCAAGTGCCCGTGCCAAAAATGCCTTCTGCACCTGCTCCAAGTCATTCCATGTCGCCAAAGAAACGACCGGGCCCCAAACCTCGACCCGTCTGCAAAGGGCCGGGTTTCGACCGGTTGCGAACAGATGTGACCGATGGCCCCAATCATAGAGCTCACGGGTGGTATTTGTTCTGCGATGGCATAAAGCGCTTTCCACTTCTTTGTCACCCCTTAAGCGGATAGACACCTCCGCCCAGAAGCGAGGAGGGGAACTCCACCCCTTGATACTTGTAGGTGGGCGTGGCGCCCACGAAGCCCCCGATATGTGAGCAGCAGGAGGCATGGGGTGGCGTGAAGAGGATATGAGAACCACCCTGGTCTTGGCCAGATTCACGCGCATGTCTGTAGCCTGACAAAATGTGTCTAGGGCATCCAGGTGAGACTGCGCAGATACCGGGGTGTGGGCCAGCAGGCCAACATTGATCCGCATAGATGAGCCGGGCGGATGACACAGTGCAAAAGCCGTATGCCACCCCATGCTTTCGAAGCGGGGCTCTAACGATCAATGTAGAGGCCAAAAAGTGTTGGCGAGAGGGGGGCAACCCTGCCGGACCCGATACTCTTGGTGAATGCTTGGCCCGTCGGTTTGCATCCCGCCAAAACAACTCTCATACAACTCTGTATATGGCATTACGCACGGCAGTAAGGAGCCCCAGTTGAGCCTTGATCCTAGCCTACGGCTTTTCGAGGAACAGTATCAAAAGCCAGCGAAGTTCACAAAGCAGCAATACAAGTCCTAGATGATTCCGGCCGTCTTCAATCGGCGCCAGCGGTGTAAAGATATGGTCAATCGTTGGTGGCGGGGTCTAAAAGCCTGTGTGAGGGCTTTCGCACATCTGGCGCCTCGCGCCGGTCAAGAGGTCTGCTTTGCTTTCGAGAATGCCGATAGCGGTTTGGCAAATCCGAGCTAACCATGATCGTTCGGTAATTGGCGGACGGTGTGGGTCGCCCGCCTTGTGAATGGGAACAACCACAGCTTGTGGTCCATTGTCGGGGAGACCTTCCCGCAATGCTCGTTGAGCAGGTAGTGAGGACCGGCTGTGGGCCGCCGCCCATTTGAGTAACTTCGGCACGCATACCATCGAGGTCGGTTGCCTTCCCATTAACCCGGCCGTTGCGGGCCGTCCTCAACATCCTCCTCCACGAGAACCAATGGGGGCCATCCTGTGGGGGTATGGGCGTCTGGCGTCCACTGGCGGGTCATAGAGCCTTTGCAAGTACCATTCCCACCGCCGGGTGTGATGTCCCCTCAGAGGGTCGGGCTGGCCTTGAAGCACTCTGGCCAAAAGGTTCGAGGATGAGTGTCCGCCAGACCGAACATCTCCCACGATGCACGGCAAGGTACCGCCTTTGTCTCCTTCCGGATGGGCGCAGATCGCGTGGTGGTGGCCTGGCGGGTACACGGATCCGAATGTGGCGGAGCTGCCGCGTTCTTTACACTCCGCATCAAACCATCGGTTCTACGGGAATGTTGCTGACCCGGCGGCGGCGAGGGGTCTGCCAAAGCACCTGTCCGGCGCATCTGTAATAGCGAAGTCACTAGTCATCTCTTTGCTCTAGTGTGGAGGTCTGCGAATTACCGGGGGCGTCCATGAGCATCTCGGCGTAGTCCTCTGCACTGTCATAATCTAGTCTCAAGCGAGGGGCGAGGGGCTGGCATAGTGGGGGTTAAAGCGGCTTGCCAAACCAAGTCCAAATAAAGTGGGAGGTGATCGAGTCGACCTCCTCATCCCGATTAATGCATTGCCCACCAGGAAGCGGCCCGACGAGATGCATATCTTAGCCATTACGAGCACATAGTCCACCACACTAGACCCTCCCCCGATTGTCCGTCTGCGCATGTGCACTTGCGAGAATCGGGCCACTATGACAGCCATTGCAAATTATCAAGTCAAAAATACCACATAGGAGGAGCAATCATGCCTGCAAAGCGAAAGTGACTGGCCGGTCATCCAGATGCTCGCGGGCCGTTGCTTTAAATAGGCTGCGAGGACATCGTCGCCGAGGGGGTCAAGTCGCATGGGCTGCTCTACTCCGTCCCCGTGCATTGAAGTCTCCAAGAAGGACGACCCTTACCCAAGCTGCTGGGGTGTTTGGCGTATGTCATCATATAGATCGACATAAGGGTCCATCCTATCCGCGCTCGGGGTGGCGCGATAGAAGGTGCTCTCTGCGTGAGGGAAATAACAGCGACGTAAAAAGAGGGTTGCCACCGGTATTATGCACACGAACCCACAAGTACCGGTTGTGTCTCTTCCGAGGGTAACCGAATGTGCCAAGGTTGTCCCGGTAGTAGCAAGCCACTCCACCATGACCCCTCCGGCCGCCCCGTACATGTATTGAAGACCAGAAATGTTGGTAACCCTACAGATCAGGTAGCTCAGGCCCAAGATGCTCCCATGTCTCCATGAGAAAGATGAGATCCATATCGGCCGCCACGAGTTCGGGATCGCCCCCTTACGCCAAGGGAAGCCTCGACAATTCCATGAGACCACCCGGAGGCACAATTCCTATTTGTCGTAAATAGGATGGATGGTATGACACTGTCGGGGGGAGGACGGGAAGCAGAGGGTCGAAAGGGAGAAGTAGATGGACCGAGGCAAAGATGTGGTGAGAGGGCATTGGTCGTGAGGGAGGGGGAGTAGGAGCAGGAGAAGGGGGCCATGGTAGGAGAAGGTATAGGCCACGTCGCAGGCCGGTTGGGACTGATGGTCCGCAGCAGAGAAGGTGTCGAGGAAAATGTGCATCCCGCCGAACCAATCCTGCGGCGCACCCCCGGTGGCTTAATGCCTTCGATACGACAAGCTCTGTCTGGCCTCCCGCATTTGCGGGTGTGAGGTCCCGGCCCACGCATGGGGATGTCCCCTTCAAAGATCTGGCCCCGGGCGCAATATGGCATCACGCACCTGTGCATCCGCAACCGTGAATATGACAATGCGGTCACGACCCGGGCGCTGAGCCCCATGACGGGCTGCTCGAGAAATGTGAACTGGCCCCGGGAATGTCATCCGATCGAGAATGTGTGTTCGGATGTTTCGGGCGCAGACTCTCCCCTTTGCTCTAGCATGCCTCGAACTACGTGATTGTGGCCTCTCACTTTGTGCTCACGAGTTCTAGGCCCGCGGGTCAAAAGGTGGGAGGGCCGGGTCCCGCTACTGGGGTGGGTGGTGGTGGTGCCGGGATGGCGTGGAGGCCGGAGGTGGGGGCAGCAGTGCGGGGGCCTGGCTGCCGGCGTGGAGGCTGTGGCGGGGTAGCGGTCTGAGCCGGATTCTACCGCCCCGGTAGCTCAGGGACACCCGGCTCTTGGGGGCCTCTTCTTTGCCCTTGGCCATCTCCCACCAAGACCGCTGCCGGTAATTATGAACCTCGGCCCGAGGAGACCCCGCTCGTCTATTGATGGTTGCCCCGCAACCCCTGGAGCTCCAGCTGCAGTAGCGTAGGCGTGCTCGAGCCCGGCAAAGACACCGGCGTCGAGGTAGGGCTTGCTGTTCGATCTTACTCTGAAGATCGGCGTGTCCGGTCATGCGCAAAGAGCCCTGCGCTTCGATGCCATGGTGGTGGTGCCTCCACCCTCGATTGCACTACCACCCCAAAAGCGGGTCCACATGTTGTTTTTCGGTGTCTTTTTTGCAAAAAAACAACCAAAAAACTACGTGTTGTTTTTTGTCGGGTTTCTAGAAATGGCGTGTAGTTTTAGCAAAAGTTTTATACATGTAGTTTTTTAGGAAAAAGTCTACCGTAGAATTTTGTCAAAATTATCTGGCGTAGAAATTCGCGATGTTTCTACATGTTGTTTTTAAAAGTAGCTATAGTTTTCAAGTGTTGTTTTTCTGAAAAGTAGACATGTAGTTCTCAATAAACTTAAAAGGTCCACATGTTGCTTTTTTAAGCTTGTTGTTTTTGAGAAAAACAACACTGAAAAACCACGTAAAGAATTTTGTCCGACTTTGCTAGAAACTACACGTAGGTTTCTGGGTTTTTTTCTTAGCTATGTTGTTTCCAAGTGTTGATTTTCACAAAAAATGATATGTGGTTACTCAAGAATAGCTATTGTTTTTCAATAATGTTTTACTAATGAGAAGGTATTTTGATACATAGTTTTACATACAAATCACATGTAGTTCTTTATAAAAGTAAAGACCTTTAGGTGTTGTTTTTCCAAAACAATATATGCCGTGGTTTAGAAACATGATGAATTGTTTTTTTTATAAAGGATGTGGGTGTAAAAACAACATGATGTTGGAAAGAGGAAAACTTATTTCATACTCAATTTCTAACATATTTCCCCTTCGATTCCACAAATTCCATTGTTTTACTGATGGTATTCGTATCATTGTTAAGATGTAAATATATTTGTATATGTTTATTGTATAGGCCACATATGTGACCACCTAATTCCAGCCGATGGATAAACTTATGAAGGCTGTGTAAACAGAAAAACGTTGAGCCGTACTGTGATAACAAAATCTGCGACCTGTGTTCTGTGTTGCCGAAAACGTCAACCTGTCGTCTGTGTTGCCGATCTGCACTGTAGGCATGCCGAAATGTTAAAATGGTTGCCGAATAGTTGTATGGTTGCCGAACTGCCCTGTAATCAAGAAAAACGGAGAACGGTGATTCTTGTTGCCGATTTCCTTCACTATTTAGTTGCAATCCATATCTAAGCTTGAATCAAGTCTAAATTAACAACATTTACAAGAATAAAAGCTGTAGCTACCATTGTTCTTACTGATTTTCTCTATGGTTATCCGACCAAGCTTCGCCATTACAAATCCAAGCCAGGCCTGAATCCAAAGTCAAGAAATTCGCTCCAATACAGATTGAATAAAAAACCCTTCCAGATCGGGTCTGCATCAGATAGCACAAATTGGGATGTGGGTTCCCACAAAACAGAGGCAGCAAGGGCTTGGACAAATGGGCTTTGATAGTTCGAAACTCTGTTCCATTCTAAAGCATCATGCATGGTTCAGACAGCCGACCCAAAAGCACAAATCAATAGCAAACTGCCAGGATCTCAGGGTAGGCCAAATGCATGGATCAGTGAGGCTAATACTGATAAAATACTGGGCAAATGACACAGATCCGGCAATGAAAATCTATTCAAAACTATGAATCCGGCAGAAAAGGCAGATTCGGATCTTTGAAGAGAAACAAAGGAGGTCCAGCAGAACAAATGACACAGATCCGGCAATGAAAATCTATTCAAACCTATGAATCCCGCAGAAAAGGCAGATCCGGATCTTTGAAGAGAAACAAAGGAGGTCCAGCAGAACATGATCAGAAGCTGAAAGGTCGGAGAATGGCCATGAATCTGAATTTAGAAAAGAAGAAGGGATTGGAGCCCGCCAAAAAAGCCCGCCGCCTACCGCCAAAAGGTTCGACCAATGAGACAGGAAGACTAGGATCGAGATCTAAGCCCTTGGTTTATTTTTCATCTGACGGCCCTTATAAGTTTCACATAATATTAGAATTCAAACTTTTCAATAGACCCTTTTCCAATTCGAAGTTATAAAAAAAAGCCCCTTGTGAATAGATAAATACTCTTATTGAATATATAGACATTTAGCAAATGATATTTCAATGGTCAATAGCTGATCGTCACTTGTAACTCAATATCTTCTAAGTTGTTTTCAATTCCAATAGCTCGACCTTACGGGCATTGCAACCTCTTCGGACTTGTTCATCTCTTGTTTACGATTGATTTGCCCCCCATTTATCATCAGGGAACCGACTATTTGAATTTCCCTTATTGCTTTTGTTCATATCAATGTGTCGTTGGTCCCGCATTACATCTACATTCTAAAATCGTAGCTCGCCTCAAATTTGAAAATCTTAGCTATTGGGAATTAATCATAATAAGCCTTAGGTTAATTCATGCAGGTGCAAATAATCACTTCAATCTAAATAATAAACTCTCTACGCACCTTTGTAATTCATGAATGTCTCAGGTAATTGTCTATGAATATAAACCATAGATAAATTTGCAAATACTCAGACTTATCCATGTCTCAGATCATCTAGAGTTTTAAACTCTATTCAATGTTCTCTGCGCGCCTCCAGCATCCAATATAATATAACATGACAAATTCCTGCATGCCATTCATGCATTAGCATTAGCAAGGGAATCTAGGGACATCCTGGTGAACATGCTTCTTCTAAGAAGTTAAATTGGCTTGGCAAATTCTATATTTTTATATCCCTTCGTGTTTTGCCATGTCATCACCATAGGTGCCAACTCACATGTTCATGCCATGTCATCACCCATAATTTTTGAAAAAGTATCTTTTCAAAAATTATGAAGTTCGGTTTCTCTTTCTTATGACACCTCGTCATTTCCAGTGCCACATCACCTTCATTTCCAGTGCCACATCACCTTGCTTGCCACTATTACCTACTTATCTCACTCAAAAAACACTCTTTTTTTTTCTTATATACATTGGCCTAGTCATTTTCTATCTAACGTACATAAAATGCTTAGTCATCACATCACACGCCACACCATCCAAAGAAATGCCATGTCACCATGGAGAAATATGTTAATGTTGAAAAATTGTCTATGCAAATTCTTCATTTTTTTTCACGTCAAGTCTCATCTTTGCCACCTCACCAAAATCATGCCATGGCATCTCCCATAATTTTGCAAATGCTCACCTTCTTAAAAGAAAGTAGTTTGCTTGCTCCTTTGATGCCAACTCACATGTTCATGCCATGTCATCACCCATAATTTTTCAAAAAAAGTCACCTTTTCATATTTTGCCACCTCAAGTCTCATCTTTGCCACCTCACCATAATCATGCCATGGCATCTACCATAATTTTGCAAATGCTCACCTTCTTAAAAAGAAAGTAGTTTGCTTGCTCTTTTTGATGCCCGTCATCATTTCTATATCATTGCTTTCGCAAATGAGTGGGAAAATTGAAATTTGCAAAAGTTGACATGTGCATGATGATGTGGCATGCCATTGGTGACATATCATGCCAAGTAAGCAAGGCAGTGCCAACTCGCGGTTTTAGAGTAGGGGGGATGCTCATCCATCGCTAGGACCTTCAAAGAGGACTTTGGGGCAAGTTGCTTCCGAGAAGGTTTTAAGGATCCTTCTTCTGACGTCCACACCCTCCCTTTATAGTAGCTTAGCAAGGCCCTGGTAGTCAGCTCTTTAAGTTCCTAAAGTTCCTTCTATTCTATCCCTTGCCAAACTCCTCTACCAAAAATTCCAAAGGTTGTCATATTTACTGCAAATCCAAGTCATCATGTCCACATCACCAATTTGCCATGTTACAACATGCTCCAACATGCCACGTGGGCTCTGACATGCCACGCATGGTCCAACATCAAATTTAGAAGTCAACAACTTCAAATTTGGAAGACCTCATGGTATTTGGTTCCACATTCCTAGCCATTTTCCTCATTTCTACCTCCATATCCTATTTTACCCCTTTCGTTCCTATCATGCCATAAATCCACCTTTGAAGCACTTTTTGCCTAGACCAATTCTCTATTTTTTTTCTATATAACCCCTTGAGTCACTTAATTTCACCACTTCTAGCCCTTATCCTTATATTTCTTGTCTCGAGGTCTTACACCCTAATCCTTGGTCAAAACATTCATATGGCCATATCTTATTTATTGTCTCCAATTTCCATCAAGGATCCATAAATTCCATTTGTATGATGTATGTCTATTACCATTGCTCGTCCCTATTTCTTCCCCCTTCTCCAAACTCATATTGTAGACTTTTGCATGTTGTCTGAGATTGTTCTTGACTGTTTTGTGCAAATCAATGCGCAAAAAATACTTCTTGTGATCCAAATTGCAATTTGACCACTTTCCCCATATCACAGCTCCTTTTGGCACATCTCGACTTTGAAATTTATCAAAAACTCCATTGGCCTAGGGTACTTTCGCCATTTTAAATGACATGGCAAAGTCGAATCTCCATTTCGGAGCCTTTGTACTACGCAAAATGACAAAACACTTGGCTTTCTAAATGGTCGCTCGCAGGATGCTTCGTGGTTTGAGCCACCTTGGCATGTTGGAGCCTGCGTGGCATGTTTAGTTGGGCCACCTTGGCATGTTTGAGCCACCTTGGCATGCTGGAGCCTAGGTGGCATGTTGGAGCCCACATGGCATGTTTGAGCCACTTTGGCATGTTTGAGCCACCTTGGCATGTTGGAGCCTAGGTGACATGTTGGAGCCCACGTGGCAACCTTGGCATGTTTGAGCCTAGGTGGCATGTTGGAGCCTAGGTGGTATGTTGGAGCCCACGTGCATGTTTGAGCCACCTTGGAATGTTGGAGCCTAGGTGGCATGTAGGTTTTCGGGAAGAAGCTGTATTTTTGTGTTCGCTAAGGTTGGCCTGTGGATAGGATCCCGCGTGCGCCCTGGGCACATGTTGAGCAGCCAAGGGCTTTCCAATTTCATCTCCTGCAGGTGGCGGCATGGCGATGAAGCGGATGGGCAGGCTCTCCTTTCAAATTCGCTGTGATTGGCGGTTGGCCGGTTCTGATAGTACAGATATCAGACCTGTTTTGCAAATCCATGCCTTCCGTACCTGTAACCAGTTGTTTAATCGCCATTTGTTCCGCTGTCTGATTTTACATTCAAAACAAGAACATAGTTTACTTGGATGTGGGATTGAGCTATGTATATGAAACCGTAGTTTCTCGGGGCCAGCCCTGTCGTCTTATCACCTTTTCCTTTTTCCATATTAGTTTCTTGCATTTAATCTTTAATATGAGTGCCTTGTGGAGCCTTGGGTTTGCTGAAAAGCTGAAAGACGCAGGTCTTTCGGTGCAGTATACGTTAATTCCAATTGGTGTTTTTGGGCTCCTGGTTCTGGGGATTTATCATGTGCTCATTCACAGGTTTAAGTTGGAGTTTTACATAAGAGTCTGTGCTGTTGGTTATTCATGTGTGGTTTTTGGATGGATGACCATACTTGCAGCAACGCAGCCTTCTTCAAAACTAGAACTGTTTGGAGATCTTTCTTTGCCCATCAGCTTTGCCCCATTTGAATCTCTGATTTTTTACATCTATAACTGTTCCCCATTGCCAGTTTCTTAGGTCACTTGTCAGGAATTGTGGTAGGATATTTGATTTCTTGGGGAGTTATACAAGGAGTGAGTAATTATTGGGCAATCAGCTTACTAGGATGGGTCTCACACTCTCCTTTTTTGTGAGTTTGCATCGGACGACATCATACCATTTGCCCTTTCTAGAAATTGTGAATCACCTATCGGTTTACTTCAGCTCGTCCAATAATTTCAAATGGACCTCCAGTTACTGGGAACCACTTGGTGTAATATGGCTTGATGCTTTTTTGTGTTCAGATTGGCTTTTGAAGAAAGAAGATGCTAACTTTGCAAGGAAAATGCAGACTCTATATGAGAACTTACCTTCATCAAAACAGGGACCTTTTGAGTTTGACCCCAGTTTAGCGCTTCCTTCCATTAGCATATTAGAGTATGTATAACAATTGGAGTATTTCCCATAACCCATTTAAATACCGGTAGAACCCCATCGCACGCCACGAGAAAGAGAAATTGTGGCATTCAAAATCGTTTGACGCTTGAATCCGGTAAGCCAACTCTTATTTTGTGTCAGGTCAGCTTTGTTCTATTTGAGGCCCGTTGAAGAAATCAATCAGGCCTCTGTTTTGGGGGATGTTATGTTTGAGTTATGCCTGCTTTCTGCTACTGTATGTACATGCTCTTGTGTTGTATACTTGATGAAGCCATGGTGTTGATTTGGGGCGTTTCCTATTTAATGGGGTCAATTTGACCCCATGTGCATTCGATACGGCGGTGCTCGGATCTTGCCGAACAAAGATATTCTACGAAGGTGCCCCCATCTGACGGCCAATAAAGGACAATACTAGCTAGGGATGGAAATTAATTCCCCTCCCCCTCCGGAACTAAATCAAGCTTAATTAAATAATACATCATTAGGCGGTCGAGGAGCTTTGTGAAACATCAAATTTCGTTATAACTAAAATTGTAATGGCGCCTAGAAAAGCACCATCGGCGAATAGTCGACGCTTAAAATCGATGATATATCGGGACGTTATATCTGACGCATTTTCTGACGATTATTCTGACGCATATTCTATGACACTTATTCTGACGCAATTTATGACGCTTATTCTGACGCATATTTCTGACGCAAATTCTGACGCTTAACCTGACGTAAATTCTGACGTATATTCGACGCAAATTCGACGCTTAACCCGGAAGGCTTCGACGCATTTATGTGGCGATATATGTCCGGCGTAGTATCGCGGGGAAAAGCATCAAAATAGTAATCGTCGAGACGTTACCGTCGACACATGCGTCGAGGGCAAAAATCTCTCTAAGCGGTCGGACGATCTTTCGGACGACAAAAAATGCTCATTCTCTTGTAGTGGTTGGATCTAACCATTGAAGTTATTTTTCCGCGAATGTAAAACAATACGATACATTCCCAAAGTTGAGCAACAAACAATATTCCGGTGGTGGTGCTTTGCTTAAGAAATAGCCTCAAAAAACCATACGACCTTTAAGAAATAGTAGCGTAAAAACTACGCCACTTTAGAAAACCACATACGTAAAAAAGCGACTTAAAAACTACACCTACTTAAAAACCACACCTCAAAAACCATACTTACTTTAAAAATAGCTAACGTAAAAACTATACCTAGTTATATAAACCACACCAAGAAAAATCATATTTCCTTAAAAATAGCTTCTTAAACACTACATCTAGTTATAAACTACACCACCGGAAAAACCATACTTCATTAAAAAAAATAGCCACTTAAAAACTACACTCACTTATAAACCACACTTCAAAAAACCATACTTCTTTAAAAATAGCTATTTAAAACTACACCCACTTATAAACGACACCTCAAAAAATAACACCTCGAAAAAAAATCATACCACTTGAGGAAAACCATACTTCCTTAAAAACAACCACTTAAAAACTATACCTCCTTATAAACCACACTTCAAAAAACTATACTTCCATAAAAAAGCGACTCTTAAAACTACACCTAGTTATAAACTACACCTCAAAAACAACACCTTCTTAAAACAACACTCCCTCAAAAAAATAAGCAACACTTCTTTTAAAAAAAAACGACACCAAAAAAAAAGACCACACCTTCAAAAAAACTATAGCTCCATAAAAAAACTACACCGCCTCCTTAATAAACCACACCTCCACATAACCGCATGTAGATTTTTTGGAACAACGACATGTGGTCTTTTGTTCTCGTTGTTTTTAGGTGTGGACCGTGGGGTGGTAGTGTTGAAGCCGAGACACCCGTGACCATCGTCTCATTGGCGCATGGCCCCCTCTCTGTGTCATGGTGTCCGAGTGATGAACCTGAGTCCAGGCGGGCCCGCATGTCGGGACCTCTCCCCGGCCCCGGCTTCGCCGCCGAAGTGTGCCGGGGCCAAGGCCATCTTCCACATGCAGCGTCGCGGGTCTCGGACACTGTGATGCGGTTCTTCTCGACCACCATTTGCCTTTTGAGCACATGGGATGCCGGGACTCCATCTCCTGTCATGCGACCCGGTGCAATTTGTTAGCCTCAATATGTATTTGTTAGCCTCCACTCTCGCTCGACATGGCTCCAATTTCTGCTTAGAGGCGGGGAGTTCCCTATGTGGTCCGCGAGCAATCAATCCCTTACGGCGGTTGGCCTCGGGAGGGGCCTTAGCCTTAGCCCGAGCCTCCTTCTTCATGGAGGATGACTCTCCCACGGCCCATGATGGTCGATCGGGACCGTTTGTGCGACGGCCCCTCGCCTTGGGTTTCCCAGGCTGGCCCATCTTTTGTGGCCATGACTCTCAAAGTTTGAGGGGTCTCTGGCTGCTTAAAGGGTGCTTAGAATCCAATTTGGGGACTTTCGAAACCTACTAAGGCGGGCAGAGCACCTTTTGGGGGTTTGGGGGTTTTGGGGGTCAGTATGAGCCTATTTGACACTATGGAATGGAGGTTGGGTCCTCTGCTAAGTGGCCGAGATCTGTTTGTGCAAATAAAAAAGTCCTTATGATCTGCTCTCTATAGCATTTTTTACCGACCTGAGTCCTCCTTCGCCTTTAAGCACCAAACAAGCACTCGGGACAAGCATCATGCCGACTACATTGCATCCTGATGCTCTGATGGAGTTGAGAAGTCAGAGGAAATTTCAGCATTTTTGTAATTTTCTAGGTCGTAGATGTGCAATAGATAAGAATCATTTTTCTGATGTGGATGTGCAAGTGGATAGGCTAGAATTCCAAGAATTGTTGTATGGGGGGTAGGCAAGATTGCTAAAAGAAAGTTGGACTTTTAGTTGTAGTTGTTTATGGAATATCAAGTACTTGATAATTTAAATCTGTTTAATGGTTTATGTGGCATTTTAAAGTTGCTGGTGCTTCTTTGGCTTTTTTTCCTTTGAACCAAAATAACATCATCTTCCATTATGTTGGCAAATGCTTTTTTCAAAGTTTTGGTTGAAGGAAAAAGTTTTAATCACAAAAGTTATTTTTTTTTATGGACCATTGGTTTTAAAGACCTTATCTAAGGACCATTAAATTATCTAGTGGTTGAGAAGATATTATTACGGCATGAAGCCTACACTAGAAAATATGGACCATTTAAATATACAAGAAATTTATCGCGGCGGCAAGGCTGCCGCGAACATTTCTTTAGTTCTAACCCTGTAAAGTTGGCCCGTTGGCCCGAGTCTATGTTCTAGTTTTGTATAGTAATGGATTTATTATAGTCCGCATTTGCACAAAAGATTTTCTTGAACGGATTGAATATATGGGATGTAGTTGATCATGATACTTATCACAATCTTGTTACAAAGATCACACATGTCAAGAGGAGACTTTTTCTTAAGTAATATTAGGTGCATATTTTTCTACGATGTAGTATTCGTCAAGCCTTTAATCAAAATCAAGTGTCGGAACAAACAAGTGAGAAGTAAGTTAAGAGTATCAAGAAAGTCATGTAAAAAATGATGTAATAAGAATTTGTTGATTAGCCATGCTAACTTTGAGAACATGTAGGATTTGAACCCACATTATTGGCCTGGGTTCTGGTGTCTATGCGATACATGGAAGTTGTTTTGATGATCATGAGATTCCCAATATTAGTCATCTGATGGTAATCAATGGGTTTTGAGCCTATGTGCGGGTTATCCATACACAATGGTCTGGTCAATGGGTTTTGAGCCTATGTGCGGGTTATCCATACACAATGGCCCGAATTCACCGGATCGCCAGTAGCGATAGACTTTTTTTTTTTTTTTTACATGTATACTTTTTTTTCTTGTCGCCCGATGTTAGTCAGTGGGTTTTAGTCTTGGCTGGGGGCTACCCATATACATTGGATTTACCACTAGACCATCACCGCGGTAATGATTTTTTTTTTTTTTTTTTCACCATCCAATGGTAGTCAATGGGTTTTGAGCCTTGGTGGGGGTTACCCATGACCAACGGCCTAACCATTAGGATTCCATCGCGAAGGGTGTTATTCCTATTCTTATTAAGCCACCCGATGCTAGTCAGTGGGTTTTGGTCCTAGTTGGGGGCTACCCATAACCAACGGAGTTACCACTAGACCATCACCGCGATAGATAAATTTAGTCATTATAGTTCCATAAAGCACAAATGCAGGGAATCTCATGATCATCAGACAGCAAATCATGTATCACATGGACAAAAAATAGTACATGTACAAAAGCGAAGAGAATGTATCCTATCTAAGTCATGATTATTCTCATTTGTATCTTTCATGTAACTTTCGTAAATGACAATTGACAAAAAGGATGTTTTTTGTGTTATTTGCAAGGGGTCGTGTCGACGTACCTTATGTGAAGTCTAATTGTTTATATATTTTTGGTTCGACCTGCTTAGAAAAATGATCAAGGAATATATATCTCATCAACATAACAATTTATTACTTAGGCTGATATTCCACTGCCGAAAGCGGTAATTAACTCTGTGGCATCAAATGCCATAAACCTAAACTACCATAGCCAGATGCATATGATTCCACTACGGCAAAGGCAGTTGTTCCACAAAAATCTCTTCCATTAGTCCGATTCGTGGCAAGATCGGAGAGGGGTAATTATTTCCGTGCAAAGGGCGGGAGGATTCCCGACAGGTTAATCGAATTTTTAGCGCACACATCATCTTCCAAAGCAAAACCCGATGCTTAATTACATTGGCAAATGGAATCAGAGAAAACAACGAAAGTTTTAAATCGTTCATTTGGATTGGTCAGCTTCTAACTTCCAGGCATCAATTGACACCAGTGGAATCTCACCCTTACAATACTTTCAAATCCTGACTCTATTATAGTTCGATCAAACTGTGCATAAAAATTAGAGTAATCCAAGTAAAAATTAGCCCAACCGGCAGTAGCACCGGTCTGGGACGCCTGGACCA
The DNA here is from genome assembly GCA_021234155.1 of Isoetes taiwanensis. Classification (NCBI taxonomy): domain Eukaryota; kingdom Viridiplantae; phylum Streptophyta; class Lycopodiopsida; order Isoetales; family Isoetaceae; genus Isoetes; species Isoetes taiwanensis. Next base: position 11,843,720 of record JAJEKV010000044.1, on the reverse strand, counting down.
TACCGGGCCGGGAGCTCGATTCTTCTGATTGACCAATTCTTTGAGATGAACACTCATTTCCATTTGCGGGCCAGTTACCACGCCCAAGGTAGGATTACTTGAGAAGCTGGTCATTTCAGAACTCATAATATTTTGTAGAGGATAGATCGAATAATAGAGCGATTTGGAATTAATCGTTCGTAGCCTTAGATGGAGCAGGGAAATTTTGGCTCTACTCTGTTAAAGGGGAATGGAGGAGCTTTTTGTAAAACTGTGGCGCCCTTAACGTCCTTGGCCTCAAACATTTAGCTGTAGGGTTTAATCTCACCGTTGATCTCTAAATGTTATGTCCAAGAACATTATGTGGCCCAATTGGTTATGACCATAACAAAATGTTATGGCCATAACATTTCCTCTCACGCAACGTGGTCGTTTTCTTTTTGGGCCCTCCGCCATAGCCAAGCACAAATGAAAGCCATAGCCCGGCCATAGCCATAGCCGGGCAAATACTGTAAGTGCGTGCATACCGCCGCTGAAGATGGCATCCACCGCAAAGAAATCCGCCGCCATAGTTGGGCTTCTTTGGTAGCAAATCCGTCGCCATAGTTCTCCAGCCTTATGCAAACCGGCCAGAAATCCGCCTCGCCCTAGCTGATGCTCGCTTCAAAAACGTAAAAACGAGCTATTTGGGATTTGTTAAGGAGGTCTGAGAGGGACAGATCCGGCGGGAAGGGAAGGAGGCGTGAAGGAATGGAGCTCTATTCCGACGAAGAAGAATATCACAGAAACGAAATAGGCCTGGCCTATGGAGATGGAAGGTTTTAGGGGCTCGCCGGACTTGGGCGATTAGCCTACAGAGATGCGACGGTACACCAAAAACAGAGATGGCAGTGCGGGCTGCCAAGCTTGGCTATGGCGGCTCTGCTAAATGCCTCGGCCAAGGACGTTAAGGCCGATAACGTCCTCCCCTCGGAGTTATGGGCCATGAAAATGGCCTCGTGGCCCATAACTCCTCGGGAGAGGACGTTATCTACCCCATCTTCTTGGAAATATAGCTTCGGAATCAAGTTTACAGAAGTTAAAAAAGGGATGCTCTGTTGGTTAAGAAAAATGCCATAGCTGCTTCTCTAACTGTTTCAAAAAAAAAAAAAAAAAAAAACCCTTTGAAGATCCTCTCAGGGCAAGCGTTGGGCAAGCTTGCAAGGCAAGAAATAAACGATTTTTCTTCAGCCATGATGTTCTTCGAGAACAGAGCTTCAGGAAACAAATTAGACCAGAAATCTCCATGTAACTCATAACAGACAGGCTTTAAAGATTGTACCTCGGATTGGAGTTTTGATTTGAATTGCCTGCAGGAAAACAAAAAACCAGAAAGGATCGTGCTATAAATCTCTCTGTGTGAAATTGTTAGTGTGATCTTAAGCAGAATCAGAGACACATAATGCCAATGACGTCTTTAAATTCACTAAGAAGCAGACAGAAGCATGTGCAGCTCTATCTCATCCTCCTCCCCTGCAATTTTTGTGGAATTGACTCGGCTTCTTCATCTGTTAGAGAGCAAAACTTGAGCAGTAAAGATAAATCCTGGTCTTTTATAAAGCTTAATGAAGAAATTGTATCAGATGATGAAAAAAAGCAACTGGATCCAGGTATGGGAAGAAGCTGATTCCTCCATAAAGGAAGAAGAAAGAAAAAAAAAAGGCGAAAAATAAAGAGGACCCAACTCCAAAACTGGAGCTTAAAGGAGCTCCATAGCCGGCCCGCCCTATGATCCTTCGTTCCTCTGCATTGCTTTCAAAAGGGGGATAAAATATAACCCAACCCATTTGCGCGATCCTTTTTCCAATGCTCTGGTTGATCCATCTTTTCAAGTGTCCGCATCTGCAGCACAACACTTGAAGCTTCATCGTTGGACCGGATCAAATCCTATATCTCCTGCTAAATCAAATTCCAGTTGGATTTACCTTGTTCCTTTGGTACACAGGGGATCTGAACTGGCAGATTAGAAGAGAAGAACGCACTAGAAGCCTTCTACTTCTACATCGGTGGATCTTCGTAGCAATGCTCCGCTGTCAGCAACAGAGAAATTTTCAGCTTTTTTTTTCCTTTATATTTTTTTTTCCCGCCCGGGAATCTAAAGAATCTGAGAATCGAATCTTGGCGAGAATGGATTATATAAGTGTAGATAAAGGAGGAACCTTTTTATAAAGAATAGAATGAATATAAAGGTGGATGTTGGAACTAATAAAAGGAAAGCCTTTATATCCACAAACATTTTTATACTACATGCTATTTTTTTTTTGCTAAAGTTCATGATCTATCTCTTCCTCATGCATTTGGGGTGGTTGTTTGCAGCAGTCTCACAAAAAGGGCGTCAGAGTTGGAGCTCCTAGCTATGGCAATGATTTGTATTTTGGAGGAGCCTAGGCACTTCGTTTTCAGGATCGATAGCCATAATTCCATTTTGTGGAAAAAAAAAAAATGGAGATATTGTGTTTTTGAGTTTGGAAAAAAAAAAAAACAAAATTGTATCGAGAATAAAAATTGAAATTTTTTTGTTTTGATATGTCGTGGGATTTATGCAATATCTAATAGTTTAAATATTATTCATGAAGTTGCCCGTCCCAAACCGAAAAAACATCTCCCATGACACACCAAAACAAAAATTTCCAATAAACACCACATTAGAGTTTTTTTGACGTCAATTAAGGGCCGAAACTTGATGCCACATCAAAAAGCTCGCGGGCAATGGGGAGCCGAGCTTGTACAAAGTTTTTTTACCGAGCCTTGATTTTGCTATTCCAGGTGTCAACTACACGTAGCTTCGGTAATATACGTAGCAATTATGACCGTTAGCTCCCGCCCTCAATTCCCACTCAGGTGTTTTCTTCAACAGACTTTGTATGAAGATCGATTGCCCGCGCCAAGGAAACTTTGATTTGCTCGGGAATAGCTTCTACCTGCGCCAAAGGGAGTTTTGACCACAGAAAAGCTTTGATCAAGGTAAAATCGCGGAGCCTTTCCTAGTATTTCGATTCCGCTCCACATTCTGATTTGAATTCTGTGACTCTAGATGGCTACAAGCTCTATCACAATCGGAAATGACTTTGAAAGTTTCATGGTGTCGACCGGGAGCTTTGTTACGCTCCAACTTGCAATGCGAGGTGAATAGTGAGTCAAAAGATGCAGGAGAAATGATGTTTCTACACATTGGAAGGCTTTGGTGGTCGGTTTTCGATCAGGCAAAGAGATATTTGTACAAGTGAGGCATGTATACACTCCAACAGATATGGCAAAAGAAAAAATAAGCAAGCGACAAACTTTCCCACGGTTAAAGGCAAATTGTGAGTATGTATTTCTATGCAATCCATATCTAAATTAGTTCAGTTAACTTATCCAGTTCATTCCTATTCTCTCAGGTTTGTGTATATCTAATGTGGAGAATACAATCTCTTCACACTCGATAAGTAGTGTATTGCATTGCTTTCACCAAGATATGGGCTCCTTGTTGTTCGAAGGTAGCACACCAGTGCAGCTCAGAGAAAGGGGTATATGGTTCTGGAGGTATGAATACTCTCCACGAAGATCCAAGCTTATTGAGCTTCCATTGCCCAGCCTGTCCGATCTATACTGCAGGCCTTTGGATGCCACTTCTATCTTACTAGCAGGGAGTACGTTGTCACAGGAAATGTTCACGGCATTGAAGGGGAAGGGAGGAGTCTGCGGGCATTTGAAGAAATTTAGAAATTGATCTGTTCATTGCCTTATTCACGAGCACCGACAATGTTAAGAAGACCTTGAAGATGTTTACAATTCAACAGTCGGTGCTATGAATTATTCATGAACCTGTATTAACGAAATGTAATTTCATGGATGTTCCTAATTGCAGCATGTTCTCAGCACAAGAGTCTTTGATAACATAAGACTGGATTGTGGTCTTAGAAGTTTAAAGTCCCTTTTGTTTCACTTCTTTGAGCTCAAAGCCATCATGATTCCTCACATCTCTTTGGTTCACTCAGCTGTTTTGGTTCATATTTCACATGGCCCAGATAATAATCATTGAAGCCTTCCTGATATACATACTAGATAAGTAGCATGATGATTGTCTTGTCTTATAAGCACTCACTTTTTTCATATTTGTAAGCACATGTTTTCATTTCAAATGCCATGTTTTGTTCTTCCTATGCAAATTGGGATCCATCAATAGGGTATAATTTGCTGGAATCAGTAAGAATCAGCATAAGGAAGCTTATTATTTTTGCAAAAAATGGATGGAACGAACATGGTTTCAGGGACAAGTAAAGTTGCTGCCTTCAACCAATAAAGGAAACTTTGCAAAGTATTCAGTGAAGTGCCTCAGTGTGTAAAGAGTTGATCAGGTTGCAAAAGAGAACCATGTTATTGAATGGTTATTCATTGATAGCAGTGGTCAAGGAAAAGATATGGAAGTTGATCTCATTTGCCTATCTATCTTAGTACAGAAGAGTTGACAGTCGCCATCCAAAATCATGCAAATACATATAGCAATTTAGAATGTGATTTAACACTGGGCCTCAATCATGCAAAGGTAATGAGCCTCGTTTCCTTCTGCAGCTGGCTCGGAACTTCCATTCTATCTGCTAATGTCTCAATAATATTGAAAGAAAAATATATCTTACTTCCGTTATAGCCTGAAGACCTTGCAAGGAAAGAATTGTTCCAAGGCATTGATCTAGATTCTTTTATGCATTACATTCAAGTTATTGCAGATTCAAAAAGCATGTGGAGGACTTAGGGGATCCCGTTCTTACCTTGTAAGCTCTAGTTAGACATTACATATATTGAGAAAAAGGAGAAGAATAAAAGGGGACATCAACTAGTTATTTCATTATGCAGCACAAGTGGCACCATCCTAGAACTCATGGTTTGAGGTTTCCTCTCTAGCAAATGATTGCCTTTGTTGGGCTCCTCAAAAGCTAAAAAGTATATGCGCATGTCTGCTGCAAATGCCTTCAATCTAAACTTTCCTTGTGCAGAATGGTTGTCTCAAAATTTTCATATAAATCTGCAGCATTGACATCTAATGAAGTCGTTGCCTTTCGGAGCCCAATATCCTGATTTTAATGATGCATTGCTCTCAGAAAATTTTTATCTCCTTGTTATGCAGCTTCAGGATGTAACCCGACTGCCTAGCCTTCTTCCCAACCCTGCAGTTCTGCTAGTTGAATGATGTTTATTTATTTGTGTTTCTTTTAACAAAGTGATAGGTAAGTTCATATCTCAATTGTTGGATGTCCTATAAGATTAGATCTCAACCATTGGATCAAGTTGTGTTACCAGCCAATAGCACATTGTCGCCCAAATTTTCTTTGTGCAGGAAAACAAAATCACAATGGAAATCGAAAACGAACTAGAATGTTATACAGTCAGATCCAAGAACCAGGAAAAAAAAATGGGAAAGTCTCTAGCATCCAGCAATGGCATCAAAAGCTGGCATCCGACATCTGACCTGGCACCTGCATCCTTCGTCAAATTTGAAGGCAAACGCTCAGGTCACTTTGTTAAGGCAAATAACGGCGTGTTTAGAGGGTATTATGTGAAAAAAAAAAAAAAAGGATTTAAGGGCCATTTTCAGCATGGCCAAAATGGCGAGGGGCTCTGTATGCATTTTTTCTCCTCCCCATTTTAATTGCGTGCTAATATGTTATGTATAAACATTGGGGAGGTTAACTTCTCAATGCTCAATACTTACTTTCATAACATTCTGAAAACTCTAGTAAAAATTATAATAAACTTATTATTTCTAGATACTTCTAGTTTAAAACTATCTAGAGCACCCTAGAATATTCTAGAACTATCTAGAACACACCTTTTTAGCTCTTTGCAAAGTTTCAAAAAAACTTTCTATCTTCAGGCTGAGGTGCTTACTCTAAGCATCTAGAACATTCCAATATATTCTATTTTGACTCTATGCAAAATTTCAAAAAAGCTTTCTATTTTTAGACAAAGATACTTACTCATGAGCAAGAGAACATTCTAGAAAATTCTATTTTGATTCTCTGTAAATTTTTGAAAAAACTTTCTATTTTTAGATTGAGGTGTTTACCTATGCGCATCTCAAAGCTCAAGACTGGCATTGAAGAGCTTTCTAGAACACCCCTGAACTTTCTAGAACATTCCACAATTTTTTGGTACATCCTAAAACTTTCTAGAGCATTCTATATTTCTAGCTAAGAACCAGAATGCCCAACCTCATACGGATTCCTTCTTATATACTGGAAAAGAAGGCTCTTTTTTGCATCTATGCATGTGGGATATTTGTGCATCCCCTAGATTCAAGAACAATCTTGAATATTTTAGAACCATTAGGATTGGAGTACTCTTAAGTGTATATGAAACATCAATTTTTTCAATGAATCAAGGCCTGGTCTAGTGGTTAGAATGGGGGGCTTGGGGGGCAATGACCAGGGTTTGAATCCCCCAAACAACATAAAAACTTTTAAAAACCTCTTAAGGCCCGAGCATGCAACTGGACCGTAGGATCTGGGATCCAATCAAGGCCTGAGATCGCACCACATGGCATATACCTAAACCAACGACTAGGATCGTGCCACGTGGCAGATCTCACAGATCAACGATCAAGATCGAAATCAATGTGCACCGTAGGATCGTCCACCTCGTTGGCCAAGTGGACGGTCAGAAAAATCAACGCGCAGAGCCGTCCAGGGTGTATATGTGGCATCTTCCACGGCCAGGATGGCCCAAAATATCGCAACCTACTAATAATATATATATTTCGATATGATCCTAAAACTCGTATTAATCAATAGCGAATATTAATCAATAGCGAATATTAATCAATAGCGAATGATTTAACTTGTTATGATTCCAAAACTTTTACCAAATCTCAAGCATTTTAGATTCAAACACCAAGTCATTCTCCAGTGATGACGACTATAGACTTTATTGCCTTATCTATGTTTTAACCATGATAAATTTTAAACTTTATCAGCTTAAAAAAATTAAAGCATGGTTGGGTAATCTTGCTAGAACAACTCGGCCCAAGTAAATCATGTAGACAAATGTGCAGAGAGAGTGCAAATAGATTCTTAACCCTACAATCTTTCCAATCATTGGGTCCATGCAATTTTCCTGACATGTACAAAACTAATTTTTCACAATGTTGTTTCTATCATTCTATGTTTCCTCTTATATTCATTTCTTTTATTTTCCACCTCTCTCTCCTATACTCACTCTTCCACAACTATTTCAACTAGTCCATTCGCCCAAGCCTACCCTACTACTAGTCTTATTTTTATTTTTATTTTTTTTGGTCAAACCATTGGCAAGTGCCATAAAAAATATTGAAAGCATATGCTTACTCTAGATGTATGCATTAGTACATCCAGTCAAATATATTTTTAAATCATAGCAAGATCCCATATTGAAATGCATATAAACTTACAAAGGGAACCCCATATTATTATGCTAGATATTCATATTGGTGGCCTAACCAACAAATGTATTCAGGTCCAGAAAAAGTTCATTATTACACATGATACCATTAACTGCCAACTCCAACAGTCAGCTACTATTGTGCCTGTGGCCATTGGAATGAACTCTTCTCACTTATCTACCTTCCACTCAAGCTGCCTCTGATTGTTGCAATGCTCAACTTACTCATCTTTCCATTGACTATCCCTGTTGTGACGTCCCCTACTCATATACGGTGCACCACCGTATACAAACAGGACCAGCTCCATGCTAATATAGGACCCTCCACGTAACACTGCAACCATGGAATGTTCCAGTGGGAAGAATGAAGGGGTCATTTACCCTGTCTCCCTCAGGGCCTACCTAGCTGCGGAAGCGCAATATATACACGTCAGTAGCACATACATCAATAACATATGACCACCACGAAGGGTGGCTCACCACAAAGTCTGCATGGACAAAGATCAGTACATCACATAAGGGAGTTCTACCCCGGATCAGACTCAGGGTTGGACTGACAAGCTTGGGTCTCCAGAGGTCAAGCAGACAGAGTGCAATAACGATGGAGTTGGCTGGCAAGGGAACATGGCAATTGGGTAGTCCGCTCCATCCGCCCCTCCTGTGCACACTTTGCAGAGTAGGTTGATAAGTCTTGGGACTGGACTGTAGCCCGCCGAAGGCATAGCCAAAGGGGCTATTCCTGGGTTGCATCTCCCTAGTTCCGATGGGGCAGGTAGGGATTACTCCCACCCGGAAGCTAGCATCTTGACTTCGGCGATGAGAGGGCCACCGCCCTTACTCGATGAACTCCATGGAAGGTGTACACCATCCCAAGAGTGTCGAACCCATGCAACGCCCGCATACCAGGTGCGGTGCATTAGATCTAGTCTTATTTGAAGTCCCCGATAGGCCTTACTACCAGAGGGACAGTTCATGAATTAGGACATGAGCTTCCTTGTAAGCCAGTCTCGTCCCGCCACCCACAACCAGGTTTGGTTCTTATGCACAGGCCGAATACTAGTAATGCACTAAAAGGACTAACTAGGAGCATCAACTACTAAGATGTGTAGGTCTCTACCCCCCTTCCCAATACAATGAGTCCACAGAGATCATCCATCCATCACATCATTATAGAACTAAAGAATAATATCTAATCTACATCATAGAAGTTATGTTCTTTAGTTAGGGCTCGCTATCTGGGGTTCTATGTGGCTGTTATGGGCAATTCAATAGGCTAAACATGCTAACTCTATGCCCGGAAGGCGGATTAGTTTGAATTGACGAAATACCTGGTCCTTGGCTCGCTCCTCTTGATTCAATCGTCCATATCACACTGTCTTGCTTGGAGATGCGGTCGGAAAGGAAGTCTGACAATTCTGGGCCAGTGCATCTTGGGAGTCGGGATTGACTCTTGAAACGCGCGAAACGGAGCTCGGAAGGACTGTGGGCGAAAAAGGGAAAGTTAGGGTTTGGTGGCCTTACATAGGCTATCAGTTAGGGTTAGGGTTTTCCATGACCCTTGGTATGCCTTTTAATGGTTAAGGTCTAAAGTGCGCACATTAATAAGTGTGCGCACCCTTGCAAGTTGCCCCCTAGGGCGCTACTTGCTTGGCTACACGTCGGCGTACACGTCGATTGGGATGGCGGTAATGCAGCGATGGCGGTCTGCGAAGACGTGATACGTCTTGAGACCGTATATCGTACTGGAACATCACATTCTCCCCACCTTAAAAATGATGTTGTCCGCAGCATCGTGGGTCTCCCCACCTTGGGATCTTCCTAACCTGCAATCAACTTGATGCATACAATATACTAGTATTATGCTTACACATTTATTAGGATTACCTTAAGGTAATATTTTTAGAACCTTATTACACCATTACTTTATCAAATAACTTATCTATTCGTACGTTCTTACAACAAGTTACTCATTAGTTTCACTTATCACAATATTTTAGTTCATCAAAATTTTAATATATACAATTATCCTTTGAGGTACTCTTCATTCCTTGCAACACATTCCAATAAAATTTGTGTTGCAAGTCTTCGTAGCTCGACCTCCTTGCCCTCCGGAGCGCTCTATTGGCCTGCAGGTCGATACTACGTTAGTACCATTTTAATTATTTATAAATTTGGTTATAAGAGAACCACCCGATTTAATTAACTAAATGGATGCATGACTAATCTCCCGGCGTAGGAAGAGGATGCTTCTTCCATCGTGGCCATGGAGACAGCGCCCTATAATGCCTACATGCCGCTCGTGCCTACACCTTTAGTTGCCCAGACATGGAGGATAGAGTCCTTCCCGTAATTGGGGCGTGAAGGATGGGGTCCTCCCCGTAGGCATTGGCTAGAGGTGCTTCCCTATCCATGCATTCCTGAATGACCTCTTTTCTCTCGAGGTCATCTACTTCTGTGAGACAGAAGTAGACATTTTAATCTACTTTACAGCTAATTCAAGCAGAACCGCGGTCATGCCTACAATGACATTACACTACGTCCTAGAGATCACCGTAGTGGTCCCATCATCGGTAACAACGCATGCAACCCATACCTAGCATAGGTTGCATGCGTAGATTAATCGTATTTAAAACTTCAATTAATCTACACATCGAACGACACGCCTTAGTCGATTTCTTCGGAGATGATCTTGCCGTCCCATTGCTTCATGAATTCTGTGGGTACTGCCTTATGAGGTCGTGCTTAAGTACCCATGTCGCGTCTTCCACTGGCAAGTGTGTCCACTTGACCAAGTATTGGAGGAACTCTGACCTCCTTGTTTTCTTGATTGCTTTATCAAGGATCAAGTCTGGGACTATCTCTAGTTGCTCTTCTGTCATTTCTAACAAGGTTGGTGTATCCAAGACTTCTTCGGGGTTTGGAGTATGCTTCTTTTACAGACTCACGTGGAAGACTTTATGAATCTTTAGGTGTGCTGGTAGATCCAACTTGTAGGATTGATTACCTACTCTCTTGTCTATTCTGAAGGGACCCGCCCACCTTGGAGCAAGTTTCTTGAAATGCCGATGCGGAGCTTTGCCTGCTTTACCTTGATCTTGAGCCAAACGTTGTCGCCGACTTCAAACTCTCTGACTGTTCGGTGCTTGTCAGCGATGCTCTTTTGTCGACTCCTTGCTGCGAGAAGATATCCTCGAACCTCTTCTACCAGCTGCTGCATGTCGGACAACATGTGATGCGAAACCTCTACTTTTGACACTGAATTGTGCCAATTGTCTGGAGTTAGGCATTGGTAGCCATAGTTGATCATGAACGGCGACATTTGGGATGATTCCTGCTTGATGCTATTATATGCGAACTCGACCAAGTGAATAAACTCTTCCCACATACCCTGCTTGTTCCAGACATAGTTTCGTAGCATGTCTTCCAAAATTATGTTGGTCCGTTCCATTTGCCCATCTGTCTGCGGATGATAGGCCATGCTCATGGACAGATTTGTCTGAATTGTCGTGAATAGATCTTGCCAAAAGGCACTCATAAACTTCGGGTCTCTGTCGGAGATGATTTCTCTCGGCATGCCATGGAGCCTGAAGATCTCTTTGGTGAAGAGCTTTGCTGTATCCAGAGCTGTGTCTGTGGTCTTGCATGGTACAAAGTGTGCCATCTTCGACAACTTGTCGACTACAACCATCAAGGCATCCTTCCCTCTGACTGTCCTTGGAAGCCCTGTTATGAAGTCCATGCTGATGACCTCCCACTTAGCGTTTGACACCGCTAATGGTTCTAATGCTCCTGGAACTCGAAGTTGCTCTGCCTTTGTTTGTTGACATAACTGGCACTCCTTGATGTATCGAGCAATCTGCTTCTTCATGCCTGGCCAATAATAACTGCTTCGGATTTTGAAGTAAGTCTTCATGAATCCTGCATGGCCAGCTATTGGGCTGTTGTGGGTGTCGTGCAGAATCAATTTCCTCACTCCTGATGACTCCGGCACACACAACTTATTCTTGTGGTATAAGAGGTTACCTTCTTTCTTGAAGTTCTTGAAGGTTTCCCTCTCCTTGTCTGTCCTTGCTTCTTTGCACACACTCGCCCATACTTCCTTGAAATCTATATCTGATGGCAAGGTTTCTTCAATCTTTCTTCCGAAGTCGCTGGTGAGCGTGGATATTGCGTTGCAATGGACTCTTGTTGTCAGGGGGTGCCTTGAAAGTGCATCTGCTACCACATTGGGCTTCCCCGGCTTATAGACTATGTCGAAGTCATATTCCTCGAGGAAGTCCATCCACCTTCTTTGCCTCAGGTTGAGGTGTGGTTGCGTGAAGACGTATTGGAGACTCTGATGATCTGTGTCAAGTTGGAACTTCCTTCCTAACAGATAGTGCCTCCAAATCCGTAGTGCCCTGACAACTGTAAGTAGCTTCTGGTCATGGGTCGTGTAGCGTGTTTCGGCGTCGTTTATCTTTCGCGAATCATATGCTACCACTCGCTCTTCCTGCATCAATACTGCGCCTGTAGCAATTTTGCTTGCATCTGTTGCTACGAGCTTGTCCTTCTCGGGGTCTGGCAAGGTTAAGACGGGGGCGGTTGTCAACGCTTCTTTCAACAAGTCAAATCCCGATTGGGCTTTCTTCTGCCAGTGCTCTGCCCAATCTTTCACCTTCTCTGCCCTTGTCAAATCTGTTAGCGGGGCTGCTATCTTTGCAAAGTTCTTTACGAACTTCCTATAGTACCCTGCTAGGCCGAGAAAGCTTCTGACCTCATGGATGTTCTTTGGTGCCGGCCATTGTATCACTGCTTCGATCTTGGCAGGGTCTGTCGAAATCCCCTCCGCTGAAATCACATGCCCCAGGTAGTCTACCCTCTCCGTGGCGTAAGTGACACTTTGACAACCGGCATTTTGGTGCCATCGGGCTTCTCCAAAGACTTTTCTTAGGTGTTGTACATGTTCTTCTAGGGTTTTACTGTATACTAAGATGCCGTCAAAGAATACTATGACGAATGCATCTAGGAACTCCCTGAAGATGTCGTTCATGAGTCTCATGAACGTTGCTGGGGCATTCGACAATCCGAACGGCATCACGGTGAACTCGTAATGCCCATATCGGGTTCTAAATGCAGTCTTGTGGACGTCTTCTTCCTTGATCCTGATCTGATGGTATCCTGGCCTCAGCTCGATCTTGGAGAATACCTTTGCACCTTGGAGTTGATCCATCAGGTCGTCCGATCTTGGGAGCGCATACTTGTTCTTGATGGTGTGCTTGTTTAACTGCCTGTAATCTATGCACATCCTCAAGCTACCATCTTTCTTCTTTACGAACAAGATAGGTGCTCCAAATGGCGAGACACTAGGTTTGATGAAGCCTAGGTCAAGTAACTCCTGCAATTGCTTCTTCAGCTCGATTAGTTCTTGCGTCGCCATCCTGTACGGCGCTTTGCTTGTTGGTTTCGTCCCTGGTTCGAGTGCTATCTCACACTCGACTCCCCTGTAAGGAGGAAGCTTTTTGATCTCATCCGGAAAGAGATCGTGGAACTCTTTTACCAACTTAGCTATCTGTTCGGGTAGCTTGTTGAGCACCTTATCTTCCACACTTTCTTCTAACTCAGGCTCCTCCAACTGTAGCTTGAAGATATAGGCTACCTGTTCGCTCCTTATGCTCTTGAGCAGGCGCTTACTAGACATACATTGCATAATAGGCACGACTTCCTTACCTGTGATTTCTATGATCTTTCCATTGGGTGCCGTGAGGGTCACCTTCCGCTTTCCACAATCAATGATGGCTCCTGCTGGGCCGAGGTACTCCATGCCGATAATTAAGTCGTACTTTCCAATGTTCATCACCTCGGCTCCCATGGGGATGTTGATTCCCGGCAAGTCAATGTCGAATTTTATCCTCTTGCCGGCTGTGTGCCTTATTCCCCTGTTTGCCAGCACTACAGGTCTCGGCTTTGACTTCAATGGTTTCAGCTTCAATATTTCGACCATCTTTGGGGACGCAAAATTGTGGCTACTTCCAGAGTCTATCAGGATTACAAATGACTTGGACTTGGCCTTCCCTACTGTGGATATTACTTGATACTGATTCTCGGCCTGTTCTATATCTATTGCGGCAAAGATGTGGCACTCACCCTGTATGAAGTCGCGGGCCTCCTCGTCGTCGTCGCCGGAGGGAGTCTCCCATCTGCCTATTTCTGCTAATGCCGCGTTCATGACGAACAGACAGTTTGTTGTCCTATGGCCCGGTTGGAAGCATCTGAAGCAGAGTTGCTTTTCGATGCACTCCAGCCTCTTTTCTTTAGGTATTGCCTGTAAAAAGGACCGTACTGCTTTTGAGTAGTTCGACCCTTCCTGCTTGTCCTTGAAGGACACCTGCTTCCTCTCCTGCTGCTTCCCCTGGTTGCCACTATATGGGGATTTAGCTGGACTCGGGCTGGCTGCTCTCAGGCTATAACTGCCTGTTGCCTTGCCTCTATCCTGGTAATATTGCTGCTTCTGCCCGCTGTTCTGAGGCCCCGTTCCTTGCAAGCTTATTGCCTTGGATTCTGCTTCTGATACCGTCTTCGGGTCTATTGCCCTTACAAGCTTACGGATCTCTTCGTTCAATCCTTCAATATAGCTCTCCACTGCGTGCTTTTCACTCAACTTTGGCACATAAAGCCTTAGTCTCATGAATTCCTCGGTGTATTTCTGGACTGTTTTGTACCCTTGCTGCAACCTGTAGAACTGCTGCATCATGTTGGACTTGTGTTCCCTTGGGACGTAATGGCGCTTGAAAGCTTTAGCAAACTTTTGAATCGCATGCCCGTCTTTTTAAGCCATGGGCCTTGGCATAACCCTTCCCGGATCGTCTTTGCTCCTTTAAGGTTGGCTGTTGCCACCCTGCCTTTGTCCTTGTCCTTCATACCATAGGCGTTGCCATACTCACTCATCTCATCGCGCCTCGCCTCTGCTTGAAGCCTGTTCTGCTTTGAGAATTGCTCAAGCTTCCTGGCCTTCCATACGTTTCCCAGTGCTGAGTCTACCTTCTTTTGGTAGTCTGAGGCTTTAGTGTCTTTCTGCCTGCCGTCTCTATGGTCTGCACTTGTTCAGCCTCTTTCTCGGACTTCGAGTCCAGACCCAGCCTCAGTCGAGGTATCTGTGCTAGGAGACCTCCTTCTCTTACTCCTCTTCTTATCTTTCCCCGACTTTCGAGGTGTTGCTTGCGGCCCTTGGGTGTTGTTATCCGGCCCCGGTGATGCTTGCTTGCGCGCCGGTGGGGGCTTTTTATTTGTTGAAGCTCCAATTTCATTTGCGATATTTCTTCTTCAGGACTTAGAGGGCCGTATTCTTCGAACAGGTTCCTTGCAATTGGTTGCCTGTGCGGGGTTTCTTCATCTCTGTTGCCTCTCCTGTTTTGTTCGACTATTCTTTGTTCCCTAGCTGCATAAGCAGTTGACCATAGCCTTACGGTTAGATTCATTTGTTTTATTGCATTCATGTATTTGCCGATATAGTTTTGGAACCAAATACAATCAACAAAATATTTTAATATTGGCAACAAAATATATTTATTATGTAATATCTCAATTACAATGCTACCGGGATTAAGAATCTAACTATTCTTGAAATCGTCAGTAGGATGGGTTATCTTCGAGAAATTTCTTAACTTGGGCCGTTCCTACCGGCGTCCCAAGTTTCGAGGATGTTGGTTGACATCCATACCGTAAAGGTGTCACCAATTCCTCTACTCTGCGGTCGGAGGTGTGGGCATGATTCTTCGCTAATCTTCCCTGCCGTCGGTGGGGGCCGTAAGTCGAAGATGTCCAATGCCATCGCTCTCTTGACTAAGACGGCATAGTCGATGTTTGCAGCCAGTCGAGCATCAAAGCCAGAGAGTGCGATGAGCATAAACACTCCTTCTTCGCCCCTGGGGCTGAATTTGCGGTGTATTATCGCTATTCTCCCATCCGGAAATAGGGAAGATAGTACCGCAAATGACCTTGTCATCATTTGTCGTCGTTGATGACTCGTCGCCCATTCGGTAGCCCAACTCTATGTCTTCCAGGCAGTATTCATCGACCTCTACCTCGGTGATTTCTCGTAATTTCGATTGTTGATGAAACTCGCCGATGTCGATTCCTCCTCGGCATCGTGGGAGTTGGAGTGAAGAGCTCGGCATCAAAATGCTCGTGTGGTCTTGCCACGGATCCCCATCCGTTCTTGGATGGCATAGAACTCCTCCTCGGATGGCGGTTCGAGCTTCCATTATTTGTGCGATGTTCTTTGTAGGCTTGGAGGTCGAAGTTGACTCTCCCTGTATAGGTGTCGGCTTCTCACTTGAAGGG
This sequence comes from Isoetes taiwanensis, assembly GCA_021234155.1. Taxonomy (NCBI): domain Eukaryota; kingdom Viridiplantae; phylum Streptophyta; class Lycopodiopsida; order Isoetales; family Isoetaceae; genus Isoetes; species Isoetes taiwanensis. The sequence goes on along the minus strand of JAJEKV010000044.1, from coordinate 11,827,985 downwards.
AAATCTGAGACTCCGGACGATGAAATCATCTAGGTCCAGTTCTTTGCCGCCACGGTTAGTTGCGGCAACTTCGTCGAAGTCGAACTCTCTCTCCCGCATTCGGGGAGGTTTTTGGATCGAGGAGGGCGGGTACTCCTTGTAGATCAATGATGATGGGGGCTAGGCTTGTGATACCTAGCCCCAGTGGGGGAGCAACTCGAGGGGGGGGGCTTCGCTCGAAGTTGGGTAACTCTTCTTCCGCTAGCCGCTGTTCTTCTACTGGGTTGAGCTCCATGTACTCTTCATCTTCCGATTCCTCTTCTTCTGTTCTTCCTTCTTGCTCCTGCTGGTACTGTAAAAGGAGGTGGTCTGCTGCTGAGGATGCTATGGGGTCCACCTCCATGGGAGGGATAGAGGTTTCCCCCATTGGGTTTTCAGCACGGTGGGAAAGGAAGATCGCTAAGGCGGCGGTGTAGGAAAAATACTTGGTCCTGTCAACTGTCAGGACCATGTAATCTGGCAGCCTCTGGGCCTTGTTGGTCAACTACTTGGCAATGTTCGGAACATCACCCAAGGCTGCTTGAAGGGATGGGCGGGGGACAAAATAGCCTGTACAAGGGGGAAGTTGCATTAGGGACTGTCCTACCCTAGCTTGGAACTCAGTTAAAACTTGCCTATATGCTGGCGTTGCATGCAGAGTTGCTTGGACATCAATCTCTTTTTGGAAAAGTTGAAAGATGGTATTGACATTGGTCTCAGCTGCATGGGTACTGGCGATGTACCATCGCCTGAAGTCAGCAGTTGCCATTGCTCTAGGGAAGATGGAACTAACAAACGGATGCAGAAGCGCCTCTAGGAGCTGGAAAATCGCCTAAAGGGTCGAGAGCAAACTTGTAGGGTGCCAAGTGAGAAATGGGGGCCTATTTATAGACATGGGAAAAACCCTAATTTTTTGGTGACCTAGAAATTTATTGGGGTTGGGCAATTCTGACCTATTAGGGGGGTCCAAATGGGGATTTGAAGGCTACTTTTAGGGGTTTGAGCATACTGGGACTACCTAATGAACCTATTGCACAAACTGGAGGTCAATTGGATATGGCATGGTGGAGAAAATGCTAGGAGGTCTCATACGTTGTGCCCAGATCAAAACTTGGAGTCTTGGTTTTGCTCCTGGCGCGACGTGTGAGACATCTGCCCTATTTTGGGTCAAAACTTGTCCAATTTGGTGATCTAAGGGTCTAATCATGCTAGATTCATCGAGTTAGACAGAATTGACCCCTTACTTGGTCGATTTGGAGGTGTTTTGGTCTATTTTGGACATGGTCTTGCGTTGTGCCAGGCCAAAACACGGAGTCTTGGTTTTGCTCCCGGCGTGTGAGACATCTCACTATTTGCTCTAGAAATGTCCTATTTAACTGAAACAAAAGCTGTTACTTGCTAACTCAGCTTAATTAAGTAAGATTTGCACATATAATCTACTCAAAACTCTTTGTATTAACAAAAAATTTCATTATTTACAAAATTTACGAGCGTTCTCCTTTAATGTAGCTGGCCAGCTGCAGGTCTTTCTTCATTAATGTGACTCGTTTAGCATGTACTGTGCATGTTGTAGAGTCTTCGAAGTGCTGCACTATCTTTTGCTCGGCCGCTTCCTGTAGTGCCAGCAGCATCTCGTCCGTCACCCTCATGCCGGTGTTAAACTCCTGCATTACTTCCCTAACTAACTGGCGAGCGGTGCCGCGGGGATTAAGCGGCTTCTGGCTAGATGTGCCTTATTTCTCGTAGTGCTCTTCTCTCGTTCTCCTTTCTGCTGGCTCTCTTCTTCATTGGCTTCTTGGGAGGCTTGGGCTTCTTTGGCGGCGGCCTTAGAGTCTGCTTCTTCGTCGGATGTCCACCTTCGACAAATCTGACTCTATTTTGCTGGTAATAGGCGTTGTAGACCTCCCACTTCCTCATGTACGTGTTGTGCTCCCTCATCTTCCTCTCGTAGACCTTGATAGGGTCTATCACATACGATTCTCGGGCAGGTCGCGGGGCTTTCTTCCTGTCCCATGTCGGGTATGGTGGGGGTGCCTGCACGACTGGCTTTGGCTGCTCTTGGTCGGTGCTCCACCTTTCTAGTGGCTGGGGCCGAAGAACTTCCACCTTCTGCATTAGGGTTGAAGTCTTCATCTTCAAAGTCATCGGAAGAGGGTGGCTTGTCGGGCGGCCGCTCTTCGATAACGATCTTTTTACGTGGAACCTTCTTGATTTTCCTTTGGCCTGCCTCCACGAACTTTCCCTTCTTCTGCCTCAGCTCCTCGGCTGCCTTGGCCTCCTCCTCATCCCTCTTCCTCTTCTTTTCTGCCCTCTTCTTCTCTCGACGGCGTTCTTTTTGCTTCATGTCTCTTGATCCATGCCTCGAGTTCTTCTTCTTCGGTGGCTCGGCGTCGGCTCCCTCATTCTTCATTTTGCTCGGCCCGATCTTGCTCCCTCCTTGTCTCCTTTCCTCCTCCATTTCTTGAAGATCTTGTGCATCACGTCTCCTTCCTCGTTGTCGATGGGACTTAGTCCCGCATCGGGTGTGCTTCCCCGCCGACCTCTGTCTCATCCCTTCTTGGTTGGTGGGGTTGTCGGGCTCCTCGGACTCTGTCCCTTCACTAGATGAAGGATGGCCTCCTTTGTGAAAAGGCACTCGAAGCATTTCTCTTGAGTAGGGCACTGGGAGTTGCATCCCCGGGAGGAACTCTAGCGGTTTGTTTCATCCCCGGCCATGTTTGGCTCGTCGTCGATCCGATGTCGGGCGCCAAAAATTGCCTTAGGGAGCGGGAGCAGATTTTCTAAAGAGGAAACGTGGAAATGAGGGGGGTCTAGGTCTATTTATAGATGGCCAATATTAGGTCAAATTTCAAACTACTCTTTTGGATGAGCCAAGACACTTATTAACCTGTTACATGGGCGTAATTTAGATTTTTCTAATCCATTGGTCTCGCACGTTGCGCCCAGGGCAAGACCTAGAGTCTTGGTTTTTGCTCTGGCGCGAAGTGTGAGACATTGTGGGTTTTTATGCTAAATTATATGATTTCTAGGCATATTTCTAGGGGTGTAATATACCAATCTAGCTAATTCTTATCTTAAAACTCGATCTAGCATATTACTTTTCTGAAATTCATCAACTTTTAAGGTGTTTATGGCCCAACGTCTCACACGTTGCGCCCAGGTCAAAACCTGGAGTCTTGGTTTTAGTCCTGGCGCGACGTGTGAGACCTTCGTGCTTTAGAAGGATTTGGCTCGCTGTTTTTAATCCTTTTATGTTCCAATTCACTTAATTGTTACTAGCTTAACATATACTACAAAAATGAGAAAAAAATTTCCCACTTTTCGAGGTTTGATGATCCTATCAAGTTAGTACTACTGGGAACATGGTCAGTGCTTTGCCCTTGGTCACCAAGAACTTGGCTCTGAGACCACTGTGACGTCCCCTACTCATATACGGTGCACCACCGTATACAAACAGGAGTTCATCCCCCATACCAGCTCCATGCTCATATAGGGCCCTCCACGTAACACTGCAACCATGGAATGTTCCAGTGGGAAGAATGAAGGGGTCATTTACCCTGTCTCCCTCAGGGCCTACCTAGCTGCGGAAGCGCAATATATACACGTCAGTAGCACATACATCAATAACATATGACCACCACGAAGGGTGGCTCACCACAAAGTCTGCATAGACAAAGATCAGTACATCACATAAGGGAGTTCTAGGGTTGGACTGACAAGCTTGGGTCTCCAGAGGTCAAGCAGACAGAGTGCAATAACAGTGGAGTTGGCTGGCAAGGAAACATGGCGGTTGGGTAGTCCGCTCCATCCCCTCCCTCTGCACACTTTGCAAGAGTAGGTTGATAAGTCTTGGGACTGGATCAGCCATGGGAGGCATAGCCAAAGGGCTATTCACGGGTTGCATCTCCCAGTTCGATGGGCGGGTAGAGATTACTCCCACCGAAGCTAGCATCTCTTGACTCAAAGGCGACTAGAGGGCCCTTGCCCTTTTCGGCCCGAACTCTATGGAAGGTGTACACCACCCAAAAGTGTCAAACCCATGCAACATCCGCGACGTGGCGGTGCATTAGATCTAGTGCATCAAGTCCCAGATAGGCCTTACTACCGGAGGGACAGTTCATGAATCGGGACATGAGCTTCCTTGTAAGCGATCACGGTCCCCGCCACCCACAACCAGGTTTGGTTCTTATGCCTGAGCCGAATACTATTAATGCACTAATCGGGACTAGCTAGGAGCATCAACTACTAATTTGTAGGTCTCTACCCCCTTCCCAATACAATGAGTCCACAGAGATCATCCATCCATCACATCATTATAGAACTAAAGAATAATATCTAATCTACATCATAGAAGTTATGTTCTTTAGTTAGGGCTCGCTATCGGGGTTCTATGTGGTTGTTATGGGCAATTCAATAGGCTAAACATGCTAACTCTATGCCGGGAGGGATTAGGCTATTGAATGTGAAATACTCCGGCCCTTGGCTCGCTCCTCTTGATCGAATCGTCCATGTCCTTTGTCTTGCTTGGAGATGCGGTCCGAAAGGAAAGGGACAAGTCGAGGCGCCTTCGGGCGGAATCTTGTGAGTCGGGATTGACTCTTGAAACGCGCGAAACGGAGCTCGGAAGGACTGTGGGCGAAAAGGGGAAAGTTAGGGTTTGGTGGCCTTACATAGACTATCAATTAGGGTTAGGGTTTTCCATGACCCTTGGTATGCCTTTTAATGGTTGTGGTCTAAACTGCGCACATTAATAAGTGTGTGCACCCTTGCAAGTTGCCCCCTAGGGCGCTACTTGCTTGGCTACACGTCGGCGTACACGTCGATTGGGATGGCGTGTACACGTGACGGTGTAGTACGGTATACGCCTTGAGACCGTATATCGTACTGGAACGTCACACCTGCAATTCTTCCTCATATGCTAATACGAATCCCAACAGTTTATTAAAACTAGTCCCTTTTGCTACAAAGAAAATTTATAACAGACATTATGAAACTGCGAAGCGGACTGCCTGGATTCTGCTCAATACGATCTGGAAGGTTCTTCAAATATGGTTAGAACTCTTTTTAATTTCCATTGTGTTGATAATATTTTTGTTTTTCAAATGTCTCTATTTGACAATGTTGAATCAATTCAATATAAGTGGGGAAGAAAGATGGATTTTCAAGAGGGTAGCTCTATCAACATTCAAACTCAGTCTATGGCTGATTTAAATATTATTGATAATTCAGTAATTGTTCCTAACACTTACAATGAACCAAACAAGTGGAAGAAAAAAGGCTAGGAAAAAAGGTGCCTCGCAAAGCAAATGCCTATAGAGGAAGCATCTACCCCTACTAAGTGTGTTAAATCCTACTATTGAATAATACTCCATAGTGGGATATGAATCTTGGTAACAAAATTAACATGACAGTTACAAAAGAGAGTAGTTGGGATAATCTTTTGGCCCAAAATCTGTTCTACTACATATCTTGCTCAAATATGAAGTTCTCTTGGTTAAATAAGAGGAAGGGTGATGAGAGAACGTATTGCAACCTTGATAGAGTTTACATTTCCAACTTGTCTACCAATTGTCCTGCCAATTATCTGGTTATTGGAGATGAAGAAGCAACACTCTCTGATCATTAACCTATTATTATTTATTTCAATGATCTTAGTTTGCAGAAGACTCAGTTTAAAATGTCTTTCAAACTAAATACTTCTCTTCTATCCAATGCCATATTTTGTAAGGAGTTTAGAGAGTCTTACTCGAGCCTTCTCGAACTTACTAATCATCAGTCTATGTCCCTTTTCTACTCCAAGCTTAAAAGTCAAAGGCCTAGATAAAGCGTTGAGGAATAACGGTGAAAAATAGAGATAGGGATTTCTTTAAAATGGATTAGTATAGCAATTAGATCAAAACCGTAAGGAAAATGATTATAAATGATTATGGAAATCTTGACTTACGTCAAGAGGAGAACAAACTTGAAATTGAAATCAAATAGATCAAGGAATATCAAGCTAGAGGGATGGCTTTGAAGGCCAAAATTTCATATGCAAGGGAGCTTGATAATTCTTTCTCTGCTCCCTTTTCCAAAAAGGCCTTGAACAAAGGTTGCTTAAAAATGCTATTACCCAAGTTAAAGGTGACAATAAGAACATTATTTTAGATGCCCAGTCTATTAGAGATTATTTCTATAACAAATATAAGATATGGATCAAGATCAAATGATTGATGCTCAATTCCAGATTTTTAGTTCCATTTTACGTATTCTCAGACCATGTTCAATGATGTCTTAAACTGTTCCTGTGAAAAAGAAATCTTCAAGATCGTTAATAAAATGAAACATGGCCAGAGACCTTGCCTTGATAGCTTTCCATCTGAATTTGTGGATTGTTTGGACATTTTTAAGTCTGACCTTACCATGTCTGTTAGGGATTGCAACTTCTTTTGTCTTTGATGCTTAATGCGCAATATTGGTATGGGTTCTTTTGCAAATGCTTAGTTCTAATGTGGGTGGTAAGGTTACGATGTAGCTTGGCATTTTCTAGGCTAGGGGGCGCTAGTGCTGGATGATATATTTTATGCCTGAAAGCATCGATAATTATGTCTAAGTCATTGAGGACAATAACACATTTTATGCCATGGGGAAAAATATGTTGAGACAATAAAACAATGGTTTCTTTAAACTATTCTTTAAACTATTTAAACAATGGCCTTATAGTGCCATATAGTGCTAGTCAGGCTCTGGGGCTACCTAGATTGCAAACACAAACAAAAAACTGTCTGGATCTTTAATATCAAGAATGAGATTTAGAGTTGAAAATCTTATTGTGCCTTTAATAGCCGGAATGGATATTATAGGGTCTCTAATAGCCAGATTGAGATTTAGAAGTGTATGAGCTAGGGAGATGGCATTGGAAAAGCAAAATTCAATTGACTTAGTTTTCACATGAAATGGGTGAGCAAAGAAGGAATAACGGATCCACCTGCACAGAATTACCAAAGATAATTTCCCCATTTAGCTTCGTAACCAGAATCTATACCCAGAGGAATAGGCCCAATATGATAATCCACTTGGGATTTTTTCCTCTTCCCCATTTTTTTCTACCAATTTGTTTGTGCTGGAGATCAACTTTCCATGACTTTGTTGCCTTACATGACTTATGGGGGATCTAATCTATCTAACACAGTCTATGTTTGGTTTTATTTGTACTTCAAAATGATAAGTGCGCTCCAACCATTTAAATCAAGTTCGCTCTATAAAGCTGGGATGTCTATTCTAAACTCTGATTGAGCATGGGGCATGTGCTCCCAGGGAAATCTTTTGGACCAAGTCTTCTGAACCAAATATGCTTAGGCTGGCCACGTTAATGGCGAATAACACATTTTATGCCATATGATTAAATATATTAAGGCATTAATGAAGATATGTTTAAACCATTAAAAGGCAATGTATTATGTCATTGGAATTAATGGTTGAAGAACCATTGAGCTTAAATAGGTGAGCACCTCAATAGTGGGGCAACCATGATCATGGCAGTAGCCACAGATAGAAAACCACAGATAGAAAACCATGTTGGCAAGCAAATCCATCAGAGAGTGGAGGCCGGAGGCATCAGAATTGGCTCGGCTCAGAGATTGAAGCCAGATAAAATATGTTTAGATTTGTATAAATCTCTAAAAGCAGCACAGGGTATTTCGCTGGCAAAATTGTTGCAATATTGAAAGCAAAGATTTAAACTACTCTTGAGCTGTACCAGACCATTTTTTTTTCTGAAAACCCTGTCCGATTGTTGTAGGATATTATCAGAGCTATGAACAGGTGTTGATCAATCCAGCCATAGCCAGACGATATGTCTAAACTGGCACGGAATTTTACAGCCTTGATTGGGCTCAAGAACAATACCTGCAGTTTTTGAAAATAGTGAAATTTAGAAACTGTGAGATTTAGAACCATTGAACGCTCCAATCCGACACCTTTAATTTTGTGGCAGGTCGACTTCTCTCGGCTTCTGCAATTTTGAGCAGAATGGAAATCTTTGCCTTTTGTTTCAAATCTAGATTGCCATGGCCAAGTCTAAGGCCGTCGTTTTTAAACACAGAGATCTCTCTCAAAATCTGACCCATTTTTTTCCAATCATACTGCAGTGTAGGTATTTTCTCTTCAATCTGTAGTATGAATTCCTCTGCAGTTTATCTGCCGTCCCGGTGTTATAAGATAAATACTTATGGGGCTTGATGGAATTAAAATTGAAATTCCCCTTCGTTTCTAAGCTTTGGGTGCCCCAATTAGTGGCGGATCATCGACAAGGTGAAAGGAAAACCTGAACCAGATCCAAAGCCAAGGATTTAGTTTCTGTCTGAGACCGGATTGAGCTTGATCAGGGAGCTCAGGCCTAGCTAATCTGATATTTGTCTTCTTGTGAAGAATGATGCTGCTCAGATTGCCATTCAAATTGGAATACCTACATCATCTAGCTTTGAAGAAAATCACGTCGATCCGAGACATCGGATCGACATTCTAGGATGGGGCGAGCATGCATGTCTTGCATGCATGCATGCATGCGGCGCATGCCCTTCCTGGTTGGGGTTTCGCTATTTTAGGCGCGGTTCTGCAGCAACATCTCATCGGCGCTTCCTCTTCTCTCAGCAGTACCTTATTCTCTTTGAACCCACCCTCCCCCCCTTCTTTGTTTATTGTATTGTGCACAAATTTCTGCTATCATGTTTTTCTTCCACCCGCTGGGTGATGCTTTTTTCCACCCTCTGGGTGATGCTATCCTCTTGTATGTTTGTGTTGTCTCGTTTGTTGTGTTGGTGATGTGCGTGCAGTGTGGGCGGCGGCATCTGTTCGACTTCTCCATGCGGGGTTTTTGGGAGCGATTTCTATGCCTTTTACGTTTGTCCAAGCCCCTTTGTCGAAGGCTTATCACTAGGGGTTTTTCTCGAAAACCCGAAAGGGCGGGGTTTTTTAATCCCGGTGATAAGCTTTCGACAGGTATATCAGCCGCTCATCTATTAGCATTGTATTTTTTGGGGTCCAAATGATATAATTGGATTTTCCCTTTTTTCGTGGGTCGTTCGCATGTGTGCGGCTACCCACTGTCCACCATTGTAGAAAATCTGCTGAGATGAATGAGAATGAAACTTGAATATCTAGCATTATAACAGGGGTTTTTTTTGTGATTTTATACGCTTTTCGGCATGGTTTCCCTATGATTTTAGTACTGTATTCATTGGCCATACTAAATAGTATTTCTAGTAGTGCGGCTTTTTTGAAGCGTTGATCTGGATTACCTTCAATAATCTAACGGTTGTTATTTTGATCTTTTCATTCATATGCATGAGACGAGAAAAGTTCTCTTCTCTGAAAAGTTTTGGTGGTGTTGTTGTCGATCCGTGCTGTTCATCCGTCTTGCTCTGTCTTTATTCAATAGATTTGGTATGTCAGATATTGCTTTTTTGTTTGCTAACAATGTTTTTTGTTTTAATCTTATTTTGAATATCTAGCATGAGTATGGCGAAAAGCATTCAATTAAAAAACTGTTCTTCATTCTGTTTTACAGTGTTAGTTTATTGTATTTAACGATCTTAGATGTTTTCATTATGTTTCATCTTATTTCATCTTATTCATCCTATTCCATGATGGCTGTTTCGAAAATCCCATGCTTCTTCACCTTTGCAGAAGGAAGGAAGCATGCCTCCATTTATGGGCAGAAATCCAGCAGAGCCTCTGGCGCCATGGCATCAAGTGGGACAGAATAAATCGGCCTAATAGACCTATTTAGGAGGGATGTTATGCTTGGCTATGGCGGGTAGCCTAACAAGGAAGAAAAAGCAAAACAAAAAAGAAGGAAGAGTACTATTTACGCTATAGCCGACCAACAAGGCGAGCAGAGCTCTCGCCTCCAAGTGTCGCGGGCAAGGCCAAACTTTAGCGTGCATTTTCTTCCAAGCTATTAAATGCAGCCTTGTAGATAATCAATATAGAAGACTTCTTTTCCACTAACTATGGCGACAAATGCAGCAGCTCATATGGAAGAAAACGAAAACCGTGACCGGAATGGGGGACTGGAGCTCGTCAACGAGCCAGCTATGCCGCTCAGAGGCACCAAACCTAAACCCTAAATGCGAGAAACACTTTCTAATTGAAGACATTCTTTCTCAAGACGGGTCCACGAGGGGTGTGCCTTTTGGGTCAGGCACTATTGCTTTAAGCGTAGTCTTTGATCCAGGTGGAAATGGAATGTGTTTGGGATTAGCCTGTTTTGGATGACGGTTTTGCTTAACTATTCCCCTTTAAAATTAAAAAACTCGCCCTTCCTTTCAATATCTACCATTATGCCTATTCTTAAAAAACTCGCCCTCCTTTTCAATCTCTACCATTATGCCCATTGTTTAAGTTTGTATGAAAAAATCAAATGCTACAATATGTAGCAATATCTACCATTATAACATGTACCATATTACTTTTTATGGTTTACTAGTACTACAAGCTTGCATTACCACCATTATTACTACCATTACTAATAATTTACAATTATGCTAGATATTACATCTACATATTACAATGAGACGAATGGCACAACAACATAACATAATTACACAACATAACATCAACTCATCCAAGTGTGTTTGTTTGTCGCCCCGAAGGGGCAAAAATTTTTTAAAGTTATAACACAAACCATTACATTACACACCTTAAAATTAAATTCCCCCTTAAACCCCCTTTTGTTTGGGTGCATATTCACACACACAACAAGAGAATGGACATTTAGCGACGTGGGCTTGCGACGTCTGTGCGACGTGACGTCGCAAATAACGTCACCATCACGGCGTGGAATGCGGCGTCACATCGCGGAAACGTCGCATCACACGGCGTGTGGTCGCGACGTCGACACTGGCGTGGCGGCAAATCTGCCACGCCGGTGGGCGCTTGTGCCGTGTGGGCGGGGTGTCACGCCCGGTGGGCGCTTACGACGTCGCGTCGCATGCGGCGTCTGATTCTTGGCCCATCCGTCCGCCGGTGGGCTTGGGCGCTGGTGGGACGGCAGTGTGTCGCGTAGGTGGATGTTTACGGCGTGGCGTCGCATGCGGCGTCATTATATGGACGTATGTGATGTATGTAATGCGTATATGACACGTCGAGACATTATATGTGACGTATGTGGCGTATATGACACGTCGACGCATTATATGTGACGTATATGACGTCGGTATGTATATGTGACGTATATGACACGTCGAGACATTATATGTGGCGTAGGTGGTCGATGTGACGTATATTTTTATACCACGAAGGTTAATGGTTTTAGGATTACAAATTCAATGCAATGCGATTGATACCGCATGCGAAAAAGACTCGGCGACCAACCGGGCGGCTTCATTTAAAGCGTGTTGCTCGCGCATGCATCATCACGATAGATGTGCTACCGCTATAAATTGTTCATTATAAAACCGACGTTGTTACGTGGTCAAAATCTAGTTGTTCCAAGTTTACAATCCTTGAAGGTAACTTGACAATAGGCTTGTTGTCAATCATTGTTCTTGCCGAGAGAAGAACGGGATAAAGCCTTAAAATTTGTGCAAGAACACAAGAAAAATCCCACACTTTTACCTTTTGTCCGTAGAAGCATTATAGTGTTTAATATGACTTGCGGTACCGCTTGTCCCGACGTCCCGATGGCGGATTCTAGGTTTAGGGCGATGGCGAACTCAAACATAAGCGTTAATTCAAAACATCCAAGCAAAAGGGATTTATTGATTATTGGTCGATTGATCCGTCCCATATCAATGCGGCTTCATCGTGTCTTTTTCGAAGTAATCTTATCTCTAGATGTGAAAGAGAATGGTCATTTAGCGGCGTGGGTTTTGCGGCGTCCCGAATTACCTCCTTCATCTAGACTCTTCGAAAAGCTGAAGCGGAAAAATGGTTTTTTGGGGGCTTTGAGAGCTTGCAAGAGCCGGAACTATATCAGAAAACCAAAGAAGCACATATGGATCACGTCAATACAGGGAAAGAAGGTTATGATCTAAAATCTCATGCTTGGTATACAAGTAATTCTAATGGCACTATGGAAGTTGAAAGATCAACATCAAGGTTGGAATCGTGACAATGCTTGAACTTGCAACTTTACCCGCCAAACGCCGGATGATTTTGTGATATATGATGGTGGAGGAATTTTGCGTTTCAATTGCACAAGTTCCATATGAAGCCGACCCCATTGATGAGGATTTTGAAAAGCCGAGATGCTATGTGGCTACACCTTGATGGCCTTGTTTTGGGAGATCCATACATGGAAAGTGGAATTGGAACATAGCTCGGGCCGCTATGCCCGATAAGAGTATCTAAACCGCGGTTTGTTACCTTGGAAGTCTTCAAAGTAGAGCATGTCATGGTGCAAAGGAAAATGGGCTTCAGCACGGAGCTTAGGGATAACAAAGGCGGTTGAGCTTGCCGACATATTTGGGGGTTCTTCCACGAACACCCAATACCGAAAAATGCAGACCTCTCTTACGCTCCTACATGCCAAAATCAGATCCTTTGGTGCATTTTTTAACGCCATGCTCGGGTTGTTTTCGCCATGACTCATGAACTTGTTTCGTTTGAGCGCCAAGATTTTTATGGGGTTCTTTGCATCGATTGTATGATCCGACGGTCACAACATACGCCAGACCAAAAATCATGCGCTTTTTCGAGAAATCTCTTAACTGCCTTTTTTAATTTCTTCATTATGGCCATTCCGAGAGGTTGTGGAGGCTGTTGCCTTCTTGGACAAGTTTGTTCATCGAAAATCAAGAGAATTGTGGAGTTGGTTGAACCAAAATATTTTAATTGGTCATCTAGCAAAATGCTTTGGGAAGAAAATAAGTGTATTCTCGCAACATTCATTCTAGAACTTTCTACAACATTCGGAATTTTCTAGAAGGATTCCTTAGGCTCACCCAAGATTCTCTTATATTTTAAAACTTTTTAAAACTTTCTAGAACATTTTAGAACTTTAGTATATGTGGACATTATGTGACATATGTGTCGAAGGAAGGTCGCATGTTCGTAAAGGCACCATCTTCATTGTGCCCTTAAGCCCCAAACAAGCACGTGAACTTTTAGTGTGAGCATTTCTAATGGATTGAGCTTCATCCAGAATAATTCTGAACCACCTAATGTTCGACAATGTGCCCCTTAGCCTGGGGGGCTGCTTCTTTTCATCCTCTTCAGATGGCTTCCGTAATTCAGAACAAATGGTTCCATATGTAGTAAGCACAATGTCGTGCTTACAAAGTTCAACACAATTTATTCTTCTCTGATCTTCATGGTATATGTACACAGATAGCTTGACAGATGGTACTACTTTTTCCTTCAATTCATGTTCCCATTGTTTTTAAAGCGATTTAGGGCAAACAATCAAGGTGCTCCTGCATTCTTCTACATTGTATCTTAGACGTTTTGGCGGTCTAGCCTTCAAAATCAAAGCAATTGTAGAGATTGTCTTTCCAAGTCCCTGATAATTTGATAATTACAAACATATGAGGTTCTGAAAAGGAATTTACAAATGAGTCTCATCTTGCAGCTGTGGCCTAGAGGATATTATGCTAGACACTCCACCAGATATTTCTGTGGTGGATCTAGTTGGCTCTCAAGATAGTGTAGATTGGTTAGATAAGAAAGTACTTGAGACCCGGCATTTCATTTTCGTGCTTGTGCAACCAAGTGGGCATTTTGATTTGATAACCGATTCTGCGTTGGATTTTTTTTGTTTCATTTCGTCATTCCAAAAAATCAACGAAGCACATTTGCCTCATGATGGAATTGTGGAGAAAAAAAAAGGTAAGATGCTTCTGTTTATAGATGAAAATCAATGCATGTGGAAATTTAGATACTGTTATTGGGATAGTTCGCAAAGTTATGTCTTCACAAAATTTGGGAGCAAAGTTTGTCAAGGCACAAAATTTGGGTGAATGATGTGGTTTCGTTTGAGAGAGATATCCAAGGTAAAAAAATTTTACATCACCGCTGAAGGGATCCTTCTGGTTGATCGGTCTTTGGAAATTACGTTGTTGATGCGAGGATGCAATGACCCTTTGTAGAAAGTTTTCATATTTGTTTGGAGTCGATATTTAGTATTGAAGCAACTTAAATTCTATCTTTTGATATAACTAATATGGTAGTTTTGAGCTCAGATTAGCTCCGGATTGATCCGAAATTTTTAGCTCGTAATTTAGCTTCCGGTTGATCCAAATTTTTGAGGCACCGCTTTATGTATATAAGCATGATGTAGAATACAAAAACTGGATATATGATATGATATAGATTGAAATCAAATTTTCAAAATGGAATTTGAAGATAAAAATATGAAGAAGATGAATATGATCGGGGATGGATATCAAGAAGATGAATGCCAACGATGAATAAGGATATGAAGAAGATGAATAATTTAGCTTCCCGGTTGATCCAGAAAGAGAAAAAAGAAGGAATTAGAAATGACATATGGATTTACCCTAGAATTTCTACAACGAGAAGATTGGGTAGTCAAAAAAGTGGGACTCCCATATCCTCAAATCCAACATCTTTAGAGAAGCAACAAAATGCAATCTGAATGAGGAACTTGGTGTCCAAAGCATAGTGGAGAATCGCTTCCGGCGACTCCTTGCAAATCCAAGGCATTAATGTCCCATGTGTCAAAGCGCCCGATCAAAATTTGCCTAAAAACGCCATCGCCCACGGCATCGTCAATGAAATGTCGGACTAACACGCCATAATTTGCTCGTGATGCATTCTAATCAAGCTATGTTCAAGTGTTTTGAGGTATGCGATTTTAGGTTGTTACACAAAACTTGCTCGCTCGTAACAGCATATCTTCATAAAGCATCGTCTTCACCGGCATCGTCACGACAATTACCGCGACAAATGTCCGGACCTGTCACGACAAATGTTGGCGACGGGTGGACAAATGTCACGATAGTGGACTTCGCTATATCATCACGCCCGGTGACTTGGGATGGCGTCGCCGCATGCGGCGTCATTGACATTCTGAGAACTTTAAGACACGCCGCACGATTTGCCACGTGTAATGTCGCATGTGCCCCGGAATTTGTAGATTGACTATCGTCGCATCGCGACGTGACGTCTGAACCCGAGAGACACGCCAAGACGCATTGCGTGCCCGCGTGTCTTGCGGTGTCGCATGTGACCCGGATTTTTTGACTGTTGACTATCGTTGATGCGGCGTGTGGTCTAGCGTAACGATGACACGCATGACGTACTTGCCATGTGTAACGCCAAGCCGGAGGTGACGGCATGTGACCAGATTGACAATACGTCGTCAAGGGGCGTCCGCGCATGCGACGTTAAAGATTTCTATATAAACAACTCTTTCTCGGCCTTCATTGTTATTTTCTTCCGCTCCTCTTCCGACCTAAGCGCCTTTGGTGTTCTTCTTTTTAACCATATCTTATACTTGTTCTTTGCCCTACATGGATCGCCATGGTCATCGGCATGATCGGCCTTTGGAGATGGCGGAGAGATGATTGATGTTGTCTTACCACCGGGAGGTTGGATATCTGCGGGCAAATCACATGTAAGTGACCCGATTCTTGTATTTAGTAGCCTAGACATATATAAACTAGGGAGAGGGCGGTAATGCTGAGTAGTAAAAAAACGCAGTGTTTTTGGTCAAGGATTACCTACGCCTCCACCTTGAGTGGAGAGGACCCGAGTGTGCGGGCCCAAACTCACCTTCATACCTTACTAAGTACAATGTAGATTATAAAATTGAGGTGTGTGGCGTAGGTCAAGGTCATATGTCGAACTTCACCTTGAGTGGAGGGGACTCTATGTATCGAGGGGGCTAGCAGCGTCTCAAAAGATCTTTATTGAAATTGAAACTTATATAAGGGTCGTACTTCGGGGAAAGGGCATGGTGGGCTTCACCTTGAGTGGAGAGGACTAGATGTCGACTGGCCCAATAGGGTTTAGGGTTCCATTTAGGATTTAGAGTTTAGGGTTTATACTACCATATATTGTATCTATCCATAGCCCGTTCAAACTATTGTGCAAGATATAGTACTTACCTTTTGTAATTGGCAGGAGGGACAAAATAGTTTGCGATTGTAAAAGATGTATGGGGCTGAAGAGATGACTTAGAACGGTTGTTGAAGACCATCGATAAGATTTGGTACATTTGAACAACCCACCGGATCTGATGCTGCGTCATGGATATCGAGGTTGGTATACAATTATTATTTGTTTTTTTTAAGAGTATCTCTCGGTTCAAGTATATATTCAAGATGTTTATGATATCTAAATATGTAGGTAGATGATCTTTGATGTCTCCTCCAAACTAGATGTGGATTTTGGTTTAATGTTGTCCATAGAGGCATATAGAAACCGAAGCAAGAACCCGATTCATCAATAATGTGGATGGGTGCCGCTCAGCCGAGAGTGTTCCCCGCGTGAAAGAACACGTAAGGGCTACAATCATGAGAACATTGCATGTGTCGACATTTCCCAAGAACGCTTGGCCCTTGCCGCCGATGAAATTCTGAAGAATTGCAAAGATTAGTCAGACCCTTTGTTAGGCACCATAAGACATTTGGCTTGTGTGATGGGACTTACCTATCCCTATGGATCAAGAATTTGCTTATTGGGGAAGAAGATACATCATTATCGCGGAGCCGCATTTGTCAAAATTTGGATTCGCCTTATCTCCTAAAAGACGCGATATAGAAGTGGGCGAGACACCCACATTCCATTAATGCCATATGCGGGTCCAGTAATGATTGGAAAACTTGGCAAACTTTGACTAAATATGCTTGGCGTGATGAGGATTTATGGAATGAATTCCAATGTGCGTCGATAGTACGTGGGGGGGGCATGTGATGAGGAGTTGAAGTTTATTGATGGTCGGCCAGGGGTTCATGGCAATATTGCAGGGTTCATCAACAGTTCTATTGACAACCGTGAGCGATGCAATTGTGAATTTTTAGAGTGTCAAGGAGGGGAGGAAGATTTTTTTACAAGATGTGTAAAAAGCAGATATATCATGGTGTGTGCTATTAAAAGCATAAACATTGGAGATGAGTTATTCATCAACTATCGCTATGATAGACCTCTCTCTCATTTGAGATGGAACAATAGTATTGTTGTACTAAAAAAAGGAATAAAGAGGTTTTTTTTTAATATGTTTTTTGTCATTCGTGAGTCTATACAAATGGTTGTATGTATTTTATACTTATTACATTATTTGACATGATGGTTAATACGTTACTCCTGTTTAATGAACTCATTCAGAGCGGTCTCCATCCCGATCCATTAGTTCTAAGTTAGGCAAAAGGGAAACCTATCGCATTGAATTTCAAGCCGAGGCACCAATATGAAGATATTGCATACGATCAATATGAAGAGGATGAAACTATTGGACGAACCCGAACGAAGTCTTTTCGTGGACGAGCCGATGCTTCGATATGTTGCACGCGCTCTTCAAGAATTACGATATTGATTTAGATTATGTCGAGGATGGTGGTGGAGAGGATATGGTAGAAGATGTGGGATACCCTTCGAGGATTGGTCGTCTTGACGATGACCCTATTGTTATCGAAGGTAAACGCAGATTATTTCTGCGTCTCGAACCTCTCGATTTTGCGTGTGCGCTAATTCTCAATCTCCAAACCAAATTCAAGTGGAGCAATGCAAGTGTCTCTGCTCTATTGAGGTGACATACTTATCAAGTCTTTCTATCTTACCACCATCTCCATCTTTTATCTTACCACTCTTAGATGCATGAGGTTATTATTGCGAGAAGATCCTTTAGAGAAGAACAATATGCCTACAAACCGGATCTCAAGTTAAGAAAATGATTCAAGCGACCGGCCTTGGTTATAAAGTCATACATGCATGTCCAAATGATTGTATGATCTTCTATCCCCCGAGCATGAGAAGTCCACTCATTGTCTCGTATGTAATGAAACCGATACGGGGAATGACCTAAAAGGGAAAAAGCGGTACCTCGAGAAGGTTATTGACACTTTCCAATAATCCCAAGGTATATGCATCACCACTTCTTACAAATAGTTGTAAATTCACTTATTTTCGGTACTTATATGTTGCCTATAATTTATTCTATAGGTTAAAGTTGATGTTCCGTTGCAAGACATTGGCTAGCCTAATGGACTTTGCGGCTACACATGCATCTAGTGATGATGTGATCGAGTCCCGGCGGCAGTGTAGCTTGGAAGCATGTCGATGACATGGCGACTTTGGAAAAGAACCACGAACGTAACGTGCGTTTGGGCTGCCACCGATGGCGTAAACCCATATGGTACACAATCGTTGCATGGTCTACATGGCGGTGATGATAGTGAACTACAACATACCCCCATGGTTGTTGATGAAGAGTGGGCACATTATGATGACTTTATTGATACACGGGAAGAAAAAACCAAGTAATTTAGATGTGTACCTAAGAATAATTGTGGATGAGTTACTCCTTTGTGGAACACGTGTATTCAGGTCACGATGCCCATAAAATGGCGTTTTTAATCTTAGAGGTATACTATTGTGGACTATGCATGACTTTCCGGGCTTGCCGAGTGTTACGGGTTTAAGACATGGGGCACTTCCCTTGCATGATATGTGGGGAAAAAGTTGCGGCACCGATCACTCTAAGCATCTGAAGAAAGTAGTATCTGAGGGTTTTAGGAAGTATTTGCAGCTCCACGCCCGCCGGAAAGCGGCGATGCACAATTCGGTGGCACTGTAGACTATCTGAACCACCAAGCAGAATTACCATCTGTGAGAATGGGGTGAGCGTTGGGATAAGAAGGAAGAGGGGAAAATCCCAAGGGGAATCCGTAAGGGGAGCACCTGGTGAGGAGGCCGTAGCCGACCTAGGCGGTGAGGATGAGGAATTATCTGTGGTGGTGGTGGAGGGAAGAAGCGGAGGAGGGGAAGTCTTTATCGCCAATATGAAAAGGAAGTCTGTTTTTTATAGACTACCATATTGGACCGACCTATTGATTCAACACCTTTTAGACCCGATGCATATCTTCAAGAACGTGGGAAACTCTTTATGGAAGCATGTATTTGGTCAAAAGACACAACAAATGCCGGGATGGACCTTAAGGTAAGTAATACAAAGAAAGAGGCATGGATCAGAGGTGAAGGGCAACCACTTCCTCCGGCAAAATGGGTTATTACTAGGGCTGACCATCGAGCTATTTATGATGATTTAGGGGCCCTTAGAACACAAAGCCCCGGTTATATGCAATCATTGCGAACCGCATTCACAAGTAGTGGGGAGCTGACCGGGTTTAAAGTCCCATGGTGGCATAAGTTCTTGCATGTAAGCAATTGAAGTCCACATATATGCACTACTATAAAATGTAACCCATAACTTATATTTGGTGTTTGGATCATGGAGTTCTTCATGCCCACGACCTTTAGGGGAGTTTTAGACAAGGGACCATTGGAGGCAATAAGTGCCCTATCAAAGGTCATAAGGTTGTTACCCATGTTGATTTAGTGGTCCCAGTCTATTTTATTTGTGGCTAAGTTTTTTTTGTTTTGGACCTCATAGGTGGATGTGTAAAAAACTATAGAAAAGCGAAATTGAAGAGATGAAAGTGAAAATGGGAGGCATGTTGCTTGTTGGAGAAGGAGTTTCCCTCTGAGCTTTCTTGTGATCAAACCCATCTTTTGGTACATCTTATTGAGGAAGTGGAGCTCAGGGGAACTGTACATGCCGGATGGATGTTTTTCTTGGAAAGGTTTATGAAGGTATTGAAGGATAAAAAAAAGCGTCACGAAGGTAGTATGGCGAGAGGGATGGCTTGCGAAAAGAGTCACTTTTCTATATGACGAGAATATATTTCCGTTGTACATCGGATGCACCTCGCTTATGGAGTGATGAAGGGGCGAGAAGATTGTGGGGGGTAGTGGCGAAAGGCAATGGTATGCGAAGTCATTTCCGCTGATATGATCATTAAGGTTAATCAATTTCTTCTTTACAATTCGGCACCAATGGCAAAATGGATTTCGTTATGAGAGCGCAAAGGAAGAAATGGAAGAGAAGAGGCATGAATGGAGACGACATAATAGGCGAGCCCCGTACCACGATGGATATGAACCCTTGCCAGGACAAGATGGAAAGAGAATGGGTACTGGGCTTTTGACCGATGCATATCACAAGGGGGAGTATATTACAGCTACGGAATGGGCATACGCACAAGGTGTCATGAAAAAGGTAGTTGCAACAAATTATGTTGATGTGAGAAATCGAGTATTTTCTTTTGATGTTATTGTATCTATTGACATTAATGGTGCTTTTGGCGGTATATATCTTACTCCCTCGATATGGTGGCATGGGACCCACTATCGTGTGAGTTCTCTTGACATACACAAGGAAGACTTGTGACTGGGAGTCATGGCATCATTCACGATGGAGTTTCAATCAAGTGTTGCCGTCGTGTCGTCGGGAAGCCACGTGATTGGGTCGGGGAGGTTAAAGACTATAATGGAGGTGGATGTTGGTGGCAATTTTAAGACCTTCATATTCGATGTCGATTGGTTTGACCTTCAATTAAGGGGGGCGGGCCTACACGGTAAAGTATGATAGAACAAGTGGCTTTTTTTTGTCAACTCTAGCAAGATGTACCACGGTAGTGAGGCGGCTTGTCCTTCGGACAAGCGTGAGCAGTACACACATACACATATCCACTTCAAAATTTAGACCATCAATATCAATCTCACGTCCGACTTCTTTGACCAGATTTTTTTTTCTTTACCGTCGACAAGACCCAACATGGTGGTTTATCATACAAACTACAGGGGGCCCAATATTCCAAGGTGTTGTGCTAGAGGAGTCAATAACGTCGAAGAGCCCTCCGGCAGATCAAGGCATTCAAACTCACAGGAAAGCGAGCATCAAGAGGTTGGACCACCGGCTCTCATGCGGCATCTTACACCGAAGAGCAATTCCACGAAATCTGAGATGTACTGCCGGGCATTTTAATACAAATGTTGGCAATGCTAACAATGGCGACTCCTAGTTAGCACCTAGAGGAGGCGATCATTAAATTCTATATGTCAAATATTATGCACATCCTCGGTGCAATCCTTACGATAGGCTATGTCTATTGGTCTTAGGTGTGCAATAAAAACCCATTCAATTCAATTTTTTTCCCCCCCCCCTCCCCTTTTGGTATACATTATATTGGAGGAATAAAAAGCGGGTGGAACATGGGCTCAAAGAAGCCACATAGGCTCAAGCATTGCCTCTAGACTAGAACATGCCACCTAGGCTCCAATAGAAGATCAAATATATGCCACATAAAGTAGAGAAAAAATACAACACATGGCGTCACAATGACATGTTGCCACAATGACATGGAGGCCGATAAGCGGTTTGCACAAGCACTCAAATCTTTGGTAAGGATTTGGATTTCAACTTCGTCCAAAAGAGTCTTCAATGGTATCTTAGTTACTTAGATTTTCTCTAACCTTAAACCGGTGCCACCACCAAGTTAACACGATCATTGCTTAATTTGATGCTATCCACTAGCTTTACATTTGTGGATCAACTTTGCTCTACCTTTCAAGCGGATAATAATAATGGTATTTTTGTAGGGTGAACAAGTCCAAATACATAGAGTGAAGCATGAGGAGCCCTACAGGGCGTTGAGCGTGTGGCGTTGCATTTCCCTTAGGGTCGAACATGCCACCTAGGTTCAAACAAGCCTCTTAGGCTCAAGCATTGTCTAGGCTCAAACATGCCCCGATTATCAAACATGTACACAACAAAAATAAAATAGTTTAAGCGGCGTCGCTATAACAAAATACAATGCGGCGTATTGGCGTCGCATCTTGACATATTGCAGCAACGTTAAAAACTCATTTCTTAGTTGGGTGAACATGAGTGGTCTTCGGCGGGAAAGTGGTCCCCAGGGCAATGTCGGCGTCCACGAGTCCATTTAGAGAGGCGAATCGGTTTCGGGGAGGCGAGATCGCCCGTCCATCCCGGGGCCTTGGGGAGAGAAGCCGAGGCAGCGACTTAGGGGGATTTTAGGGTCTCCTGCGGCGTCAACACCCCCACTCCCACGTCAAGTCCGCGGCGCAAGGTCCGGCGAATCGACAAGGAGAGGGCCTCCAAAGCGTAAACCACGTGGGTTGCGAGGTTCTAGAAGGGTTTGCGTTTTGGGGGCGAGACTTGGTCATTGCACTTGGGACTGGCGAGCTGCGGTAGAGAATACCGAACAAGGGGCCCGGCGGGGGCGGAGTTTGGGCCTGTCCTCCTCCCGATGTGGCAAGTAGAAGTCGGGGGGCTTTTGCGATGTGGCAAGACATTCATAAATTCATAATTAATGCATTGTGCGAAAATAAATTCTGATTTTTTGCAATTTGGATTCCTAATCCATCTCAACACCTACCCAATTTTTGAAATTTTAGGAGAAGGTCTAGGTCAAAGGGTTAGCTAAGGTCAAAGGAATGGAGTTTGTGGGATCGTTGTACTTGGGGTTGACCTTGGCTCATTTGGGCGTTATACTTGGTCTAAGATTGCATTGAGAATATAAGCATCATAACTATTAGAATGAAGATAAATGATTCTGAGAAAAGCATCATAACTACTAGAATGAAGATAAATGATTCTGAAAAGCAAAAGACTAGTCTGCGGGTTGGGGGGGGGTTAGATTTGGTTGCTTGTGATGATGGTTGTGTTTTCAATATCAAGGCATATGGATGAGAGAATGCCCTTGTTCAGCGAATTTTGCTCCCTAAAAAGCTATTTGACATGGATGGCATAATTAACTTGTAATGGCCGGGTCGGGGCAAGCAACTTCGGGGGAGTTTAGGGTCCCGGAGCAAGGCGTCAACACCCCACTCCATGTCAAGACACGGTGCAAGGTCCCGACCAAATCGACGACAAGGAGGGCCTCGGAAGCGTAAACCACGTGACTTGCGATTCTAGAAGGGTTTTTGTTTTGGGGGGCGAGTTTGGTCTTCAGCCCGCGGAACTTGGTCCCTAGGGCAATGTCGGCGTTAAGAGTCCATTGGCGAGCCAAATCCTTGATTCCAGGAGAGGGAGGTGGCCCGTCCGTCCCGGGGCCTTAGGGGAGAGAAATCCGGGGCAAGCGACTTAGGGGGATTTTAGGGCCCGTGCTCACGGCGTCAACACCCCACTCCACGTCAAGTCCGCGGCATGAGTCCTGCCGAATCGACAAGGAGGGGCCTCAAAAAGCGTAAACCCCGTGGGTTGCGGGTTCTAGAAGGGTTTGGCGTTTTGGGGGCGAGACTTGGTCTCTTGCACTTGGGACTGGCGAAGCTGCAGCCAAGAATACGAACAAGGGGAGGCCCGGCGGGGCGGAGTTTGGGCCTGTCCCTCCTCCCGATGTGGCAAGTAGAAGTGGGAGCTTTTGCGATGGCAAGACATTCATAAATTCGCAATTAATGCATTGTGCGAAAATAAATTCTGATTTTTGCCGGTTTGGATTCCTAATCCATCTCCGGCCTACGACCCAATTTTGAGGAAATTTTTCGGGAGAAGGTCTAGGTCAAAGGGTTAGCATTAGAGCGGTCGGGGCAGCCGGTTTGCGGGGAACAACCGGTGGCACCCTTCCCCAAGTCAAGCGAGGCGAGGACCTTGCGGGGATCCCTCACAAGAGGGGGAGAGTCCGGGACCCCAAGAGGCGGGATCAAAAAGTTCGAGCTGACCCCCTTCTGGCGGCTCCCGGTGCGCTAATGACCACCCTCGGGCGGTTCCCCCTATCCGGCCAGTTGGATCCTCCCGGTTCGAGGGGCCCCTCTTGGGGAAGGCCCAAAAGATTCAGATCGGTGGGAGAACTTGTCAAACCAGGAGCGTCTGAGGAGTCGACCTTGTAGAAACCGCGCATTGTCTTGTCGTTCGAGACGCACGGGAGGCTCGGAATGGCAAATCGACCTGCCAAATCGTCCGGAATGGCGAAATTACCCTAGGGAACAAGTTACAA
Organism: Isoetes taiwanensis; assembly: GCA_021234155.1. Lineage (NCBI taxonomy): Eukaryota > Viridiplantae > Streptophyta > Lycopodiopsida > Isoetales > Isoetaceae > Isoetes > Isoetes taiwanensis. The sequence goes on along the minus strand of JAJEKV010000044.1, from coordinate 11,804,007 downwards.
GGTCGGTTTTGCAAAGAAAAAAACTCTCCGCCCTCCACGACGGTATCCAGCATCCACATCTTAGGCCAATTGACTACGAGTGTGATGGAAGTGAGCTACTTTGGCTTCTTGGAGGTCGGGTGGTCTTCTGCCCGCGGAACTTGGTCCCGGGGGCAATGTCGGCGTTCAGGAGTCCATTGGCGAGCCAAATCAGCGATTCGGAGAGGGAGGTCACCCGTCCCGTCAGTCCCTAGGGGGGGGAGAAGTGGGGCAACAGCGGCTTAGGGGGGGATTTTAGGGTCCGTGCTCTGGCGTCAACACCCCCACTCCCGTCAGAGTCGGCGCAAAGGTCCCTTGCGAATCACGACAAGGAGGGCCTCCCAAAGCGTAAACCACAGTGGGTTGCGGGTTCTAGAAGGGTTTGCGTTTTGGGGAGACTTGAACAGAGCAGGACCTGGCCAAGAAGCTGCAGTAGAGAATTACGGGAAAGAAAGCCCGGCGGTGGAGTTTGGGCTGTCCTCCTCCGATGTGGCAAGTAGAAGTTAGAAGTAAAAGCGTTTGCGATGGCAAGACATTCATAAATTCGCAATTAATGCATTGTACGAAAATAAATTCTGATTTTTTGCCGGTGGATTCTAATCCATCTCGACCTGACCCAATTTCGAAATTTTTGGGAGAAGGTCTAGGTCAAAGGGTTAGCATTAGAGCGGTCGGCCCGACTGGATTGAGACAGCAGAGCGGCACCCCTTCCCAAGTCAAGCGAGGCGGGACCTTGCGGGGATCCAGATCACTGGGGAGAGTCCAGGACCCCAAGCGGGATCCAAAAAAGTTCAAGGAGCCCCTTCTGGCGGCGCTCCCGTACTGCGCTAAACCACCCCCTCGAACCCGGTTCCCCTATCCGGCCAGATTTGGATCCTCCGTTCGGGGGCCCCTCGAGGGAAAGGCCCAAAAGATTCAGTCGTCCGGGAAGAACTTGTCCCGGCCAGGCGTCCCTAAGCCTTGTAGAAACCGCATTGTCTTGTCGTTCGAGACGCAGGGAGGCTCGAATGGCAAATCGACCACCCAAATCGTCCCGGAATGGGGTGGAGTAGCATCGGCGGTACGTAGTGCCAGGGGAAAAGCATCAACGAAATTACCCTAGGTAGCAAGTTACGAGTGGGTTTTGAAAAGAAAGAAACACTCCGCCCTCCGCGGCGGTATCCAGCATCCACATCCTAGGCGATGGG